>JANTQA010000051.1:2496417-3713376 GCA_027625915.1 Anaeramoeba flamelloides
ATCCGAAATTTGGTCTTTGATTTGAGAATTTTTAATACCACAGCTTTTGTTGAAATTTTCTGCCTTAAAAATGGAACTGACGATAATTATAACACATAAAGAAAAAATATAGGAACAGTTAAAAAATATTAGGTATAATAATGTTATATATATATATATATAAACTAAATTTCATAATAAATAACCCATGTTACATTTTAATTTTGAATTACTTTTGTATTATTTGGAAGTTTTCCCCCTCACAATGAAAAGTTTGCCAATAAATAATTTTTTCTATTTTTTTATTTTTTCGATATTGTTTTGTTAAAATGTAAAACGAAAATGAAAAATTGGGAAGAATTAACTGATGAATTAATGAAAAAATTGATTTCGAATATTAAAAAGAGATTATATTTAGTTATTCAAATGAGAGAACCGATAAATGGGTTTTACTAATTTTTTAAATTTTCTATTTTTTCTGAAATACTTCTTTCAAAATAAATGTTCCAATTTTTTTAACCGTTTTTTTTTATTTCCTTTTCTTTTTATTTTTAGACAAAAAATAAATATCTCTAGAGTATAGAACCGAATATTAAAATCGAAATTTTTATATTATAATAGATAATTTCTATCATTAAAAATATTTTTCTTTAAAATTTGGGTTTTTAATGGGCAAATGATTTTGAAAGGGAGTTTATATATAAACAATCTCCCACTAAGTGCTTGTTTTTTTATTTCCAAAATTAAATAAAAAAATATTAAAACCCATCTAAAAAAAATTCAAAAAACAACCACAAAATAAAAAAATTTAAAAAAAATAAGGGTTCCGATTTGGTATATCAACTTAAAAGTTTTAGAAATGACTGAAATTTAAACTCTTATATTTATGATAAAAATATAATGAACACAAAATCTCACAATTTATATTTAAAGATATCCCAATTTTTGAAATAGAAGAAGACATAAATTATTTTTATCCTTATCTACCCTATTTAGAAAAAAATAAATAATAGGTATTAAAAAATTCATCCTATTTAATAAAATTAATAAATATAATATTTTTGATATTATTCAATATAAAGACCCGATATTTATCTAACCTTGCTTAACGAGAAAAAAATTTATGATTCTTTATTGAAATTTTGAAACAAAATTTAAGAAATTAGGAAAGTATTCAAGAGTGCCCTAGAGTGCCATAGAGTACCTCTAATCACATACAAATTCAGGAGGTTTTATGTGATATATGTTAAGTTTTCTAGGTTTTTTTGAGATTTTCTATTTATTTGTGAAGTATTCTAGGTTTTTTTCCTTTTTGAAATAAATAGAAAAATTCAATAAATTTTCGGTTTATTTAAAAAAGTAAAAAAAAAACCTCAGGAAAATCGATTGATTTTCCAAATAAATAGAAAACCCAAGAAAACCCAAAGAAAACCCATTGATTTTTTAAATAAACAGATAACCCTAGAAAACTTAAAATTGTTTTTTTTTTTAATTAAAACAATAAAAAGTGAATTAAAGGGATTTATTTTAATTCAAATAATTAAAAAAAAGCCTAATAACACTTTTCTTGAATTTAAAAGAAAATAATATATTCCAATACATCAACCACTTGCTTTTAAATACTGAAATTCCTAACACTGACAAGAGGAAATTAATTTCCTCTTATCAAAAAAAAAAAAAAATGTAAACAAAGTTCAGTATTTTTTTTTTATTTAAGTTTTTAGTGATGGTAAACTTTAAATAAACTAATTTAATAGTTAACACATGATGACATATTTCAACCCCTTCAAATATTATTATTTACTACCCCCTTAAAGATCCCTATTAAAACCTTTTTTTTTCTCACTAAGGATTACTGTCAATTGAAAAATCAAAGGAATAAAATTTTCATAAGGATTACCAAAAAAAATCAAATTCGAGGAATAATAATTAATAACCAAATCTACAATTCTAAAAAGGAAATAATAATAGCACTGAATTTATAGGATTCAATAATTCCAATTATTCATAGATTTTTAAAAACCTTTTAAGGAAAGCCGAATGAAATTTTTATACCTTTTTCTTAGCCCCTTAATCCTAGAGTGATCAAAATAATGCGTGCAAAAAGACAATAATCCTTGTCTCAAAATATAAGCGGTGCTTTTTTTTTTCTTGTTACAATGTAACATCCAATTGACAACACAATAGTCTACCTAAGTTCAAATCAATTTTGAAAGTAAATCCCTTGTTATTTTCATAAAATTCAAATTAGGAATGTAATTAATTATTTGGTTTTTTCGAATATTCTCATTTTTTTTGGATTTTGGTTTTTTTCTAAAAAAAAATTTATCTAAAATTAGCTCGATTAAAATTTTTTGAAAAATTTTTCAATTTGATCCTTTATTTTTTGAATTTATTTTTGAAATAATAGAACTTTAAGAAACCAATACCATATTTAATTTGGATTTATTGTTGGTTTCTTTGATCGGTTGATGTATAGGTCTTCGATAACAAAAAAACACACTTTTTACTTTGAAACACCGATTAAACTTTTTGACACACTTGATTTTGACAACTGTAGCTTTAAGGGACTAATCTCAATTAAATTTTTTTACCTAAATTTAATAGAGATTGTGAAAATTTTTCTGCCAATTACTTAGATTTGAAAACCCCTGTTTATTTTCAAAATTAAACATATTTCTAGATAACGAATCCTTATTTAGAAATTGGTCAAAAAAAAACAATAATAGAGACTAACCCCCCTACACAAAAAAATTCTCTCTTTAAGTGTATGTTATTCTAAATGACACCGAAATTTGAGAGACATTTTATGAAGATCGATAAATTCAAAATTCAATTTTGATCATTTTAAATAGACTTGTGTAACCTCAAAAACAGAATCCAAAATAACCTATAAAAAAGAAAACAAAAACTCTTTCATTTGTATATGATCTGATTTTGTGTACAATTTCTGAATATCTCAAAAAACACCCTAAAAGTACCCAATTATCTTAACATTTTGATAAGAAAATTAAATTAATAAAACTTTCAGAGATATGAAAAATTTTATGTGCTTGAACTTTACATGTGCTACCAATCATTAGAATTAAAAACATCATTTTGTATATTAGGATATGATATGTAAATATAAATTTTAATCTTGTGAAAAAAAACTAACAATTATACTTATTCCATTAAAGGACTCAAAAAAAACCATTCATAACCTTAATTAGAACAAACCCACAATACACCATTTAACTTTTTTTTTACAGCTAAAACTACTGTCCTTTAAGAAAATATCATAAAAGAACAAGATTATCTAATGGATCTTATGAAAAGGAAGCTAATTAAAATAATTAGAACCAATAAAGATCAATCAAGAAATGTAGAATTAAAAATATATTACCATTTATCTTTGAACATGTTAAAAACTTTAAAGTGTCTAATAGTTTTTGATGGTTTTATTCATTTTCTTCTTGCTTTTTCCTTTTTGATCTCTTTTGTCTTTTTTTTTATATTTCTTTTTGTTTGGGATTACCAATTCTTTCACAACACTAAAAAAAACTTTAAATGAATGGACGAAACCCAAACAATCATTACCACAATGAACAACTTTACAACAACAAAAGAAAAAAATCACAAAACAGTTTCCAGCTTAAAAACAAAAAAGATAAGAAATCCACTTTATTTCACAAAAGGAAAATGGATCAAAAGAAAGAGAATCAAACAAAAACATTAGAAAATGAATTTATAAAGCAGACAATGTATATTGAACAACAAATATGGACTCAAAAGGTGACAATAATCATTCAAAATTTGATACTAACAGCAGACTCGCAACCCTTTCTTGAGCCAGTTGATCCGATCTCACAAATGGTGCCAATGTATCTGCAGATCATTAAGAACCCCATGGACCTAAGCACCATTTTAAAGAAATTGTCTACCAAGAAATATAAATGCTTTGATCAGGTTTGTTCTGATTTCCAAACAATGGTGAACAATTCAATACACTTTAATGGCAAAAGTAACCCAATCTCGCAATGCGGAATTAGGCTTGAAGAAAAATTTGCAAAATCAGTTAGAAAATTGAAAGATCGGATTTCAAATTTGATGAACAAGCAATTTAAATGGTTACTTTACCAAACGAAAAAATACAGGCCCTTAGTGGGGATAATTGACAAAAAAAAATTTTTTTTGAAATATTCCAAATATCTTGAGAAACATCAACAAAGAAAGAAAGATCAAAGAAGCTTGTCCAAATTCCACTCTTTACATAATATTAAAAAAAGAGAGAGCCACATATTAAAAGTGATTGAAAAGAAAATTGAACAACAAGAAAAAGAACAAGCACAAGTACAAGAACAAAAACAAAAGAAAGAAAAAGAAAAGCAAAAGCAGAAAGAGAAAGAACGAAGAGAAAGCCAAAAACAAAAGTCAACAAAAAACAGCCACAAAAGAGAACAAAAAATTAAAACTTTTAAGGATCAAAATTTAGAAAAGGACTTTTTAAAACCCAAACAATTATTTGAAGAAATTGAATATTTAGGTGGCGAGCTTGAGTTGATATTAAAAAATCTTCATAATGAAAGAAACATTATTTTTCCAAAATATAAGGCACAATTCAATTCAAAATTTCCATATCAATTATTCCCTTCATTTTATCCCAATATCCAAGAAAACAAGAAACCCAATAAGCACAATCAAAAATTAAAACCAATAAATTCACCAAAAAGTGGCTTGAAAAAAAAATTGAAATTAGCGAATAATAAAAAAAAGACCATTTTAAATTTAAAAGGTACCGAAAAATTGGCTTTAGAAAGACAAACAAAAAAGAAAAAATATTCAAAAGAGGATTTGAATAATAATTTGAAAAAAAAAATTATTCAAATTGAAAAAATTAAAAATGGGAATTATTCTCCGACCAAAAAACTGAATGCTCAAAAGAAAAAAAAAAAAATAATTAAAAAATCTGTCATAAAAAAAAAGGAGCCTCTAATTCAAAATTTAAAAAATTCTTCTTCATTTAAATCACTTCCAGAATTAAATATTTTTAAAAATGATTTACTTAATTTTAAAAAAGGAAACACTAATACTATTCTAAACATTAATAACAGTACCATCAACACCAGCAAAATTATCAACAATGATATCAACAACAGCATTGGCGGCATAAGTAGCAGTCACAGTAGCAACAAATTGTGTTTAAACAATAATAACAATTTTTTAACCAAATTAAAAAGCAATAAAAATAACTGGATTGATTCAAACGAACATTGGAATTTCCATGATCAAACAAAAAAAAGAAAAAGAAAAGAATTAAATTACCATGAAAAAAAAGAAATTGTGACGATCATTAATTCACTTTCTCAAAAAAATAAACTTGAAGCTTTTCGTATCATTGAAAATAGCGTCAAAAAGGAAATGAAAAGAAGAAGAAAAACAACAATGAATCAAAAAAATGATCAAAATAATTATAAAAAAAAAAAATCTGGTTTAATTTTAACTAGAAAAATTCCAAAAAAAAGAAAAAACAAAGATAATTTAAAAAAAAATCAGAATAACCACCATACTCATGATGTGAACAACGATATGAATAATAATGACAATGGCTGTAATAATAAAAAAACCTATAATAACAAGAGCAACAATAGCAATAACAATAAAACCCATGATAATTTATTTCAACATATACTAAATTATAACATGAAAAAAAATAAAAAAAAAAGTGAAATCTATAAAATTTATCTTGATTCGCTTTCAATAGAAACGATTCTTAAACTTCAAAAATTTTTAGATACAATTGTCGAATTAGAATCTGAAAATGAACTTGAATTCAACTCGGAAAACGAACCAATTAATAACATTAGAAAAAAGTCAAATTTATTTCCAATGAGTTTAGTTAAAAAAAATCTTAATTCACTTCATAATTTAAACGAGCCTTCACTTTTACAGAATACACCTTTAAAAAACCAAGATTCAGATTTACAAAATGAAACTTGGTTCAAATCCTTTAATTTAACGTTACAAAAGCATGAAAAATTACCAACATTAAAAAATAAAAGCGAAGAGATAACTATTAAAAAAAAAAAGATCGAGAAAGAAAATAATAATAATAACGAAAAAGAAAGTGAGAAAGTGAGAGAGAGAAAGAGAGAGAGAGATGAAGAGAGAAAGAAGGAGAGAGAGGAAGAAATTAAGAAAAAGAAACAAAAAGAAAAAGAAAATGAAAAACAAATGAAAATGGAATTAAAAATAAAAAAAGAAAAGGAAAAGGAAAAGGAATTAGCATTAAAAAAACAAACAAAAAAAATAATAAAACATGATATAAAGAAAGGAAATAAAATTAATAATTTTTATGAAAACTTTTATTCTCATAATAACGATTTTAAATTTTTCAATAAAAAAATAATGCCTAATTTTAATTTTAAAAAAAATATCCATAATGCTGAAAAAATGAATAAAAATAATTATGATTTTAATTTTAATTTTAATAATGATAATGATCAGGACAACAATAATGATAACAATAATGATAACAATAACAATAATGATCAAAATAATAGGAAGATTGATGATGAAGATTATAGAGATGAAAATTTTATTAAAAAAGAAGAAAAAAGCAACAAACAAAATGACTTTACGAACAATTCACTTTGGAATGGATTGTTTGATAGTAATTCGAAAAATGATTCAAATAATAATGAAAAAATACAAAAGAAAAAAAAACCAAAAAAAGAAAAAAAAGATCAAGAATTATGGGATTTTTTTTTAACTCAAAAAAAAGAAGAAGAAAAAAAAGAAATCGAAAAAAGAGAACAATTTAAGCTCGATATGGAAAGGAAACAAAAAATATTAAAACAAGACTGGATCGAAATGAAAGAACAGCAAGAAAAAGAAAAAAACGAACTAGAGAAACTTGAAAAGGAAAAAATTGAACGAAAAATATACCTAAGAAATTTAGAAAGGGAAAAGGCCAGAAAAGAACGAGAACAAATAAAATATCAACGTGATATCGACGAAGATGATATAATAGAAGAGGATTACTTTGAAAAATTTGGAGTCAAACTTGACAAGAACGAAAACCAAAATGATAACAACAATAATTTAAATGAACACAATGCTATTATTAGCCATAATGACAACAATAAGGATGAAAATGACGATGAGGAAAATATGGTTTCATCAATGGAAGGAAAATTTAACCTTGTTAATAATAAACTAATTTTTTTTGATGAAGAACAAAATAATTTCAATGATGGAAATAATTTTTTATTTTCTGACTAAAATTTAAAATTTATATAATTTAGATCCAATATTGAAACACATATACTTTGATTATTTTTATTATACATAGATATACATAAAACTTTTATTTTATTATATTATATCCAAATTAATTAATTTTGAATATTTGCTTTTAAATAATAAGATAAAACCCTTTTTCTTTCTTTCTTTCTTTTTTTTTTTTTGAAAAACTTAATTTGAATTTATTTCTAAATATTTATTGTTAGTAATAACATTTTGGCAATTGATTAAAGAACAAATATTAAAAAATAGGAATGCTGTAAAAAAATAAAAAAGAAAAAAAATCATTAATACAATTTATAAAAAATCTTTGAATACTATATTTAAACATTTTTTCAAAATCAGGAATAAAATTCTTTGTTATAACTTATTTGAAACAAGTTTTTATCGGAGAAAAAAAAATTATTTATTTTTTTCTAAGAGTAATCATTTCAATTCCCTTTTTTGTTGATTCTTAAATATTGAGTTTAAAATGAATATTAAGATAAAACGAAAACTAATGTTTTAAATATTAAAGCATGTAAATTTTTGAGTATAATTATTTATTCAAGTAAACAAAAAATCAAAATTTAACACAAATTTAAAACAATTAAAAGAATCACAAAAATAAGATTTTATTCAAATTGGAAACAATTTTTATTTTTGAAAAATATGAAAATCATTTTTCTAACTTTATGTTTTTTTTTATTTTCATTTTATTTTTTGAATTAAAAAACATTTTTAGTTTGATCAAATTGTTTTTCTCGAACGGTTGATATTAGTAAAAGTTGGGTTATTTTGAATAGAAGAACTCAAATGAAATTATTTGGTGGTTATCTAACTAATTTTTGATTATTAATCATTAATATAATTTCTACAAATTTACCGAGATTTTTTTTGATAGGTTTTACTCTAATTTTTTAACACACCACTAATTTTTTAGTATTGATACTTATTTATTTTTAGTTTTGTGGAATTTGTATATTAAAAAAATTTTAAATGTGTAATTAGTGAATAGTTTTAATTGGAAACTTATTCTCAATTTGATTAAATATATATTTTTTTTTGAAAAAAACTTAGAATTTATCCAAAAAAAAAAAAATTTAATAAGGCTGAAAAAAATGATTTTAAATAATAAAAATATGATTGAAGTATATTTTGGCCATATTAAAAAAAAAATCAATTGAATAAAGTAAAAAGTTTTTAAAATATTTCAAAAACCTCAAAACAAATAATTTAAAAGAGTTTAAATTCAAAATTTATTTCCACTATAAAAATGTATTAACTAATTTCAATAATTATAAAAAAAAAACAAATAAAAAAAATTAAAAATACAATTTAATATTTTAAAAACATTTCAATTAAAAGATCTCAAATAATTGAGAATTTAAAATTTATTAATAACTCCAAAGAAAATAATATTTGTTTTGAACAAATTGAAAAGACAAAGTATAGTAGATTTTTAATTACAATACTAAATATAAACTAAATTTAATAATAAATGGCCCACCTTACATTTGAATAATGAATTTTTTTGTATCGTTTTGAAGTTTTTCCTCTCACAATGAAAAGTTTGCAAATAAATCATTTTTTCTCCTTTTATTTTTTCAACATTTTTTTGTTAAAATGGAAAATGAAAATGAAAATTTGAAAGAAGTAACAGATGAATTAATGCAAAATTTGGTTTCAAATATGAAAAAGAGATTAAATTTAGTTATTCAAATGGAAGGAGAATCGATAAATGGGTTTTTTACTTATTTAAATTGTCTATTTTTCATGTAATGCTTCTTTCAAAATAAATGGCCCAATTTTTTTTAACATTTTTTTTTCTTTTTTTTTCTTTTATTTATAGACAAAAAATAAATATCTCTTGAGTATAGTATTGAATATTAAAAACTAAATTTTTATATTATAATAGATAACTTCAATTATTAAAAATATTTATATTTAAAATTTGATTTTTAATGGGCCAATTATTATGAAAGATAGTTTATTTAATAAATGATTAAATACACCCACTGAAAAAAATATTAAATATATCAAAAAAAAAAAAAATTTCTATTTATACAAAAAAAAAGACAAAAGGGGGTAACTTAACATTTACAAATTTGTACAAATAATCAAAATTTAGCAAGGACATTTCTTAATTTGCTCTGTCTTGTTATTGTGACAGTTTGGAAATTGATTCATAAATTAAAAGTTATCTAACAGAAATAATTCACATACTTAAATTGGAGTATTAAAATCCTAATTTATATATATCATAGCTCAAAATTAATAATGAAAAGGTGACTGATATAAACCATATTATTATGATAAATATAGTAAAAAATTTTGATTAAGTCATTTTTAGAATAATTAAAAAAACAATAAAGAAGTTTATTTCAAATAAAATTATTTAAAAAAAATTTATTAAAATATCTTCAAGGAGATGGAATTTGTATATCTCAAGAAGACTATTTATCACCTATCATATTTGATCTTATTTAATATTTCACTTTTATTAAATATAATACCATTAACAAAATCTTGTCAAATGTTCGCTTATGATTTAATTTTAATTATTAAAGCGCATATAAATCAAATAAACCAAAAATTAAATCCAATATAATAAAAAATTATTTAATTTGGACTAAAATCTAATAAATATAAATAGAAACAGTACAATATTTATCAAATATTACAAATATAGGAATTTATTTCGAAAAAATTTCATTTTTAATATATAATCTGAAAAATGCAAAAGAAACGAGTAATAACAATTCTAATTAATTATCTAATAATAGTTTACTTACAATTATTTGAAAATTTGAGTATTTAAATCTTTTATATAAAGTCAATTAAAAAATATGGTTTAGAGATATATAAATATCTAATTGCAACCCCAAATTATTTATATTCCGATATTAACACCTGTATTATCGACATATACAAGATAAATAAAAAAACCAGTTCTTATTTATAAAACAGAATTTAAATTCATAAATTTAGTAATTTCAATTAATAAAAAGTAATTTAAATATAAAAAAAACAATTAAAAAAATTTATCTCTACCTTATCTCGTTAAACTAATAAAATTTAACTAAAGAATAAAGAATAAAACAAACTAGAATTCATGGAATATTCACAATCTTAAAAGAGAAATTCAAAATTATTATTATTATATTTGGTTGAATTCCAAAAGTTGAAAGTGTTGTTCGTGTTTTTTAAATAAAGAAACTTTCGTGTTGTTTGAAAAAACAATAGATTTTGTAATAAAACACAAAACCTCAAGAAAAGCACAAGTAGGTTTTCCAAAATTTATAATATTAGACTTATATGCGAGATTTTTCTCAATTCTTTTGAATTATGGAAAACCACCTTTATCCTTTTTTTATTTAAAGATAATAAATGGAAAATTTAAAATTTTCTTTTTATTTCTTAAATTAAAAAAAAAAACATGGCACTCTAAGGCACTTGATGACACTTTAGTTAGGTTTTCCAAGATTTAAAATAACAGAGTAAAATCAAATATTTTTACTCAATTCTTTTGAAAGTTACCAACCGCTATTAGCTTTTTTTTTTTTTTAATTTTGGAAATAATATTAAAATTTATTCAACTTCTTTTTAATCTCAAATTAAAAAAAAGTGTCTCTTTTTTTTCTTTTTGAGTTTTCTGTTTATTTGGAAAATCAATGTAGTACAAAAAATAAGAACAAAAAAATAGTATTCGAAAGCACTTGACGGTACCCCACAATGGTATTTTAAAAAAATTACAATTCAAAAACATATATTTATTAATCCAAAATATTTAATTCATCCATCAAGCTCAACAATTCTAAAATACAGAACATTTGCTAAATGCTTAAATAGATACTAATATTTAATAAATAAAAACTCAAAATAAATTTTGTCGTTTATGTTTAAAATATGAACATAAAGAAATTTTAGAAAATATTGATCACTTTTTATTGGTGTGTTCTTCCTCTACAAATGAACAGATTGATATTTTTTGACGAAATTCAAGGAATTAAAATTTAATGAAATAATTTTAATATATAACAGTTTAAAATTATTTCCATTAATTAATAATCTTTAAATCTATGGTTTTACGCTTAAATTTTTGAAATTTAATTTAAGTAGAAGGGTATTTAGTGTGTAATTTACACTTCTTCATCAATAAAAAAAATGAAAAAATGATAAAAATATTTTAAAAACCAAAATTATTTTCCATATATATATATATATATATCTAGATGTGAGTACACTGGTTGTTAATTAAAACGTTTAAAAGTAATAAATTAATAATTAGTTTTTATTATTTTTTGAAATGAAATTCTCTAAAAAAAAAAAAAAAAAAATTTTTTTTATAAGATAATTGACCAAGAATAATTTTAAAAGTTAATAAAAAAAAATGATGATATTTTCTTAATAAGAATAATTTATAATAAAATTTGTAAAGGAATTCTTTTTGCACTTCTAATTCTTTTAATATTTTGGGATTTTTTTTTATTTCTTTCTCTTTCTGAAGCTTTTGTAAATTCAGAAGTAATTTTATCAATTTCATTTTGAATTTTTAATATTAATTCCTTTTCCTTTTCCTTTTCCCTTTTCCATTCCCTTTCCTTTTCCCTTTCTTTGATTTCTTTTTCCTTTTCCTCATTTTTTTCTTCATTTTCATTTTCATTTTCTTTTCCATTTTCCTTTGTCGCTTCTTCCTTTTCATTTTTTTTAGTTCCATTTTGATTTTCTTTCTTTTTAATTTCCTTTTCCTTTTCCTTTTCTTTTTTGCTTCCATTTTCCTCTTCCTCTTCCTTTTCCTTTGTCTCTTCTTCTTTTTCATTTTTATTTTCATTTTTATTTTCAATTCCTTTTTGTTTTTCTAATTTTGTTTTATTAATTTTAGTATTTTTTTTCTTTTTTGCGTTTTGCCTTAAATTCTCTTTATGTATCATGATAAAATCATCCAAATCATTCGTACTACTATTGCTTTTTTTTTTAATATTTTTCATTTTGACACCTTTGGTAACAAAAAATTTGGGAAGAGTTAAAGCTCTCACCGCTCTAATTTTTTTATTAGAATTTTTCTGAATAATTTTAATTTTGTGTTCATCATAGCATTTATCACAAACTCTTAGAAGAGTCTTTTCGGAAATGTATCTAATTTTAAGTTTCTTTGTTGAGCATGCACCACAAACCAAGCTGCCACATTTTCTACAATGATGCCTCCTTCTAAAGGTAGTAAATTTTTTTAAGCAAATCGAGCATTCATCTTTATTAAAATCTGGATCCCAAACTGGTGCCAGTTCCTGTGAATCGAAGTCAAAAACGGAACCCTTAATGGATAAGCTTTTTCTTCTATTTTCTTGAATTGCAAAATTCAAATGCTTTAACCAGTTCGTTTTTTCTTCAGAGGAAGAAGCATAAACTGTAAAGGATTTTGATTTATTTTGGATGACAAAGGCATTTTTTAATTTGTTGCTATCCTTAAGATCCTTAACGTTCGTATTTAATATATTCATTCTTCTGTGCAGTTGGAAGCTCCTGCCATTAGCTGTGCCGTATAGCAACAAGTCAGTAAATAAGAAAAATTGTCTTTTCAAGATTTTCTTTCGAGACACCTTCATTAATGGGCCCTGGCAAACATAAAACCGATGCACCGCAACCAGGTCTTTTAATCTTTTTGAATTAAACCTTCTTTGGATTTGTAACATCTTTTCGTGGTTTTCATGCTTCCTAATTTCTTCGTTGATGTGCTTGTTGACCTGAACGATGGCCTCCTCTGCAGTTTCCAAATTTGAATAATCCGAATGGCCCCTATCAATGTGCTTTCTTAGAGACTTGAGAAACAATTCATATCTCGGCAACCGTTGGATTGGTAAAATTAGAAAGGATTGCAAATCCAAATTATTATATTTTCTTTTTTTTTTGATTACCCATTTTTTAAATGATGGGTTTTTTAAATATTTTAACACTAGCTTATTAGATTCGCTATAGCCTCTAAAATAAGTGGTATACAATTTGAAATTTGGTATTAATTCTATAAACAAGTCACCTATGGTCGTCTGTTCATTCAAATTTTCAATTCTGCCTTGTAATTTGTCTAATAACAATTTATTAATCTTATAGATTTCTTTAATATTACTAAAGACCTTTCCAATGATCTTTTTTGGCAATAGCACCTTTTCAGATGTGCGACATCGCCGGAGTAAATCACTCATCATATCTGTAATCAAAATATTTAAATTTTTCACATAGATTTGTTCAGAACTTAAGATCTCTTCAATGATGTTTTCCCTCATGGATTTTTCTTTTTCTTCTTCATTTTGCTGATTACTTTCATTTGATAAATTTCCCTTTTGAGTGAGCTCGTTTCCCACCTCGACTTTTAAATGAAACGTAGACTCAATCTTTGTACTGAATTTTTCTTGTTCTTCTAATTCTAATTTTGATAACTCTTCCTTCTCGTAATCATTGTCATATTCTTCGTCTTCAGAATTTGAAGAAGATTCAGAATATTGATCTATTTTCTTTTGGGATTGCTTTTTTTTGATTTTTTTTGATGAGATTCTTTTTATACGCTTGATTTGCTTTTTTTTAATTTGATTAACTTTTGATATTTGCTTGTTCTTCGTATTTTTATCATCATTTGACCTTTTGCTTTGGATTGTTTCTTTATTGCTATCGATCGGTACTTCAGTTTTTTCAGATGGCTCGGCTTCCTCAACAATTATTTTTTGTTCGACTTTTTTCTTTTCTTTTTTTGGATTATTCGATTCTTTTTTTTTAATTTTCTTTTTCTTCCTTACTCTTTTTGGCTTTCCATCCTTTCCAATGATGATTTTAATGTCTGGATCGTCATCTTTGAGTTTTTTTTTCTTTTTTTTTCGAACTTTTTTTTTCTTTCCATCCTTTCCAACAACTAATTTATAGTCCTTTTTCTTTTCGTTTTTTGTTTCTTTTTCTGTTACTGTTTCAGTTTCTGTTTGCTTTTCATTTCTTTCTGTTTTAATTGGTTCTATTTCTTTTTCTTTTTCTGTTTCTTTTTTCTTTCTTTTTTCTTTTTCTTTATCAATTTTTTTTACATCGCTAGTGGTTTCTTTTTTTGTTTCAGTTTCTTTTTTTGTTATTTTTTCTTTTTCTTGAATAATTTTTTTTACATTGATGGTAGTTTCTTTTTTTTCAATTGTTTGCTCCTTTTTAGATATGCTCGTAATTTCTTTCTTTTCGTTTTTTGGTCCTTCTTGTGTTTTTTTTTTCTTTTTCTTCCTTACCCTTTTTGGCTTTCCATCCTTTCCAATGATGATTTTAATATCTGGATCGTCATCTTTGATTTTTTTTTTCTTTTTTTTTCGAACTTTTTTTATCTTTCCATCCTTTCCAACAACTAATTTGTAGTCCTTTTTCTTTTCTGTTTCTGTTTCCGTTTCTTTTTGATTTCTTTCTGTTTCAATTGGTTTTGGCTCTTTTTCTTTTATTTTCTCAAGTTGTTTTTTTTCTTTTTGTTCATCAATTTTTTTTACATTGCTAGTTGTTTCTTTTTTTGTTTCAGTTTCTTTTTTTATAATTTTTTCTTTTTCTTGAATAATTTTTTTTACACTGACGGTAGTTTCTTTTTTTTCAATTGTTTGCTCCTTTTTAGATATGCTCGTAATTTCTTTTTTTTCTTTTAGTTCTTTCTTTTCGTTTTTTGTTCCTTCCTGTGTTTTCTTTTTTTTTTTCTTCCTTACCCTTTTTGGCTTTCCATCCTTTCCAATGATGATTTTAATGTCTGGATCGTCATCTTTGATTTTTTTTTTCTTTTTTTTTCGAACTTTTTTTATCTTTCCATCCTTTCCAACAACTAATTTGTAGTCCTTTTTCTTTTCGTTTTTTGTTTCCGTTTCTTTTTTTTGATTTGTTTCTGTTTCTTTTTCATTTCTTTCTGTTTCAATTGTTTTTGGCTCTTTTTCTTTTATTTTTTCAAGTTGTTTTTTTTTTTTTTGTTCATCAATTTTTTTTACATTGCTAGTTGTTTCTTTTTTTGTTTCTGTTTCTTTTTTTATAATTTTTTCTTTTTCTTGAATAATTTTTTTTACATTGACGGTAGTTTCTTTTTTTTCTTCTTGTTGGTCTTGTTCCACAGGCTTGATCTGTTTGTTTTCTTTTTTTTCTTTTAGTTCTTTCTTTTCACCTTTTGGTTCTTTTTGCTCATTGATCTTCTTTTTCTTTTTCTTTTTCTTCCTTACTCTTTTTGGCTTTCCATCCTTTCCAATGATGATTTTAATATCTGGATCGCCATCTTTTATTTTTTTTTTCTTTTTTTTTCGAACTTTTTTTGGTTTTCCATTAACCATAATAATTTTTACATCAGAGTTTGGACTTGGTTTATTTTCTTCAGACATTTTTTGTTTAAATACAAATGCTCTGTTCTGTCTTTTTAATTGAGAAAAGGTACTTTGTAAACAAAAATTAGAACAAAATTATTTTCAAAAAGAAATTTTTAAAAAAATGGATAAATCTTGTGAAAAAAATAAAAAAGTCTCCTAAGTGATTAGAAAAGGATTTCTACAATTCAAACTCAGAATTATTATTTTTGTTTGACTTGCAAGGTTTTGAGCCAAAAATTATTATTTTTTCAGCAAAATTTAAGGGATTTTTAACTTTTTTCTATTTTTTATACAAATTGCAAAAGAGCACTTATTTCCACAAGGGTGATATTTAACACTATCAGCTATCTTATTTATCAACTTTAGAAAAATGAATGGACGTTTTTAAAAAGATTTTTTTTTTTAAAATGAATTTTAAGCAAAAAAATCTAATCCTTTTCGTTTGGATTTTTTGTATTTGAGTCTTAGAAATAAGAAAAATTTTCAGAACATTTTGGTTTTTTATAATATCTCACTTTTTGTAATTTCTCATAGTTTGTATGGATCAACAAATAACGGTTCCAATCTAATCTTATATTAATAATGTAATAGAAATAATTCAAACATAAATTATTGAAAATAGAGATCTACACTTGAAAAACAAAGAAAGGGTGGAGAAGGGGTAACACAGAATTGTAAACCAATCTCAATTAAAAATGTATTAGCAAGAATTTCCCTGAAATTTTTTACAAGAAAATCGGGTAATCTTGGAAACACTTATGACACAACCAATTTTGATATAGAAAAATAATTTACCCAAATATTGAAGTCGAGAATTTTATTGACTAGTTCATTAAAGAAAAAAAAAATAGTGCAAAATCTTGGAAGTTAGAATAGATCTAGCCAATTTTTGGACTCAACTCGTTTCAAAATGATAGTCAAAACAGTACCATAATGTATTAAAGGCACTCTTATTCAAGTCTTTATCAAACAATATTATGATGTGGAGATTACAGAAGTTTATCTGAGAGAGTGTTGATTTCGGAAAATTTTTGCAAATAAAAGTCTTTTTATAGTATAAAAAAATAAAAAATAACACTATACCTATCCAAAAACAAGTTGAGGACTGAAAATTAAACAAAAAGGAAATACAAAACAAAAAATAGAAGAAAATGTACAGACAAACTCTTATCCAATTTTGACAAAATATCTATTAAAAGTTAATAGTTAAAAGTTAGAAAAATAAATAAAATTTAAAAAAAAAACAAATAACACTGTATATCTTACAATAAGATTAAAAATATTGAAAAAAAATCTAGAAAATACCAAAAATTTTTTTTTAGAGATATACAATTAGAAATAGATAGATAGAAAGAAAGGTATATGTGAATAAAAGATTTAAATTTTGCACATAATACATTTTTTTCAAGTTATCATTTTAAACAAATTTATCTTAAAAGGGAAATTTATACCACACCATGATAGATTTTTACAAAATATTTAAACACTATTCTATAAATTTATGTATTTGAAAATCAAAAATTGACAAAAAATCTCAATTTATTGGTACCTTATCATAGATAATAATAAACAAAATTAATGTTACTGAGTACCGATGTTTTTATATGTAATGCATTTTTATCCAAATGAAAGAAAAAATATAAAAAGAAAAACTAACAATTCGCCTGTAAAAAATTAAGAAATGTACTGAACAAAAAAATGTATTACATTGGATTTATTGTTAAGGGTTAAATGAAACTTCATATAATCTGTTCAAGAGAGAATTTTGAATCGACTAAATTTGAGACTTCTAATTCAAAGAGTATCTCACAGATACAGTCATCAGAAGTATTTTAATCTTAATTTAGTTTTCTAAAAAAAAAAAAAAGAAATAAAAAGTAAAAAATCAAGAAGAGGGAAAAAAATGTTAGAAATCAAAACATGGAGAGTGGAAAAAATAAAGAAGTATCAAATAATTGTTGTGGGGGCCCTAGAATTTTCTGGTTAAAATGAATTTACTGAGGGTTTCATTTTGTCAAAAAAAAAAAAAACCATTGGATAATCTGTTGAAAATTTATCAATAATTATTGATCGATCGTGGGATTAGATACCATCAAATAATTATATATATGATTTTTCTATTGCAAAAACTAAAAATTAGTCTTTAAGTAACTATTGAAAAAAAATTTCGATCTTAATCTAGCAGATTAGGTATCTAGAAAAAAGAAAATGAAAACAAACAAAAAATTTAAAAAATATAAAAGTTGATAAAATCAAAATTATTGATCATTGAATGGAAAGTGTAATATTAGGATCCTTTCAACTATTTAAACTGTTTGTCTAAATAAATGTAATTTAGTTTAATTGGATCAATAAAAAAAATATAATAAAATAACATAAATACAAATTCATAATACCCACAGCGACACTCAAGGGGAAAGTTGCATTGATTCTGCTCCCTTACATCAGATTCTAAAAAAAAAATTAATTTCCTAACAAAAATAAAATTAACTAGACGTAAAATAACTATTTAGGGATTTAAATAATTGATTAAAATATAAAAGAATGATAGTGAATATATATATATATATATTCATATAAAGAACGAATCAAGAAAAAAAGCATGAGGCCTACATTACGACAAAAAAGTTCCAAAGAGAATCCATAAAAACATGATGAAAACTGTAAATTCAAAGTATTTCTGAAAAAAATCCAATTTTAAGATAAATTATGAAATAAAATAAAAACAGAATTAATCTTTAATTAATTAACAACTATATCCAAACTAAAGCATTTTACAATAGTATTAATCGATATAAATATAAGAAAAGTTGGTAAATTCCAAAATATACTTTTGTTATAGTAAAAAATAAAGAGGTTGATCAGTTCATAGGCATATAAAAGATATAAAAAACAACCCAGAAAAAAATAGAAAAAAATATAGAAAAAATTTAAAATATTTTAATTTTACAATCATATAAAATGAAGATATCGATTAATTATACATAAAAATAAAAATAAACCAAATTAATTACTTTATTACAGTCAGTTCCAATTTTAAAATACAAACTTTCAACTAAATTTAAGGCACAAAAAAATATCAAATTAAAGAACGTTTTTTGAAAAAAATTTTTACCCAAATTGTTTTACTAGAATTTGAATTTTGTGTCTTAATTTAAGATTTTTCTTTCACCTTAATTCTGGTTGAAAGTTTGTGTCTTAAAAGCGGAACTGGCTTTATAGAATATTTCCAGTCAATATGACTAAACATACCCAAAGGAGAAAAGTTATAAAATACAAATTATTCAGGAATATTGAACTAAACTCTTTTCAAAACAAAATGGCACACCTCTTAAATCATCAATACTTTCGAATTTGATTGTTAATAATATAACTAACTATATTTGATTTTCATTTATTTTAATTATTCATTTTTTCATTTTTTGTTTTTTTATTTATGGATATTAAAAAGTTAGTAAATCAAAAAACAAGATAAGAAGAAGAAAATTGGGGATTAATTTACTAGTTTAAAAACAGAAAGTGTTTTAGTTTGATTTGAAATGATCTAGATATTAAAATTAAGAAAGGCCATTATTTGAATGATCTATGGAACAAAGAAAAGAGAAAATAAAGAAAAAACATCCCAATAAAAAACCCAGATGAATTGTGGCTTTATCTTTTAAATGAGACTTTAAAGAACAAGAGTTGGAAATAAAATGTATTGAAATTTTCCCCAATTCACCATGTTCAAAGGTTTTTATTCACTTTATAACCCCCACCCCCTACAATTTACAAAACAAGATTTCTCATTTCAAATAAACAGTTACAACAATTTTTAAAATATTAAATTTTAATTTTTATATTTTTGTTTCAATAAGTTTTAAATATTCATTTGAACGTTTTTTTATGTTTGGTAGAGTTTCTTATATTTTTGAATGAGACTACAATTAACTTGATTCAATTATTAATAATTCTTGAAATTTTGTATACCCTCTTATTTAAAAAAGAGTTTATATAAATTCTCCACGTTTCCCCAACTCTAAATATTTTTTTTATAAATTTATTAATTTCTTTCTTTTATTTTGTTCTTAATTTTTGATTATTCCATTTTTTTTTTTCAGACCTTGATTTTTTTTAGAGATTATTTATTTAATATTTTTTCGAAACCCGGATTATCTTTAAAATTCTTCTAATGGTTGTAACTAGTTACTATTTGAATTAAAAGTTACAAATTTAATCACTTAAAAACCATCTTACACAAATTAATTTTTTTAAACATTTAAAACTTAGTAATCAAATTTTATCATAAAGTTCAATAATTGGTAACAATAAAAAATTGATTGTTTAATTTAAATTCAATCTTTGTTTGATTATCTTAGAATAGAAAAAATTCAATATTTTTTCCCAATTATATAAAATGTAACTCATGAAAAGTTATTTTTAATTAAATTTATCCGTGAATATTCCTTTTTTAATTTTTCTATTATATCCAGAATCATGGTAATTATTTTAATTTTTGAAATGATATTAAAAACGTTTAGAAAAAAAAAAAGTTAGTTTCACTTTAAAGATAAAAATTTGTAACCAAATTAAGACAAAAAAAATTCGAAATTAAGATTCTTTTTTTGTAATATCCCCCCCCTAATGATTTAACTCGAATCAGAATTTTGTACCTTATTTGGGATTTTTTTTGTGTATTAAATGTTTTACAAAGTTTGTGTCTTAAAGGTGAAACCTGCTTATTACGATATATTGATTCTTTTAGAACTTGGATTTTATTTTTTTTATAAGGATATAAATAGATCATAAATTTATTAATTTAAATAATTCTAAATTTTAATTGGAAATAATTATATTTATTTGAAAATATTAAGAAAATTAAAAAAATATTGATAAATTCAAAAAAAAGTTTTCAACGTTTAGGGTCAATTTCCATTTTTTATATCTTTTAAACCAACTTTCAAAACATTTTTTTTTCCTACTACGGCCTTGTAATCAGCTAATTTACAAGTTTTCTTTATATTTTGACCAATGAAATTCTTTCTTCAGATCTTATAAAACCATTTTTAAAAAATGGGAAATGAAGTAAAAAGTTAGAATAATTTTTGTGAATTTGTCAGTATTGTCAACTAACTTATATTAAAAAAAAAAAACAGTTTGTTTTTTAGACTCTCAATAATTGTAAAAAAAAAATATTACATACCCTTTTACATTTCAAGAAATTTAATAAATTACATAAAATAAAAAAAATGATCGATTTTTTCTCGATCTTCAAGAGATTCAATATTTTCAGAGTTCCCAAAATGATTCCATTTTTAGAATTTTTAGAATCTCAAAAATTAAAATCTGGAATCATCATATTAAAATGATTCCAATGGAATCTATTTTTATCAACCATTTTTCACTTGTTAAAGTACCTTTGAAGTATAATTTTTCAAAAACATTAAAAATTATTTTATTCTGATTCCACGGAATCAAAAAAAGAATTTTTATTTGCACATGTGCAAAAAGTGATGTCTTTATATTTTAAGTTTTTTTACTAAATTTGTAATTTTTCCAAAAACTATAAAACTTTTCATATGCGCCCCGACGGGAGAGGTTTTTTGTCATTGGACTTGGAGATTCTAAGAGCTAAAAATCCGATTCAATGATAGAATAAAAATGTTTGGGGAAGAAACAGAAATTCAAAAATAGAAAATAATTTTCAGAAATCAAAATACAAAAAACAACCCCAAACATTTTTATTTGATAATTAATTTGTTTTTTTGCTATTAGAAACCTCAGGTTTGTTAACAAAAAACCTCTCCCGTCGGGGCGCATATGAAAAGTTTTATAGTTTTTGGAAAAATTACAAATTTAGTAAAAAAACTTAAAATATAAAGACATCACTTTTTGCACATGTGTGGTACCAAAACTCTATTAAAAAAAAAAAAGAATCTTTTGATTCTATTTCAAAGAAAAATAATTTTCTTATCAGGAAGAAACTTAAAAACTTCAGGATTGATGAAAAGATGATGAAAACTAAAATCCCAAGAAGAAAAACCTTAAATATTAATTTTTTTTGAGAAATAATAAATTCTTTTTGAAAATCAAAAAACAATTATTAATTATTTAATTTTGAGAATGATGTGATTCCTTGTAAAAACGATTGTAAACAAGAAATGAGTTGAGACTTATCATTGGAAGAAAAAAGAATCATTTGATTCCATGGAATCAAAAAAAGAATTATTTTGGCGTTTTTTCAAAAAAGAATCAAAATGTGAACCCTGATATAATATAATATTTTATTAATATTGTAACATTTTTTTTAAATTAAGATTAGATTTTAAATGCTATATATTCATACAAACTCTCAGAATTTATTAAAAGTGAGATTTCTACAAAACCAAAAATTTTTCTTTTTCTTTTTCTTTTTCAAATACAAAAATCCAAACAAAAAAGATCAGATCTTTTTACTAGAAAATTAATTGTGATAAAATGAATTCTTTTTAAAAATGATAACTCATTTTTCTAAAGTTGATAAATGAGTTTGTTTATCGGGTATAATTGAATCCTTGTGTTTATAAGTGCGCATTACATTTGGGATTAAAAATAAATAAGGGTTACTAATACTTAAAGAACGACTAAATAATTTGCTCATTGTTTAAACAGAAAGAAACAAATTCGAGATTTTGCAGATCGTTTTTATGAATAGTCAAAATTCTAAATTTTGTTTTGTTTAGCTTTTCTAAAAAAAAAAGAAACAAAATAAAACAACAAAAAAAAAAAAAAAAAAAAATTAAATTTCAGATCTGTTTTAGATATCTATATTTATTTGTTTTGGTTTTCTTATTTTTTTGAATCAAAGTCATAACGATCATTTCCAAAAGGCGCTTAATGGAACTATTAAATAATAGAAATAAGATTAAAAACAAAAGAAGAAAAAGATTGGAAAAAAAATAACTGTTTTTAATTCGAGTATCAATTACCAATAATTTTGAATTTCAAGTTTTTAGGTGTTACACTTCATACAAAAAAAGAATACAATCGATTTTAGTCTGTAAACAAATTTGGTTTTTAAAAAGTAAAGTGTAAAAAAAAAAAAAATTAAAGATCGAATTGAAGAATGAATTTAAATCTTTTGACGAATTGATAGATTTTTGGGAGGTAACTGATACTCGAATTAAACAACAAGATATTTTTTTGAAAATAAAAAAAAAAATCAAAAAGCAAATTTAGCAATTAAAAAAAAGAAAAATAAAAAAAAAACAAAAAAGTAAAAAAAAAAAATTACTTTATAAAAACCAATAATTTCAGCTTTTTCTCTGAAACATCTTCTACACAACATCATTCCGTATTTTCTGATTAACCCTTGGTGTGTACCACATCGGCGACTAAACACATAGTAAAAAAAAGAAAAAAAAAAAAAAAAAGGAAAAAGACAATTAGTAAATAAAAAGATCCTTCCTCTTCTGGAATGATTTCTTACCAAGTTCTGCTTCCTTTTCCAAAGTTTTTTGATTTGTTTCTCCAAGTTTTACCCATTGCAAAAGTATCGATTAATTAAATTTAGACAAATAATAGAAAAAATGAATAAAGCTTTATCTTGAAAAAATCATTCTTTTTATTTTCAACTGTAAATCACACACTTAAGTTGGTAAAAACAAATTCTTTTCAGTATAGAAAACTCCTGTCTGTAGCGTCCAATTCTTTTTCAAAATAAGTTTCACTTTAGAGTTGTTTTGATGGTATTGATAAAAGGATTGGGAAAAAAGTTTCACTTCACATTCCTTTTTTTATCTAATTAGAGTTTTCAACAATTCGATTGCCATTTGTAGTCTCTCTGTCTTTGTTTGTTCATGTTCTGTGTCTGGATATCTAATGTGTCAAACTAATAACTCAATTAAAGCCAGATTTCAGAAAGGAAAAAAAGAGAATAATAGAACAATTTTCTTTCATTTAAGGAGGGGATCAGCAAATGAATTTGAAATATACAATATAAAAGCCAACAACCTTATGTGGGTTTAAGTGAACCCCCTAGAGTATTGAAGAATTAATATTCTTTTTTTTCTGGTAAAAATGATTTTGTTTTGTATTTATCTTAAATTAACTTTTTTGGAATATCTGAAAGTTATAGTTTTTAAAAAGTATGTGACTCGATTTGAATAGTATTCGTTTGACAACCAGGCAAATTTTTGTTCATGGGTTTTTGAAAAAGGAGATTGCAAAAAAAAATGACAAAAAAAAAGGCCATTTTTTGATTTTATACCGATACGAGGGCTTTAACAATTTAAATCATTTTTCAAATAAAAAAATGATTTTTGGATTTTTTAGGATATAATAGCCTAATACCAAAATCATCAATTATAAATTTTTATTTGGAAAAATCAAATTTCATATTTGATAAAAAAAACACATTTACAAAGTACTCAAAAATACCTTAGAACAAAATTCTTAGATTATTTTTACATTTCAGTAAGTAATTAATAAATATTGGTAAATATGAAGAAATGAGTTCTCATTTCAATAAGAAACCTAAAATTACAATTAATTTTCAAATAAAAGATCTTGATACTTTTTTTATTTTGCATTTTTATTTGAATAGGAAAAAAAAAAGATATATTAGCAAAACACCTTTATTTTTGGTAATTTTGAATCTTTTGCTTACTATCAGTACCAAATTTAAGACATACACCCTAAACCAAATTTAAGACTCAAAATAATTTTAAATTATCTTTAGAAAATTCAGAAAATAATAAAAAAAAAAATTGAGAAGTATTTTTCTGAAAATAATCCTAATTTTGGTATTATTTGTTTACTAAATTTTGTTCAAATACTGTTCCTTAAAGTTAAAACAAACTTTAAACTAATAATTATTAAAATATAATCTGATTTTATACATTAAAGAAAATTAAATCAAATATTAAATCATTATAAATCAGAAAAAAATGATCTTTTATTTTATTTTCAATAATTCATTAAATTTCTTGAAATATAAAAGATTATGTAATACTCCTAGAACAATTATTGATACTTTAAACAATATTTTATTCTTATTTAAATAAGTTATTTGATAACATTTGATATTTTTTTTATTATTAATTTGAAAATAGTATTATTTGTCTGAAAAGATTTTGGATTTTGAGAAATAAAAATAACATATATTGTTACTTATTATCTTGTGATTATTAATAACACATTGAAAAAATTAAGATTGGTTTATTAATTATTGGTTAAAAAATAATGATATTAGAAACATTTCTTTAGTTATTAGTTGAACTCTATAGGTTTTTTTTTTAAAAATTTGTGAGAATTTTTAATAATATTTTCATAATTATTTTCAGTTTATTTTAATGTTCAATCCCAAGAAAAAAAATGATTTGAACTGTTATTTGTATGAATAAATTCTATTTTTTTTTCAAGTATCAAATAATTATTGTAATTCTTTTGAAATAAAGTAGATTTTTTATTCTAAGTTATTTTTAAACTTGACGAGGTTCATTTTTATGAATTATTTTGGTACACTTCGAAAAAAAGATAGATTTCTTATTTCTTTCAGAGAAAAATTATTTCAAAATTGAAACAATTTGAAATATTGTTGGATTTGGAACTTTTCAAAAATTAGAAAAATGAATCAAAATTTTAAAACATAATTCATTTCAAACAATATCTTGAAAGTTCATTTTGATATGATGGTCATTAAATTTTCTTTCATTTTACAATTTCTAGAGGTGGTAAATTTTTTTTGAATTTTTTATTTCTAATTGATTATTTTTTTTTTGGTTATTATCCTGAAAATACAAGTAATGCCAGTTTTCTTGAATTCTTCCGAACCCTAATTTAGTTGATTTAAACAAAATGAGTCTGAAATAATTCTTGAATTTATAAAACTATAACTACAGTGATCAAAAAAACGCGTTCCCAAATCCTATCATTGAGTTTCAAAATAAAAGCCTTGCTTTTTTTTCTTCTTGTTCCAATGGAACATCCAATTCACTAACCAATAGTATACTCAGGTTAAAATCAATTTTGAAGGTTTACTACTTGATATTTACAACAAAATTTAAAATAGCTTTCAAAATTTTTTATAATATTTTCAATTTTTTTTATAATTTTTTTTATGATGATAAAAATTTTCCTCTATTTTTTGAGATAAAATTTTCAAATTTGATACTTTATTTTTAGAATTTCTTAATTCAGAGTAGAAAAATAATAAATTTTTGTCCTATTTACCATGGGTTTATTATTGGTTTCTTTGAAGTTCTAGTATAGGTCTTCTATAAAAAAGAAAACATACTAATTATTTTGAAACATGGGTTTAACTTTTTGGCATGTGTTATGGTACAAACATCAAATTTCACTGGACTATTTTTTTTATTTGTTGCTTCCTTACAATTAAAAGTGACACAAAATTCTTTGATTTAAATTCTCTTTGTTGTTGAAAATATGATAAAACCAATTGGAAAAAACAAAAAAAAAAAAACATTTTTTCAAATTTTCTTCTTTTTTTAACAACCCTCTTTTCACTTTAAAATAAAGCATATGACTCACCAACCAGATCAAAACTTTTTAGATATGGTCTTAAACCGTGACGACTCTGATGTGAGTGAATCAGAAACTTCGAGTAGCAGTAAATCAGGAAGCAATTCAAATTCTGATTCAAACAATGATGGCACATCTAATTCGGAAGAAATCGTTCAATCAAATATTACAACTGTCGATGTTGAACAAGAAAAAACTGTAGTGGTTGATCAAGTAAATCTCAAGATTGTCTTAATTTACTTTCTTTTTTTTTCTTCAATTTACTAAAAAAAACCCATTCAACAAAGATGGAATAATTAATTTTTGTAATTTTTCCTCTCTCTTTTTCAAAAAAATAAAATCTTGAAATATGTTTAGCAAACAAGCCAAATTAGCACAAAAAAAACAAAAGATCCACAAAACAGTAACGAAAAACCAAAATTTGAAAATGAAAGTCGCGAATCAAGTGAGAGCAAAACAGATTCATCATCAGAAGAAAATGTGAATGAAAAAAACACAAAGAAAGAAGAAAAAAAAGAAAATGAAAATGAAAACAAAAAAGAAAAGGTAGTTGAGATCCCACTTTCAGATAATTCAGAAACAACAAAAACATCCGAAAGTTCAAATAATGAAAACAAAAATAAAAAAGAGTCTGGATCTGGATCTGGATCTGAATCTGGATCTGAATCTGAATCTGAATCCGAAAAAGAAAAAGAAAAAGAAAAAGAAAAAGAAAACGAGAAAGAAAAAGATAAAAACACAAAAAAAAAAAAAAACAAAAGAAACTATTGAATCAATTACACTTATTGAAAATAAAGATTCAGATTTAAAGATTTTTGTAGGATCACCCGAAACGATTGGAAGTGGTATGAAAAAGCATACGGTTTACCAAGTCACAACAGGTGTAAATGATAATCAAGAAGAAAAGGAAAATAAGAAGGAAAAAAAAAAAAAAAATCAAAAGGTAAAGGAGTAAAAAGAAGATACAAAGACTTTTTGTGGCTAAAAAATAACTTAATTTTGAAATACCCCGGTGTAGTTGTTCCAGCAATGCCTGGTAAAAAAATGACTTCCAAGTTTTCAAAGCAATTCATTGAAATGAGAAGATCCAAACTGGAAATGTTTTTAAACAGAATTTCATCACATCCAATTTTGAGCCAAGCACAAATATTTAATGACTTTCTTGAAAAAAATGTTACTAACATTTATAATACAAAAGTTATTAAAAAAATTCCAAAAGACACAGTTCCCCCACTTAACGAAAAATACGAATTATTTAAGGAAAAGGAAGGAGATCAAGATTATATTAAAGAAACCATGAAAAGATGGGAAACCCTTGGACCAATTTTGGTATGTTTTTGGATTTTTCTATTTCATATTTTGATTTATTTGTTATTTTTTTTTTATGTTTTTTTTTTTTTTATGTGATTGAATTGAAATTTTTTTTTTTTTGAGGTTTGCAAATTTAACTCTCAAATTAATTCAAGCTACTCTCAGAATCCTACCAATATTTTTTTTTAAAGAAAATATTTGGTCTGTTCGCACTCATACCTGAAAGCAATTTCATCTCTAGTTAGTAAACACAACTTTTTGTTGTTTTAAGTGGTTGGTAAGTCATATATATATAATTTACACAAACTAGAGAAATCTTTCAAATCCTAGTTTCAAAGTACTATTAAAAACTACATATTTAACTAATAATATTCCTCTTCAAGCATTTACGACCTTCTCTTAATTAACAAACTAAACTCTTTTCCAATAATTACAACCCATTTAAAAATGAAAAAACTCTATTTTTTTTAAAAAAAAAATATTTCAATAGTACAATTTTTAAAATATGAAAATATTTAATCTTGGGTAATGATCGTCTATTTTGAAACTAGTGCAACTTAATTGTTATTTTTAAATTATAAAAAAAAAATGGTTAAAAATGAAAAAAAAAACGAAAAATTTTGGAAAAAGATTTCTTTAATTATTATCTGCAAGAAAATTATTGGGAAATAGTTTATTTCCAAAAAATGAAACAAAAATAACCAACCTGTTTTTTTGTAAACAGAAAATATTGTAAACTTTATTTCAGTAAAAGTGGAATATCCAAAAAAAAACATTTTTTTCAAATATCAAATATTTTTTATAATTGACCTTTGAAGATTAAATAAGAAATAAGTAGAATAATAAACATCAAAGAATAGTTGATATCCACCTGGGAAGTAAACAAAATAAATCAAAAAATTTTTCTTGAAAATTGAAAAACTCGAAATTCTTAGGGTATTTATTGAGAAAAACAAAACAATGTTCATGTTTTGACCTTCTATTGGTATTTGAATATTAAACGGGAAAATATTTTTGTTTCATTTTCCATATTAGTCTTTTATAAATAGAGTACTCAATGAAGCAAATTGTAATTGAATAACTCTATTTGAAAAAGGAAATGAAAATGAAGTGAAAATTTTTCACATTTATTAAACAAATATCAAGATCAAAGATCCAAATAAAATTCCAATAGAAATTAAAATCATTTCTCTACAATCATTTTCACTTTTTCAATAACTTTAAAATAGCACATTTTTACCAAGTGACTATCGATCTTCCAATAAAAAAAAAATTGCAAATGAATTACGTGCATAAAAAAGATTGAAAAAAAAGCAAAATGTGCAAAAATGACAAAAAATGTGAAAAAATGGTTTCAATTTTGAAATTTCCAAAATAGATTTTTTCTTATAATCCCCAATTCAAAACTTTTAAACACATGTATTTTACTCTATTACAACTGGGCCACTTTGACTTGAAAATTGTTTAGGATAAAATATAATAAGAAAAAATACAACTAAGTAGAGACTTCCTACAAACTGTTTTATTATAAATAAAATATATTTCTCAAAATTTCATATTATTATCAAACAAGTATCGATTAAATATCCCCTGAAAAATATTATTTCCAAGAAAAAAGGAAAAAAACAACCTCACTATTTTCTCACTCTTAAAAAAAAAATATGTAAAAATTGAGATTAAAAAATTTCATATCGTTAGTTAAAAAAAATCAGTATGAACAAACAAATCAAATTAATAAATGATTGATAATGATTTTTGATTTTTAAATACTTTTATTCTAATTTAGTTTAGTAAAGTGATTTTAAAACTAAATTGCTCTATTTTTTTGGAAATGGGTTATTTATGAAATTTCCATGATAAAACAAATAAGCAAAAAATTCTCTTTAATATTTTTGATTTTAAATTTTTACCATATTCTAAAAATAAGGAAATTATTAGATCGCTAATAAAAAATGATTATTATTATTGGATTTTAATTCCCCTTCTTCCCTTTCTCAATTATTTATTAATTATCTTAATAATTGTTGATATTCTTCAAAGAAAGAAATCCAAACAGAATCCTTAAAATTCAGACAAACAAAAGAATTGTATGCAAATGCCTTGGGGACTTTTGGAGAAAAGATTGATCTCTTGAGGGCAGTTGAAACAAAAATTCAATTCCAAGATGCCTATACATTTTTTGCAAAAAAATTAGCAGATATTGAAAAAATGTCAAATGAAGAATTAAAAACAGGCCAAATTCCATTTGAGGAATCGATTGATGATTATATTAACCTCTGTGACTCTGTTAAGACAACCGAAAACACCGTCACTAAAGCAAATTCCACTTTAAAGTCTGGCCAAAACCGAGAATCAAAATCAAAAATTAAACATGAAAAAGCTAAAACTACAGGAAACAAAAAACTTAAACAAATTAAAAAAGAGTATGACACATGTGTTGAAAATGCTAAAACTTTGCAACAACAGTACTCAAAAATTGTTGCTGTTTTCGCAAACGAATTACGAATTTTACAACAAAGGAAAGAAAGGGATATACAACAATTCTTATTGAAATTTTCCAAAGCCCAATTAAAGTTATCAAAGCAAATTCAACAAGCTTGGGGAGAAATAATTGAAACAATAAAATCCATTGACGAAGAATTATAATTTTATCATTTTTGCTTTTTGATATCACTCAACCGGAAAATTAGAGAAATCAATTCAAATTTAGGATCAATTTTCTATAATTATATCATAAAAAAAACAAAAACAAAAAAAGATATTTATTTTAATTATTTTTCTGAAATTTAGGAACTTTTTTTTTTTTTTTAATAATTTTCTTTTTATACTTTACCATTAATTTTTATTTTTATTTTACTTTCAAAACAAGTAATTTTTTGAATATTATTTTATTAATCAAAAAATTACTATTAATTCCCTAGAAATAATAACTTATTAATCATATTATTCAAAATAATTTTTTAAAATTGAAATTTTTCTTGATTGAAATCTCTTGTGATTTTGCTTTATTTTGACAATTTTTATTTTGCAAAAAATATTTTCTTCTTTTTTTATTTTGAAGCAAGAAAATTAACTTCCTCTTGTAACAGTTAGTTTTTTTTTTAAAATTATAAGAATAGAGTATAATTTTTGATTGTATTCAATTCTTTTGTTTTAAAAAAAAAAAGATTCTTTATTTTGTTACTCAAGACACTACCAGAAATTTCAAATTTTTGTCTAGAAATTTTAATAAAGAATCATAATTTTCTGAATCATTCACTCATTCTTAGTAAGGAATAAGGAGTATAATTTTCAATAATATCAAAGATAATGTTCTTTAATTGTTACTTATTTTTGTGTATTTGTATTAATTCTTTAATCCTATTTTTCGATTTTTTTCATAGAACGGGCAATTCCATAAAAAATGATCGATATCTTCATCTATTTCTGTGTTATGGTATTTTTTTACATATATTACATGATTTTGTTTTTATTTTATTCCTATCATAACATAAGAATACCTGGTAAGGTAATTTGTAAAATTTCTGAGTTTTAAATTTGAAGTTGAAACTTTCCATTTTAAAATGTCTTTTCTTCTAATTTAGGTATTATTGATTTGAATAATTTTTAAATATTCTTACCAAGTGTCGTCAAGTACCTAGCTTTTCTATTTATTAAAAAGAATTGAGTAAAATCAAATATTTACCCAATTCTTTTGAAAACGGAAAACTTAATGACATTTCCAACCTGGACCATCTTCTAAATTTTTAATTCTGAAATTATCTAGTTCAATTTCTAGTTGTTTTAAATTTTTGGAATGCCAATTAATATTTTCTGATTTCTTTTTTCTAATAGGGTGGTAATTAATTTATTCATCAAAATCGAGGATTTTTAACATTTCAACTAATTTAAATCTTCTTTTATATATCGTTATTATGACAGGATCAATTTTTGCTTCAGTTTAATCAATAAGTCTGTGGGTGGGGGCTTATTAATAAAAATTTTGTAATTTATTTATTAATCCAAGTATCGATTTCTTTAAAAATATGTTTTTGCCAAATCAAATATTTCTAATCTATATAATAATTCGATATGTGATATAGTTTTAAAATATTGAATTAATAATCCATTTGAAATTTTTGTTTGTTGTAAGATATTGATTACTTTTTTAAAATTGGTCTTAACTATATCTATATTAAATTTTTAATGAGTTTTTAAAATCTAACTAAATACCAAGATATAAAAATTTCCTTTGGAATAAAAGGAGTTTTTAGTTTTATTATTGTTAGGATTCATTCCAAATCTCTTATTATTTTATAAAGTTTTTGAAAATTAAAAATAATTTTTATTAATGATCCTTTCATAAGCACAATCAGATCATCAGCAAACATTTAGACATTTATTGCGAGTTATTTGATTTTTTTCAAAGAAAATAAGTAATAAATACAAACAATAAAGGTAATAATGGATCTCCCTGATATACACCAATTCCTTCTTTTGAGTAAAAATCAATTAGATATTATACAAAAAATTCATTTTTTATAAATTTTTTAATTGGATAATAAATAAGTTAATGATAAAAAGAATCAAAAAAAATTATATATCTATTGTATTGAGAAAATTCTCTCGTTGTTAAATTTATTTTTTATTTTTTTGATATGCATTCAATCAGTTTAAAACTGCAATTCTGGTATTCAATGTTTTTTTAAATACAAATTGGTATTTGAAAACTAAGTCCCAAGAATCTTGGATTCCAGCATATAAAAATTTAAGAAAAAAACTTGGGAGGGTTTGATTAATTGGAATTGGCTGGTAATTAAGTTGTTTACCTTCATCACCAGATTTATGAATGAATAATAAATTTCCTTTTTTAATAAATTTTAATTTTTTTACTTATATAAAAAATTAATCTAAACTCTTTTTCAAAAATTGTGATTCACCTGAAATGATAAATTGAAAAAAAAAAAATTATCCTTTAGTATTCAAGAACAATTAATCACTAAATATGATTTGTAATTCACTTTTAAGTCATTCTAAATCTATAAAAGCCTGATATTTTAAAAATAAAAAAAAATAAAACCAAAAACCAAAAAAAAGGTGAGTCACAATTTTTGAAATGAGCATTACCGATTTTTTATTACTGAACTTTCACTGAAAAAAAGTTGAAAAACAAGATTTTTTATGAATAATTAAATCCATTTTCAAAGACATTACATAGTCAAAATTTTCTTAGTGATTATTTGTCTTTTCGAAGATCTCTTTTTTTTTCCACATGATCTTTTTAAAAAAAAAAAAAAAAAAAAAAAAAAAAAAAAAAAAAAAAAAAAAAAAAAAAAAAAAAAAAAAAAAAGAAAAAAAAAAGAAAAACAAAAGAAAAACAAAAATTTGAAAAAGCAAAACTAAAATTTGCAAAATTAGAAAAAATGATTCTGATTCAAAAATCTGGAAAATATTTTTTGTTAAGAAAACTGGAATAAACCCTCAAAACAACTCCCATTAACATTATAAAGTGAGTCAAAATTTATGAAAAATAGTTTAATTCAAAAATATTTTTTGGATTATTTTTATTAAGTTTTCATAATTAAACTAAAAATCAATGATTTGGTTTTTATTGATTTATATAAACTATTTTTCAGTCAAAGGGGACCAGTTGTAATAGTAAAATACACGTGTTTAAAGGGTTTGCAGAGATATTAGAAGAAAAATTTTATTTTGGAAATTTTCAAAATTGAAATCATTTTTTCACATTTTTTCTCATTTTATTTTTCGATTTTTTTTTTAAAAACTTCATTCATTTTAAAAAATTTTTTTTATTGCAAGATCAATAGTCACTTGGTCAAAACGTGTTATTCTAATGTCATTGAAACCATGTAAAGATTATTGAGAAATCTATTAATTTCTATTGCAATTCAATTCGATCTTTGATCTTGATATTTGTTTAATAAATCTGAAAATTTTTCACTTCATTTTCATTTCCTTTTTCAAATCGGGACCATAAATGCCAACAAACTTTGTTTGGGGGCTTAATTTATAAAAGAAAAGTACGGAAAATGAAGTAAAAAATGTTTCATATTTATTATTCAAATACCAGTAGAAGTTCAAAATGAACATCCTTGTTTTTCTCAATAGGGCCCTAAGAATTTGAGTTTTTCAATTTTTAAGAAAAGCTATTGATTAATTAGTTTTCTTTCAGACATATATCAACATTTCTTTGATGTCTTATTATTCGGTTTATTTCTTATTTTTTCTTCAAAAGTCAATTATATAAAATAATTGATATTTGAAAAAAACATTGGGCCCCATTTACTGAAACAGAGTTTAGTTTAAATTAATCAAATTCTTTAACTGATTTATTTTTTTGATATTTGATAATTCCATTAATTTTGATTATTGACAATATTTCTTCTATTTTTATAAAATGCTTCTATTTAATGTAAAATTTTTAATAAAATTAAGAATAAATTTCTTGGTTTATTACTAATAGATTTAACAAATATGAAATACAATTTTTCCATATTATCATTATTTAAAATAATTTTACTCGTTGTTTCTTGTAATCCATTAATCTATTTCCAATAATTTTGATTTTCTTCAAATTCAATTATAATCTGGAAATTTTTATGGTATTGATATAAAGACTATTCAAATTTTTTGAAATAAACCCATTTATCAATCAGTTTTGTGACTCATTAAGTTTTGTAACAACTGAAATTTTTTAAAAAAGATTATCTAATGCTAGGTGTTGTGACTTGTTAAATTGGTTTTTAATTGATCAATCTTGGAATTAATCTGTGTTTTTATGGTTCAAAAATAGCAATTTTTGACAATTTATTTTTTTTTTTCCGAAATCTGAATTGAAGAGTGTAATACTAATAGATTGGTCGGTGAATAATAATGAATTTTGATTTTTGGGTTGTATGTCAATTGAAATATTTAATTAGGTTTGGTTTTGTTTGGATCTTTTAAAAAAAGTGATTTTTGGTTTGTTATTTGAAATCTTTTATTCCCCTTAAATCCAATTAATTAAAAAAAATAGTTTTTTTTGAAAAAGCTCCAAATAAAACAAAACATAATTAAAAATTTCTATTGTTAACCCACAAATCACATTTTTTTATAACTTAACTTCTCAATCCATCAGTCTTACACTCTTCAATTCGAATTTCGGAAAAAAAAAAATAAATTATCAAAAATTGCCTTTTTTGAACCACTAACAAAACCCATACTAAATCCGAGATAGATCAGATAACAATCAAATTAACAAGTCGCCACACCTTACACAAGATAATCGTTTTTTTTAAAATTTCAGGGATTGTAAACCTTAAATATAAGTATTGTTTTTTGTTTTGAAATAACTTATATACTTTGTTTAATTAAGTTGTCTAAAGATCTTTAAATACCCCCAAAATAACATTTTTTTACAAACTGGTGATTATTTTTTAACTCTGAAAATTAGTTAGTTTTTTTTTGAAAAAACAGTTATTTCACCTTTAATAAAAAAAGAAAATAATTCTATATTTCAAAAGGCGTTGTTAAAAAAATTTAAATTTCAATAAAACAAAAAATATTTGTAGTATTTTATTAAATGAAGTAATTTCAATAATTAATTTTTTTTCATTTTTTAATCATTTTTAAAAATATAAAATTCTTACTTTTATTATTATTAAATAATAGAAAAAATAAAATTATTTGATTTTTGATTATTCAGTTATAAAAAAATAATTAATTTTTTTTTGGCATAGTTGGAAGTGGTTTATTTGGTCGAACAAGATTTTTCGATGACACATTATTATTATTAGTTGTTGTTGTATTTGAAGTGTTAGTATTATTTAATATTTTTGGTTTTTGTTGTATGGTCTTTTTTATAGGCTTGTTTGGAATTTGCGGAAGTTGTTTTTTATGTTTTGGCTTCACTTTTGGAACATCTTTTTTAACCTCCTCTTCGTTGTTCTTTTGTTAAATAAATACAATAGAAATAAATAGAATAACAATTATAATTATTAGAATAGTTTTATTAACCAGATTACAATCCCCTTTTTGTTATCATTTTTTTTTAAAAATAAAAGATTATTAGCAGCGAAGTAATATATATCTTTACATTTTGCTAATTGTAATTTTAATTTTATAAAAATGTTTCATTTAATCACAATTATATTTTTAGATCATGAATTCAACTAGATTTTCAAAATAATTCCTAAATTTGTAAAATAGATTTGGTAAATGTTGTGAGAAAATTCTCAAATAGTTTTGAATTTAGCATGTTACAAAAGTAATTAAGTTTTACAATGAACTTTTAAAAGGTTAAAATTTTGATATTTTATTGTTAAGGGTTTGGTAATTAAGATGAAAAATATTTGTCTGAATTAGAAAAAAAAATTTTGTGATTTTTTATCAAAACCAAATACCAATTCAAAAAACGAACCAGCAAATGATGATCTAAGATCGATCTCAAAAAATCAACAATGAAAAACAAGGAAATTTTTTGAAAAAGCGCCAAATAGTGACATTTAATTTTCAATTTCTATTGTTATGAATTAGAATTTTGAATGCAACTGTTTGAGTTTTGAAGTGTTGGTCTTTAGCACTTTTTGATTTCTCAAAGATTTTTTTTTTCATTTTTTTCAAATGAGTTATTTTTATTGAAAGAATAATACAAAATCCTTACTTTTTCAAATATAGAAGATTATAAAACAACCAGAAAATAGATTAAATTAAATTGATTTTGATTGTGTACTTGGGGAAAACAATTTGTTTCAAATTTAAGTATTTAGAAAATTTAAAAACAAGTCAAGATTGGATTTTTCATTTCTTTTTTTTGAATTTTATGAAATTAGGATTCTGTTAGACATTTTTTTTTTGTTAATTGAATTTTTTGCCATTGGGCAAATGACTATTTTTTCTCGATCCCATTTTAGGTTTCTAATTTGAATTGTTTTTGTAATTGAGAGATAAGTGATTTTTTTTTTTTTGTTATTTGAATTTTTTATTTTTGAGTTACTCTTTTCAACTGTTTTTTTTTTAAGTGAAATTTTTGAAATTGAGAACGTGATTCGATTTTTTGTCAACAAGATCATTTAAAATTTTTTTATGTTTTTAATTGCTTTTTTTTGCTATTGGGACACTATAAAATATTTTTCTTTTTTTTTAAAAATTGAATTTTTTGTAATTGAGATCTTGTTATTTTTTTTTGGAATTGTATTTAGTTTTATCAATGAGATCCTCTCAAAATTTTTATTAGGTATTTGATTTTTTTTTAACCAAAAGACATTCAATTTTACAGTATCCTTTTTAGAGAATAAACCACTCCTTGGATATGTACCAAATCCACGGTAAGTGGCTAGGCCCTTAATCTTTGAAAATGAAATGTAAAATTAATAAACTTTTTTATTTTGGAAAATAAGTGAAATACGAATTTAATTGTAAAGAAAACTAAAAATGTAAAGTAAGATCAATAAAAACAAGTAAAAATAAATAATTAAGAATAAAAATGTAGTATTAATCACAATAATAGTTTTTAAATACTCTCTTTTATTCAGGTGTTTTCTTTAATTTACCTATTATAATTTAAATTTTTTAAAAAATTTAACTATTTTTGAGATCTTAAAAACCACTCATCGGATTTTGAGATCTAAATTGTGTTTGTATAGGTTGATAATAATAGAAGAAATTATTTTTAAAAGTTAATTAGTTTCTTCTTTTTGTTGGTTTTACTTTTCTGTGATTTCTATTAATTTTTACAATTAAAAAACGCGTTTCACTTTTTTCCCTGTTTCATTTTTTTTCTGCAAAAGTTAACTCGAAAATATGATAATTAGAAGTCTAAAAATGTAATTGTTAGTTTCTTTCAAAAAAGAATTTTCACTCTTTAATGAATTAATTTTTACCAATTTTGGACTTTTAAACCATTGTTGGCATTATTGATTGTCTTTATCCAATTGCTTAATAGCCCGATACATAACGAATCTTGTTGTTTAAATATTCTACCATTTTAGTGTCATTTCCAAAAGGTAGAAACTGAAAGATTTCGAAAAGGTTTAAACAACTTTAATAGAACAGCGTTAAGATGTTTTATTAAGACATTTTGGCTTTTTTCACTTTTTAAAAATTGCTTTATGATTGCATTCATATTTTAAATAATACTGCTATTTTCCAATTCGTAAATGAAAAATTTTTATTTCAAATTCCCAAAATATTTTGCTAATTATTTGTTGAAAAAAAGCCTCGGCTTTCATAAAAGCTATTAGAAATGAAAATTGCATCTAATATGGGTTTTCCTTTTTGAACTTGGTGATAAATTTTTGAATTTGTTTAATGAATTTATCAGTATTCAATGCCAAGATCAAATACCTGTTAAAAAAATGAAAGTTTACATTGTTAACTCGTTCAATTTGTTCTGAAATTGCAATAAACCAGTTTTGTCGATGTACTTCGTCCGTTGCGCGTAATTCCCATTTACGGTTTTTTGTAGAAATGAAAAAAAGACCCTTTTTGCTACTGTTTGTTGATTTTTCAATTGTTGAGCCTCTTAATACAATATTGCCAAGTGGTTCAAAACCCTATTTCGTTTGCAATAGAAGTGCATATAAATAATTAAATATCGTTTTTATGAGTTCTTCTGAATTAGAAAAGGTGTTGGATGAGAATAAAATTAAAAAGTTTTCGAAACGAGAAAAAGAATTTGGATTGTTTTTTTTTTTTGTTTTTTCATTAAATAAAATAATTATTGTTTTCTTTTTCAGCTGTTATGAATTTGAAATCTCTTAATTTGGTCTTGAGAGTAAATCAAAATAGTGTTATTTCCAATTAATAAATGAAAAATTTTTATTTCAAATTCTCAAAATAATATTACAAAGAATTCGTTGAAAAAAGACCAAGATGGTATTTACAAAATCAATTAAAAACGATATTTCTAGAGAAGTTTAATAAAGCTTCCATATTGATCATTGAGAGAAAATTTTAATTAGGGTAATTTGATTTTAGCAGTAAAACCGCCTCTACAAATTACCATGCCAAACATTTCGCAATGAAATCTTGTATAAAAGATTTAGATTTTGCTTTGAAGATCATCAGATTTCACACAGGATTATATTTCAATTTTGTGATCTGAAATTTAAAATATAAAGACATCACTTTTTGTACATGTGAAAGTGATGAATCAATAAAAAAATTTAATTTTAAATGTTTTATGACTGTTTGAAAAAAACTGAGGAATTAAAATATTCAATTATTTTACTCAAACCATTTCAAGTATCAAACCAAACAGTTCGAGCAACACTTTTGAAAAACTAAATCCCGTACTTTTTTAAAATACTGTTATTTTCCCTTTAATAAATGAAAATTTTTATTTCAAGTTCCAAAATGTATATTCATTAATTATTTCAGTTACAATCAAATTAACAGAGTGAAAATTTTGTTGAGATTTCGCTCAGGTAGGTTAATTAAACGTCTAAAAATATCATTTCTTAACGATTAGTTAAATATTTTAGGGGTTTTCAACTTATAATTCTTCTAAAAATATTTTGGAGAATATTTTGGAATTTGAAATAAAAATTTTCATTTTTTAATTGGAAAATAATAGTAGCACCAAAGTAAAGTGTTTTTTTTTTCTTTTCCGTTTTTAATTTTTATTCGAATTTAAAAATCAATCCTAAAGAAATTAAAGTGTCTAATTGTAAAATGTGGTTTTTTGATTGAACAATTTGGATTTTCAAAATTGAATCTCTTTAAATTTTTCTTTGAATTAAAAAACGACAACAAATAATTGCTTGTTTTTCATTGAAGTAAATCGTTCAAAAAAAAGGTGATTTGATTTTTTCTTGGAAACAAAGGAAAACAATCTCCAAATCTGTTTAATTTAATAATCTCAAATAGAAAGAAAAAGGGAAAGAGAAGGGGGGGGGGGGGGGAAATGAAATGAACTGAAAAGAAAAAAAAAGAGAAAGAAAAGAAAAAAAAGAAATAATTATTAATTGTATTTACATCTTGTGTTTTATAATAAATCATTGTTCGTGGGAAGAGTTTAAAGTATCGTTTTTTCCAAGTTTTAAATTTATTCCCTTTTTTAACAAGCCAACCTTCTTTAGAACACAGATTTTGCCTGTTATTTGTTTGGGTTTTTTGAACAAGCTCTTGTGGGGCTTGGCAGCTTTCAACATAATTGCTTGGGAATGCACCTTTTTGTTGGCTTTTCACATTTTCTCCTAAAAACCATCCTTCTTCGATTATTCGTATTAATTTAATAACGTCACCAACTTTCAATGACAGCTCATCGTTTTGAGTTGCATTGTAATCAAATTTTACACAATAATATTGTGTGCTCATTACTAAAAAGAAAATGTTAAGAAAAAGAAGTAAAAACGAAAAAATAAATTACAATATCAGATCGAAATTATTGGGAAAACCATAATATTACGTTTTTCACATTGTATTTCATTTTTTTGTCTGTTAGTGTGACAAAAAAAGAAACTTGTCAAAAATGAAACTTTAGTTGAATAGTAAAACCAAATACAATTTAATATACACAAAAATGAAAGATTTTTGCTTTCTCTAACCAAGTAATTTGAACTATTATGTTAAAGCATTGTAGTTAATAAATGATTTGAAAATTCCAGTTTATTGGTTTGGGACTAGATCCTAAGTCTTGCTCTTTAAATCAATGCTTAAAAGATCCGATTTTTCTTCTTTTGACTAAAAATTAATTTTTAAAAATAAGAAATTAAGGGATCAGTCTTTAAGGCTCAATAATGAATCACGGGTTTGTTTCATATCCAGGGAAGTGGACTGGCACAAAAAGGTATTCTGATAATACACTTTTTTTGCTTGATAAAATTCAAAAAAACAACGAAAAAAATTTCAGAGGATCTAATTGGAAAAAATTCAAATCTAAAATAAAAGTTTAATAGTAGACAATTTATCCAAAAAAAATTACACTTTTCTTATTTTATATTTCAAAACCTTAAATATCTACTCGTTAAAAACAATTTATTTTATTTTAGGTATTAGCATCTACCAAGGAGAATTCTAATATTATAGTATTTTGTTATTGGATATAAATCACATTAGTGAAACATGGTTTAAATGTCTCTAAAAAATCGATTTGTCAAGTAGTTTGATTTTGTTTTCCCATCAATTAAAAATTATCGAAGTATTAGTAAAAAACCCCAGCAATTTCAGAAAAAAATATACATTTTAAGATAAGGTTAAAGGCTAAGAAATTGAGATTATGACTTTAAAATGTGAAAATATCTTTATGAACCAAAGAAATATAAACTATTTTTTAAAAATTTTGACTCACTTTTTATGGTTAATGGAAGTTATTTTGAGGGTTTATCCCAATATTCTTATTAAAAAATATTTTCAAATTTTTTGATCAGAATCATTTTTGCAAATTTTGCAAATTTTTGTTTGACTTTTTCAAATTATTGCTTTTCTTTTTCTTTGATACTTTTTCTTTTTTTTGAAAAATTCTTTTTACTTTTTTTTGATACTTTTTTTTTTGCAAAAGTTCAGGGAAAGAAAAAAAGATCTTCGAAAAGGCAAATAATCATAAAGAAAATTTCGACTATGTAATGTCTTTGAAAATGAATTTAATTATAAGCCAAAAATATTATTGTTAACTTTTTTTCAGTGAAAGTTCAGTAATTAAAAAATTCTTAATGCAGATTTCAAAAATTGTAATGACTTTTTTTTAGATTTTGGCTTTATTTTTTTTTTAACAATTTTTAAAATATCAGGTTTTTATATATTGTAAATTCCTTTAAAAGTGAATTAAAAATCAGATTTGATTATTAGTTGTTTTTGAATACTCAAGGATATCTATATTCAATTTATTATTTCAGGCGAGTTACAATTTTTGAAATCTGCATTAAGGAATTTTGTATTACTGAACTTTCACTGAAAAAAAGTTAACAACAAGATTTTTGGCTTATAATTAAATTCATTTTCAAAGACATTACATAGTCGAAATTTTCATAGTGGTTATTTGTCTTTTTGAAGATCTTTTTTTCTTCACAAAATTTTTTGAAAAAAAAAAAAAAGAAATTCAAAGAATTAAAAAACGAAAAAAAAAAATAAAAGAAAAACAAAAATTTGAAAAAGAAAAACAAAAATTTGCAAAATTAGAAAAAATGATTCTGATCCAACAATTTGAAAATATTTTTTTGATAAGAATATGGGATAAACCCTCAAAACAACTTCCATTAACATTATGAATTAAGTCAAAATTTTTGAAAAATAGTTTATTATATTAAAATGAAAGTTTAAACAAGAGAAATAAAAAAATAATAAATATTTTTATGATTGTATTTTAAAAAAAAAAAAAAATTAAAAGAGAATCTTTTATAAACATGAATGGTTCATTGTTTTAGCATTTTTCATCTTTAATGTTTATGTTATTGGATTTACTTTTTGAAGAACTTTTTCTTTTTTTTCTTGAATGGTTTTCTTTTTTCGCCCTCTGCAATTAAAGAATTAAATTTTTCAGGAAATTCAAAATCATAATAATTGTACTCCTCGTTGTATATTGCTTTTAGATAGATGGGGTTCCTTTCATTTCCAACTACACAACAATTAATAATCCAACAATTTAATTCTGGTTCATAAATAATTCCATAACCTTCATGAACATGGCCACAGACATAAACTATGAAATATTATTTATTTAAAGAGGAAAGGTTTCAAAATAAGCATAAATAAATAATACAACCAATTTTTTTGAGGATAATAAAGTTTTTTTTTTTTTTTATTTTTGTGTTATTTGTTATTTGTTATTTGTTATTTATCATTTGGGATGGTTAGTGTTCATTAGTAATTGATATTTTACAGATTGGGTGGATAGTTAAAAATTTAAAACAACAATGGTTTATTAATATTGAATAATTGGGGAGAATTAGCAAAACTTTTGTTCTAAACTAGATTCCAAAAATTTGTACACAGTTTAAACAGTGGAAAGAACATCATTACTGCACTTTTAATTCAAATTGGAAAGAATTTTGATTTTACAAACAATTTCATTTTTTGTCTTTTTTGTTTTGTTTTCATTTCCTTTTTTGCAGTTACGTAATCTGTTTGGTTCGATCTAACATTTTTTTTCAATGGTTGATAGAGGGTTAGTGTTGAGTTTGTTAAATTGGAAAATCAAATACAATTGGTAGATGGTATCTTAACATTTGATCGATCAACAATTGTTGGTGAAATTTCAACAAATTTACCAATACATTTTTTGTTCCACTCGTTTCATTATTTTGGACACACCTGTTTTTATTTTTGAGTTTTATATTTTTTTCTTTTATTTGGGTTAAAATGATTACTTATTAAAACATTAATACTTGTGTAACTTAAATGTGGTTTTATATTACGTTTGGAAAAATACAATAAATTGGGTTTTATTTTGCCTATTTTTGATTTTGGGTGTGTCCAAATTTTTGGAACGGGGTTTATATATCCCGTTTTGTTTTGTAAAGCCCATACTTTCAAATTAAAAGCCGAGTTACTTTTTTCAAAAATATTTACACATTAAATGGTCAAAGAGTTGAACTGTAAACAATAACCAATTATAATTTTGGTTTTGTAAAGTTCTAATTTAAAAAAAAAAAAAATACACAAACAGTTGTGAAATCTTTATCAAAAGATAATGTTAATTGATAAAAGAACATTTTAGGCATGTCCCATTCTGGACTGGCAAATAAGATATCTCAAAAGATCAAGTTTGAAAAAAATAATTTCATTTCTATTGTCAAAGTTTAAAAAATCAATATCATTTCTAAAATTGCTATGTCTTTCTAATATGATCTTTTAATCCATAATCTCGATTAGCACAAAATGTCAAAAAAATTGATAATTCCAGAATTAAAATAGATAAAATTTTATTAATGTAATTTCAAAAAGTTTTTTGCAATTTTTTTTTTTATTTTTATTGAGGAAGAAGTGTAAATTACACTCTAAATGCTCTTTTAAATTCCCTTTCGAAAATTTAAGCGTAAAATCATAGATTTCAAGATTACTAATTAATGAAAATAAGTCTTTTACTGTTATATTTTAAAATTATTTCATTAAAATTTAATTTCTTTAATTTCGTTTAAAAATATCAATCTATCATTTGTATAGAAAGGGCACACACATAAAAAGTGATCAATATTTTCTATTATTTCTTTATGTTCATATTTTGAACATAAACGGCAAAATTTATATTGAGTTTTTATTTATTAAATATTAGTATCTATTTAAGCATTTAGTAAATGTTCTGAATTTTATAATTGTTGAGCTTGATGGATAATTTAAATATTTTTGATTAATAAATATTTCATTTTGGTTTTTAATTATTTTAAAATATTCTTGTGGAGTGTCATCAAGTGTCGTAGAGTGCCGTCAAGTTTTATTGGGTTTTTCTGATTTATTCTGTGAAGTGTTCTAGGTTTTTTTGAGGTTTTCTATTTTATTTGTGAAGTGTTCTAGGTTTTTTTTACTTTAGAAATAAATAGAAAACTCAAAAAAAACCTAACGAAAATCAATAGATTTTATAAATAAACAGAAATTAAAAAAACTAATGAAAAGTGCCTAGCTTTTTCCAAGATTCAAAAGAATGGAGTAAAACATGAATTTTGCTCTATTCTTTTAAATTCTGGAAAACCTAACAGCGTTTTTTTTTTAATTTAAGAAATAAATCAAAAATTTCTTATATTTTCTTTTTAATTCTTAAATTAAAAAAAAAGCCTAACGACACTTCCAACTGGTAGAATTCAACAACTCATTATAATTCTAAATTTTTTTGAAATTCTTTGATTTCTGTAGTAATTGATTTTTTTATGTTAGGCCAAGTGAATAAATAAATTACTATTTTTTTTTTTTTTGTTTTTATGTTAAAAGATCATAAGCGAGGGTAAAAAAGGAGCTCACAAAAGAAAATGTGTAAAGACTGAATAAATAAATTATAATTCAATTTTAGATTTTTGTTTTTATTGATTTGTGATGTGCTGTACAGCAGTGTTTATGTAATCAAATTTGTTGTTGATAATTTCTTTAACAACCTTTGTAAATTTTTGTTCTTTTAAGTATAATTGGTTCTCTTTGACAGTTTTTGGAATAAAGAAAGAAAATTAACAAAGAGATAAAGGTTTTTTTGATTCGTAAATTTTACAATACAGCCAAAGCAAAAATAGGAATTTTTCTAGTTTAAAAAGTTATTTAGGTTAGAATTTAATTTTACTGCTATGTATTTTTTTTAAAACTCAAACTTTTTATTTGTAAAAATTTTAAGTAAATAATTCCTCATAACTACCAATGAGATTGAGATTAGAACACTCAAACGTTTAGGATAGTATTGTAGCCACTGTGGAAAGATTTTGGGAAATCCTTTAGTTATTAGGCAAAACTTGAAATTTTCTGATCTTCTAATTTTGAATTGAATTTGGATAAAATAGGAAGCATTTTGCTCATAAAATTCGACTTTAAAAATGTTATTTAAAGTTATTTTAGAAGAGTTTAACCAATTTTTTTGCCCAGTTGTTAATCTCATAAATCCCAAAAGATCGCTGCGCTCAAGGATTTACGATATTGGAAAATTAATTTGGTTAAGGTGACCCAATTATTTGTTCAATAAACGACAAAGAAAAAAGTCCTTCAATTTTCTCTGAAAGGTTGGAAATTGAATGAATTCTCCTTCTTTATTTAAAAACAATGTATAAAACCAAACAGCGTTTTTGGTTTTGGTTCGAAAAGAAATCAATATCATTTTTAAAAAAATAAAAAACGTTTGGTCTCTTTTTTTCTTCGAAAAAAGGGAGAAGGGATCATTAATAAAAGATTTCAAAAGCTGAAAAAAACATTTACAAATCTAAGAAAAAAAATTAGAAAAAAAAAAAAAACATTTTATTTTACTATGCCGAGTCAAGAAATTTTTCGAGGAAGGTTCAAAATCAGTTACTGTTAAGAACACACAATATATGAGGGGTTTTATGTTTGATCGTTTTTGGATGTTTCTTGACAAACGTGGAATAAAAGAGAAAATTGAGACTCATTGAGAATTTGGATGATGAGGTTTGTCTCTTTATAACGAGATTAAAACAAAAAACGGAAATGATGAAAATGTAAAATCTAACTTCAATGTTTTCAATGACTCCATTAGGAGGAACAAGGATCCTTTGAAGAATAAGTTATTCAAAGTACCATTAAAAAAAAGCAAATTAGTTTTGGCTTGTTTTTATTTGTTTTGGTTTGTTAGTTTTTTATTGTTTTAGATCTTGAGTTAAAAAATAAACAGAATCTCATATTGTTTGATTTGTTCAACAATTGCGGGTTATATTTCCTCTTTTTGGATCCCCTTCCAGACTCAAAATATGATATTGTTCGGAGTGATAATATGGTATTGAGGAGTTCGAAGAAGGAAGATTAATATAACCTTAGTACCAGAGCAATATCATATTTCTCGTTCTTTTCAGGCTAAAATTCATCACATAACAAAGTGATTGTTTCCAAATCAAAACAATAAAGACAGTAATTTTTCAATTAGAAAACCGAAAATTTTTAGTCAAATTCCCAAAATTGTATTAACCATCTGGAAAAAAATATCAAATCAAAAAAAAATGTTTACTTCATTTTAATTGTAAAATGGAAGTAAAAAAAGGAAAATTTTTTAAATATTTCTTTTTATTATTTCCCGCTGATCAATAAAGGTAACTGAAATTGAAATTCCTCAAACAGGATCAGTGCCTATTGTCAAAAATCTCTTATGGTCAATTCCGCATTGATCGAAAAATTCAAGCAACAAACAATCCCAAAAAAAGTCAATTATACTACAATCAGTTACACTTTTAAGACACAAACTTTAAACCAAATTTAAGGCACAAAAAAATCTCAAATTATGGCACATTTTTTGGAATTTTTTTTTTTCACAAATTATTTTACCAGAATTTGAATTTTGTGTGTTACTGTTGTGGAAAAAAAGTGGGATGATTATTTTGTCAAAAAACTAAAAATTTAATTGCCAACCTTAGTAAAACTGATCAAAACCACCAGAATTTTTTGAAGATAATAAGAATTCAAATGGGGACTAAAGACTTTTAAGAAGTATATTATCCAATTTCGATTTTCTTCATTCCAATTTCACCAAGATACTTCAAATAGAATGTCTTAAAAATCAATTTTTTATTATACAACTAAATCTTCACAGAAAAGGAAGAAAATCACTATTTGTTATCTTTGCCATTTTAAATGTTATTTTAAAAATAAGGGTTTCTTGGGTTAGTTCTTTGAATTTTAAATAGATTCCTTTGCGCCTTTAATCTTGATATTCATTGCTATTTTTTAAAAAATAAAGTTTTCTGTAAACTTTTACTATGAAAAAAAAAAGAAAAAAAATCAGAAATAGGTCCTTTTTAAAATAGCTATATCTATCAACAAAACTCTAAATTTTATCAAGTACTCACAAAATAATTCAGATTAAATATTAAAGATTATCTCTGAAAGTCGTAATTTTCCTGAGATGAATTGTCCAAAAAATGCACTTTTTACTCATTTTTGCCACTTTTTACAATCATAAATTTTAATTTGATATTTAGACATTCTATTTGAAGTATCTTGGTGAAATTGGAATGAAGAAAATCGAAATTGGATAATATACTTCTTAAAAGTCTTTAGTCCCCATTTGAATTCTTATTATCTTCAAAAAATTCTGGTGGTTTTGATCAGTTTTACTAAGGTTGGCAATTAAATTTTTAGTTTTTTGACAAAATAATCATCCCACTTTTTTTCCACAACAGTAACACACAAAATTCAAATTCTGGTAAAATAATTTGTGAAAAAAAAAAATTCCAAAAAATGTGCATTTAATTTGAGATTTTTTTGTTATTTAAATTTGGTTGTTAGTTTGTGTCTTAAAAGTGGAACAAACTGTAATGTTTTGAATTAAAATTCAAATTTCGAAATTGAACAGTCTTAAATTTTGGTTTAACTTGCTGTTTAGGATTTTATTTCAATTCTACTCATAAATCTAATTGCTGGACTTGGGTTTTTGTTTTAAAAGGAAGGAAAAAATAAGTAATTATAAAATATTTGCTAAATGAGATCTTTTGCGACTGTTTGGCAATTAAAACCGATTTGACAATTTATTGGCAAAAGTGGTAACAATAATTGGTTGAACCAAGAAAAAGATCTTTACAAACAAATCAAAAAGAAAGATCGTCTCATTAATTTGACTCTTCCTTATTATGCTTTTAAAAACAATTACATTTGTTTCAATGAGAATATAAAACTACGAACTGATAGCCAAATACCCAAACACCGTTGCTCTCTCTAAAGCCACCATTTGTATTAAAAAAGTTTTCACCAACTCTCAAAAAAAAAAAAAAAAAACAAAAGAATAAAAAAAAGTGATCAAAAAATGAAAAGAATAATTTACTTCGTGGTTCTTTGTTGATATTATTGCTTTCGATTCCTTTGTAAATCCCTTTAAGTCCTCTTTCTTTGTAATTGTAAGTAAGGTCATGGTACAAATAAGGTGGTGAGTGGCAGACCAGTATTTGTGCCTTTTTTGGTATTAGTTTTTTGTAGGATTTTAAAGGTCTGTATGGTGATCCCCAAATCACCAAATCATCGATCGTGTATTCATCGTTACGAAGGAAAATGTTATTTGGTAAGGTTTTCTTGATCCACTTTCTTGTTTTCAATCTTAGCTTTCTTTTTTCATGGTTGCCACTTACAAACAAATTGCACCGTGTTGCAATTTGGGTTGTCCATTGATCGTAGCTCTTCAGATGCTCTGTTTTACCCATTTTTGATAAATCACCTGCATGGATTAAAACGTCTATTTTTTCTGTGGGTACTTGAACCCGATCGTGGTTGCCGTGTGTATCTGCAATTAGCAAGATAGTAAGAGATCGTTTATTCATTTGGAGTTTTTTCCAACTAGTGAAATTATGGTAGAGGCTAATTTAATGTTTGGAAATAAGAATTATTTGGCTTGACCAAAATGAGTTTAACAATTAAACAGGTTTGAATTTTAAATTAGATTTTAAGTTTGAATATTATTTTCAAAAATAATTCAAAATTTGGAAAAAAATGGAAAAAATTCTTGAATAAAACAAATATTTCTTTTTGACCAGTGTATTTTTTTTCAATTTCTTATTCTTGTCAGGATAGTTTGATTTTAGTACAAACCAAATTTAAGATCAGAAAAGACATATGAGTCAATCTATTTCACATCTCTCTACCCATAAAAAAAAATCTTCCAATTAATCCATCAGAAATACAAAAAAAACTTTTACCTCATCTTTGAAAGTAAAAAGGATATAAAAATTTGATTACTAAAAAAGAAAACTAGATTTAAAATGTTATTTTCAGAAATGGATTATTGTTTTTAAAAGTTTGATCCTACTTTCTTGATTTCTAAAAAGTCCAAAATTTAGTATATAATGTGGAAAAAATAATCTTACATGAAAAAAAAACCCTGTTAATATTTTTAGATTGCGAATATCTGTAAGATTGTGGGTGTAATTTCTTTTATTGAAATCAAATCCTTTTTATAAATAACCAAATAGTTTATGAAACTATTAATAAACCTACCAAAAGTTCCTTAAAGTAGGGTTTCTGTAGAATACTGGGGTAATTTTTTGATAACATAAGTAGATCTTTTTTTGAAAAACAATCGAGTTTTATCGAGGATTACCGGAGTTTGGAAAATGATAATTTTTATTTATGTTTTTTGACAGATTGAATGATATTTTGAACAAGTTTAATTTCATTAGTTATCATTCAAATCGGTGGATGAGTTGTAATTTTAAAAGTTTGATTCTTAAAAAAGGGATTTGATTTCAAATAAAAGAAATTACACTAACAATCTTACGGATATTCACAATTAAAAATTGTAACTGGGGGGGGGGGGGGTTCATGTACTGTATTTTTTTCACTACTTTAATTCGAATTATATCAAAAAAAAAATTTATTTTCATTGATCAAAATTTTATTGTCCTGAAGGAAATTGAAAAAAATACACTTTAAAAATAAAGCCAAGGGTTTTGAAATAACTTGGTACACATGAGAAAAAAATTTTCATAGATTCAGGGGTATTATTCGGAAATTTTTAAGTAAAAAAAACAAAATTTGATTTCAAAATCTATTGAATTTTTTAATGGAATTTTAATGATGCATTCTTGAAATATCAAAGGGGGTTGCGGGAAATTTCAAGGAAATTTTTAATGAAAATTTTTGGATTTAAATCAAAAATATTGAAATATAAATGAAAAAATTATTGAAATTTCAAATAAAATATTTATTTTTTGATATTATTTTATGCGAGAAATAGAAATATATTGAAAAGCGGGAAAAAGAGAAAAAATAAAAAGGATAAAATTAGAAAACCAAGTCATAAAAATTTTTTTTGGTAGAATCGAGAAAGGGTTTTTCGAACTTCATTGTTTCATTGATTTTTACTTATTGATGTGGGCAAATTTCTTTTAATACGCAGTTTTTCTTTTTATTGATTTATGATAGGCTTTATTGTCCTATTTTCATCTTTAGATTTTTTACTGATTTTTTTTTTTTATTTGGAAGTAGAAAGAAATAAAAATAAAAGAAAAAAAAAATTATAATGAATAAGTTCAAAGATCAATTAAACTTTCAATTCAGGCCAAAAGAAACAAAATCATTCCCAAAATTAAAAGTTTAAAAACAAAAAAAAAATGTATTTTTTTAAAGAAATATAATCAAAAAAGATTAACAAATCTGTATAAAAAAAGAATTTTTTATATTAATTCTAAATATATCTAGAGATAAATAGTAATTTTTACAATGAAGAAATTGGTTCAATTTTTTTAGAATGGTTAAATGGGTTATTTAATAGAGTTAATTTATTTTAGTGTCAGTTATAATGGTGCTCTTTGAAAATGTGTGAAAAATATAATGAATATATATATATAAGAATTATCATTATAATTGAATTTTTTGACAAAGGGTAACAAAATTTTTTTTTTTATTAAATTTTGTCAAAGAGCAAGGGTGATATTTTATTTTTGCTATTTGAATTTTATTAACAAAAGTAGCTTAATTTTAGTAAAGCCTTTTTAGGTTTCAATCACACAACTTGAGTATGGAACAAATCCCGAGTAAGTAACGGAGGCCTTAAGTTTATTTCTTAAATGTATGTTTTCAAAACTTAGTGGTTTGGTTTTAAAAGTTTATTTTTGTCCACTTTCTTCACAGACAAGAAGATTCCACGCTTCTACATAGAAAATAATTTCTTTTGAAATAATTCACAAATCAGATGGTTTTTTAACTTGTTGCAAATGAGAAAAGGAGATCAAACTATTAAATATAAGAGTTCGTTTCAGAAAAGATTGACAAAAGCAAGTTTGGTTTTGTAGTAATCAAATTTTAACTTTTTTTCCCTTCTAGATGCTGATTTTTTGATGTTTGCCATAAAATTTATTCAGAAGTTTTTTTTAAGTTTAAAAGACGCTTAACATGGATTATTTCAAAGATCAACTCATTTTTCAAGGTTTCTTCATCCTTCAAAAATAAATCATCTACAACAAAACTCTGGAAAAAGTAATAAAACAGTCAATTTTTTTCAAAATTGTTATTTGGTAATTATCCATTTAACAACTGTCATTTGGTTCTTTGTCTCTGAGTATATCTTCAAATAGTAAAATAATTGAAATTTTTTTTAGTTTGTTTGGAATGAAAAAGAATCTTTTTTCTCTTTAACACTTTTTCATTTTATTGATGTGAAGTTTGTGGTTCATTAATTTCCCCCTTTTAAGTCTTTTATATTTATCGAAAAAAAAATTATTTAAATAAAAAATAATTTCCCATCAAGACGGTCATTAATTGAAGAAGAGACTTGATTTAGGTTAATAGGTTGTTCAACTTTAAAAAGTAAGATATTTTTTGAAAAGTTTAAAAAACAAGAAAATAAAAAAGTTTTAAAAAAACATATTTTCCTCTTGTAAACTCATTTTTTTTAAAATACTTTTGTTGAATTTATAAATATAATACTTAACAAATGAGATCAATCAAGTGTGTAGTTGTAGGAGATGGAGCTGTCGGTAAAACATGTTTATTAATTAGTTACACAACAAATGCCTTTCCAGGCGAATACATCCCAACTGTCTTTGATAACTATTCAGCCAATGTGATGGTTGATGGGGAACCAATCAATTTGGGGCTTTGGGATACAGCAGGACAAGAAGATTACGATCGATTAAGACCATTATCTTATCCTCAAACAGACGTCTTTTTAATTTGCTTCTCCTTGATTTCCCCTTCATCCTTTGAAAATGTGAAAGCCAAATGGGTCCAAGAAATTTCACATCATTGCCCAGGCGTCACAAAAATCCTTGTTGGAACCAAATTGGATCTTAGAGACGACCAAGACACCATCCTCAAACTTAAAGAAAAGAATCTTGATCCAATCTCATACCAAGATGGAATGAAATTAAGCAAAGAAATCGGTGCAGTCAAATACATTGAATGCTCTGCTTTGACTCAAAAGAACTTGAAAGCTGTCTTTGACGAAGCAATTAGAGCTGTTCTGTCACCACCAAAACCAGACAAAAAGAAAGGTGGTGGATGTTCAATCCTCTAAATAATTTTAATTTTGTCTTTTTTTATTTTTTTTTCTTTGTTTTTAAAAATAATAAAAAAGTCCTCTTTGACTAAATAATGAATAATAAAACATTAACATGAAATTAAATATTTTTTTTGTTTTGCTTTTTCAAAAGAACATTTCGAAAGATCGATTTTTTTGTTGTCAAAAAAAGTGAGTGAATGAAAAAAAGTATTGACTTCACGACAAGAACTGTACAAAAATTTAGGGTGCTTTTTTTAATTCACAACCCTTTTTACGAAATTATTTACAAATCCAGTTTTGAGTTCGAGAAAAAACATTGAAACAGGGAAAATAAGTGAAACAAGATTTTTAATTGGAAACCCCAAATGAAGAGAAAAACCAACATTAAGGGAGTAGATACACCACAAGACATGATAAAAATTTGAGAGAGATGAGATAAGAACATTTTTTTTTCGTGGCGTGTGATCTTAGATTCTCTAAAAATTTTTTAAAATAATTATTTGATATTTTAATTTTAGTAATGTTCAACAATAAAAAAAAAATGAGATTATATTGATAAAATAGTTTTTTTTTTTTTATTATTTTTTTATTAAAATAAACTTAATTCAATTAATTTGGACACAGTTTAAACAGTTAGAAGAATAACAAAAACAATTTTTACATCCTATTGGATATTAATTTTAATTCAACGAACTATTTTCATTTTTTGTCTTTTTTGTTTTAATTTCTTTTTTTCCAGTTACAAAATCTGTTTAGTTAGATCTGAAAATTTTTTTTTCCAATGGTTGATAGAATATTAGTGTTGAGTATCAAAAATTGAAAAATCCACATACAACTGGTGCATGGTATCTTATCATTTGATCGATCAACCATTGTTGGTGTAATCTTAACAAAACTACCAATATATTTTTTGTTCAAACTCTTTTATTTCAGCTCGTTTCCTTATTTTGGACACACTTGTTTTGATTTTTTATTTTATATTGTTTTCTTATATTTTGATGAAAATGATTACTTAAAAAACCATTAATTCTATGTTATTTAAATATGGTTTTAAATTACATTTGGGAAAATATAATAAATTGAGTTTTTGTTTTCCTATTTTAGATTTTCTGATGTGTCCAAATTTTTGGAATGGGGTTTCGTTTTAATTTTGGGAGAAGATAATTTCAGATTCTTTGAATAAAAATTATGGCTATTTTGTGGTTTAAACTTTGATAACATATAATCGTATTCACTTCTCCAATTCCACTAAACCCAACGATTTAAAATCCTAATAAGTAATAATTTGGCTTTATTATTCTAATTTTGGAATCCTTCTAGCTATTTAAGTCCCATTTATGTTTCCTTTTATGATTGTTTCAATTGTAATGTTGTTGTTCTTTTTAAACAAAATCCATTAATCCCAAATGCCACTAAAATTAAAATATTTCTAATTGCTTTATGTTGTTAGGATTAAAAAAATCTCAAAAATGATGAAAAAATAAAAAATGAAAAAATTAAATGCCACAATAGAATGTTGAGAGAAGGATAAAAGATAAGTTATTCAACATTCAAAACACTATTTTTTGCCATTCAACTCAATATTCTATTGTGGCAATTTCTTTGAGACATTGAAAAAAAAATTTAAAAAACCTAATGAATGAAGTACTTTAAATAATAAAAATCAATGAGGTACAAACCAAAGTAGAAAATGTTATTTTCTGATCCTCTTCAAAATTGCAAAAAAGTGAAAAATTTTTCAATACTGTGGCTACTCCCTTAAGATCTATTCATAAAAAAAGAATAAAAAACTATTTAAGGGACGAGTTCTATTATTATTTTTTTTTGACCAATTTCAAACCAAGGACTCATTCTCTAGAAATATGTTTAATATTAACAATAACAGTTTTTTTGAAACATCTAGAAAAAAACTTCAAATAGTACAAGCCAACTTTGAAAAAATCAAGATGATTTTTAAACAACAAAATTTAGCTAATGGAGTATAATTACAAATGTTTAAAGCAATATGCATTAGTTAATTATTTTATGGATTAGTTATATTTAATCTAACTCAAAAAGATTTCGACTCAATTGATGTTCTGATAAATAAAAAAGTCACAAAATTTTTAACAATCAATCCACACGCTCCAAGAATAATTTATAAAACTGAGGCAAAAATAGATCAAGTAAGAATTTCAATATATAAAAGAAGATTTAAACTCAAAAATAAATTAGAAATTCCAAGTTTTGAACACATATCAAAAAAATTAAAAGTCACTATAAAAGATGATGAAAATATCAACTGAGAAGCAGAAAGTCTAAAACTACTAAATATGAATCTTAATCAATTTAGAGTAAACTTAATAATAAATAGTTCTGGATGGAAAGGTAAAGAATATTTAAAAAATATTAGGTATAATAATAATATCAACAAACATTCGTGCCGTCAAGTGCCTAGGTTTTCCAGAATTCCAAAGAATAGAGTAAAATCTTTGATTTAACTCAATTCTTTTAAATTTTGAAAAACCTAACGGTTGTTTTCTTAAGGGTTTCTGTTTTATTTATGAAATCTATCGCTTTTTGTTAGGGTTTTTTGAGTTTTCTATTTATTTGTGAAGTGTTCTAGGTTTTTTTGAGGTTTTCTATTTTATTTCTGAAGTGTTCTAGCCTTTTTTTACTTTTTAGAATAAACAGAAAATTTTAATAAATTTTTTGTTTATTTCGAAAAGCAAAAAAAAAAAAAACCTAAAAAAAATCAATAGATTTTCAAAATAAAATTGAAAACCTCAAAAAAACCTAGAATATTTCACCAATAAACATAAAAAACAAGAAAACCAAACGACGTTTTTCGAAAATTCAAAAGAAGGGAGAAAAATCAAAGATTTTACTCAATTCGTTTGAATTCTGGAAAACCTAACAGAGTTTTTTTTTTTAATTCAGGAAAAAAAAAAGAAAATTTATTAAATTTTCTGTTTATTTCAAAAATTTAAAAAAATCTAACGACAACCAATCATCTGAAAAAAATCTTAAATTTTGGTAGGGCTCTACTCCCCTATTAAAACTAAGAAATTTCACAAATTATCTAAATAGATACTATTATATTTATGATAAGAATAAAATCAAAACAAAATCATTCAATTTATGTAAAAAACAATTAAACCTAGAAATAATTGAAGATACTGATCATTTTCTTTGGGACTGTCCATTCTATAAAAAAATCAAACAATTTGGATTAAAAAACCAATTAAAATGAACAAAAACATTTAAAATAATAACTTTGATATTATACGAAACAAAGAATCATCATTCATCTTATCACTGGCTAATGATCAAAGAAAATTATGATTCTTTATTAAAATTTCTAAACAAAAATTTATTAATTTATCACTGTAAGAGGAAATTAATTTCCCCCCTTCAAAATAAAAAAAAAAATAAACAGTTTTTTTAATCAAAGTAATTGGCAAAAAATTTTCACAATCATTATTAAATACAACTAAAAAAATTAAATCGAGATTAGCCCCTAAAGACAAAATGGAGGATTTCAAACATCAAAGTTTTTTTTTTTTTTAATACTCTCTTTTTGTAAGAGTTCTTTTTTGATTGATTTTTTATTAAAAAGCTTGTTCAAAAAAATGACGATTTTAGAGATCTCCAAAACCACTTGGGATATTTTTATAAAAAAGGAGATTTGAAATATATTTGTTGGAATGAAAGGAAACAATCTAATGAATTATTCTTTTAAGTTATTCACTTCCTCTTTGAATTGATTTTACTTTTTTTTTTAAGTTTATTTTTTGATTGTCTAACCAAAATCATGTTTATCTTGTTTTCCCAAATGGTCCAAAATCAAAAGACAAAAATTTGATAACTTTCAATTTTAAAACTTCGAAAATTAAGGACAACCTTTTAATGCGAAAATAGTGGAATTATGTATAAAAACAACATCATAAGAGTATTAGAACCTTTCACAATTTTAACAATTAAACCATATTTTTACTGAGATATCAGGAAAAAAATTGATTTTAATATTATAGATTATCCATTTCTACTTTCTGAACCCACAGCAACCATTCTGGATGCTCAACACATTTTCACATTTACTTTCCCAAGTTAGAAATGTTCATAAATTTGAACTTGCACATGAAAAAAACAAAAAGTTATTTTGTAGTAATTATTTTTTTTTTGTTATTTACTATTTCTTTGTATTGAAAAAGATTGAAAAAAGTCTTGTGAAAAAAGGTAAAGATGACAAAAAATGTTTTTCTTTTTTTTTAGTCCAATTTCTTGTATGTGAAAAATTTTTTTGAGAAGTGAAAGTGAAATAACACAATAACTCAACACCACTAAGTATAGGAATGTTGTCCTTAAAACTTCTACAATTAAAACTCACAATTAAAAAACCCACGATATTTTCACTTTTAAGAAAAACAATTTAAAGTTTATCAAAGTAAACAAAAACAGCGTTCCAAGGATTATATGGATTTTTTTATTATATCAAATTTTGGTGTTGAGATAGATTGCTAGAAAGTTGAAAACGATAAGAAGAAAGATCATATTTCAATTTTTTTTTCTTACATGAGCTTATTATGAAAAATAATTATGTGATATGAAATACAACAATTTCCTTATTAAAGACTAATATTATAATGTTTCTCCAAGAAATTTAGAATACTCAAAGTAATTTTTTTTTTTGGGAAAATTTAATTCTTGAAGATCAGATAAACTTTTATTAATTTTGCTCATTCCAAAAAAATTTTCGAAAAAGATTTCTTATCCTAGCTTTCAACTTTCTAACAAACTTTATCAGCACCAATATTTGATATCATAAAAAAATCCCTGGTGACTTCGAAAAGATTGTATTTTTTATTTAGAACTTTTAAAAAAATTCAAACAAATCCTAATTAGTACTATTTTAAAAAAAATTTTTTTTCACCCTATTTTTGAACTTGAATAAACAATCTAAAATGGTGTGAATAACCCGTGTTGACAGCCTATAACCCATTAGTAAAATTTAACTCATGGCTGTTTTTTCAGACTTGGGCATTTGAAAATATGATGATACGCGTATAGTCTTGGTTCGGATTTAAATTGGAATTAGAGGTTAGATATTTGATTAATCAAAATAGCTCAATAATATTAACTACTTTTGTTTCAAAAATTTTGTCAAATTTAAAAAATTGCTCAGATAAAATAATTTTTTATAAAAATTTAAAAAATTAAATTTTTCTCATTTTTTTGACAAAAAATACATTTTAATCTATCAATATCTTCATAATTCTTTTTGAAATTTTATTTAAAAAATCCAATTTCTTGTTTATATACTATTACCACACCATTGTGTTTGTTTTTATTTCTAACTCCAGCCAATATTTTTTCATGGGTAAAGTTTAGCAACCAGCAAAAATAAAATACAAGGATTATTTATATCACAGTATTAATAATTTGAAAATAATTGAAAGTATTGAGAAAACTGAAATCTTTATAGAATGACATTCTGAAAGTTCCAAAAAGTATTGAATGTATTTTTATGCCGTCTTCCAGAATTCTTTTACAAATAATAGGTTCTAAAAAAATAAAAATTACTTTTGTTAAAATAATGAGTGTAGAAAATTTTAATCTGAGTTTCAAAATAAATAGTATGTTTTTTTTTTTTTGTTATTGAAGAGCCCCGAATTAACCGATCAAAGAAACCAACAATAAATCCAAATTAAATATTATGCTTTTTTCTTATTGTTCTATTATTGTAAAAAGAAATTCAAAAAATAAAGGATCAAATTGCAAAACTTATCTTGTAAAATACAATTTTTTTTGAGAAAATATTTCTATGAAAAAAAAAAACAATTTCAAAAAAGAACCAGAAAATTAAAAAAATTTAAACAGAAAATTGTATTCCTAATTTAAAATTTACAGAAAAAATCACAATTTTTACTTTCAAAATCCATTTAAACATCATTATAAACACCAGTAATTAATTAGATGTTGAATTGTAACAATATGAAAAAAAAGTATGGATTATATTTTGAAATACCAATTATTGTCTTGGGTGACACATTCTTTTGATCACTGTAGAAACTGATAATAAATTTGGACAAATTTTGATTTAATCATCTATTTTGTTTCATTAACCACTTTTCAAAGACAGAAAACATTTATATACTTTTCTTAGATATAATATTGAAAATAATCCCCAACATTAAAATAATTCCTTACATGTTTTTAACTGTTAATATTACGAATATTGTTGGTAATTTCTTTTATTAAAAATCAAATCCATTTGATTAAAAAAAATTTTTTTTTAAGAAATCTGTCATTAAACCATCTAAAGTCCATTAATGTAAAACACATGAAGAACTCTAATAAAATTACTTAATAAACCAAAACAGATCTACCCATTTTGAAAAACAATAGAGTTTTTCTAATGGTTTAGTATGAATTTTGACAATCATATTATTTTATTCTTATTTTCAAATTGATTAAACAATATTTTGAACAATTGTACAACCAGTTTCACTTTTAAGACACAACCTTTGAACCAAATTTAAGCTACAAAAAAAAATCTCAAATTAAGACACAAAATTCAAATTCTCCTAAAATAATTTGTCGAAAAAAAAAATTCCAAAAAAATGTACTTTAATTAGAGATTTTTTTTGTTCCATAAATTTAGTTCAAATTCTGGGTCATAAAAGTTGAACTGAATATAATTTATCTAATCATCAGTATAACAAGTATATCATTACCTTTTTCAGAATTTGATTCTTAAATCAGAGATAATTATTAACAACAGTCAAAACTTTTTTCCTAATAGTAACAATTAATAATGATATATTGATTCTTTTCATTTACGGTATTTTTTTCATTACCATACAATTAAAATTTTATGATTTTCTAAACTTTTTTTATTCAATACTTTCTATAATTTTATTTGAAATCTGAAAAAAATTGAAAAAGGATCCGAATCTTCAAAGGATCAGAACTACACCAATGAAAGTCTAAAACTCTTAAAAATTTTATTTATTTATTTATTTATAAAAAGGAGTAATTAAAGAAAAATTATCAAATAAAAAAAAGAGAAGAAATAAAATAATAAAACTCTTAAAAATATTCATAATGGATTTTTCTATATTTGTCAAAACTCTAATAAAAAAAAAAAAAACGAGATCTTTTGATTCTATTTCAAACAGCAAAAATACATAAATAAACACATATATGAGTTGGAATAAACCATAAAACTCCATAATTAAAGAAAAGACCATTTAAACTAAAATCTCAAAAATAGAAACCTCAAAATATTTATTTTTTTTTCGAGAAATCTTCGGATTGGTTTTTGAAATTAAAAAATAATTCATTATTAATTATAAAATTTTCAAAATGATGAAAATCTATCAAAAAACTAAATTTAAATAAGAAATAACCTGGGGATATTCATTGAAATAAAAAACGAATCATTTTGATCGATTTTATTAAAAAATAGGATTACATCTATTTTTTTTTTCTAAAAAGAATAATAATTTATATACATTAAATGATAATAATTAAATATGCCAATAACTTGTATATTGGCTTCTTAATATAAAATTTTAAATTATTTAGTGTTTTTATCTGGAATTAATTTTATTGACAATCGTTTAACAAATAAATTTTATTAATTCAACTCTAAAATGAAAAAAACAATTGAACTTTAAATTACCATTTTGGAAAAAAAGTGAAACAGGAAAAAAAGTGAAACACTGTTTATAATTGGGAACATTAATAGAAACTGAAAATGAAAAGTAAAATCAATAAAAAAAGAAACCAATTAACTTCAAATAATAACTCATTATATTATTTTAAATCAAACCAACAAATACAATTTAAATCTACGTGATTCATCGAAATCGTTGGTGTGATTTTCGAGACCTCAAAAATAGTTAATTTTTTGAACAAATTTTTAATAATTGAACAATCAAAGAATAGCCCAGACCAAAAGATAATATTAAAAAAAACTGTTATTGTTGCGAATCCTTCATTTTGTCTTTATTTTTTTATTTATTCTTTTTTTCATTGATCTTACTTTGAATTTTCAGGTTCTATTAATGTTCCCAATTAAAAACGGTGTTTCACTTTTTATCCTGTTTCACTTTTTTTTCCAAAACGGTTATTGAAATTTAATTCAAAAAAAAAATCCAAAATTTTCATTGCGTACTTTGGTAAAAAATTGATTATTAGAAAGATCAATCTTTTCTCAATTTAGGGTTGGACTCATAAGATTTTCTTTGAATAAGAGATCACCAATTGTATTCACCTTGAATGACAACACACTTTCATTTTTGTAAATCTTTGTTGGAACTAACCATTTAACAAATTAAAATAGACAATTAGAAAGATTTTTAAACAATAAAGATGAAATGAAAGTACTAAAAAAATCAAGAGAAATATAAAAATAAAAAATACTAAAGTTAAAAAAAAATAAAAATAAATTAGTATTAAATTATTTTAATTCATTAAAAGCATTAGCTTATTAATAAAATTTCAATGTTAATTAATTGACTGCTTTAAGAATTAAATTATAATTATAATTATAATTATAATAATAATAATAATATATATATATATGGTTGAAAATAGAATATAATAATATCAAAATATAAAAAAACAAAAAAAAAAAAATTAAACCAATTCAAAAATATTGTGATTAAGATTTCTTTTCTTTTTAAAATTTAAAATCCTCTATTGATTTTGAGAAATCGTCTTCACAAATTGTGGCTCTAAATTCAGAATCTGATTCGCTTTCATCAAATCCTATGAATGAAGAGGAAGCCCTTGTTAAACTCATATCGGATTCCGAATCGTCTTTGAAGTCGTTGGGTGCCAAATAACCATTTTTAATGGCAAGTTCTTTCTCCAATGTGACCGTAAAATCATTAAAAAAATGACCAATTTTGCCATTTAATAACCCCAAACTTTTCTCCTCATTTTTTTCTAAAACTGAAATGACGTCATCTACTTGGAAAGATAATTCTTTCTCATTTTTAGCTTTATAAGACAAAATTGACACAACATAATCATTGGATGATCTTTGCAATTGCTGCTGCTGCTGTTGTTTCTCGTCTTCATCATTATTTTCGTTCCCCTTATTATTGCCTTCGTTTGGATCTTCAATTTTAGATTGATATTCTAAAGTGGTTCTTCTTCTTGTTTTAAGCGCCTGTATATTTTGAACTTGCAAAAATTGCATATCGATCATCAAGTTTTTTTTCATGATCTTAAAAATGGACAATTTAGATTCCAAGAGTCCAAGGTTCATTTCAATCTGCGAAAGGATATCGGAACTTTCCTTAAAATAACTAATTTGATTCAGCATGTATTCACAAACATCACTTATAAGGCTAGATATTCCCACGGATTCTAAATGCTCAAGGGCATTTGCCAGCCGTTCACGTTTTTTTTCAAATTTCTTTTTTTCAAGGTTCAATTCCTTTTCAAATTCGCCTTTTTTATTTTTCTTTGCCTTTTTAATTTTGGTCGCCAATTGCGAAACTTTCGTGCTATGCTCCTTTCTGGCCTTTTCAAATTTAAAGACATACTTTTTAAATGGCTTTAAAAGATTCGATTGAAAGGATTTGAGATTTGGCACAAATGATTTGTAAATGAAGGAGGCGAATTGCTTTCGGACAACTTCGATTTGCTTCCGTGGCTTATTAAACATTAAAATATTTTCAAAGATATCGATGTTCGATGGCTCGTCGAGCAAATAGCTATTCGGCAAAAGGCGATCTAAGTTTTGATCATTTGAAGTGAGAAAGAAATTCTTTGTATTGACGTTATTCATAAGGTTGCCTTTACTGCCAGACTTAAACATTTTGGAAGACGAATTCGAATTCGGAATCCCCTTGTTAATTACGTTTGAATTCAAGTTATTCAAATTTGGTGGCGCAAAGGTTTGCGCATATTCGTTCAGGCTTTCACAAAATAGGAGCCCCTGATTGGAAGAAGATAATACCCCCTTACAGTATTGCAGGGTGTTATTGATCAACCGGCCTATTTTTTGCTTTAAATCGTCATAGAAGAAAAAGCAATAATACACGAAACGCAAGTCAGGATCGTTTGTCTTCACTTGGTATCTGCTTCTTGCCTTTTTTTTGACAGAGCTCCCAAAGGTCCCGAAATTTTTCCGTTTTTTGCCGCTTCTGATCGACGGCCACTGGATAATGTTCGAATCAGAAGAGCCCGAAAAAATCCAGTCTTCCGTAAACGCAATGGAATGCACAGCGCCCCGATGCCCCTCCAAGATGTATTCACATTTGCCATTTTTGAGATTCCAAACCCGAATTGTTCGATCCCTTCCGCCAGAGTACAAATAGTTTTCGTAGAGCCCATAGGTGGAGACCTTCCCCACATGGCCCTCCAGGTACCGGATCAACTTGCCCGTTGTTTGATCCCAGCACCCTATTGTCCCATCCCAGGAGGCAGTATAGACGACGCCATTATACGGGATCACCCTGAAAATGGCATACTTGTGCGCCTTGATCGTATGAACCGGCTTTGCAGTTTTGATGTCCCACGACATGATGCTTCCATCCTTGGACGCAGACCAAAGTATTTCGTTTTTTTTGTCCAAAAAGATCGAGAGCACCCACGACTTGTGCCCGATTAAAATCTCCTTTGGTTGCCGAGTTTCAGTAGACCACATCATTATCGTTTTGTCAACCGAACCAGAATATAAGGTGTCGTTGTCAAATTGGATTGCAGTGATCTGATCAGTGTGGCCCTTATACACATGCTGGCAATTCCCTGAAACAATATCCCAAACCCGAACAGTTTTATCTGCAGAGCCAGTAAACATCCTTTCATTGTCAATAAACAATGTAGAAATTCGATCGTCATGTCCTGTAAACTCATTTAATTGTTTTCGGTTTTTTAAAGACCATGTGCGGATGGTGTGATCATGTGATCCAGTATAAAGAACCTCTTTTACAATTTTCATACTAGTGATACGACCCTTTTTTTATTTATTTATTTATTAGTAATATTTTAAAAGATTTCATAGGAATTGTCAATGAGTTTTTTTTTTTTTTTTTTTTTTTTTTTTTGTCAAATCGGAAATTTGGGATTAAATTAATAGATCGTGAGGAAAAGTTGTAGGATAAAAAATGAGTCAAAACATAACTTTTTTTAAACCTTTTGAAATGGAGATTGTATTTGAAAGAAAAAGTTAATTTCCTTCTTTTTCATCAAGAGTGAAAATTTCGATCAAAAAAAAAAAGAAAAAATTTATTTGTAATTTTTTAAATAAAAAAGTTGGGTGTTTTTATGTTGTTGTTTTGTTTTGTCGTAATTTTTCTTTTTTCTTTTTGAAAAGAATTAATTTGGGTGTATTTACATTGTGTCCTTCAAAGTTATGAAGCAGTTCTCCATCAAAGCCCCATTGTTTTACAGTTTTGTCATCAGAAGCTGAATATAATTTATCATCAGAAGTCATCACCCCGTTGACCCCATAAATGTGACCAGTCATCACTTTTTGCGGTTTAATTAATGGGATGTTTTCTTCTAACATTTTTGGTTTGATGAATAAAGAGAATGACTAAAAAAAAAGAAATAAATGATTTATCATGAGAATTTTAATTAGTGATCTTTTAAATATTCTATTTTACAAAATTGAAATACCATAAAGTGAAAAGTACTTTTCATTTCTCAACTCTTGGTAATGTTGTTGATGAAAATTTATAACATATTCAGAATTTAATTTTAAGAAATGTATTTTTAAGGGAGAAAATATATTCCTTCAATTTCCAAGAAGAACAACAGAAGATTATAAAATGATAAAGATTAGTCGAGAGGTTTCTTTGTCTCGTTTTTGTTGGTTGACATGATTCTGTGTTTTAGAACGATTTTTAAAAAGATACAAAAAGAAAATTTTATTCTGAAACACTTGAGGATTATAAATAAAAACTTCAAGAGGTTATTTAGATGCTTTAAAACATTGCCAAATCATGTACGTTCTATCAGAAGATTCAGAATAATTATAATATTTCCAATTTCTATCTAATCCGAAGTTTATATCTGATCAGATTCCTTTAATAGTAAGTTGGTAGTCTTTTCCCAACATTAACATTCTTCATCTTGAAAAACGAAGTAAACTCTTTTCCAGTCAGATGTGTCCAGTTGCAATGAGTGAATTACACGTTTTAAAGGGTTAAATCAAGATTAGAAGTAAAAAAAAAAAATTATTTTGAATATTTAAAATTGAAATCTATTATCTTCCTTTTTTTTTTTTTTTTTTTTTAAACACAATTTTTTTCAATTTTTTTTTTCATTAAACGATCGCTAGCCACTTAGTAAAAACTTGTTATTCTATTGTTACTGAAATAACGAAAATTGTTGTCAAGTCATCATATTTATTTCTTTTCAATTTTTCTTTCATCTTGAATCGAAGATTAAAATCAAAAACTGTTGTTTATCTCAATTTAGATTTCACTAAGAAATTTAGTTTTGAAATTTTTCGAAAAATTAATTAATTTATTAGTTTTATTTCAGACAGGGATCAAGTATTATTTAACGTGTATTATTCCACTTATATATTATTTGTTCTTCAAACTTTAATTATTAAAAATAATCGATAGTTGAAAACAGTACTCGACCCCTTTGACTGAAACAAATAATATTATCTAGTTTCCTCACCAAAACTCAGAAAAAAAAATCAAGTCTTATCAATAATGTTTTGACTGTGTGTTTTCCTTACCAACATACAAAAAGCTTCTAATGAGTTAAAAATTTCAAATTCCTTATAAATTTGAAATATATAGTTCTTATGAGCCTTAGAAGATAACAAACATTATTCAACAAAGTTTTAAACGTTGATATCTCTCAATTTAATTTTTTATTGATAATAATCAAGTTTTTCACAATAAAAAAAATTTTTTGTATCTTTTTAAAAATTGTTCTTTAAAAAAGAGTTATTTCAACGAAAAAAATTTGATAAAGAAACCTCTTGACTAATATTTATCATTTTATAATCTTATGTTATTCTTCTCGGAAATTGAAGGAATATATTTCACCCTTAAAAATAAACTTCTTGAAATTAGATTTTAGTGAATTTATTTGAACATAATTTATAGTAATTATAATTTATAAATAAATTTTGAGTTTAAATGTTCCGTAAAAAGAATTTTGGAGTAAAATTTTCGTAATATTTATCAGAAAAAGTTGAATAAACATACAAAATCTAATTTCAAAATTAATCTTTTAGTCTTATGATTTTTTTTTTTAAATATTACTAACTTTTTTGATATTTAGAAAAAAAAAATTGATATAAAATGTCCAAAAAAAAATAAAATTCAGATATTAATAGAAAATTTTTTATAAGACTTCTTTGTTTTTCCAAATCAAAGAGTAAATCTTTCACAAAATATATTAAAAAAACAATAACATTTTTTACTTTTCTCCCTAATACCCGAATGAATTGATTTTTTATCCTAAACTTCTTGGAAGTAATTATATTATAGTTTAAAAGTAGATTAAATCTGATTAATATCTTTCAAATAGGGAATCAATTATTTTGGCTATTCAAGAAATATTTGTTCTTTTAAATTGAATAAAATATTTTTTTTTTTTTTTTGATTTAATGGTTAGATTTTTTTTAAATTTTTGAAATAAACCAAAAATTTATTTAATTTCGGTTTATTTCAAAAATTAATACAAAAAAAACATAGTCATATTTTCCAAAATTTAAAAGAATAGAGTAAAAATATAAGATTAATCTCTATTCTTTTGAATCATGAAAATGTTGGGTACTTGGCCGAAACTTTAGTTAGGTTTTTTTAATTCAAGAAATTAACCAAAAGTTCAAAAATGTTCGGTTTATTTCCTAAATTAAAAAAGAAAAAACTTAGACACTCTACAGAACTTGAAGGGCACTTTAGTTAAGTTTTCCACAATTTAAAAGAATAGAGCAAAATCAAAAAAATTTTACAAAAATCTTTCAAATCATGGATAAAAAAAAAAGGAAATAGAATATTTATCATCAGTTATTTTCTTTTCTGTAATTTGAGTTTTTTTAGATAAATATAACTTTTTCAAAACTATTAGTTATTATCTATTCAAAAAAATATCCTAAAGTTGATTTTTGGGATAATTCATTTTTATGTCCATTTAATTTTTTTTACCCCTAAATGTACTTGTTTTCTAAACTAAATACTTTTAAATATTGTAGTACTATTAACAAAAATAGATACATCCGAGTTAAGATTTTACAAACTAGAATGTTGATTATATTAGGAATAAACACAATTAATAGGATGAAATGATAATGGAAGTAATAGCTTTGTCCAATTGGGACTTTTCAATTTTATTTTTTCATACCAATGATTTGCAAATTTAATTTACCTTACAAAATTTGGAACTCCATTTTCTTCTTTCTAAACTCTATTTTTTCATTTGTAATTAAATTTTGATCCATTTTTCTCATTTTGATAAATTTCAAAATCCAATATATTTCTGAATTACATAAAAAAAAAATATTTTATTTGAAGAAATAAGAAATATTATCGTCTATGAAATAAGTATACCAAAATACACTTTAAAAATAAAAACCTGTAAATTCCCCAAAATAACTCAGTTTTGTAAATATCAATATCGTAAAAAAATTACAATAATTAGTACAAATTTGGAAAAAAAATAATTTCAATATCCAAAAAAAAGTCCCAATAAATTTTTTCTTTTTTTTTTAAACAAAAAAATATGAGAAAAACAATCAAATAATTAAATTTAAAATTCTCTCAAAATATTTTATTAAAACCTGGAAAATTCAACTTTTAACCAAAAGAAAAATATTTTAATTTGGTGGTTTATAATCAATAATTTGGAACCTAATCTTAATTATTTCAGTGAGTTAATAATGACAGCTCTAAGGTTAAATTTATCAATAGTGTTTATTATTTCTCAATATTTGAAAGATTTTCAAACAAACAAAAAGAATTCAAATAAATCAATTCAACAAAAAAAAAATAAGAAATATTCTCAAATAAACTATTTTAAATACTAATTCTTTTTTTATAATCTTAATATTTGAAAACAAATATTTCAAAATCTTTTAAATTTCAAGAAATTTAATAAATATTTGTGAAAAAATTGAAATTATTAAATTTTTCTGATCTTCAAGTTTTCATTATTTGTGTTATTTTTTATTAAATTTTTTAAAATAAGATTTAAATTTCCAATGTTATTTGTTCATACAAACTATCATAGAAAATAGTAAAAGTGAGATTTCTTAAAAAATAAAAATGTTTTGAAAATTTATCAAATTTCAATGTATGATTCCTAAAATCCCAAACCAAAAGGCTCCAAATCTTTTGACTAAAAATTTCATTGTGATAAAATGAATTCTTTTAAAAATGAAAACTCACTTCTCTAAAGTTAATAAAAGAGTTTGCTTATCAAGGTTTAATTGAACCATTTGGAAAATAATAACTCTATTGCCTTTTGGATTTAAAATAAATAGAGTTACTAGTCCCTTAATCAATTTACGAACATTTTGAAATAAATTTTCCATTTTTTATATTTTTTCAAATTTATATCGAACGCTACTGTACTGAATATATTTTATGTCAGTAACCCAAATCGGATCAAGTGATCAATTTCAAGAAGTAATTGGACAAAATAAATTAATTATTGTTGACTTTTCAGCAGATTGGTATGTTATTAGTTTTCAATTCTATCCACAAGCAGCTTTATTCAAAAATTACTTAACCAATAACAAAAAACAACAACCTTTTCAAAATTATTTTTTTTTTTATTTTTCTTCTTGTAATAGGTGTGGTCCTTGTCAAATGTATTGCTTTACCCATTTTTTCATTAAACAATAACAAATTAAATGATCCACTAAATTTTTTTTTCTTTTTTTTCATTGATGTGTGTTTTGCAATTCAAAATTTTTTTTTTTATAAATTTGCTAAAAATCGTTCTTCTTATAAACGGATCTTCAATTCAATAAAAGAATTTCAAAAACTTTTGACGAATTGGCAAAATCCTACACAGAAATAGGCTTTTACAAAGTAGATGTTGACGAACTTCGTGATCTATCAAAAAGCCAAAAAATAAAAGGAATCCCCACCTTCCTATTTTTTAAGAAGGGCGAAAAGGTTTTTGAAATTATTGGTGCACATAAAGAAAAAATTATAGAAGCAATAAATGAAATCCAAGAAAAGAAATAAATTTATTTGATGGTTTCCTTTTTTTAGTTTAACTGGATTTTTCTTTTCTTTCATTGCAAAATTTTTTTTTTTTTCAATTCTCCTTTTCCTTTTGGCCCTACACGATTATACTTTTTTTTTTTTCAAATAAACAACACCATTCTTTCTTTTGTTTTGTTTCCCTTAAAGGTCTAGTAACACTTATTTATTTTTAATCCCAAAGGCAATAGAGTTATAATTTACACAATGATTCAATAAAAACTTGATAAGCAAACTCATTTCTTAACTTTAGGGGAGTGAGTTTTCATTTTTAAAAGAATTCATTTTATCACAATGAAATTTTCAGTCAAAAGATCTGGATCCTTTTTGGTTTGGGATTTTTGGATCAAATTATTGAAAAAGAAAAATTTGCAAAAAAATTTAATTTTTAAGAAATCTCACTTTTACTAATTTCTATGATAATTTGTATGAACAAATAACATTGGAAATTTAAGTCTTTTTTTTAAAAATACAAGAAAAATATACCAAATAATGAAAACTTGAAAAATCAGAAAAAATTAATAATCATGTATTTTATTCACAAACATTTATTAAAGTTATTTGAAATTTCAAAGACTTTGAAATATTTGTTTTCAAATATTAAGATTTTAAAAAACAAAAGATTATTATTAAAATTAGCTTTTTGGAAAATTTATCTTTTTTTTTTTTTAATTTCGAATTGAATTTTGAATTAAAATTTTATTTGTTTGAAAATATTTAAAAATTTGAGAAATTAACAAATACTATTGATACTTTTAAACTTTTTTGTTTTCATGATTAACTCGCTGAAAGAATTAAGATTGGGTTCCAAATTATTGATGATAAAACAACCAAACTAAATAGTATTTCTTTTGGTTGGTTATACTCTTATTTTCCAATTAAAAAATGAAAATTTTTAGTTCATATTCCATAATATTTTTATAGTTTATAAGTTGAAGAAAATCCAATAGATCTTTACAACATCGTTTAGAAATGATATTTTTAGACAATTGATTAAACTTCCCAAGTTAACTCCGAAGACAAATTTTTTACTCTGCTAATTTGATTGTAGCAGCAATAATTAATATTCATGTGATTACTGAAATAAAAATTTTCATTTATTAATTGGAAAATAACAGAATGTTGAAAGATATAAGCTTTGAAATAGTATTTTGGGAGATTTTTTAATTTGTGATTTGGTTGATTTTCTTGTATTTTTTGAATTTAATAAATCGAAAAAATTGATTTGAAATATTTTTTGAAAATTCAAAAATTTAATTTTTAGCAAGTTTTACAAGAATTATTGTAATTTTTTTTAAAATATTTTTATTTTTAAAATTGAGTTATTTTTAAACTTTATATTTTTTTTTTTTTAAAGTTTATTTTGGTATACTTATTTCACAAACAATAAGATTTCGTTCAAATAAATTATTATTTTTTTGAAATATTTTGGAAAAATGTTTGGATCTTGACTATTAAATAATGAGAAATATTGATCAAATTTTTTAAAAATAAGAATTCATTTCAGAAAATAGCCTTTAAAAGTAAATCTGTTATTATCGTAATGAGATTTTAACTTCATTTGTCAATTTTAAGATGTGGTAAAATTTAGTTGCATCGTTATCAAATTTACAAAAATATTTTTTTTTTAGCCCACAAACCCCTTAATTGAATTAATTTTTATGTATTCATTATTTTGACCTTAACCACACACACACACACACACACACACCTATATATATATATATATATATATATATAAAACCCCTTTCAACATTTCAAAATTTTATCTGAGATTCTTAATTTATATTGAAATTACTTTCTAGATAAGACACTATGAGGAGAGTATGGGTCAAAATATTGTTGAATTATGTTATTCATCTCTGTAGATTCAGAAGAAGTATTGAATATAAAATCTAAGAAAATTTGAAATTATGAATTATCAGGTTTTAAAATTTTGACCTATAAAATAAATCGAAAAATCTGGATATCTAAATTTTATAAATAAAAAATAAAAAAATTAATAATATCTCCGATATTATTAATAAAAAGAATTCATCATGTATATTATCATTAGTAAGTGATAATAAAATTTGTGACTATTAAACAAAATTTCTAAACAAAAATTTAGAAATTAGGGAAGTGTCGTAGAGTGACTAGGTTTTTTTTACTTTTTGAAATGAAAAGAAAATTAAATAATTTTTTTTTTTTATTTCAAAATGTAAATAAAACAGAAAATCTCAAGAAAACCTAACCGCATTTTTTTTTTTTTTTTGATTTAAGAAATCGACTGACAATTATATAAATTTTCGTTTTAATTCTCAAATTACAAAAAAAAAATATAAACAGAAAATAGGAGATAATTTTGTTGATTCACCTCTCTCCTAATTAACAATAAAAAAAATTTTATTTTTTTTAAGAAAGTATATAAAAAAAGTCATTTTAAGGGTTAGGTCATTTATCGTGAATTTACTCCATACTCAGGGGGTGACCTGAGACCAAAAAGGGTATTGTGAAATATCCCTTCTTTTGGTTAAAAAGATTCAAATAACAAAAAAAAAATTTCATTAGATCTCTTTGACTAAAAATTCAACCAATAAAAAAACAATTTAAAAAGAGAAATCAATTTCAAAAATTTTCAAAATTTAATAAAAAAAATTAAATAGTATCTTATTTTAAATTTCCAAAGGTGAAATTTCTTCAATTTGAAACAGATTGTTTTCTTTTAGTACATCACGAATTTAATTCAATTTAATCTGATTTATGGTTATTTAACAACCCTCTAAATTTGACCAAGTCAGTATTTAGGTAATATTCTTATGATAAAAATAACTCATTTGAAAAATGAAAAAAAGAAAAAAAAAATCCACCGAGATCTCAAAAAGCACCAAAGAGCGACACTTCAAAACGGACATAGTTGTTTTCAAAATTGTATATTCTAATAATCATTCTAATTGTAAACTGAGTGTCGCTCTTTGGCGCTTTTTTCTAAAAATGTCCTCATCTTTAGTTGTTGATTTTTGGAGATCGATCATAAATCATAGGTTGGTTGGTTTTTGATTGGTTTTAGGACCTCATAAAAATTACTAAAAAGTTTTTTTCCATTTCAGAAAAAAAAATTTCACCATAATGACTCGGCCCTTAATCAAAATTTTTTTTTTGATGAACGAAATTTTGAAAAAATTAAAAAATTTTAGTTCACAAAAAACATTCAATTAATTTTGGTTTATATTTTAAATCAAAATAGAATAGTAAAAAAATCTAAAAGAAATTTATTAAAATTAAAAGAAAGTTAAGGGTATTTTATTTTCGAAAAGATAATAAAAGTTTTTTTTTTTTCAAATAATCGAAAAGATAATAAAAGTTTTTATTTTTTTTTTATATTTTTTTATATTTTTTTATTATTTTAATAATTTAAATACACACAAAAAATTAAAATTTTCATTGAATGAATATTTGTTTTCTCATTTCTTTTTGATTGAATTTTATTATTTCTTTTGAAAATTTTCATATTTTATGTGTATATAATATTTTAAATTATTATTATTCTGAAAAAATACAAAAAACAACTTACAAGAAATATTTTGGAATTGACATTTTGACTTTTACGATTCTTTTTTCTTTTGGGGCTGCTTTAAAAGTTTTAAATTGTCTTGTCATATTATCACCGATTTCTAAAATTGCTGCAATATTACCACTTCGATAAAAATAATTTGGAGCTGACCATACAGTGACAAGTTGTTCATCAAACATATATTGAAATCCATCCATACACAACTGATGTGCTCTTGTTATTAAACTAAGTCCATTTGTTCTATTAAATTTTTTTACAACTTCATTACCAAAATTAAATCCAGCACCTAAAAATCAATAATATTGATGAGATAAAATATTTATTTTTTAAAATATAGTTGTAAGTTAATGCTTAATAATTAATTCACCAACAATCAAATTTATAAAAAACATTAAAAAATTTCCATTGATTGATTTTTTTTTAATTACAAATATTAAAGAAAATTAATTTAAAAAATGAAGAACAAAAGCAATATTAAATAGCAAATAATGAAAAAAAACAATATTCAATTAGGTTTCTCTCCAAAATCTAGATTTGTGAGGAATATAAACCTGAACAATTTTCAAATTTAAATATTTATTTATTATATAATAAATTGCTGAACTTCATGCTGTTACCATTGACTATAAAATCTAAAATTTATTTTTTTCCATTTTTTACCTGTTTGAATTTTCTTTATATTAGGAAGAAGGGTTACAAAGGAAAAAGATCAAGTGGTTACTTGCTAATACTGTGACACTGAAACACGAAAGTATGAGCAACTTGAAAATAAAAAAAAAAAAGCAAAGGCTAAAAATGACCAAAGGTTTGAGGCAAATAAGATCAAAAAAAAAAAAAAGAAATTATAACAATTAAATTACGGCCCCCAAAGTGAACATTCGTAATCAATTACCAAATTATTATATCAAACAAAAGTATCGTAACTGTGATTTTGGGAGTCCTTAATTAAATAATAGCATTTTTTTTTTTTTTTTTTTTGTTTTTTACCAATTGCATCTTATTAACCCTTTTTAAATTTTAATTTTAATTTTTTTCCTTTTTTCTTTTCAATTTTTTGTTTTTGTTAATTGCTTTTGCTTTTTAAACATAAAAAAATTTGGGTATGTCTTTCCCTTGAACAATCGTGAACTTTATGATTTTACGCTTAAATTACCTTTGAGGAAATTTAAGTAAAAGGACATTTAGAATGTAATTTACACTTCTTCAATAATAATAATAAAAAAAAAAAAACAATATAAAGAATTTTAGAAAATATATCAAAGGATTTTTACCTCTAGGAGACATCCCCCAATTTTGAATAGATTCTGGATCAGACCAAAGCATATCAGACATTGGGCCTTCGTGTGGTAATTCTTGTTTACGGTTAATTAATGAAATCTTTATGAAAAGAATAATAATAAGATAATTATTAAAATTAATAATAAATAATTAAATGTTTTAAAATGATTCGGTAATTTTCTTAAAAAGCAGAATTTGATTCAAATAATTATTTAAAAAAAAAAAAAAAAAAAAAAAAAAAAAAGCAAACTTGATTAATTGTCTTAATCGATGGAGATAATCCACCGTGAACAGAGAAAATAGAATTGCCAATTAATGCTGTTAAAGATAGATGATCAAATACTTCAGTGCAATATCTCCATACATTACCATTACCATATTTTTTTACACATTCCAAATAGAAACCATAAACTTTTGTGATTTGCCTACACTCATGATTACCACGAAGGAGAGAAATCCTTCTTGGGTTTTTAACTTTTAGTGCAAGGAGATATAAAAATGTTTCTAAAGAATAATACCCTCGATCAACAAAATCACCCATGAATAAATAATTTGTTTCAAATGGTGAGCCGCCCAAATCAAATAATTCAACTAAATCAAAAAACTGGCCATGTATATCCCCACAAATCTGATTTTTTATAAAAAATTAAAATTGAAAATTAATTTTTAAATGAGAGAAAATCAAAAATAATTAAAATCAAGATAATTTAAGTTTTGTTTAATTTTTGTTTCAAAAATTATTATTAAACAATACAATATTAATTTTTTTTTCTAGATATAACCAAAAGGTTTGGTTATTTTTTCAAATTTTTAGAATTCAAAATTAGTGCTTATATATATATATATATATATATATTTCAATAAACTAAATGCCAAATTTTTTCTTCTCCAACATTAAAAGATTTTATTTTTTTTCTATTTTCCCCCTTCGCAGAATCTTCTTTATATTGGAAAAAAGAGTTACAAAGGGAAAAGATCAATTGGTTACTTGCCAATACGGAGATACTGAAACATTGAAAGTATAGGTAACCTGAAAATAAAAACCAAAAAGAAAAGGCTAAAAAGTCCAAATGGGTTTAAACAAATCAGATCAAAAGAATAATAATTAAATAACGACCGATAAACAAATTAACACTCATGATCAATTTTCAGAATAAATTAAATCCAACAAAATTATCATGGCTGTGATTTTGGGAGTTCTTAATTAAAGATAGAATTGTTTTTTTTTTTTTTGATTTTTTACCAATTACTTCTTATAAACCCTTTTGAAATTTCAATTTTTTTTTCTTTTCTTTTCTTTTTTCCCTCTATTTTTGGGCAGTGTTTGTTTTTTCTCACACCAAACAACCATAAAATAAAAATCTCATTTGAAATTTCAATAAATTTTCTTTTAATTTTACAAAATTTTTCATATATTTTTCAAAATTTTGGATTTACTTTTAAAAATTTTCAATAAATATTCCTTGAAATTTTTCAGTAATATTTTTTTCATTTTTTATTGTAAAATTTTTGAATTTTTTAATTGACTTAGTAGAGAGATAATTTTCAAGTATTTTTTTAATAGTCTAAAAGGAAACATATTTTTCAATTTTAAAATAGCACAGAATATTTCAATCAAAAGATATCGTTAAATTAAATTGAAAATCTGATTTTTTATCTGTTTTTGGAATATTTTTTATCATTTTATTTTTGTCCATGTTTGAGTTTTTATATACATTCCCGATTGTTTTCTGCAAATTGCTTTAACATTTATTCTTTTTTATAATCTTAATGTCCAATCAAAAATTAATTCATTTCATCTTTTTTCATTAAAAAAATACCTGAAAAATAGGTCTTTTTTTCAAAAGTCGGTATTTTTGAAAAGGGGGGTATTCAGATTTTCATGAGTTTAATAGCTATCCTTTTTTTATTACATAAAATTATGATAACTTTGAAAAAATAATTTATAAAAGAAGTATAACTGAAATCCAATGTGTATATTTTTGGCTAACTTGAATTTTCGGTGTTTAAATTTTCCTTGTAGTGATTCATCTCATTTTTGTTATCATGTGATAAGCCCAATTTTTAATTCAAATTAGACCTTAGTTGCTTTTGTAATTTTTCTAACTTTTTGAGAAAATGATAAACAATCAAAAATAATGTTGTTAAGAGGAATCAAACCACAACATTCTTCAGATTGTAAGTTGGACACTTTACCCAATGGCACATTATTGATTCTCTAAAAAGTTCAATAAATTTTGAATCGTGTTGAAAAATAATTATAATCCCAATTTGTTTATCAAATTTCATGATTTTAAAATAAATTGAAAAATAACTATTATAATTCTATTATTAATGAAAATTGATTTATACTTGTATAAATAATCATTATATTAATATTTATCATCAATTAAAAATTATATTTTTCTTCAACTTTTATTTGCATTTTTCGAAAAATGATAAATTTAATCCCAACAAAAAAAAATCAAATTGTTTTTTAAAATTATTTTTTCAAAAAAACTTGTTTAATGAACACTGGTATATCGAAATTTGTATTAAATATGTAGAATATTTGAATAAGGGGTTTATAATTTATCATATTATATGAATTAATATTATTTTTTTTTTCGAATTTGTGAAAGTTGTTTGTAAAGAAGTGAGAATATGAGTTTTAAAAAGAAGAAAACAAAATGGTTTAAGGGACTAGTAACTCTTATTTATTTTTTTTTTTTCCAAAGTGCAATAGAGTAATTATTTACATAAGGATACAATTAAACCCGATGTGCAACTTCATTTGTTAACTTTAGAGAAATGAATAATCATTTTTAAAAGATTTCATTTTTCCAATGAAATTTCCAGTAAAAAGATCAAGATCCTTTTTTGTTGGGGTTTTTGGATCAAATTAGAAATTGAAAAATTTGCAAAAAAATTTAATAAGAAGAAATCTCAACTTTTAGTAATTTCCGAGAGTTTTTATGAACAAAGTAACCTTGAAACTTTAATCTTATTTTAAAGATATAATAAAAATCAATCAAATATTGTATCCTTGAAGATCTAAAATAATTGATCATTTATTTTATTCACAAATATTTATGAAATTTCTTGAAATTTAAAAGACTATTCAATATCCTTTTTCAAATATCTAGGATATAAACAAGGAACTGTTTGTATTAAAATCAGTTATTTGATAATATCTATTTTTTTTTTTTTTTTGATTAGAAATATGCATTTAAATTCGTTTTATTTGTTTGAAAATCTTTAAAAAATTGTGAAATAATTGAAAAGTTTATTGATACATTTAATCATTGGGTTGTTAATGACTTACTGGAATAATTAAGATTGAGTTATTAATTAATGATTATAAATAATCAAATTAAAAAGTATTTCTCTAGATTTAAAGTTGGATTTTCCAGGTTTTAAAAAAGTATTTCGTGAGAATTTTTAAACCGATTGTTTGGTTCTTTTTCTCAGATTTTTTTATTCAATCTAGAGAAACAATTGATTTGAACTGTTCTTTGAATCAAGAAATTATTTTTTTTACAAGTTTTTAAGAATTATTGTATTTTTTTTGAAATTAAGTAGATTTTTTGATCTGAGTTATTATAGAACTTACTCGTTTTATTTTTAAAGTGTATTTTTGTACACTTCATTTACAGGCAATAAGATCTCAATCTTCTTTCAAAGAAAATAATTTTTTTTAAATAATTCTGAAATATGTTGGATTTTGAACTTTTCAAAAATGAGAAAAATGGATCAAACTTTTTAAAAACAATAATTCATTTCTGAAAATAGTATTAAAAGTAAGTTTGGTATTGTAGTTATCAGATTTTTACTTTGCTTTTCAATTTCAAGACGCGGTAAATTTTTTTTGAATTTGCTATTGGATTTATGAAGAAGATTTTTTTTAATTTACTAGTCCCTTAAAGAATGTATTGGAAAAATATTATTAGTATTTTTTCAAAGTTTGTGTATTAAATAATTTCAAAAGATGGTTTTGGGATTTGAAAAATTTATAATAATAATAAAACGATTAAATAGGGTCAATTTTTATTCTCAATTTAGGGGGTATTGTAATTTGCATAAATTTCAATTAAAATAGGAATCTGTTTTTTAAATCCTTGGGATCACTCAACATTTTCAAAAGCCAATCACTTCAATTCGTTCAACAGGTTTGAGAAATAGTGGCAGAAAACAATTGTTCAACTCTAGTTGTTTTAAAAAATATGTTTGAAAAAAGTTTTCAAAAGTATCATCAAAACAGTAAACAAAGATCATTAGAACTTATTTTGAGGTCTTGACGTGTAACTTTTTTGGTCACACTTTATATAAAACAATATTGATGGTGAATTTAATTCCAATTCAAAAACAGAAAAGCTCCAAATTTAATGTTTAAAAATGCAAATAGGTTTTTCAAAAGATCTTTGGAAATCAATTTTTTGGAAGGATGAAATAAAAAAATTAGTTCTTTTTATTTTTCAACAAACAGCAAAGCACATAGACAGTCTTTTTTCACTTTTCATTCTTTTTTTGTTTCTTCTTTTGATACACAATGAAAAAAAAAAAAAAAAGTGTGGATCTTTAGTTGCAATTAAAGCCAACAAAAAAAAAAAAATCTTTCGGCGAGTTGACTGTTTTGTTTATTTTTGAATTTTGTGCTCAACCGTAAATTATAATTTTTAATATTTTTTCACAGGCACAATTTTTGTTGGTTTTATTTCTTTTGTAATGAATAAGGGAAAATGAAGAACTTTTTCTATTTTGAGAATTAATATTAAAAGGTTTGTAAAACTCAACAAAGAAATTGCACAAGTTTTTTGGTTTGTGTTTTTTTTGAATTTGTGCTAATTTCCTTTTTTGTTTCTCAAAACTCGAACATAATTAAGAAGAAAGAAGAAAATAAAAAAAAGTAATTATTTACGGTGACTGGTGGAACAATTCTGAGAACATTTGCTTCTTCAACCAAGATTTCGATCGCTTTATTACAAAGCTGTTTGATCTCATATTCTGAAGGTGTTTGGCATTTGGATAATACTTCAATTATTTTGTCTAGGTCCATTTAAAAATTGTATGACTTTAATTTGGAAAATAAACTAAAAAATAAAAAATAATGTGACTGTAAATTTCTTTCAGAAATTAAATCAAGAAATGAACGACTAATTGGTAACCAGCCACGATTTTTTTAGTGTTCTTAAAGATTTAATTTGTGTATTCTTAAAAGGAATATTTGTAAAATTATTCGAAGAATTAACACTTCGAAATCAAGATTTCAAAAAGATTTAAAAAGTTAATAAGAGGTGCTTTTAATTATATCGGAGTCTATATTTTGCATTCAAATTATATTTATTCCTTTTATTATGATTTTATTTCAAGAAAAGTTTTTTTTGAATTGCCCGATAATTTTTGGAGTTTCTTTTTATAAATTTTATAGTAAAATTGAGATCTTATTTTAGGGTATCTTGAAATTTCAAATTGAAGCAAAAATTTGTTTGTTATAATACAAAACTGATTTTAAAAAGATATTTTTGGAAAAGAATGATTGTTTTTAAAAAGTTTGATCCAAATTTGATCATTTTTTGGTACTTGTTGAGAGAAAAATGTTGGAAACAGAAAAATAGTTGGACACCATTTTTATAGGGGAACATTACTGAAAATGATTTTTAATTTCTTTTGGTTGTGCAATGACGAAAGAAAATAACAATAATCTACTTATTAGAATAAGAATTAATGTAATTCTACTTTTTCAAAACCTTATCTCTTAGAATCTAAAGTAAGTTTAAAAATTTCCATTTTCAGAATTAATAGTAAACTTTTACTAAAACTTGGTTTTTTGTTAAAATAGCATGATCTACTTTAGTTGTCAACCATTCAAATGAGTATTCTACATACACCACAGATTAATGAACTTGTAACACCTTTAAACCTGGATTTATATAAAATTCACCGAGTCATCAATAGGATTTGATTTCAATTTTACTAATGTTCCCAATTAAAAATATGTCCAACCATTTTTCTGTGTCAAACATTTTTCTCTCAACAGTAAAGTTAAAATCCAAAATATTTTCAAATTATTCCTTAAAAAAAAAAATTTTTTTTCTAAAAAAGGAAAAAGAAATCTTATTTTCAGTGAAGAAGATTATAGATAAAAAGATAAAACCAAAATAAAAAAAGCCATCAAATTTTGAAATAAAATAGTATAAATAATGATCCTTAATTTTATGATAGATTAGAATAATTCTTTTAAACTTTGAAAAAATATAATATTTACTTTATTCACTGATCAGATCAATATTTTTTTTTTGTTGAATTAATAAAAAATATTAGAAAAAAAACAGAAAAAATCAAATTATAAATTCTCTCACAATCCTTTTTTTTAAACCCAAGAAAATTCAACTTAAAAAATAAAAGAAATATGTTTTTATTTGATTATTCAAAAAAATAATTAAGAAAAAAATCAAAATTATTCCAACGAAAAGACACTTGCCTAAAGATTATCAGAATCAATAGGGTTGAATATTATTTTTAATTTTTTTCAATATTTTCAAACCAAACAAAATTTAACGAATTTCAATTAATAAATATTATAAAAATAAATATTCTTGAATAACTTATTTTAATGAAGAAAGTAAGTTACACTATTGTTGAAAAGTTTAATTGAGAGAGTTACAGAAAAAATAATTTATTGAGTCATATATAATCTTGATACTTTGAACAAAAATACTGTTCACCACTCTGTTTCTAAATAGAATCTAAAGTAAATCAGAGTTTATCATCTTATTTATCCTTTTTTTTAATTTTTTTTTTTTTTTTTTCATTTTTAATCTTTGTTTTTATCATAACCAAAAATAAACAAGGTAATTGAATTTATCAATTATTTGTCAAAAATAAGGTCGAAAAATTTTTTTACAAAAAATAAATGTTTTAATCCTCAAATGAACTTTTGACACTCATTTTTTTTCGGTAAATTTTCCCTTTAAAATGACAAAAAAAAATCTTTTAATTCATCAATTGTTTTTTATATGTTGAAAATTCGACTTTAAATCAATAAAATTGGAAAAGTTAAACTTTTTTATGGATTATATATTCATATTGATTGAGAAAATTTAAGGATTATAATATTATTTTGTAATTACCTTTCAAATATTAAATTTTCTCTAAGGTGTAAAAATGAAGCATAATAAGTTCGTAAATTCTATTACAGTCAGTTTCACTTTTAAGGCACAAACTTTCAACGAAATTTAAGGCACAAAAAAATCTCAAATTAAGGCACAAAATTTGGAATTTTTTTTTTTACAATTTATTTTTACTAGAATTTGAATTTTGTGCTTTAATTTGAGATTTTTTTTGTGCCTTAAATTTCGTTGAAAGTTTGTGTCTTAAAAGTGAAACTGACTGTATTTGAGTTCTTAATTGGTTAAATTTCTTTTTAAAACCAATTTTCTCTCTTTAATAAGAAGGTATAATATATATATATATATATAAGCTCCATCCAAAAATGTGGGGCAAAAAAATATCCATCAATATAAGAATAAATTCTTTATTCAGTTATTAAACTCAAAAATTTAGACAAAAAAAAACGAATCCATTAATAATAATAAAACTCTTGATTAAAATTTGTGTTTATTGATCAAAGTTCGTAGAATAAAAAATAAAAATAAAAAAAAAAAAATTGCCCCTAATTTTTGGAAAAATATCCAAAATAAGTAATGTCTATTTAACAATCTTTAGTTCGATCTTTTTTTCTATTTTTTTTTTTTTGATAATGTGTAAAATCATACTTCAATATATTTTTGATTTGATCTTTAGATTTTTTGTTTTTCATTTGATCATTAACTTTTAGTTTTTCTCATTAACTTTTTTTGTGTTTTTTTTTTTTTTTTTTTTTTTTTTAAAACATTTAAAAAATTAAACTGAATGTAAAAAAAAAAAAAAAAAAAAACCTTTTTATTTTTTTTTTTTTTTTTTTGTTTATCTCACCTCTTTAATTGAAGTGTACAACTGTTCTGAGCAATTTTTCCACCAAAGTCCATCGAAGTCAACTCAATTGTTTAGAATCAAAAGAATTTTTGGTTGATTTCTTATCACATCTCTTCTGAACTTTGTTAAATTTTGGAAAATAATAATAACAAAGTAAAAATGAAAAAAATGAAGAATTCGAAAAAATAATGAAATGAGAAATTTGACTCTATTATTTTTTCAAAATTAAAAATTTTGCAAAATAATTTTAATTCAAAAAAAAATATTTAGAATCCATTAATAAAACTTCAAAATACAAGAAATTAAGTATGATATGTTAAAAACATATTATTGTTGTACATTTTGTATAATTGAATTAATATTCAGAAATAATTATTGAAATAAAAAAAGCCCTATATTATTGGAAATAGCTTAGGTAAAATTAAATCATATTTTTTACCGAAAATCTAGTAATATATATTTTACAATATATACTATATTCCAAAAATTTGTACACAGTTTAAACAGTGGAAAGAACATCAATACTGCACTTTAAATTCAATTTGGAAAGAATTTTGATTTTACAAACTATTTTCTTTTTTTTTCTTTTTTGATTTGTTTTCCTTTCCGTTTTTCCAGTTAGGTAATCTGTTTGGTTCGATCTGTAATTTTTTTTCGATGGTTGATAAAAGTTTAGTGTTGAGTTTTTTAAATAGAAAAATAGCATATAATTGGTAGATGGTATCTTAACATTTGATCGATCAACATTTATTGGTGAAATTTAAACAAATTTACCAATACATTTTTTGTTCCGCTAGTTTCATTATTTTAGACACACCAATTTTCTTTTTTTGAGTTTTATATTTTTTTTCTTTTATTTGGATTAAAATGATTACTTATTAAAACATATATACTGAGTATTTAAATGCGGTTTTATATTACGTTTAGAAAAATATACATAAATTGTTTTTTTTTTGCCAATTTTTGATTTTCGGTATGTACAAATTTTTGGAATTGGGTTTAGAAGAAGAAAATTAAATATTGGTGTAGTTTTAATTTGATGGTAAGTATCGGAGAAGAGAAAAATTTTGTGGTACTTTCAAGTCTTATTATATTTAATTGGGACGTCTTAGGATTAATTTCTGGTGAAATGGACAACAAAATCTTGAATCAGGATGAACTTTGGATTAGTAATATATTACTCAAAAAGGGGTTTTATTGTAATTACTTATAAAATTTATTGAAATAATTATCGTAAAATGTAAAAAGTAAACGCCTTATTTAGCATTCAGAGTACAAATTAAACATTTAATTACAGTCAATTACACTTTTAATGCAAAAAATTGAACTAAATTTATGGCATATACAAATTACAAATTAAAGCAGATTTTTTGGAATTTTTTTTTTCTAAATTATTTTACTACAATCTGACTATTATACCTTCTTTTGAGATTTTTTTTTGTGTCATAAATCCAGTTGATAGTTTGTGTCTTAAAAGTGAAACTTATGGTATTTTAAAAAATCCTTTCTTACCATTTGGGAAAAAAAACCAGATAATATTTTTAATTGTAAGGCCTTCTTAGAAATGATGTATAATATCTATTAATAGAAAAAAAAAATCAATAATTAACATCAAAAAGGAGGATTTAACATAATAATTTTTTTTTTAATAATATGTTTTTGTATTGGTTTTTCTTTGGTTGATCATTTCTTAAAAATTTGTTCAAAAAATTCAACTAATTTTTACAATCTCCAAAATCACTTGGACAATTTAGATAAAAATGGGATTTAAATTAGTATTTGTTGGATTGATTGAGAATAATATAATGAATTGTTCATTGGAATTAATTGGTTTCTTCTTGTATTTGATTTTAATTTTTCATTTCCTTGAGTAATGTTACCAATTAAAAAGTATATTTCACTTTTTTTTTAAAAATGGTTATATTTATTACTTTTTGAAGAGAGAAAAGTACTTTTCTCCTCTTTATTGTTTTATCTTTTATAGAATACAAAACAATAGAGTAAAATCAAAAATTTTACTGAATTATTTTGGATTCAGGAAAAATACAGAGAGAACTAATGTTTCTTTTAATTTTTGAAATAAAAAGAAATTTTTTGTAATTTTCTTTTAATTTCATAAATTAAAAAAAAATGACATTATTTTTTCCAGAATTCAAAAGAATTGAGTAAAATATTTGATTTTACTTGATTCTTTTGAATTCTAGAAAAAATATGCACCTTCGTTAGGTTTTTTTTTACTTTTTATACGATTAGATAAACAGGGATTTTCTTGACAAAAACAATAATTAAAAATAATGATGTTATCTTTTCAAGGTATTAAAAGAATTTTGTAAAATCTAGGAATTTACCTTATATTAGTTTTTGGTTAGTTAAAAGCTCATTTTGGTGTTTTTTAATTTATAGGTATAAAAATGATTTCAAAAGTTTTTAATGTTAATTTGTTAAAATTGTGTTTTTTTTGATAAAATATGATACTTTTTAGGAATGATCACAAATCTTCCAAGAAACTTGATAATATATTCAACGTATTTAGTAACATTTGATTCGATTTAATAAGGAAGGCAAAATGTTTGGGTAGAAATTTCAAGAGAAAATCAAAAATAATTTATTCAAATTTAACAAACCCAAATTTCTCAAATGGTTATATATATAAGGGAATTTAATGAAATATAAAACAATGAAAATTTTATAAAGTTTCCTATTCCTTGTGGGGAACCGGAAAAGTATCATAGTTAATGAAAACAATCAAGCTTTTAACAAATAACAAGTAAAAACTTTTGAAATCGTTTTTACATATCTGTTGTTGTTTGGATAAACCAATCATTTGATTTTCGAAAAAAAAAAAAATTAAAAAAATAGGCATTCTACATAACATGATGGCACACCATCCATATTTCATAACTTTTTTTAAGACAATTTGTACAAGAATTAAAATTTTTATCTTCATTTACTAATAACCAGATAAATTACAGATACTAACTTTTAATAAGATCAGAGATGTTCCCAATTTTTATTATTATTATTAGAATTATTTAAATTCTTTTATTATATTATCATTTTTTTTTTTGTATCCCCATTAAAGTGTTTGTTTTTAAAAAAGTTATATGTATAAATCTTCTTATTTTTCAGTAAAAAAAAAAAGTAAAAAAATTTCGATAATTGAAAGAAATTATTTAATCGTAGGTCACAATCCGAAATACACTCCAATTGCCTGATTATTATTTAGCTTTACCTTCCATTACTGTCAGTTCCACTATTAAGGCTTAAACTTTCAAGGAAATTTAATGTACAATAAAAAAAGCAAATTTAATGCACAACAATAATCCCAAATTAAGACACAAAATTCAAATTCTAGTAAAATTAATTATGTAACAAAAAAAAATTCCAAAAAATGTACTTTAAAATGAGATTTTTATACCACTTAAATTTCCCTTGAAAGCTTGTGCCTTAAAAGTGGAACTGGTTGTACTACATTCTTTTATTTTAGAAAAAATATAAGTAAATAATTCCGAAGAGAAACCAAATAAATTTCGATTTTTATTGTAGCTTTATATATTTGCTATCACATTGAAGAATGATATTAACTTGATCAATAACCCCTCAATGTGAAGAATGGCCTTTAAAAAGGATATAACCCCAGGATTTCAGGACATTTTTAAATTATTTATAACTAATCTTTATTCTATTTTCATTTACGGTTATTTTTCAATTTCAAAATGAAAATTTTTATTTCAATTCGCAAATGATTATTAATTATTACAGTCAGTTCCACTTTTAAGGCACAAACTGCTACGAAATTTAAGGTACATGAAAATCTCATTTTAAAGCACATTTTTTGGAATTTTTTTTTGTTACATAATTAATTTTACTAGAATTTGAATTTTGTGTCTTAATTTGAGATTTTATTGTGCCTTAAATTCCGTTGTAAGTTTGTGCCTTAACAGTGGAACTGGCAGTACTGTTACAATCAAATTAGCAGAGTAAAAAAAATTATCCCAGAGTTCATTAAGGAAGTTTAATTAATTGTCTAAAAATATAATTTCTAAAAGATGTTGTAAAGATCTTTGAATTTTCTTCAACATTAAAACAATAAAAATAGTTTTGGGATTTGAATTTCTGTTTCTACTTCTAATATTGTTATTCTAAAATTAAATTAATAAAACACAAAGTTTTATGGTTTATTCCAAAAATATATTCGGTTGATTAAAGAGTTTTAAACCATAAAAATTTTTACAAAGCCAATTATGAATTATATTTTTTAAAGAATTAATTAAGCTTCCTTATTTAGTCTTTGAGATAAAATTTTTATTTTTAAATTTGATTTGTACTGGAATATTATCTTTTTTACAACAAAAGTTACTTCACTTGAATTTTTAAGAAGATAAAAATCATTACCCCCCTCAAAAATAAAATGATAAACCAAAAATACAGGGTATGTGCTTGTAAAAATTGTTTCTGAAATTCATTACTTTAAAAGTTTTACAATAAAAAAAATTAAAAGAAAATTTCGAACTTTATTCTAAGGGTCTGGTCAATTACTGTGGATTGGTCCCATACTCATGAAAGTGACTTGAAACCAAATTGTAATATGAAATTGCCCTTCTTTTGATAGAAAAAATTCAAATAAACAATAAAATATTTTTGAGAGGATCTCATTTGTAAAAAATTTGATTCAAAAAAAAAAGTCTAAAAGTAATTCTCAATTCCAAAAAATCAAATTTTGAGAATTTAAAATTTCTTGTTAATATTTTGATATTTAAGAGGGTTAAATTTCTTCAATATAATACAAATTGTTTTCTTGAAGTATCGAATCAATTTAATTCGATTTAATAAAGATATGGTTATATTGTAACTCACTATATTTGGTAAAGTAAGGATTTTGTAACATTCTTTTGAAAAAAATTACTCATTTGAAAAAATGAAAAAAAAGAAAAAAAAAATCTTCAAGATTTCAAAAAGCGCTAAAGATCGACACTTCTAAATCAACAAACTTGTTTTTAAAATGATAAATCACAACTATTCTAATTGGAAATTGAGTGTCTCTCTTTGGTATTTTTTTCGTAAAAATTTCCTCTTTTTTGTTAGTTGACTTTTCGAGATTGATCGTGCTTTAAAAGGTTAGTTTTTAATTTGTATTAGGCACTCATAAAAATTACTAAATTTTTATTAATCCATTGCATAAAAATTTTTTTAACAGTAATGAGTCAACCCTTAAGGTTTACAATCCCTGAAATCTGAAAAAAAATTATCTTGAGTTGAATGTAGTGAGTTGTTAATTTGGTTCTTATCTGATCGATCTTGGGCTTGGTATGGATTTTAATAATGGTTCAAAAACGCAATTTTTGACAATTTATTTTTTTTTTTTTCAGAAATCCGAATTGAAGAGTCTAAGGCTAATATATTGGAATCTATTTAAAAAAAAATCAGGTTTGTGGGTTTTTGATTGAAATTTTGAATTATATTTGGTTTTATTGGGAGCGTATAAAAAAAAAGTTTTTGTCATTTAGTTAATTGAAAAATCAAGTAAATGTTAATTTTTTTCTACAATACAAAAATTTACATTTTTTGATAACTTACCTTCCAATATATTAGCCTTAGACTCTTCAATTCGGATTTCTGAAAAAAAAAAAAATAAATTGTCAAAAATTGCGTTTTTGAACCATTATTAAAATCCATACCAAGCTCAAGATCGATCAGATAATAATCAAATTAAAAAGTGGTAACAAACTACATAAGATAATTTTTTTTCAGATTTCTGGGATTCTAAACCTTAAGTGAAAAAGTAAAAAAAAAATTTTACTGTGTTTGAATTCTAAATGGTTAAAAAATTTCACTTCGGTTTCCAGAATTTTTAAATTTCTAAATAGAGTCTTCAAAGAAATAGGTTGTAATTTTATAGTTTCCTACTAGTATTCGAATTATAAATGGGAAAAAATTTTTAATATTTTCTTGTATAAATCGAGAGTTCAAAGAAATAGGTTGGAATTTGTAGTTTCCTACTAGTATTTGAAAAAGGAAATTGTAAATGAAGTTATAATTTTTTCCCAATTTATAATTCAAATACCAGTAAAAAAGGAAAAAGAAAATTTTTACCCAATTGATTCAACGAATACGAGAATAAAAACTATACCAAACCAACATTTTCGTAATGAAAATAAAACTAATAATGACAATTTCCAAGTACCCTTCTAATTATTTTGGAAAAAAAAAAAAGGAAAAATATTTTCATTTTTTCTGAATTTATCTTAAATTATTTTAAGCTGTTATTTTTCTTCAGCTTCTCTCAAGATGTCCAATAACGTGTCGTTGTCAAGCACTGAATCTGATTTTGATGGCGTCTCGCACACTTCAACCTCTCTAATTGATGAACCGACGTATTCCATTAATACTGATCCAGATCTAATAGCACCTGAAATTCCAAACATAGAAGATGAGAGCGATGAATTAAATTTTTTAGAAAATGTACCCTCAAGCGACGAGAGTGCGAATTCTTCAGATGTTACAAGTTTAAACCTTGATTCCAATCGAAGTGGGGAAGAAATATATTCTAGTGAAAATGAAAGCAAAAGCAAAAGCAAAAGTGAAAGTGAAAGTGAAAGTGAAAGTGAAAGTGAAAGCGAAAGCGATCTTGCGCTTAATAGCGAAACTGAAACTGATAGCGACGACCACAGCGACGGCGATCAATCAGGAAAAGAATCGTCCTTTTCAAGCGAAAAGGAATCGAGCTCATCTGTGACTGAAAAGCACGTTTCGCTCATTGGGCATTACGAGCATGGGTTTTATGAAGTCACTGAGAAGGGAGACTCAAACAGGATCTTTAATACTGACAGGCTCTGGAATTTGTTAAAGAGAATGAAGGAGAATAAATTTTTCAAAAAAAAAAAAGAGCTGAATGAATTGGACCTAACGATCTTTATGAACACACTTAGCGGCTGGAATAAAATAAATTTATTTCGTTTTGATCGCTCTTTAATTCAAAAAATTGAGCACCTCAAATTGAAGTATGAGTCTGCGTATGAAATGGCCTGCTCGTGGGTTGCCCTGGGCACCTTCCAATTCGAGATCATGGTTGACGCAGAGCTCAGTGGGAACAGGCAGCCTGCTGTCCTAAGCATTAACAAAAGCAAGATCTATATCCAAAAGCCAAAGAGCAGCGAAAGCCCGAACCACATCTTGCGAAACGATTATTTGGAAGATCTCGTCGAAGAAAGCCAAAAAAGAAAAGCCTATTTTAGGGCAGGGTGGGGCCACTTGCGCTTTTGGATCTCCCGTACCAAGCCCACCGAGATTGTGATCCAGAGCGCCGAGTCAGGCTCAGTTGTGGGCCTCACTACACTCAACGAGGAGATCAAGCTGGCAATTGCCTTCACGTTCCAGATTTACAATTCATCAAAGGGGAAGGACTACAGGGTTGGCAGAAATGACAAAATTGAGAGCATCAATTTACAAACGATCCAATATTTTGTCATGCCCAATTGGCGTGGAAAACAGCTCCGCCCAATCGCAAGCAAAATTGGCAGCTATTCACATGCCAAAAGGCAATTACAGAATTATCTTGCGAATTCAAAGCGCTATCATCAAAAAAAACAAAATAATTTGAAACGGGGCTTTCTTGACGACAACCAAACAGCAAAGAAGACAAAAGGCCGCAAGAATTTGAATTTGAAATTGAAAAAGAGGACCAATGAAAAGGGAATGAAAAACCAAAATTCAATCATAACAATAAACGATTTCCAAAAGTCAAAGAAGAAAATTTCCAAAGCAAAAACGTGCACTCCTTTAAAAGCGATCATCCTGGGATCTTCGAATAATCCAATTAACCCAAAGCAAATGCATTTAATCGAAATTCTGAAAAATAAAAATGAAGAATTTTTTAATAAAAGGCAATACCAAAGGATCGAATGGCACTATTTTGATGATTTCGGCGCCAAATTATATTACCAACAAAGGAAAGCAATATTCCAAGTCTATGTCATCGTTAATAAGATTTATCCCATTCAACCAGGCTTTCTTTTTTTAGAAAAATCCTTTCTCAAAATTCAAGCCAAAAATTTCAAAATTAAAATCCCCTTCACAAACGACTTCCTTCTGAAAAGCCTCCAGGAAAACGAGAAATTGTTCCAAATACAATCACCGAAAAAAAAATGGAAATATAATAAAAACACATTCCTCTTAGCAAAGTCCACAAACGATTCCAAATTGATCATCAGAGCAATACAATATTTTTATAAGCAATGGTGGAATTCGAAAAATAAATCTAGAAAGAATAGATACCTTAATTAATTTCAGTTTTTAATTTTTTTAAAATCATTTTATTATTTTTTTCAACTTTATTGGGATTAATTCTGATTTTTTTAATCTTTTCAATTTGATATTATTCATAGAATTATTTAGTATTATTTTTATATATCATGTTATTTAATTATATTCGATTTTTAATTTGTGATTTAAAATTAATTTTGAAAACTATCACATTGTTTTGACTTGTTACATTTTTGAAATTTCAATTTTTTTTTTATTACATTCAGTTACACTTTAAATGAAATTTTTGGAGAAAAAAAGGTAAATTTTTAAAAATGCGATTATTTGCGATGCGATTATTTGCGAGAAAAACAATTTTTTTTTATTTTGTGTCTTATCGGATTTCTAAACTTACAAAATGTTGACATGTGTGTTGATAGTTTGTTATGTATATAAAAAAAAAAAATTTTGTTCAATAGAATAAAAAATATGAATTGGTCAAAAATGACAATTTTTACCCAAATATACAAATTTCGAAATTTTCAAAATTTGCGAATATTTGCGATTCATTTAACATTTATTTAACATTTTATAGGGATGTGTTAGGTAGGATTAGTATATTTTAGTTGAGTGACCTACCCCACCACACTCGTTCCTAACTTACTCAACATATCTACCCTATCTAAACTAACCTACAAACCACACACAATTCTAACATTCTCTAACATACCCTACATACCCTACCTACCCTACCATACCTACCCATATAAAATGTTAAATAAAATGTTAAATAAAAAATGTTAAATAAAATGAAAATGCTAAATAAATGTTAAATGAATCGCAAATATTCGCAAATTTTGAAAATTTCGAAATTTGTATATTTGGGTAAAAATTGTCATTTTTGACCAATTCATATTTTTTATTCTATTGAACAAAATTTTATATATATATATACAACAAACTATCAGCACGTATGTCAACGTTTTGTAAGTTTAGACTAGATTCCAGATACAAATTAAAAAATTATTATTTTTCTCGCAAATAATCACATCGCAAATACAGTCAGTTTCACTTTTAAGGCACAAACTTTCAACGAAATTTAAGGCACAAAAAAATCTCAAATTAAGGCACAAAATTTGGAATTTTTTGTGCCTTAAATTTCGTTGAAAGTTTATGCCTTAAAAGTGAAACTGACTGTATTTCTAAAAAATCTAAGTTTGGTTGATTCTTAAAAATAAAGTGATTTTTTCAATTTAACCAGAACCCTTTTTATGGAATGGAGTTTAGGAAGAATTTTGATTCTACAACTATTTTCAGATGTTGTCATTTTTGTTTTGTTTTCATTTCCTTTTTCCCAGTTAAGTAATATGTTTCCTTAGATCTAAAATTTTCCGATGGTTGATTAGATTAATGCTACGTTAGTTGAATAGAAAAAGCACATTCAATTAGTTGTTTATATCTCATCATTTAATCAATAAACACAAGAGTAAATATAAAACTGGTATCTAAATTTTTTTTTATTGCTCAACAAATTCAAAATTTTCTTAAATTTCGATTTTTGGTGTTTAGAAGTATCTAGGACGTCTATTTTTCGTGATATTGCCCAAAATCGATTTTTATATACAAATTGTTTAATAGTGATTTTTCACAACTATTTTGGGCAATAATTCGAAAAAATACAAGAGCCCCAAAAAAATGAAAAATTGAGTTTGTTTTTATATTTTTTATATAGTGACCCCCATAATATTAAAATGATTTTTTAAGTTTTTTTTTTCATTGTAGGTTTAACTATATATAAATAATTTAAAATCTTCAACTCCACATGGAAAAAACTACTTAGTTACCAGTATTTATCCGAATTTTGGTTTCTAAAGAAGATTTGTATTTTTGAAAAAAAATTTTTTTGAAAAGATTTAAAGGTAAATTCAGGTAGCAAACATATATACTTTAATTGATCAAATTATATATATATAAAAAGTTAAAAAAATATAAAAAAAAAACTATTAATTTTATTGATCTTATCAGGAATTGAACTCAGGCTACACACTTTTCAAATTTTGAGATCTCGGTGCTCTACCGCTGAACTAATGAATAATTATTGGATATGATAAAATTATCAAATTTTTTGAATGTTGAAATTGAATTTTTAATTGAATAATTTTTCTTCTATATTTTTTTTTTGAAAAAAAAACAAAAAACTCTAATTTTTTTACGATTAAAAATTTTTTTTATTTTGTAAAAAAAATAAAAAATTTAAAATTGAATTGAAAAAATGTTTTAAATTTTTTTTTTTTTTTTTTGAAAAAATTCATTTTAATAGTAAGCTCTAGTAAAAATTTGTTTTTAATTTTTTAGCATTTTTTAATATTTTTCTAGTGATTACACTATCAAAAATTTGAAAAAATGAATATTTAGATAAAATAAGATGAGGTCTAATAATTTTTTTTTTCAAAATATTAGTAATGTGAATTTTTTTTCTGTTAAATTAGAAAAAAATGAAATAATACTAGAGTTTTCCTATCAAAAACAAATTTTTTTTTAAACATTGTTTTTCAGTTAAAATAAAAATACAGTCAGTTTCGCTTTTAAGGCACAAACTTTTAACGAAATTTAATGCTCAAAAAAAAATCTCAAATTAAGGCACAAAATTTGGAATTTTATTTTTTACAATTTATTTTAACTAGAAATTGAATTTTGTGCTTTAATTTGAGATTTTTATTTTGCCTTAAATTTAGTTGAAAGTTTGTGCCTTAAAACTGAAACTGACTGTAAAAATCAATTTTTTGTGAAGTTTAAAAAAAATATTTTTTTTCAAAGTTACCAATTTTCAATTCAGAAGTATAAATTGAAAGAAATTGAATTTATAAATATTCGATCTAAGGGAGAATTAATCATCGTTCCAAAATCCAAATAATCTGAAAAATTGATTTTTCAAGTTTAGAGCTCTGTATATCCTCTAGTTTAGAAGTTATTCTAAATTTTCGATTTTTTGTCAAAAAAATTTTTTTTTTGAAATTTTGAATTTTTAATTTCTAAAAAAGGTGCATTTTAACGCAAAAATATTTTTTTTTTTTTTTTTAAAAGATAATCTTATTAGGGTAATTTTCAATCAAAAATATGATTTTAGTGAAAAAATTTGAAAAAATGAAGGTTTTAAAAAAAAAATTTTTTTTTGAAAATTTTTTTACTACTCTTTTGATTTTCCCATTTTTGATTTACTCAAATATTATATTTATAATATATTTTAAACTACAATAGTTATAAAATTTTTAATTTTGAAATTTTTTTTTTTAGATAAAAGAAAAATTATTTTTTTTTTTTTTTTTTCACTTTTATCAAAGTTAATTATAAAAATACATAAGTTACTGTGAATATTAGTTGATAAAATGAAATATAAAAAATAATTTGAAATAGACAAAAAAATTTTTTATTTTGATTTTTTTTGTGAATTTTTTAAATTTAAACTAAATGAGGGTTAGTGGTTTCGAAAATATTTAGTATTTGAAATGGGTGTTTTTGACTTTTTTCAAAATTGAAAATTTTAAAAAATGTATTTAAAAAAATTTTTTAAAAATATTTTATAAACTACTAAAAAATGGTAACTTTGAAATTAAAATGTTTTTTTTTAAACATCTCATATAAATGATTTTTATTTTTATTTTAACTGTAAAAACAAAGTTTAAAAAAAAAATTTTTTTTAAATGGAAAACTCTAGTATTATTTCATTTTTTTCTAAATTAACAGAAAAAAATTCACATTACTAATATTTTGAAAAAAAATTTATTAGATCTCATCTTATTTTATCTAAATATTCATTTTTTCAAATTTTTGATAGTGTAATCACTAGAAAAATATTAAAAAATGCTAAAAAATTAAAAACAAATTTTTACTAGAGCTTACTATTAAAATGAATTTTTTCAAAAAAAAAAAAAAAATTTTTAAAACATTTTTTCAATTCAATTTTAAATTTGTTAATTTTTTAACAATGAAAAAAAAAATTAATCGTAAAAAACTTAGAGTTTTTTTTTTTTTTTTTCAAAAAAAAAATATATTAGAAAAATTACTCAATTAATAATTCAATTTTATTATCTTCAGAATTTTATAATTTTATCATACCCAAAAATTACTCATTAGCTCAGCGATAGAGCACCGAGATCTCAAAATTTGAAAAGTGTGTAGCCGGAGTTCGATTCCTGATAAGATCAATTAAATTAATAGTTTTTTCGATTTTTTTTTAAAATTTATATATATATAATTTGATCATTGAAAGTATACATGATTGCTGCCTAAATTTACCTTTAAATCTTTTCAATTTTTTTTTTCAAAAATTCAAATCTTCTTTAGGTACCAAAGTTCGGATAAAGACTGGTAACTAAGTAGTTTTTCTATATGTGGAGTTGAAGATTTTAAATTATTTAAATATAGTAAAACCTACAATTAATTTTTTTTTTTTTTTTTTTTTTTCAAAAAAAAAAAAACTTTAAAATTCATTTTAATCTATGTGGATCACTACAGTCAGTTTCGCTTTTAAGGCATAAACTTTCAACGAAATTTAAGGCACAAAAATTATCTCAAATTAAAGCACAAAATTCAAATTCTAGTTAAAATAAATTGTAAAAATTAAAATTCCAAATAATGTACCTTAATTTGAGATTTTTTTGTGCCTTAAATTTCGTTGAATGTTTGTGCCTTAAAAGCGAAACTGACTGAATATAAAAAATATAAAAACAATCACAATAAATCATTTTTGGGGGCTCTTATATTTTTCGAGTTATTTCCCAAAATAGTTGTGAAAAATCACTATTAAAAAATTTATATATAAAAATCTATTTTGGGTAATATCTCGAAAAATAGACGTCCTAAAGACTTCTAAACACCAAAAATCGAAATTTAAGAAAATTTTTCATTTGTTGAGCAATAAAAAAAATTAGATCCCAGTTTTATATTTACTCTTGTGTTCTTATAAAAAATTATGAAAAAAATTTTTATATACATTTTTTAAAATTTTCAATTTTTAAAAAAGTCAAAAACGCCCATTTAAAATACTAAATATTTTCGAAACCACTAACCCTCATTTAGTTTAAATTTAAAAAATTCACAAAAAAAATCAAAATAAAAAATTTTTGAAAAAAATTTTTTGTCTATGTCAAATAGATTTTTATATTTCATTTTATCATCTAATATTCGCAGTATCTTATGTATTTTTATAATTAACTTGGTAAAAAGTGAAAAAAAAATAAATAAAATTAATTTTTCTTTTATCTACAGTCAGTTTCACTTTTAAGGCACAAACTTTCAACGAAAATTTAAGGCACTAAAAAAATCTCAAATTAAAGCACAAAATTCAAATTCTAGTAAAAATAAATTGTAAAAATTAAAATTCCAAATTTTGTGCCTTAATTTGAGATTTTTTTTGTGCCTTAAATTTCGTTGAAAGTTTGTGCCTTAAAAGTGAAACTGACTGTAAAAAAAAAATTCAAAATTAAAAAAAATAATAACAATTGTGGTTTAAAATATATTATAATTATAATATTTGAGTAAATCAAAAATGGGAAAATCAAAAGAGTAGTAAAAAAATTTTCAAAAAAAAAATATTTTTTTAAACCTTAATTTTTTCAATTTTTTCACCAAAATCATATTTTTGATTGAAAATTACCCTAATAAGATTATCTTTAATATACCAAAAAAAAATTATTTTTGTGTTAAAATGCACCTATATTAGAAATGAAAAATTCAAAATTTCAAAAAAAAATTTTTTTTGACATAAAAATCGAAAATTTAGAATAACTTCTAAACTAGAGGAGATAAAGTGCTCTAAACTTGAAAAATCAATTTTTCAGATTATTTGGATTTTGTAACGATGATTAATTCTCCCTTAGATCGAATATTTATTAATTCAATTTTTTTCAATTTATACTGGTGTATTGAAATTTAAACGAGATGAACATCGATAATATAATTGAAAATTTAATGCGATTAGGTGAAATGGGAATTTAGAATTTTTAAATTATTTGGAAAAAAATTGTGAAAATTAGATTTGAGAAAATGAAAAAAAATATTAAATTTAAATTTATTACAAAAAATATTTTTATAACAAGTAATTAGAAATAATAAAGAGTTTACATTTGCAGTCAGTTTTACTTTAAAGGCACAAACTTTCAGAAAAATTTAAGGCACAAAAAAATCAAAAATTAAGGCTCAAAAATCAGATTCTAGTAAAATAAATTGTACAATAAAAAATTCCAAATTTTTTGCCTTTATTTGAGATTTTTATTGTATTTTAAATTTCGTTGAAAGTTTGTGTCTAAAAAGTGGAACTGACAATATTGGTTAAATTTGATTAATGATTGTAATAAAAATGATGAAAAATTTATGGTTTGCTATTCCTCTATATATGATTAATTTGTTATTTTTGGACATAAACATATGTTCGGTATATTTCTTTTTTTAAAAAAATGGGTTTTATTATCACCATAGGAATATTTTTGACAACCAAAATGTTGTTCTGAAATTTTTTTTAGTGTTTCTTCATTAGGTAATAATTTATCAAATCTTGGAAATATTCCAAAACTAAATCAATATTTAAAAGAGGTGTATAGTTATAGTAGTTGTTGATTTTGAGTTTTTGGAATTCCATTTTAATTGTCTTTTTTTGAAATTTTCTTTTCTTTTGATTTTTTTATTTGTCAAAAATTAGTTTTGTTTTTTTAAAAAGGTTTTTTATTTTGACAAATTAATCTGAAAATTTAAATTTGAGTTACCCTAAAAGACTCAAAATGAATTCTACCTAAATGAAATTAATTAGTATATAAAAAAGAATTATTTCAGATATATAAAAATACAAATTATTGGATCTTTTTTGAGATGGGTGAATGGGATTATTTTTACAATAAAGCCTCTGTATTTAAGATTTTGAAGAACTGATAGATCTTTCCTTTTTCTTCTTCTAATTCAAGTAGTATTTGGGATAATAAAATAAAATAGAAAATTTTATTAAAATTAGTTCGTTATTAAAGAATTACCAAAAAAATTGAGGTATTCCCATTTAAACAGGATATATTCATCAAATGACAAACAAATTTAAAATATTGCAAAAAATATAATAAATTTATAAACTTCTGCATTGTGAATTTGATATGATCGAATAAATATTGTGATTTTATCAAATTCGTTGATTTGTATATAAACTTGATCATTGATTCGTTAATTTGTTAATTTGTTTGTACGATAGTAATTTTATTTCCTAAGATTTTTTGGGGTCAATCGATGCCAAAAGTTGAAACTTTTAAACAATTTTTTACTTTTTACATTATTTTTTCTTTAGATTTTCTTCAACTCAATTTGAATTTTTAAAGTTTAGTATTTTTTACAAAAGGATATTTGTTCATTTACCTTTCTCTCATTTAAAATCTTGAATTTAAAAATCAAAAAATGTGAAAAGCATACGTTTAAAAAAAACAATTACAAATTTGAAGTAATATTTCTAAAATTTATTATATGATTTTCTTAACTCCAATATTTTTAAAACATGACTCTTCTGTAAATAACGGGATAGTAGTTTAATGGTAGAATGCACGGTTGTGGTCCGTATGACGTAAGTTCGATTCTTGCCTATCCCATTTTTTTTATGGACTTTTTTTATTGCTTGAAAGTAAGTTCAGATGATGAAGAAACATTTCCTGGTGAAAGAACTTTTTTTTGAACAAAAGCTTTTGAATTATTGCATCTCGAATGTAAAAAAAAATTTCATTTTTTTTATTCTTCAATTCAAAAATGGAATATTTTTATTGAGGATCAAAAACAAAAAAGAGGAAATACTTTTTGAGAATATCAACACAAAAAAAGCATCCAACGAACTTGACAAAATGACACAAAACCAAAGTTGGATTATTAAACATGATGAAAATTTTTTTTTGATTTTATCAAACTAAAAGTTCCAAAAAAGTGTGACTACGAGATCAATTGTTAAGATGACAAAGTCTTAACAGTTTAAAAAGAAACCACACACAAACTCAAAATCAAACAACAGGAAATACCTTCCAATAAACAATTTTTCACCAAAAGAAGCAAAATAAACAAAAAAAAGCAAAAGAAGGAAAAGAAACAAAAGAAACATTAAAAACATAAAAAAAAAATAAACAAGCAAGTGAACAAGATACAAAACAATGGAAAAAACCTTTTGGGTGTTCCAAATTACACTTGACCAAGGTAGGGATGGTGTGGAGTGTTCTAATGTTCCAACACCCAACAAATTGTTTTCTTGCTCATTTGTTTGTTATTTCACAAAAGATGAAAATTTTGAATTATTATTCCTTTCTCCAAGTCCTTTTTTAAAAAATCTACATCATGACTAGAGGGTACAGAACTCAAACAGTCTATGATTTTGATTAAGGGGCTAATCTATATTAAATTTTTTTCCCTACTGGTACTTGAATTCTAAACCCCAATTTAAAATTTTGAAAAGACCAAAATTCAGTTTTTGAAAAAAAAAAACTTATTTAATCAATTCTCTAAGAAATACCAAATTAGAACCATTCACTAATTGAAATGTTAACACTTGTTTATAAATTACAATACTTCCAAAACAAAAAATAAATACAGTTATTTTCCAATTAATAAATGAAAATTTTTATTTCAATTTCCAAAATGAATATTAATTATTCCTGCTACAATCAAATTAACAAAATAAAAATTTTGTCTTACAGTTATCTAACGAAGTTTAATTTGTTGTATAAAAATATCATTTCTAAAAGATGTAGTAAAGATCTTTGGGGTTTTCAACTTAAATATTGGAAAAATATTTTGGAAAGTGAACTAAAAATTTGCATTTTTTAATTGGAAAATAATAGTAAATATTAAGGGACTAGTCTTCGACGACAACAAGACAAAATTTTAAAATATGTTATTGGTGGTATTCTCTACTTTCGTATTTTGTAGATCCCAAGTGTCAAAAAATTCTGATCGACTAAGAAAGACATAAAAGAAAATTAGTTTAGTGAGATCAATTTGTTTTTTCCATTTTTTCTGAAAAAGAAAACAATTAAATTCATTTTTTATTTCTCACAATTTAACAAGTTTTTACCCCACTTATTGTCATTTTCATCATTATTATACTCTAACATTTCTTTGTTACGAGTAATATTAATATAAAGATTTTTTTTCAATTTTGAGATAAAAACTTTTGGTTAACCAAAAAAATGATATATTTAACGGATTAAAAAATAATTGTATTTTTTTAAGAAGGGTAGTTATAATAATCAAAGTTTTGTGGTCATTTAAAAATTTTTCTCAGAAATTTTGTTTTTGTTTTAAGATGAAATTAGATTTTTCAAAATAAAATTTTCTTGAAGATATTTGGGATTTTGTTAATTTTATCCTCAAAATTCAAAATCATTTTTTTTCTGCCAAAAATGATTTAAATTGCTATAAGGATTCTTGTGAATAAGACCAAACAATTTGTTAAAAAAATATTTTTGTAATTTTTTTGCATAATAGATCTCAATTTAGTTGATAAACTGGAGTTAAGCTTCTACCGAATATTCATTTATTGAATCACTTAAACCACGAATAGTTTTAATGGCTAAGATTTGAATTGAAATATTAATCAATGAAAAAGAAACCAAAATAAAAATTTTGTTTTCTATATCAATACTTTCCAACATAAAACGAAAAATATGTTTTCCCATTTTTAAGAATTAACTTAATTCTTAAACAAAATAATAGGTTACTTTTTTTCGTTTTATATTGGAAAGATGCAAATTTTGAATTTCAAAAAAGAGACTTAAATCAATAAATTGTTTAAATGAGGTTAACTCGTCTATTTCATAAGTCGAAACACAAATTACAAAAAAAAAAATTTGAAGATCTTGACAAGATTTCCTTTTATTTTCAAAAATGACTACTCCCTTAATACAGTTATTTTCCAATTAATAAATGAAAATTTTTATTTCAATTTCCAAAATGAATAATAATTATTACTATTTTCAATCAAATTAGCAGAAGAAAAAAGTTTGTCTCAGAGCAAAAGAAGGAAGTTTAATTTACTGTCTATAAAGACATCGTTTCTAAATGATTTTGTAAAGATCTTTGGATTTTCTTCAACTTATAAACTAGAAAAATATTTTGGAATGTGAAATAAAATTTTCATTTTTGAATTGGAAAATAATAGTACAATTAAAACATGAGTGTGTTTCAAAAATTTTGGAGAGAGCAAAACAAAAAAATACATTCTTAAATTTGTTAAAATTCTATTAGGAATATTGATCCATCAAATGGTCTGATACTACCAATTATTTTTATTTGAGTTCTTCTATTTGGAACAACTCAACTTTAACATAATATTAAATGTTGAAAAAAATATTTTGATCGAACCAAACAAGTCACGTAATTCAAAAAATGTAATGAAAAAAAAAAACTACAGTCAGTTCCACTTTTAATACACAAACGTTTATCGAAATTTAAGGCATCGAAAAAACTCAAATTAAGGCACGGAAAAATCTCAAAGTAAGGCACATTTTTTGGAATATTTTTTATACAAATTATTGTACTATGATTTATATTCTGTGCCTTAATTTGAGATTTTTATGTGCCTTAAATTTCGAACCAAGTTTGTATCTTAAAAGTGGAACTGACTGTAAAAGATGAAAAAATGATTTTCCATATTTTTCAAAAAATCAAAATTATTTGCAATTTGAATGAAATTGTATTATTGTAATTCTTTGGAACGTTTTAGCTGTGTGGAAAATTTTGAATTTTAGTTTTGTTGAGTTTTTGGAAAAATTCTCGAAATATCAAAAAAGGAAGAGACAGGGAAATAGAAGAAATATGAATTTTCTCAAGATATTAATAAATCAGCTATGTTTTTTTATTAAAAACATCGGATACCGAAGGTATTGTTCTTGGACAGTGTCGGTTATTTTGAGAGTTTAAAGGGGGTGAAGAATATAAGTTTTTAAAAGGTTTGATATTTAGAAACAGTTACTTTTTGAGTTGGGATTCTCTTATTTTAAAAGAGTTTTTAATACAGTCAGTTTCACTTTTAAGGCACAAACTTTCAACTAAATTTAAGTCACAAAAAAATCTCAAATTAAAGCACAAAATATGTAATTTTTTTTTTTACAAATTATTTTACCAGAATCCAAAATTCTGTGCCTTAATTTGAGATTTTTATTGTGCCTTAAATTTCGTTGAAAGTTTGTGTCTTAAAAGTGAAACTGGCTGTAAGAAAAAAATTCATCTTGATTTAAAGCTCTAAAAAGAATGAAAACCTACAAAGTATTTTTGTTTTTTTTTGTTGTTTTTAATTTTTTTTCCTTGAAGAACGGCACTATTTCAACAAATAATAAATCACACAATATAATTCGTCGTTTCGACAAAAATCAAAATATTTTTCAATCCGGGTTATATAAATATCACCCTCTCAAGAAAAGTATATTTCTTATTGTCTCAACTTCGTACAAATAGCAACAGACATCCCTTAAGGGAATAGTCTCTATTATTATTTTATTGTCCAATTTCTAAATAAGGATTTCAAAACTAGAAATATGTTTAATATTGAAAATAAATAGGGGGTTTTCAAATCCATTTAAGGGGGTAGCTACATCATAAGACATGATAAAAATTTGAGAGGGGTGAGATAGGAATATTTTATTTCAGTGGCGTGTGATCGTAGATTCTCTAAAAATTTTTTTAAAAAAATTATTTGATATTTTTTTTTAGTCATGTTCAACAATAAAAAAAAAGAAATTATATTGATAAAATAGTTTTTTTTTTTTTTTTATTAAAATAAACTTAATTCCATTAATTTGGGTACAGTTTAAATGGTGGGAAGAATAACAATAACATGTAAAGCATCCAATTGGGAAGTAATTTTAATTTAACAAACTCTTTCGTTTTTTCTCTTTTTTATTTTAATTTCTTTTTTTCCGGTTACGAAATCTGTTTAGTTAGATCTGGAATTTTTTTTACGATGGCTGATAGAAGGTTTGTGTTGGATTTCTTAAATTGAAAAATCCACATACAATTGGTCCATGGTATCTTATCATTTGATCTATCAACAATTGTTGGAGTAATTTTAACAAATCTACCAAAACATTTTTTGTTCGAACTCCTTTTCCTTATTTTGGACACACCAATTTTGATTTTCTGTTTAATATTGTTGTCTTTTATTTGGATGGAAATGATTAGTTATAAAACCATGAATACTATGATACTTAAATGTGCTTTTATATTACAGTCAGTTCAGCTTTTAAGGCGAAAACTGCTACGAAATTTAAGGCACAAAAATAATATCAAATTAAGGCACCTAAATCCAGATTCTAGTAAATTAAATTGTAAATTAGAAAATTCTAAATTTTGTGCCTTAATTTGAGATTTTTTTGTGTTTTAAATTTCGTTGAAAGTTTGTCCCTTAAAAGTGGAACTGACTCTAAGTTTGGAAAAATATAATAAATTGGGTTTTTGTTTTCCTATTCTTGATTTTAGATGTGTCCAAATTTTTGGAATGGTGTTTAATTATATTTTTTGGGGGAAGATAATTTTAGATTCTTAGAAAAAAACTTAGAGCTATTTTGTGATTTAAAATTTGATAAAATACAGCCGTTTCAACTCAGGTGTGAATCATACTCATTCTTTGAATGGTTGGGAAACATTCTGAGTCGATTTAAAATGTTTCTCGACCATTAAACGAATGAATGTGATTCACACCTGAGTTAAAACGGCTGTATAATCATATCAACTTCTCCAATTCCACCAAACCCAACGATTTAAAATCCTAACAAGTAATCTTTTGACTTAATTATTATTTTTTTGGAATTCTTCTAGTTATAAAAATCCCATTTATGTTTTCTTTTATGATTCTCTCAATTGTAATGTTGTTGTTCATTTTTAAACAAAATCCATTAATCCCAAATTTCACTGATAAAAAAATATTTCTAATTTTTTATGTTGACATGATTAAAACAATTCTAAAATGATGAAAAAATAAAAAATGAGAAAATTAAATGCCACAACAGAATGTTGAGAAAAGGATAAAAGATAAGTCATTCAACATTCAAAACACTATTTTAAACAATTCAACTCAGCATTCTATTATGGCAATTTCTTTGAGACTTTTAAAAAAAAAATTGAAAAATCTAATGAATGAAGTACTTTAAAGAATAAAAACCAATGAGTTACAAACCAAAGTAGAAAATGTTATTTTCTAATCCTCTTCAAAATTGTCAAAAAAGTGAAAAATTTTTACTTTACTGTAGCTACTCCCTTAATTGACAAAAAAATTTCTCAATCTCTATTAAATTTTGGTAAAAAATTTTCATAGAATTTTATTCCCTGAAAGTCATTTATTTTTATAAATTTCCAATTGATAATGATCTATTTTGACAATTTTTGTTTGTGTTTTTCCAACTTACAAAATTAGAAATTTTTTTGATCCAATTTCTTTGGAAGGAAAATTCTTTTTGAGAAGGGAAGATAAAAAAACACAAGAGTTAAAAAACTCTCATCATGTGGAAATGTGTTCCTTATTATAACTTTTTTAAAAGAAAAAATGAGAAATAAATAAAGTGGTCAAAAAGTTCTTAATTTTTTAAATTTTTTTTTATTCACAATTTTTTACTATTTGTAACAAGTTGAACTGATCCACACAAAGTGGGGTTTCACTCGCAATGGCAGTAATTATTGTTTACAAGATAATGCTGATTTTGTAATCTTTAAGCTCTTAAATAAAACTATGAGTTTCTCCAGTTTGACTGTTAAAATACCCTTTCATTTAGGCTTGGTTGGGAATTGATCACAAAAAAAAAAAAACAATAAACGAAACAAGAATTACCAAATAAAAGACAAAAATAAGTTATTGTCCATTGTTAAACAAAGTAATGATTTTTCAAAAGACTATCCGCTGATACTAAAAAGTGTGATCCAATTAATTTTGGAAAATAGTTTGTAAAAAAATCTTTTTAAAAATTCTAAGTGTCGTTTTAAATATCATTGATTTTTCAAAATTCTTTTTGTAATCGTGTTTTTGTTTTCTAGATTGGAGAAAGAGATGATTATACATTTCAAATTTTTTTTTTTACAAAAAAAAAAAGTATTGTTTTTTAGAAAGAAATTCCTAAAAACCTAAATACACTTGTTTTGGCCAAAACTAAAGAAATTGTAATGACGTTGTCTCAATAAAGTTGTGAATTTATTTTACGATAATTCGTGATTTTTGAAAAAATAAATGACATGTTTTTACAGAAGGAGTCAGAGAACAGTGTCAATCAGTTTTTTGAAATTAACTGGGGTATTGAAATCAGAAGGGGAATAATTTCCAATTCATTTTTTATCTTTTCTATTTTCCAAAAGTTAAACGCTAAATTTTGTGCTGTACTTATCTAACATTTTTTTTGAAAAAAAAAAAAAAATTGTACGATCTACGCTCTTACTACAATCAAAAGTTCTGAAAAAATTCACAACAAAACAAACCAAAATAACAATAAAAATTTAAAAAAGTTTCCAAAAAGAACAAAATAAATTAAATGTCAAGACAATTAAAAACACAAGTATTTAAGGATCTTCTCAGGTAAAACACTTCACAACCATTTTGTTAATTCTTTTTTTTTTCTTATCGGAATCTTTACACCGTTACAACCGATTTTTTTCTACTTTTGTCAGAGATAAAAAAAAAAAAAAAAAAAAAACAATTAAATTCGATCACATCTAACGAATTTAATAAAACGAACATCGAAACAGCTTATTCGTTTTTCGCACTGACGAAAGAAAAAACAATTTTCGTTACAAAGTATTAAATACTTAACCGCTTTATCATTTGGAATTAATACCAATTGAAAACTACTAACGACTAACAACTAACGACTCACCACTAACTACTAACTACTAACTACTAACTACTCAACCTCTCACTACTAACTTATAACTAACCACCAAACTATAGCCGTTTTGTGATCAACACAAATTACAACGAAAAAAACTGGGAATTAGATCTTATTGAAAACGTCCAAAAGGCCGAATGGTTTTACAAAGACTTTTATCAAAAGAAGCACCCCAGCCTACCAGATTTGACGCTTGGCAAGCTATGCTACGAGCTTCTCAGTATTTACAAGCCACTGAAGCAACAAGACTCGCGTCGGCTGATCACAAACTACAAAAAATACCGCAACGATCAACCAAAGTGTGGCTCCATCCTTTTAACCCGAGACTTGGACAAGGTGTTGCTAGTATTGGGCGTACCACATGGCAAGAATAAAAAGGGGAAATGGGGCTTCCCAAAGGGGACGCTCGAATTGGACGAAAGTACAAAGGATTGCGTGATCCGAGAAACACGAGAAGAGATCGGCTATGATCTTGCTGGGAAGCTCAACGAGAAAAATTGCTTGAAAAAGAAACTGAAATCCACACTTTCATATATGTACATAGTCACAGATGTAGATCCCAACCAAAAATTCAACACAGAAACAAGAAACGAAATTCAAGACATCAAATGGTTTCCTGTTGACAAGATACCTTCAAAAGACTCGAACTATGTCTTAAATAAATATCGGCAAGAATTATTGAATTGGATCAAATTTAAAAAAAGTGAAAGAAACAATGGCGGCGGGATCAAAATTGATTTGAAAACACTTTTCAGCAACTCGAAAGAAAAAATCAATTAAAAAGCTAGTCATTTAAACTCAAAATCGCTCGGCCATTTTTTTTTTTTTTTTTTTTTTAAAAAACAAATATATAATCCAAAAAACCTAGATGAAAAATGTTAAAAGATATGATAGTTACCTTTTTGATCACACTTACACATATTTATGGTACATGGAAGAAAAAAAATCATGAATAATTGTTCTTAATGGAATTAACTGAAAAAAGATGTTGAGGAACGATCTCTATTTATTATTATTTTTTTATCTTTTTTATTGTTTCTCTTTGTTGCCTTTTCAAATTTATTTCATCCGAGATAAATTTCAATTTTTCTATCTTTTTTTATTTATTGTTTTGTATTAAATATGTGATTCATAAGATATTGGGATATTTTTTTTTCAAAAAAAAAAAAAAAACTCAAAAAAATTAGTTAATTTTACAAAGAAGGTAACTAATAAACAATTGAAATCAAGAATATAAAAATAATAAAACAAAAAAATGAAAACGAAAATAAATAAATCTGATCACAAGTTTTATCAACTAGATAGATTGATTCAAATTTAAACCCACAATTTTTTTCAATTTTTGGAATTTAATTTTTATTTTTATTTTTATTTTTATTTTAGCTTTTCCTTTTGTTTAACTGGTTAGGTTTGCTTGATTACTTTTATATTTATATTTTTTGTAAGAAAAAGATTCCAAGTACCAAATATTGTATATTAAAGTGGTCTATTAGATCAATTTTCCTCGAGATATGAAACTTTACACAAAGAAAAATAAGAAAAGAAAGAATTCAAGGATTAACCTATTTGGAATTAATTGAACATCAAAACCCAATCAAAACCATTTTACAATAATTGTAATATCAATTGGAAATGTGAGAATGTTTATTACAACTTTTTTTATCATTTTATTTTCAATGTCTATTTTAATTTAGTAAAAAACTATTAGAGCCATTAGAGAGAGAGAAAAAAAAAAAAAACAAAACAATTATCTATTAGAGTTTCTCATCTAAATGTGCACAACAAAATTAGCGCAATCCATGCAAATACTTTCAAGACTTTTTCGAACTTTCAGACCGAATGTCTGCAAGATTTCAGTCATTGGTATTCTTTCATATTTTTTCAAATTTCAAATACTTGATACAGACTTTTGTAGGCTCAAAAAAGGGTAAAAAATTATAATTAACCAAAGAAAACATTTTGATTTTATGAGAAATTTTTGAAAAGTTAGCTAAAATAAAAATATTTGTTAACTTTCAAAAACCGGAAATTCTTTTTATGAAAACCAACAATTGTAAAGTTGTTTAAATTACATGTTTTTAAAAGTTTGACTTGTAAAAACTTTTAAATTGAAAGTCGTTGAATTATAATCTTGTAATTCCTTTCAAAATTTGGAACAATTTCAAAAAAAAACAAAAGTGTTGACAAGTAAAAAAAAGTGAACACAATTTTTGTGCTATTCTTGTAGTGTAAAAAATTAATTCATTGTTATTTTTTTTTACAAAAGACCCCTTTTTTCTCCAATAAATATTTTTTCACTAACTATAAAACCTGGGTGTTTGAAATATTCTCGAAAATACCCGAAAATTGAAAATACCTTTAAATTTTTTAACCACATAGAAAAATGTTAAGGATAACTCCAATGAAACCCTAGTGTCAATATACCCAGTTTAATGACTAAATAACAATTTGGCTTTCAGATAAAATATTTTTTTTGTATTTTCTACTTTAAATCACTTCAAAGAGGTTTTGGTAATTTTTGAGTATATTTCAGTAATTGTTGGTACTGAATATGTTACTCTTATGGGTATGCGAGGGTATTGGTACGGGTTGTGTTAGGTTTGGTATGGTGTGTGTTTGTATTTAACCAGTCCCTTTTATGGAATGGGAAGTTAAATAAAGTTTGGCTTGGGTCACCTTGTATAGGGTATGGGTATGTATTGTATGATTAGATATTACTTGGTTATTTTTGAATTGTATTTAAGATTACAAAATTATGGGTAATGATACACAATTAGAAATTTTGATTACATATACATATTCTCTCAATTGGTTAATACCAATTCATAATGATCAGTAATATTACGCCATTCAAGATAACAATCCCTTTCACACAAAATAGCTTGAATACCATTCCCTAAAATTTAATTTTTTTGAATTTTGATATTTCCAGTAGAAAAAAATTTTTCTTCTAAAATAAAATTCCAAATTTACATTTAAACTGAGCATATTGGCACCAGGGCTTGTTATAAGCTGTTTAAAAAGTGTTTTTTTGTGGTTAAAAAATTTCAGGGTATTTTCAATTTTCGGGTACTTTCGGAAATATTTGATAGATTCATAAAACCTAAAATACAGAAATTTAAAAAAACAATTAAACCCCTAGTCCCAGTATAAAGGCCAAAAATATCCATTTTTTTGTCTTTTATTTCATCAATCTCCTTATTCAAAAAAATCATGAAGAAAAGGTTGTATGTAATATAAAAATAATTACTATTCAAACCTAGCCAAATACTTGGTACAAAACTATATTATAAAGATATACCAAAATGGTTATTTTTTGAAAAAATGACAAAAAAAGAAATGGCCCCTTTTTGCCTTTATACTGGAGCGATTACTTTAAATTTAATTTTATCTAATCTATTGGAAATATAAGCAAAAATTCAAAATTATATCGTTATTTTACAGAAAAATTTATAAAATACCAAATAATTGTAAACTATTTTAATTTGTGATATTGTCTAAATATTTCAAATTTAAAACAATTATAACTCCTTGGCAAATGTAGATATTAAAAAAAATACCAAATCTGTATAATTATAAGATAATACGACCAAAAATCAAAATTTAATTTATGCTAATAAGTTTTAAAATCCAGATCGTTTTTATTAATCTAAAATATTTTGAATGGATTTTAATTTGGGAAAGATCTATGATTATTTTGAATTTATATTAAATTTAGGAAAAATAAATTACAATAAAAAAAATCATCAAAGTTTCCTAATTTAAATAAAAAATTGTGTTAAAGTATTCGAAGAAAAGATCTAAAAGAAAATAAAAAAAAAACACCATTTTTATGAATTTTAACAAAAAGCAATTATCATAAGAGATAGTTTTTGAACAAATTTGCAATTTATTAAGGAGAGGATCACTCTACATTAGATTTTCGTTTTCAGACAGCACCTCTCATAATTTGTGAGATTTTCGATTTTATTTTGAATTTTCCATTTGGAAAAGTATTAAAATTGACGTATTGGGAATATTTAACCAATATTAAAATTAGAACTCTTTATGATTACTCAGTATTATAAATATTTTTCTGTAAAATAATAATAAATTTTTGAATTTTAATGATTATTTTCAATTGATCAGATAAAATTTTATTTTCCCGGTTTTGTGAAATCTCGGTGGTTTCGGTTTTGGGGTAAGAAATATTTTTTCTCAACTATGTTTTTTTTTGCCGAAAAACTATGCTTTATGAGGTCATTTAGTATTTTCTTCATCAAAGAAAACAGATCTAATAAGATTACTTGTAGAAAAATACTCAAATCAATTTAAAGATCTTTATGTTTCAGATCTCTATTTAAAAAACAAGCATTTTTTATGGGATAATAGAAATTATAGAAAGATTTTAATGGTTTGATTGTATATGCATTCATATTTTCTATAATAAAAAGAATAGAGGAAAATAAAAATATTTTTTACCATAAATAATTAAAGTTTCCAATATAGAGACAAAAAAAAAAAACAATCAGAACAGAACAGTGTGATCGATGATAGAAGAGTTTTTTTAAAAAAACTATACTAATCTCAAAAGTTAAATATCAAGAATATAGATAAATTTTCATGTGTAAGAGGAGATAGATAAAAAGTTTTTTAAATGTCTCAATTAAAAAGTCTCATAAATATAAGGTTTAAAAAAGAAGGAAGAACAAACGGAGATAACAATTTTTTTAAATAATATTTTCTAATTTGTAATTAAATTGGTCTACTATTGGTAAGACTTTAAAAATCAAAATAAATCATTTATGATTAATGCTACTTTAGAAATTTAAGAAGCTAAACATAAGAAAATTGATAATTTCAATATAGTTGACAGTATACAGTTTATTGTATTTTCATAGTAGCACCTGTGGCCTCGATTTAAAATTTTTATTTCTTTCAAAGTTACAGACTTTTTTTAAACAAAAATGAATTAATTTTAGTAATTGGCCTGTAAAGAATAAATATTAAAAGCCAGAATCATGTATATTGGAGAAAAGTTGATATATTCTATGTATGGTTCTAATCAATCGAATATTTTTCCTTAAAAATTGAAAAGTTCAATTATTTAATTATTTAAAAAAATAATGTTCATTTTGATCAACTATTGAATTACCTATAAATTTCCAAAAGATAAAAAAAAACACTTTAATCTTTTATTGAATATATACGAAAATTACAATTATAATGATAAAGATTTTCTACAGTCTTTTTCACATGCCAGTAACATTAAAATTGTGTGTTTTTACCAAGGTAACCTAGAAATCTCAATAAAAAAAACAATTTGAAACAAAAAAATTGAAATCAAGAAAAAAATAATTTTAATTTTGAAATTTCAAAAATAATATAGTTCTTTGTAATATCCATTTAAATGCTTTAAACAACTGTATTTCACCCATTATAGCAGGTCATAATTGATTGAAAAATAGTTATATATACTGCCGTTTCAACCCTACTGTGGAATCCATGATAAACAGAAAATTTGTTTTCTATCTCATACTTTTCTTTTTATATAACAATATTTTATGGTTATGTGATAGCCTATTACAAACGGTTAAATTTTATAAGAGAGCAAAAATTTCTTATAGAGAAAAAATTTAAATTTGAATTTTTCACTTCAAATCTTATCTAAATGATCAATAATTTCCAAAAACTTTTCAATTTTTTTCCGGATCTTCAATTTCTAAACACCTAAAAATCAAAAGGCAGGGCCATTTTAAAGAAATTACTAAATTGGATCTCCATTCTTGGGAATATTTGTTTTGGATTTTTGAATTTGACTCATAAACAAAAGATTTTTTTCTCAGTTTGAATCACATAAGAATTTTAAAAAAAAAACTATGTCAAACCATAAAATCTGTAAAAGCGTATAATAGAAGATTTTTTTTTTGTGTTTAACAGAGACAAAAAAGTCAATTTCTAGGTCTGTCAAATTCCACGGTAGGGCTGTAACGGTTATATATATATATATATATATGTGTGTGTGTGTGTGTGTGTGTGTGTGTGTGTGTGTGTGTGTGTGTGTGTGTGTGTGTGTGTGTGTGTGTGTGTGTGTGTGTGTGTGTGTGTGTGTGTGTGTGTGTGTGTTGGGCAAAGAAAATTTGTCAAAGTTGTTATTAGGTCTGATGAAAAGGAAAGATAAATTTATCAATCTTATCAAAAACAAAAAAATATATTTTTTTACATGGTTCTTAATATATTTTTATTTATTGTTTGTTAATCTTGAAAATAATTTGTTTTTAAATTCAGTTTATTGACAAATAAAAATTTATCAAAGTCAAAATGTGCCATTTAAAATAAAAGTACAAACAATAAAAATACCGTGGTGATTCTCGAAAATACCTTAAAAACACAATTTCAAAAATTGTGACTCAGATGGAATAGTAAATTGAAAAAAAAATACCCCCTTTAGTATTCAAGAACAACAAATAATTAAATATGATTTTTAATTCACTTTTAACCCGTTCTAAATATATAAAAAACTTATATTTTAAAAATTAAAAAAAAATAAAACCAAAAACTAAAAAAAATTGAGTTGCAATTTCTGAAATTAGGATTACCATTTTTTTATTACCAATCTTTTACTGAAAAAAGTTACTAAGAAGATTTTTTCTCTATAATTAAATTCATTTTAAAAGACAATACATAGTCTCAATTTCCTGAGTGATTATTTGTCTTTTCGATGATCTTTTTAATTTTACATAATCTTTTATGAAAAAAAAAAGAAAAATAAGAATCAAAAAAAAAAAAAGTATAAAAAAAAAAAAGTATAAGAAAAAAAAACCAAAAAAAGAATAGGATAAAAAAAAAAAGAATTAGAAAAAAAAAACAAAAGAAAAAAAAAATTTGAAAAAAAAAACGATAATTTGCAAAATTAGAGAAAATGATTCTGATCCAAAAATAAGATAATATTTTTTTATAAGGATACAGGATAAACTCTCAAAAAAATTCCCATTAACATACTAAAATATATCAAAATTTTTGAAAAATAGTTTAAATTCGAGAGAAATATCCTAGTATCAAATAACTCCCCTTTCTAAAAAATTTAGATGTTTTATTAATGGGTGGAAACCTTTGTTGATTTTTATACCACTTTTCTTATCAAAATAATTCTTTAATTTGGTAGATTAGAATCCCTCTTTTCATATTTAGTCATTTTAAATTTTCTTTTCGTTTTTTTGATGAGAAGTATTTTCACTTTTTAGATTCATTTTTTTTTTTTTTTCAAAATTGTATTTTTTTTGTTTTCACTTTTTTATAAGAAATAAATTTGAATAAAGAAAAAACGTTTGAAAATAAAGGAATCTTGGGGAATATATAATTTATTTTCAAAAGGTTTTAATTATTAGCAAAAAATCTTCTTGTAAACTTTTTTTTGTTAAAATTTCAGAAATAAAAAATCTTTAATACTCATTTCGAAAATTGTAACTCATTTTTTTTGAAAATTTTTGGTTTTATTTTTTTGGATTTTTAAAATATAAGGTTTTTATATATTTAGAATGGTTTAAAAGTGAAGTACAAATCAGTTTTAAGTAATGTTTTTTCTTCAATACTAAAGGAGATATTTTTTTTTTTTTCAATTTATTATTTCGAGTGGGTTGTAATTTTTGAAATGGGGTTTACATTTTTTATTAATCAAAGAATTTTAAGTTATTCGTCAAGCCCAATAAGAGAAAATCCATTACTTTTGCGAATTATATATTAATTAAAAACAACCAAACAAATTAATGGTAGAGCAGTGAAAAAAATACCGGACATGAAAAAAATCCCTGACAAGATTTTGAATTGTGAATATTAGTAAAATTTTTGTCTAATTTCATTTGTTGACAATCAAATTCCTTTTTTTAAGAATCGAACTTTTTCAATTATAACTCCCCCACTTATTAGAATGATGATTGATGAAATCGCACTTGTTCAAAACACTATTCAATCAATCAAAAAAACAAGAAGATAAATTATCATTTTCCAAACTCTAGTAAACCTCAATAAAACTGGATTGTTTTTCAAAAAAAGTTGATCAACATTAGGCTATCAAACAATTACTCGAGTATTCTAGAGACACCTTACTTTGATGGACTTTAGGTAGGTTTATTACTAATCTCATAAAAAAAAATGGTTATTTATAATAAGGGTTTCATTGAAATTATACAAAAATTTTTACTAATACTCACAATTAAAAATCTTGTCCGGGATTTTTTTCCCTACTATATTTATAATTGAAATTTGAACATATGGTAATTATTGAAAATTTCTTCTTATTTTTTATTGATTCAATTGTTATGTAAAGGGGGGATAAATATTTTAAAAGTGTATAAAAAGAAAAAAATCTTAGTATACTAATTTTAAATATAAGTAGTTTGAAATTATTTTCAATGATTACTACTTGTAGAATTTATGCTTAAATAGCCAATTTTCCTTTTGATATTTAAATCCATGAACATCTCAGTTTGTAATTTATAATTATCCAGTTCCAATAATATATATATACCTTAATTGCATAATAAAAGTCCTATTTTTTTTTTTTTTTTATACTTTTTTTAATTTTATTTTTGGATAAAAGCAGTATATTTCTAGTGTATATAACTTAATAGTAAAAAGGTAATTTTTTTATTATCATAAATTACTTCAATTTATAAAAATATTTATCTTCAAATTTTGATTTTTAATGGGTCAACAATTTTGAAATGGGGATTTATATTTATATAAATGTATATTTATGAATGTTTCACTTAAGGTAATATTGAAAAAATAATAAAAGAAAGTGAAAACAAAAAATCTTTAAAATAGCAAAAAAAAAATATAAATTAGGGTACCCAGTTCCCCACTCTGAGAGTTCGTGTCTAGGTTTTTTTTAATTCAAAAGAATTGAACAAAATCAAAGATTTTACTCCATTCCCCACAAATTAAAAAAACCTAACAACAGTGAAATACCAATTATTAATAACGGAATGTGGAATTTTTATCTATAACCGATAAAATTTCTATCAGGTTTTTATCCTCATGTGCATTCAGGACATGGATAGTTTATATTTGGTCATGAAAATGATAAATTTATTTTTTATATTAATTTTAATTATTTTTCTTCTTCTCTTTTTTTTTATTTGATAATTTTTCTTTAAGTACTCCTTTCTATAAATAAATAAATATTTATGAATATTTTCAAGTTTGAGATAATTTTTGTATTTTTAATTGAAATCAATTATATTTTTTATGAAAAGTTATTTCAAGACTTTGTGGCTTTTATTTTTAAAATATTTTTTTGTATACTTTTTTCATAACAATAAGATTTTTTTCTTCTTCAAAGAAAATATTTTTTTTTCGAATAATTAAGTTGAATTTTTTACTTTTTGAATCTAGTAAAAATTATATCAAACTTTTCAAAACAAGAATAATGTATGAAAAATGAATTAAACAGCAAATTTGGTTTTAAAGTGCATGTATTTAAACCCCATTTTCCAATTTCAAGATATAGTAATGTTTTTTTTTTTTTTTGTATTTGATATTAAATTTCAAAGAATGATTTACTTTCGGTTATAAGTCCAGTAAGGTTTGATTATTAAAAAAATCTAAAAATTAAAAACAAGAAACTAAAGCTTTTCTCAAAAAAGAAGTCTATTTTTTCCAGTTAATTTTCCAGAAAAAGGGCAAAATCAATAAAGTAAAAAATATAAATTTTTTTGAAGAAATTCAATTCTTAATTTGAATTTTTCATAAAAGGCCAATCCATTAAATTTTAAATTGATTTAACCTTATGTGTGCTATTAATTGGTGAATTGGGTGTTGTAATTATAAAAGGATCAGAAAAAAGAAGATATGAATTTAATTTGTATAAACTACTTTTCAAAATCTGAAATGTTTTTTTTTTAATAATTAAAAAAGAAAACGCAATTTTCGGAAACAATAATTAACCTTGTTTTTTTTTAATATCTTGTTATTTCGCAAAAGTCGCAAAAATAAATGAAATATATGGCATATTTTAACTTGTGTTTGAAATCAAAATGGGTTTGAATCTAAGTGTGTTTTCTGTTTTTCCATTTTTACAGTCTTATTGTAATTTAGTTTATTAACTGGCTCTATGTACTATTAATTGAAAATAAATTTCAATTGGTTTTCCAAAAAAAAAAACAGAAAAGAATAATTAGAGAAATCATCCCAGTCCTCACTTAAAAGTGTGAAATCAAAAATATAATCAAATTCAAGGAGGCTGGTAACCCTTATTTACTTTTTTTTTACCAAAAGGTTTTATAGTAAGTGTTTACACAAAGTTGGGATTAAACCCGTAATGACAACTCATTTATAATCTTTAGAGAAATGAGTTATCATTTTTCAAAGAAATCGTTTTTCCCAATGAAATTTTCAGATGAAAAAGATCTAAATTCTTTTGGTTTTTGGAATTTTTTGATGATCAAAAAATAAAAAAAGAAATATTTTGTCAAAAGCGTTTTTATTTTTAAGAAAACCAACTTTTCTGATCTTTTTAAGGTATTCTTTATGAATGTACAGACATGGAACTTTATAATTATTTAAAAAACACAGAAATAAATCAAATATTTAATACTTGAAGATCTAAAATTAAGGTTCTTTTCTATTCCATTCTCAATATTTATCCAATTTCTTGAAATCTAAAAGATTAAGTAAAGATTATTTTTCAAATATTAAGAGTATAAATAAACAACAAAGAAGTATTATTATTAAAATCAGTAATTTGAAAATATCTAATATTTTTTTTTTTCTTCAAATTATTAATTTTTATTAAACATGATTTCTGAATTATTTAGATTTTTTTGTTTGAAATTGTTAATTTTTATTAAACTATTTTACTTTTCTGATAAGTCCTCAAGGATCATGAAACTTGGAAGAGATATTTTCAGTTTTTCGTAACACCCTATTATATTTAAAAAAGATGGGAAGATGTTAGGAGTAGAAACATCAAGAGAAAATCAGAAAAACTTTTTCAAAATTCTAACAAACCCAAACATCTTCAATGGTTTATTAAATGGAATATGTTTTTATTTTATTCACTAAATATATTGATCAAGTTTCTTGATCCTTGAGTCCTTATCAGAAAAGTAAAACTGTTCATTAAAAAATAACAATTTCAAACAAAAAACATGAAAAATTTGTAAATCATTTTTGAACATGTGAAGTTTTATTTATTTAGAATCCTTTAAAAAATAGAGAAATAATGGTAAAGTTTATTGGTACATTTAATCCTTGGATATATAATAATTCACTAAAGAATTAAGATTGTGTTATTAATTCATAATTTACAATTCTCAAATTAAAAAGTATTTCTTTCGATTCTAAGTTGAAATTTCCATGTTTTTAAAGTGTATTTTCAGAGAATTTTCAATTTATTGGGTTTGGTTTTTTATATCCCAATTTTTTTTTGAGAAACAAACAGAAAAAATGATGATTTCGAACTTTTCATTTATCAAATGAAATTAAATTTTTTTCAAATTTTAAAATAATTATTCTAATTTTTTTTAAATTAGGAAGATTGTTTATTCTGAGGTATTTCGAGAAATTAGTGGCTTCATTTTTAAAAGGTATTTTTGGATACTTTCTCCAAACTCAAGATTTCAATCTTCTGCATAGAAAAAATAAATTTTTTTTTGACTAATTTGGAAAAAAGTTTGGATTTGTGTGCTTTTACAAAAATGGGAAAAATGGATCAAACATTAAAAACGAAGAATTCATTACTGAAAAATCGATTTAAGGGTGGGTTTGAATTTGTGTTATCAGTTTTTAAATTTGAATCTTTTGTAAAATTATTTTAAATTAGTTATTAAATTTGCATAAATATTTTTTTTTCATTTATTCTTCCCTGACTAATAGAACAAAGAAGCTAAATTTTGAGATCCCAGAAACATTTTTTTTGGCAAGTTTATGAAAATATTTGTCTATTTATTTTTCAATTAACTAATCATATTTAAAAAAAAAGCAAACATGCAAAGGAGGATCATAAGTTACACTCAATTTCGAGTAACAATTTATTTCAAAATGAAAAGAGAAAAAAAAAAAAAAGAACACCAAACAATTACCTTTCAAGTGTCAAGTCAATATTTTTCGTTGACAATACAAAAGGATTGTTATGTGGATTTAGATCCAAAAAAAGATCCTAATTCACTTAAAAATGGCTGTTAATACCATTGAATTCTAAAATCTATCATTCTTGAAATATCTTATTTTTGACACTTGCCATTAGACTAAATTAATTTTATCAAAAAAAGTTAATTGTAAAAAAAAACAATTTTATGAATTTTGAAGAACAGTTAACTTAAAGTATTCAATAATTTCAATCCGTGGCAAGATTTAACAAAGACTAAATATTTGCAAAAAGTGTAAAAATTGCTGGTAAATTGGAAAATTCGATTGAAAAAAGAATAAAAGTTAAATAATATTTCAAAAAAGATCCTCTTTTCTCTATAAGTATTTTGAACAACTTTTTTTTGAGAATAGTTTGTCTTAATTTTGAGAAGATTGGATCCTAACCTTTTTGTAATTTGAACAGAAGGGTTTGATGTATTATTTTTGAATGAAAAAAAAACTGTTATTTTTTTCCAAATAGCAAATTTGAATCATTTGCAAAAAGGAAGAAATAATTAATCATGATTTTTATTATCCTAAAAGTGTTTTTTAATCTGTTTGTTTAGTGAGTAGTTTTAATTTTTCAATAGTAATTTAAGGGAATAGAATCTGTGACCAAAGTAAATAAAATTCTATTTAAAATAATTTCGTAGTGAAAAAAAGAACAACTGATTTCAACACTTTCTGTGAAGACTAAATCCCCAAATAAACAATTAAAATACAAAGTCTTTTTTTTAGGATTGTTTATAATGTAACAATAGGATATTTATAGAAGCTGATTTCTGATTACTGATTAGTTGGGTGAGTTAAAAACAAAATTCGTTTTGGGTAAGTGGCTGACTTTTTCAATTTGTTCGAATAAGATTAATAAACATTATATTGTAAAAATCACTTTTTTTGTTTAAGAGAGAATTATGAAGAGACTTAATTTGGAGCTTCTAGTTCAGAGAGTGAAAACACACAGTGAATCATTCGTTTTGGAAACTTAATTTCTGTTTGACAATTTTGAGTTTTTGTATTTTTAGAAAAACAATTTTTTCCAAGATGCAGGAAAGAGGTCTTGAAAATCAAATAACCCCAGTACATAAGTATGGTTCAACTCAAAGTGTTTTAATAAAGGAGAAAAAATTCTTCTTAATAAAAAAATAAATTTCAATTAACGATTAATCTCAACTTTTCTTTTGACAAAAAATCGAAATACAAGTCATATTTTCTGTAAAAATTAAAACTCTCGTTGCTCACAGAAACATAATTTTTTGAGTTTTAATTGGCACCGTTCATTAGCGTCTCCCAAAAGCCACTTTTAAGTTGATCAAAATTCTATCTATCTTGAGTTACATTAAAAAAAGAAGTACAGTGATCAAAATAATGCGTGCACAACGACTATAATCCGTGTTTCAAAATATTATCCGTGCTTTTTTTTATTCTTGTACCAATGTAACATCCAATCAACTACCAAATAGTATACCTGGGCTCAAATCAATTTTGAAAGTAAAGGTCTGGTTATTTTCAGTAAAATTTAAATTATTCATGCAAATAGTTGAAAATTTTCCATAATATTCACAATTTTTTTGAATTTTTTTGTTTTTTTGATTATGATAAAAATTTTAAAAAATTAACTCTATTTTTTGAGATAAATTTGCAATTTGATCCTTTATTTTTAGAATTTCTTTTTAAATAAAAGAACTTTAAGAAACCAACACCATATTTTTTTCGGGTTTATTATTGGTTTCTTTGATTGGTTAATGTTTAGGTCTTCTATAACAAAAAAACACACTTTTTATTTTGAAACACGCAGTAAATTTTTTTGCACGCTTTATTTTGACTACAGTATGTGTAAAAATTTATTTGAATGAGAATTTCGAATTCATTTCCAAACAGTTAACATGGATAAGGTGGGTTTGTTGATGTAATACACTAGAAAATGAAAAGTTGACAAAATTGTGACAACTATTGACAAAAAAGTGAAAACTAAAGATTAAAAAAAAATTTGAGTTCAATCAATGATAAGAATCAACCAAGTTGTTTTCAGACACTAATCAGAATTAATGCAAAAAAGTATGAAAAAAATTTTATAGCAAGATTTAAAATGGCAATAAACCAATTTGTAGAACTAAAAACAAGACGTTTGTTTTGTTAACTATTTGATCCAAACTTGCTAGATTGTGTTGAATCTCATTTGAAAAAAAATTTCATTTTTTGAAGTAAGAACAGTAAAAATTGCCATAAAACAATGATCATGGAACCCCATGTTTCTGGAGGGGGTGGTGAGTTTACCAATTACTGGTGAAGAAGAGAATTTTTAGACAAAAAATGGAAAAGATTATTTTTTTTAAAAGTAAGAAAAATTGTTAAAAGATGCAAGGTATTTTTTTTTTTAACAAAATCCCACTTTAAGAACTAATTCTTAACAGTCAACGTCATCTTGGTTCCACAGTTGGGTGGTTTGGGTCTATTTCTTTTCAAACCCTCAGCAAATTACGAATATTTCATCATTAAATGTGAAGCAATCCAACACGTGTTTATATTCTTAGGGGCAACATGAACAAAACAATTCTTTTTCTTTCAGGTAAAATAATAAACTGTGTTGTCGTTTTTAGTCTTCAAAATCTCGAGAGTCAATTGAATGAAACTTTTATTTCCAACACAAAGTTAAAGTAATTCAGTTTTCCTTTTTTTAATATTTTTTTTCTCCATTCTCACCAATTCCTCAAAAACAAAAAGGGATTCTTTCCATTCCGATGAACTTTCGAGAAACTATGATTTTTTTTTCATTTATTAAATAGAGAAATTCTAAAAAATGTTGAAAAGATTGTTGTTTCATTCAGTTTTACCAAATAGCTAAAAAGAATACTTTATTTGCTTTTTTCTTGTACTTCTTAAGAAATTTTTTGATTCACCTGAAAAAATGGAAATAAATAAAGTTGTTGTGAATGTTAATTCTTTAAAGTAATATTTTTTCAACATTTCTGATATAGCAATACAAAAAAATTTTTGAGAATTCGAAAAAAATAAAACTAAATGGATATTTCTAAGGGATAAAAACTTTACAAAAAATCCACATTTAAAAAGTTAATGAGTTCAAATGAAACCCATCTTGAGTGATTTCTCAAAACAATGATGTCAAAAGATCTTTGCAAAGTTCCCTTCATAAGCATTTTCGATACAAACAACAATTTTTCTTTGAAATTCATTTCTTAATTCGGATAACACTTTTATAAAACTTGTTGTCCACTTCCGTGGATTTAATCCATCACATTTTGAGTAAATTAAGGGGTTGATAAAAATTTTTTTTTCAAAAAAGAATGATAATTTTTTTATTTTACCATAATGAGAAATACAAAGTTCCTCTTGCCTTCAAATCAAAATAAACCAAATGGTGATTCTGTTAAACCAATAAATCTTCCCTACAAGTTTTGTGGTTCACTCATTTTTCAAATTGTTTTACTCAGATTTGAAGAAAGATTTTCTTGATTTGTGAGAAAAGAATCTTGACAAAAGAAATCCGTCTCCAAATTATTCATTGATAAGAGCTGTTTGAAAAGAAGATTTTCAAGAAGTAAAAGAAAAATATGGATATTTCACCCAAAATTTAATTTTTTGGAATTTCTTGACAATATGTAACAAATATCGAGATCCAAATTGGAAGAATAAATCCCATCGTTTATTTTCCACACAACACTGTCAAAACGAAGTTTTTTTAACAAGTTTTGTGTGTATTAAATAAATCATTTATTTTTAAGTTTCTTTAATTAGCAAATTGAAAAATATTTTGTTATTTTTAATTTTTTTTTTTTTGTAAAAGATCTTGGTTTTAAACAACAAGAGTTAACTGATTAAAAAACAAAACACGATGACACTTGCCTGTCCACCAAACTGTGATCCAACAAGCTTTGATTCCTATATGAAAAAAACTGGAGAGAAATTGAATTTTTCAAGAAGAAGAAAAAGGGAGTACTTGGTCCAAGACTCTACAAATAATACCCACAGCGAACAGGGCAATGAGACACTGAAACTCACAAGCAAAAAAAGAAAAATCCTCCAAAAGAAGAATCAAAAATACAAGTTAAAATTCCCTGACCTTAAAAAAAAAGTTTCAAAGACCAACACCAAGGATACAAAAATTTATTATGATTCTATAGGTACTGTTCTCTTTCTTTCTTATTTTTTTTTTTCTTGTTTTCTTTTTAATGATGTATTTTGAGAGAAAAATATTTTTTTTTTTTATTTGAAAAACATTTTACTTTTTTTTTTTTTATTTTTTTTTTTTCTTTTTGATTTTTTTTCTTTTTTCATTTTTATTTTTCATTTTTTCATTTTGACTTTGATACTTTTTTCATTTTTTCATTTTTTCATTTTTTGATTTTTTTGATTTTTTTCATTTTTTTCATTTTTTCATTTTTTCATTTTTTGATTTTTTTTATTTTTTTCTTTTTGATTCTCAAAAAAAATTGAAAAAATGTTTTTTTAATCACAGCCAATCTCGAAACAACAAACCGTATTTTTTGATCAAAAAATTACTTTTTGAAATTGATTATTTTTGTGAGAAGATGATCAATCGAAAATTTGTTCCAACAAAGTCAACATAAACCAGAAAAAAATAACCCTTTATAGCATCAGGTCAAAATTGTCTCTTATTTGAGCTTCTTTTATTTACTATCCATTTTTTTTTTTTTGGGTTCGAAATTGGACAATTCGAAAAAAACCATTTAAAGATCTCAATTTATATTACTGTTGCTATTGGAAATTTCAACGAAAGAGTTGAAGAAATCAAACTAAAGAGATATGACCACCAGTTTCTTCATGAAGACTTTTTACAATTCAAAAAAAAATTTGCAACAAATGCGATTTCTAAAAACATAAAAGTACCTGTACAAATAATGCATTTTTTGTTTTCAATGTTAAATGTTTTTTGATCTTATTTAGATCAACTCTTAATTAAAATTTCAAGTTCCCAATCACTTCAATTTAGTTTGTTCTTTTTTTTGATATTTAAAAGTAATATTTTTGAAAAAGTTGCACAAAAATCAAATTTCCATTTTTACACTTTTATTTGCACTTTTCGTTCTAATTATTTTATTGCTTTTGTCCAGAATTTTTTTATTTGCTTTAAATACATCATTTTCCTCTTTAAACTTGAGTAAACGTTCATTTTTACAAGAATATGACCCATTCAAAATAGACATCTTCTTCAAAAAATGATCTTTGTTTTTATAAAAAAAAACAATTATCTCTTAACAACAATTCTCTATCAAAAACTTTTTGATTTTTTTGAGTTTTGTTAATAACAAAACACACTTCTTTTCTTTTTAGTCTTTACCATAACCTATTAACTTTTCATTTTTTTTTTTTTTTTTTGTTTTTGATCGAATTTTTTTTTGAAAATTTTCAAAAGATTATCAATTCAATGAGAACTTGCCTAAGGGAGTCGACAATTTAAATAAGGACTATTTTGGGACACTTCATTATCTTAATGGGTACAGCAGCGAAATTTATGAAAACCTGAGGACGAGGGAAGAGAAGCACTTACCAAGCAGCGACTATATGGTTGCATGCCAACGGGATATTAACCAAGAGATGAGAGAGATTCTGATCGATTGGCTCTGTGATTTTGTGATGGGGATTGAGCTCCGCACAGACACCTTATTCTTGGCAATAAACTATATGGATCGCTTTTTAAGTGTTAAGGAAGTCAGGAAGAAACACCTCCAATTGGTGGGGGTAACCTGCCTGTGGATTGCATCCAAGTACGAAGAAATCGAGCCACCTAGCATTGAAGACTTTGTTTTCATCACGAAGGGATCCTGCAGTGCCTCCCAAATCCGCAAATGCGAGATTATTGTTCTGACAACACTGCGCTTTTCTTTGACCGTGACAACACCAAAGCCACTTTTAAGGTGGTATCTAAGGGCAGCAAAGGCGACCAAAAAATTGGTCTATCTCGCGAATTACCTCTGCGAAGTGCAATTGTACAAGTACCATTTCCTTAATTATAGCCCTTCAAAAATTGCTGCTAGTGCTGTTGCTGTCGCCCAATTGATCCTGCAACCCCACCTCAAATTTGAGGACATTTGGAGCAAAAATCTTCAATATTACTCCAGATACAGCTTCCACGATCTCAGCCCTTGCTGTAAACAGCTTTTAAATTTATACAAAGCGGCACCAAAATCAAAAAACCGCACAGTTTATAGAAAATACGCCAAAAAAAAGGGGCTCAGGGTTTCTGCTATTTCGTTGTCTGAAAATTTTAAATTTGATTAATTATTCACTTTTTTCTTTTCCTTTCTTTTCTTCCATTCCTCTTTTTTCTATATATTTTTGGATCCTGTATACACACATACATACACACATATATCGATATACCGAATCCCCTTTAATTGAGAATTCCCTTTTTGAAATTTTTTTCAATAGTGAATAATTTTCTCGATTTAATATTGATTTTAAAATCAACCCCCCCCCTTTAAAATCATTGAACACAATTCATTTCTTAATGAATGAACGAAAATTTCTTTCCATTAAGTTTAATAGATTATTAAAGGAATTTTATTTCTAAACAAAACATTCTTTACATATAATAATCTATTTTTTTGTAATTTTCAAAATTTCAAGTTGGGGGAAAGATAATTCTTTTTATTGTTTTTTTTTAAAAACAAATTATAAATAAATTTTAAACCCTTAAACATTTTCATAATCAAATTCAAGTGGATTTCTTTTTTTTTTTTTTTTTTTTTTGTTTTGAAACTAAACTAAACTATTTTTCAAAAATTTTGACTCACTTTATAATGTTAATGGGAGTTGTTTTGAGGGTTTATTCCAGTATTCTTTACAAAAAAATATTGTCAAATTTTTGGATCAGAACCATTTTTTCTAATTTTGCATATTTTAGTTTTGCTTTTTCAAATTTTTGTTTTTCTTTTTTTTTTTTTTTTTTTTTTTTTTTTTAAAGATCGTGTGGAAAAAAAAAAGAGATCTTCTAAAAGACAAATAATCACTAAGAAAATTGAGACAATGTAATGTCTTTGAAAATAGATTTAATTATTCATAAAAAATCTTGTTGTTCAACTTTTTTTCAGTAAAAGTTCAGTAAAAAAAAATCTGTAATACTCATTTCAAAATTGTGACTCACTTTTTTTTAGTTTTTGGTTTTATTTTTTTTAATTTTTAAAATACCAGACTTTTATATATTTAGAATGACTTAAAAGTGAATTACAAATCATATTTAGTAATTAATTGTTCTTGAATACTAAAGGATACTTTTTTTTTTCAATTTATTATTTCATGCGAGTCACAATATTTGAAAAAGAGTTTATTTTTCAAAAATGTTGAAATACTTTATAAATGTTATTGGAAGATGCCTTTGTTGATTTTAAACATAGACTCTTTTGAATTAAATATTCTATTTTTCTATCTTAATCATTTTTTCTACTTTGTTCCAATATTTTTTTTTTTTTTTTTTTTTTTTTTTTCAATTTATTTATTCCAAAAATTATGAATACAAAATATTATAGTTTTTTTATTTTTCTTATTCCAAACTTTTTTTTTTTTTTAAGAAAGTAATCCAAATTGAAAAAAAAAAAAAAATCTTCGATTATACCATCAAACATTAAGAACATTGTGCTGGTGCCACACCCCTTTTAAATCATCTATTTATAGTCAAAAAAATTTCTTGTTAACACCTATCCATTGAAACCCCTGTATTAAAAAGTATATTATACATTTTTTAAAAATTGTGATTTATTTTTTTTTTAAAGTTGTAATTTTTTTTCTTTATTTTAAATATCAGCAAATTCTCGGTTTATTATTATTTGATTGGAATTTTTGGGTTTTTTTAAATTACTCTGATAAACCATTAATATATTATTAATTTTTGGATTAAAAAAAAAATTTGAAAAAAAAAAAATAAATGTTATCAAATATTTGATAAAGAATAAAACCAAAATAAATTTACAGCATATATATAGCTATAACATTTCTAACCATATAATGTACATTTATACAACATTAAAAAATATTATATTCTTACCAAAATTTATCATATACAATTAACTTGAAATTAGTTATGAAAGTTTCTCAAATAGTACTATTGATGAGATGTTAAAATACAAAAAAATATACAATTTTTTGGTCTTATAACACGAACAAATAAATAATTCGAAAAATATTTTTTTATCCATATTTTCAGTTTCCAAAAATGTTAAAACTCACTATTTTACCACACATCAAATTAATAATCTAAAAAAAGATTCAAGTTTTGATAATTTATACAATTTCTTTCTTATTTAATTCAATTTTTGTATTTGATTATGATAAAAAAAATTATTATCTCAACATAGAAATAGTTATTGTAATTGTTCTTCTATAATAAAAGAGAGACCAAAATTTCAATTTCATAGAAGAAAATTAACCTTCATTTGCATTGTGTCCTTCCACAGTAAAACTATACTTGTTTATACTATTATATTTGATATAAAAATTTAGACACACTTTGGAAAAAAATCCAAAAAAGGTTTTTTTCTTTTATGGGTATTGTAATTTAAAAACAATTATTTCCATTCCAATTGGTTTGTGGTTATAGGTTGGTATTTCTTTTAGAATTGATTAAATAAGTTTTTTTTGTTAAAATTATATTTTCGGGTGTTAAAAATTTTTAAATTTGGTTTTGTATATGTCCTTAATAAAATTAAGCACTATTTTTTTCTGATCAATATTTTTCGAAATTAAGAACTAAATTAATTCAATTAAATAATGTGATAATTTTTTTTAGAATAAAAACACTCTCAACTTTGGAATATCGAAATTATTTTTTGGAATTAGTGTAAACTTTTTTATTTTTTTTTGAAAAATTTGGGTTGAGAAAAGTTTGAAATCAAAGAATACGTTAATATATTAAATTAGAATGCTTTTCCAGAGAGTTTATCCTTTTAGTTTAACTTTTTTTTAATTTTACCATTTAAAACTAAAAAAAACATTTGAGGACCAAATTAGTCCCTTTTGTGAAAAGAAAATTCCCCATAATTTAGAATTTGTTTTTTGTAAATGAGTTAAAACAAGATAGTGTATCTAAAAATATACATAATTTCAAGGTTGAAATCAATGATTTTGGCAAAAAATGTTTTCAAGAAAAAGCTAAATTGAAACTTTATTTATTTTTATTTTATCATTTTGTTTTTTTAATTCCATTAATCAAAAGTATTTGATCAGTTTTCCATTTTTAGTGTTTTTTGGTTCGAAGGGACATATATTATGGTTTTTTAGAAACGAACAACAATTTTCCTTAAAATAACGAAAGAAGAAAAATTTATCAATACAAAATAAATTACCGATGTGTTAAAAATTTTGGAGATGGGATAATAAAAATGCATTGGAAAATTTGTTAGAAGTCTATTAATAATTATTAATATATCAAATGGTTATATACGACTAACTAATTTTATTTGAATTTTTATATTTAAGAGAACCCAAATTTAACCTAATATCAATCATTTAAAAAAAAAAACATTCTCCTCGTTTTTTTTGTAAACATACCAACAAATTCAAAAAAAAAAAAAAAAATATGATTCGAAACAAAAAAACAAAATGAAAAAATGATTTTGATTTATTGAGAGAAACGACTAATCAAAGAAAATTTACTAAATAAAAAAAAGAAGAAGAAAAATAATTATAAATATCAATAAAAAAATATAATATCATTTAAATTGCCAAATTAAAAACTATCCACTGTTGTTAGACTTTCTTGAGTTTTCTGTTTATTTGTGAAGTGTTCTTGTTTTTTTTTTACTTTTTCAAATAAACCGAAAATATATTCAAATTTTCTGTTTATTTCTAAAGTAAAAAAAACCTAACGAAAATCAATAGATTTTACATATAAAACAGAAAACCTCAAGAAAACCCCAAGAAAACCTAGGCACTCGACGACACTTGACGACACGTCCCCTGAAACAGCAGGAGTAAAAAAAAAATTTTTTTCATGTTTTTGTAAAATCAAAATTATTTCTTCTTTTCAAAAAAATTGTCTTATTCTTTTAACTATTTTAATTTTGTTAAAATTATTTAATTTTGGTTTAAAATCTATTTATTTGTCGACAGGGGATCCAATTTCAAAATTATTATCAAAATTTTAAAAAAAAAAAAAATGAAAAATTATCAAAATAAGTTGAATCAAGTTTTATTTATTCTGAAAGAATTACGAATATTTTTTGTTTTCTTTTATTATTAGTTAGATAATTAGCCTTCTTTCATTATTTTGAAATACTTCATTTCATCAACTTGTTTATTTTATTTTATTTTTTAAAACAACACATTCCCCCTTTCTTATGAATATTTTAACATTGTTCCATTGGGAAGTTTCCTCCATAAATATCCTGTGGCTTGCTTCCACCCCAAACATTGACAGATGTAGTGTTTCTCCAAGCAGTTGCAGAAAATTGAATTGTATAAGCTTCATACCCTAACAAATTTAAAATTGCTGTTGATTGGGAAGCCTATGCATTATTAGAATTATACAATAATAATAAAAAAAATAATAATTAAAAAATGAAAATGGTCACTTATTTAGAAAAGTAAATTAAGTTTCAAATGCTTCTAATGACTGTGACTAGTTTCTAGACTCTCTTTGAATTCGAATACGCAAATTTGGACAATTCAAAATTCACTCATTACCAGATTAAAAAACTTCTTCATTTAGCACTTCAAAACAAATACAATTTATCAGTATTAAGATACATTTTAACCAATTCAAACAATGTCCAAATATTGAATTTTCAGAAATGATGTATTATATTTTGTTTAAGTAAGTACTTTTTACCATTTTGAAAAAATTTAATTGTGTAAAGATTACTGAAAAAATTTTTTGAGTGCCACCAGATATTGAAACTTCGAAACCAAAACATCATTCGCTGCTCTATTTGAGAAAAGAAAACGAAACCAAAGTAATTCAGAGTTGAATCTTTAATTTTTCAATTTTTTGAAACATTTTTTTGATTAAATTTTTGGTTTTATTAAATTTGATTTTGGATCTAGAAATGCGTTTATATGAATGAGTAAAATTAATCAAAGAGTAAACCAAAAAAATAGACCCGAAAAGGTGTGTCTTTCAAAACAAATATTTTCTTTTCGAAGACCAAACACGAAAGTTCACCTTTCCAAATAAATTTGTTGAAATCATGATTGAAAAAAAAATATTTCGACAAAAACCTATTTTCAAAGATTTATTTTCTTTTTTCTTTTTAATTTGTAAGGAATCCAAGCAATTTATAACCTTGAATTTCTCGCACCATTACTATTTATTATTATTTTACAAATTTGCTTTCAAAATTCAATTTTGCAATATTTTTATCAAACAAAACCAAAATAAAGAATACCATTTCAAAGATTAAAGTAAAGGGGTTAAATTCTCGGAATAGAAATCATTAATACAGTTACAAAAGATTCAACCCAAAATTAAATGAAAAATTTAGAAAAAATTTCAATCCGATTCAGAATTATTTTTAGTTCTCAATTTAATAGAAAATAAATCATTATAAAATCAAACTAATTCGTCAAATAAATCTTTATTTCTGAAGAGGAATTTTTAAAAAAACCATATTTTCTGAAATAAAACTAAAATTAGATGAATCAAATGAATATAGGGTTTTAAAATTCATTTTTGAAATTCTTTAAAAATAAAAAAGTAATTTGTTTCTCAAAAATTTTCCAAACAAAAGTATTTCCATGTAGAATTAAAAATAAAACCAAATACTATTTGTTGAAAAATTAATGGTACATCATTTTCATTCAACTTTCCAAAAAGATTTTCAAAAGTTTTATAAAATTTCAAAATTTTAAATCGGTAAAGAAGCTTAAACTATTAATTTTCTCTTATGAGAATTGTAGATTTTAAAAATTTATTTTAATTATTGGAATATGATTTTTTTGGAAAGTTGAATGAAAATTTTGATCTTTTTATTTTGCAATTAACAGTAAAGAATAAGCAAGTGTATCAAATGTTACAGATAAAATCAAGAAATAATTAATTTTTATTTATTTTTTCAAGATAAATATTTTCATTTTTTTGATTTCCATTTTTTAGTTGGAATGAAAATATATTATACGTGGATATATCCCACCCCCGTATTTATTAAAATATCAATATATTTGGTTAAAGTATTGATTTGAAAGAATTCAGTTTCACATAATAATGACACTCAAAATGTGAAAAATGTACTTACTCCCTTAATAACTTACAAATATTTTTTGGAGAAATTGTGAAGCAAAATCCTGATTTGTTGGATCTTTTTGATTTTTCAAACTAGTGGCGTTTGTGGATGAAATATGTGAAATTTTCTTATCATTTTCTTTTGTTTTTTTCAATTTTTAAATATTTTTCTCATTTAGAATTACCAATTCACACAAAATATATTTATATAATATAACAAGAAACTCAGATCGACAGAGATCACCAATTTCAATCAATAAATTTGAATTTATGAGCTAAAATACAGTCAGTTCCACTTTTAAGACTCAAACTTTCAACCAAATTTAAGGCACAAAAAAAAATCTTAAATTAAAGCACAAAAGTTGAAAGGTCAATTTTTTGGAATTTTTTTTTTTCAAATTATTTCACTAGAATAAGAATTTTGTACCTTAATTTGAAAAATATTTTGTGACTTAAATTCTGTTGTAAGTTTATGTCTTCAAAGTGGAACTGACTACTGTTAATTGAAAAATAAAAAGATCAAAATTTTCATTCAACTTTCCATAAAATAATCACCTCTCAAGAATTAAAACAAACCATCAAAAGCCCCAACTATAAAAAAGGAGATTAATAATTTAAGCTTCTTTAAAGAATTATTAAAAATTAGAAATTTTTTTTGATAAAAACCGTTTTTTTGGAAAGCTAATTGCAAAATCTGTTCCATTTATTTTGTAACAAATAGTATAAAAAATCATGAAGTAAAAATGTATTACTATTTCTAATTCAAAAACCTGTAATTAATCAGACACAAAGAAATTTACTTTCTATTCCTAATGTTTCTAAATTACAGAACCAACATTTGACAAATTTGTTGGTAATTGAATAATATGAAAAAGAAGAAAAATACGAAGAAAAAATTGGAAAAATTATCAATTACCTCATGACCAGTATAACAAAATGTTCTATTTCAAATATTAAAATACATTTTAAAAAGAATAATGGTTTGAAAATATAAAAAAACAAAATGAAAAATTAAGGAAACAAAATGGTGTATCAAATAAGAAACCAAAAATATTTTTACTTACAAGATTTTTCTGTCTTGTGGGTATTGATCGATACTACTTGTTTGCATGATGGTGTGGAATGGGATATTAACTGCACCTTTTATATGTCCAGCACAATAAGCATCATTTTCACGAATATCTAAAATAAAATAGTTTTCTGTGTCCATTGTTTGATAGACCTCTTCGGCTGACATCCCATGGTAGCTTTGAATAACAAATTTTTCTGCATATTTGTGAACAACGGTGAAATCATTAGGTGGGATAACAGAGGTTCCAATTGAGACTTTGTTTGGATCACGGTAGTCCATTTCAGATTTGTCAACTTTTGTTAATGTAACAAAAGTTAACAATACAAGAATACAAATTATTGACTTGAACATTTTATTGGTTTATAAAAAAATGATTTTTTAAATTTTGACGACTCGTATTTAGAAAACCAAGATTGGAATTAAAGATATTGGTTTTCAATCTTCAATAAAATATTTTGTAAGTAAGGAAATAACATTTTTCTCAAAAAATTTGTGCGATTTTTGCTTTTGGAAAATATACCAAATTCCTTCCACTTTTAACTTTTAAAACAGGAACGGTGTTTAATATTTTCACAAAATAAAGCCCTCACAATTTAATTGAGAATTTTCATCAAAATTTGGATATTTTTTTCACTTTTTCTTGCTTTACATTTCCCAAATATCAAAAGGAAATTTTTCCGTTTAGCTGATTTGAGTATCCCATCGATATGTTTAGAATGAAAGTGCGTTCCTATTGAATGTAAATTAGATTCCCTGAATCATGATTGAAGTTTCTCACAAAATTTGATCTGTGAAACACTGCTTGTTCCACTTTTAAGACTCAAACTTTCAACCAAATTTAAGGCACAAAAAAATCTCAAATTAAAGCACAAAAGTTGAAAGTTCATTTTTCTTGAATTTTTTTTTTACTCAAATTATTTCACTAGAATCAGAATTTGGTACCTTAATTTGAAAAATATTTTGTGCCTTAAATTTTGTTGTAAGTTTGAACTGTAAGAGTTCAGTCATTAAGGTAGAAAATAAATTTCTGAAATGGAAAAAAAAATTTATTGTAATTTTTATGAGTGCCTAGAACAAAATCAAATATATACTAACACGTGGTGAAGCTGGTCCATCTCCAAAAATTTGCAATCAAAAAAAAAAATGAAAAAAGAGTCAAAGATCGACAACCAATTTCCAATTTGACTGTTTTGAATATATAATTTTAAAAACAATTATGTTAGTTTTGAAGTGTCAATCTTTGACTCTTTTTGAGATCAAGTTGATTTTTTTTTTCTTTTTTTTCATTTTTCTAATGAGTTATTTTGATTTCAAGAAGGTTACAAAATCCTTACTTTGTCAAATAAAGAGGGGTACAAAATAAACACTAATTATATTAAATCAAATAAAATAAATTGTGCACTTTTACAGAAAAAAATTTGTCTCAAATTGAAGAAATTTAAATTTTTGAAAATTTACAAGAAAAAAAGATTGATTGTTTTATTAAAATTTGATTTTTTGGAATTGGGAATTCTTATAAATTTATTTTTTATTTGTATTTTCTCTCACATAAATACAATGAAATTTTTTTTTTTATTATTTAAAAATTGCCAATCAAAAGAAGGGCAATCTCACAATTTCTTTTTAGTCTCAAGTCACACAAATTGAGTATGGAACAAACCCAAATGGTAAATGACAAGATCTTTAAAATTGGAACTTACGGTAAAAAAATATTAATGATAAATGAATTTGTTTTTCTTTCTTATTTACAAAAAAAAAAAAAAAAAAAAACATCCTAATTTCAGGATTATTAAATATTAATTATAATAATCTAAATATAAAATATTTTTTATCTGATTCAGATACAATTGAATTAAACATAAATGTAATTGATTAATTGAGATTTTCTATTACAGTTAGTTCCATTTTTAAGGCACAAACTTCAACGAAAATTAAGGCACAATAAAAAGCTCAAATTAATTACAAGATTCAGATTCTAGAAAAATAATTGGTGTAAAAAAAAACTTCGAAATTTTGTGCCTTAATTTGAGATTTTTTTGTGCCTTAAATTTGGTTGAAAGTTTGTGTATTAAATTTTAAACTGACTTTATATTATTTATATTATTAGTATTGATATTTTCGAAAGGATAAATATCCAAAAATTAATAACTCTTTAATTAAATATTTTTTTTATACTCGTTTTAATAATTAATGTAATACAAAAATAAATTCAAAAATTAACCAATTAAATCAAAACTATTAAATGAAATTTAAAAACCTTGTTGTTATTTATAAATTAAAATATTATTCAATGTTTGGTAATAAATTAAACCAAAAAAAAAAAAAAAAAAAATATATATTCTTGTACAAAGACAATTTTGTATAAAAATCTCAGAATTTATTAAAAATAAAAATTTTCAAAGATTTAACACCTATTTTTTGATCGAAAACTTGATTATTGTCCCTTTTTAATTCTCGAAAATATTGGATAATTATAATAGATTTTTTTTTTTTTTTACATCTCATTAAACTTCCAAAATAAATTGGAATCAGTCCAATTTATTGATTTCATACTGTGCCCCCCCCCCCTTTTTTTTTTTTTTTCTAGTTCTTAATTAATTTTTGAAATTTGTTAAAAAACGGCCCGTTTTCAAATTAAAAACAAAAAAAAAAACTTTTAATTATCAATACTATTTTAAAAGAAGGAAACTTCCAATTTTTCCTTCAAAAAAAAAAAAAAAATTAAAAAGAATTTTTATACAGAAATTCAAGGGGGGTATGTAAAATTTTTCATTCAATTAATAATTAAAGTTTTCAAGCGGTTAATCCATGCAAAGCATAACTGGTTTTAGTAAATACTAAAAATACTTTACAAAAAAAATTGAATTCTAAAATTAAAAAATTACTTTTGGGCAAAGAAGGTTATTATATAAATATAACTAGAAAAAATGAAAAAAAAACACAAAAAGAAAAAAAAGAAAAAAACTCCCATTTAGTTTAGCTAGTCCAGATTTAAGAAAAAATCAAAAAAATGCAAGAACCTTGAATTGCTTAAACCCCTAATTATTGGAAAAAAATCGAAATCAAAATTTGATCAATTGGATTCCCAAACTTTTTACTACTACAATAAGTTAGATTAACTTGAAAAATAATTTGTTCAAAATTTTGTTAAAAATATAAATTATTTTTTGGACAATAAAATAAAAAAGTATTAATATTTTTTAAAATCTAAATATTTATTTATTCTATTTAATTCTTTGAAAAAAATTTTCAAAAAAATTTAAAAAAGAAAATGAGAATTAAAAGAGGAATGAAAAGAAACAAAGAAGGATAGGGATGGATACAGAAAAAGAGAAAGAGGGAGAAAAGGAAAAAAAAAAAAAAAGAAAAAAGAAAAAAGAAAGAGAGACAAAGAGAAAAATAAATGATGATTTTTTTAACACAAGAAAATGAAATTTTATATTAAAAAAAAAATAATAATAAAAAATAGAAAGCAATTCTGAAATGAAATCCAAAAATGATTAATTTTTCTTTTTGTTTAAGAACCTTCTTCTTTTGTATCTGTTTCTCCTTTTGATTGTTTTTTCAAAATCAACTTTTGGAGGAAATTCAAAGCAAAAAGATTTTGAAATTTTTAACAAATCCAACTCTTGTATATTAAAGCAGTCCTTCCTGCTGTGTGCGGAGTAGGCAAGAACAAACCCCCTATAGGCCTCTCTAGCAAGATTATAAAGGATATAAGTTTTATTCACCATTTTTTCAAGTTTTTTTTGATAGTCAAATAAATTTTTGGGAAAAGCAAATTCTTTAAGGATCAGTTTCATTTTTTTTAAACTTTTAAGGTAATGCTTTTCGATTGGCTGCAAAAATAATAAGGCACTCATTTTGGGATTATATTGCGAAAACTTTGAAATGGTATATAAATACTCGTCTTCGTCGGTGGGTGGATCATATTGAACAAGCATTTTTACGTTTTCAAATTTGATATTGGAAACGGTATTACAAGTCGTGCATAAAATAGCTTGGCTTGCGGTTTTAAATTTAAGGATGTTTCGATTTTTTTCAAGTTTTTCCATTTTATTATATAAGAGTAGTGATGGGATTTGGCTATACGACAAAATTTCGGAATGGAACTCGGCAGACTTGATGGAATTGAAGCTTACTATTATTTTGGAATTTGTAGATAGCCTTCTTAATAGAGTTATTAATAAGAGCAATCTTTTTTCTGGCTCGCAAATAAGATACCCCTGTGTAAGATTCTCAGATATTTTATATTCAAGTTTTTCTTTAATTTGAAGATAATGGTAAATGTTCTTTTCTTTTCCCCCCGCTTTTCCCTTTTGAACATTTTTTGGTCTTCTTCTCAAAATGTTATGTAATTGGTGAACGTTGTCATCTTTTTTGTTTGAAGTGATCACAATTTGCAGTTTATTAAATTGGTTGGTGTTATTTTGTGAAAACTCAAAGCGGTTCTTAATGGATTTGAAAATCTCTTCTAATTCAAAATCTGAACCAGCTTTGAGAAATTTATCTGCTTGATCAACTGCAACGTATTTTAAATTTGTTGTAATTAATTCTGGTGTTTGTTTTAAATGGTACAATAGTCTTTGCGGGGTACCAATTAGCAAATTTACCCCGATTCGTAATTTCTTTTTTTCGGCTTGCTTGTTTGCTCCCTCAACAACTACACCACAATTTTGGGTTTGGTTCTTTAATAAGGCTCTTGAAATTTGGTTCACTTTCTCTGCTATTTCATGGTTTTGACAGACGACAATTGCGCCAACTCCATTCCTTTGTCGAAATTTGTATTTTCGTAATAACTCAACAGCCCTGATAAGAAAACAAATTGTTTTCCCACTTTTCATGTTCGACGTCATTGTTATACTTTCTCCTGACAGCAATTTTGGTAAACATACTTTTTGGAGTTCATTTGGAGTCTTAACAGTATTTTTTTTCAAAGATCTGACAATGGTTTTGTCCAATGAGAAATCTTGAAACGTGCTGATTGTTTTTTTGTTGTTTTGTTTCTGGCTTTTGTTTTTGTTTTTGTTTTTGTTTTTGTTTTTGTTGTTCTGATTCTTGTTCTTGTTTTTGTTCTTATTTGTATTTTTCTTTTGATTTATAGAACTTTCAGAAGAGGAACTATTAACTTCTGTTTGATTGTCAGATGAAGACTGAGATTCAACATGGAAATTATTTCTTTTACGACTTTGTTTTTGTGACATCCGAAGTGATTATTATTTTAAAAAAAGAAATAAATAAATTACGTAATATCTGAAAAATGTTTTTTTGTTGCCAAATGAAAATTCAATTGGAGAAATATGAGTTTTATGTTTTATACTGATTGATCCTTATTTTTCAATTTGATCTTGTTTTTGGTTTTACCGAATTTTGAAATAATTTTTTAAAGGAAATTCCGATCTTTATTTTATATCAAATTTTTAACAAAGTAATTACCAAACTTTATTAGTTTATGGAATTCTAAATTTTCAAGTTTAGGGTTAACAATCCCTTTTGAACGAAAAAAGGTTATCTTGTGTTAAGTGTTAGACCATGTTATTTTGGTTCTTAGATGATCATTTTTTGACTTAGTATTAATCTTATGTTTGAGAAAAAATAAAATTTTTTAGTTTTTTTTTAGAATATACATATTTGTGAGTGTAAGGCTATAGAAAATATACAATTAATAAAGTAGATTGGGTTATTTGGGGAGTCAATTGAGATTTTGATTTTGGCTTTTCTTTTATTGGTCCTTTTAAAAAATGTCTTTTTTTCTTCCGAAAAAGAAATAATTAGAATCATCAATATAATTCAAGAATTAATAATAATTTATTAAAGAAATCAAGACAAATCCAGCACTGTCATTTGTAAGTTTATTAATGTGTTCTGTTCAAAATGTAACATTAAAAAAAGCTATTTTTGGAATTTTTTTTATGTTTATGTTAAATGTTTATTAAGAAAAAATTTACTTTTTGAACAACTTTTCAGAAGAAAAAAAATAATGAAAACAAGAACAATTTCCTTGAGAATTGAGTGACTGGTCTTTAAAATATTTCACCTTCAGTGATCAAAAAAAGCTTTCTCAGCGTTAATAACCCTTGTTTCAGATTAAAATCTATTTTTTCTTCTTCTTTTTCTAATACAATACCTAATTCACGAACCATACTACACACACTGTGGAATCTATTTAGAAGTTTACTCATTGATATTTGAGTAAAACGAAAAATTATGAATGAAATTTTTCACAATTTTTTGGGTTTTTTTATAGGAAATAATTTCCCCAAAATTGTCTCTATTTTTTCCTATTTATGGAAAATTTTTTTGAACTTTTTTGTTTTTTAATGATTTGCAAAATTGTACTCTATTTTTTGAGATAAATTTTACAATTTGATTTCATTTTTAGAATTATTTTTTTAATTTGTAGAACTTTAAGAAATCAAAAAGATTTTGAATTACAGTTTATTGGTAGTTTTGATGATTAATTAATGTAGAAATCTACTCAAAAAAAAAAACCAAATTACTTTTTATTATTTTTTTTTTACCATAAACTATTTCTTTGTAAAATTTTAAGTAAATAATTTTTGATAATTACATATAAGAAAAAGATAAGCTCTTAAAAGTTAAAGATTGTATTATAGTTATTACTGTTAGATTTTGAGAATTCATTGTATTATTAAGCAAAGTTTGAAAATTTTCTAATATTCTTATTTCCAATTCTAGGCAAGAAAAATAAGAAATATTTTTCGAAAAAAAAATGACTTAAAATATGATATACATTTTATTTAACATCACTTTTTTAAAAAAAGTGTGACGTTGTTTCATTGATAACAGTGGGATTAGAGAGTGTCTCAATTTCAAACCAATTGAATACATATTTTGTTCCAAGGGACCAAAATATTAGTTTAATAAAAACTAAAAAAAGGCGCTTGATAATTTGTGGAAAGTTTGAAAAAGAAGAAAATTCCATTTCGTTATTAATAAAAATTTCTAAAAACAAACTTTTTTTTTCCATTTTTGAAAAAATAGCAATATCATTTTTTTTTAGAAAATAAAATTTTGTTTGTTCTCTTTTTTCTTCAAATAAAAAGAGAAAAAACTATTTTAAGAAGTAATTGAAAGGAGATTAAAAAAGAAAAAGAAATTTTTTTTTTTTTTATTTATTGTGAGAAAGGAGTAATCAAAGAAATGTTATTAAAATAAAAAAGAGAAGAAGAAAAATAATTAAAATATTAAAGTAAAAAAATATTATATTATTTACATGACCAAATTAAAAATTATCCACATCCTGAAACAGGAGGAGTAAAAACCTGATAGAAGGATTATTAACAATAAATAAGATTCCACAAACTGTGATTAATAAATTAGTATTCCAAGACTCTATAAAATGGGGCACTATGTACCCGAATTTGAATATTTTTTTACTATTTTAGGAATTTTTTATTTTCAATTTTTTATTTTCATTTTTTCTTTATTACCTTAAATTTTCTAACAATAAGAGCTGTGATGAAAAATTCTTTACAAGAACTATAAATTTCGTAATTTTGAAAAAAAAATATTTTTTTACTATGTTAATTCAAGAAATATTTGAGGAATGTTCAAACCCATTTACTATTACGAAAGCTAGGTGTATACAGGTTTTTAAGTTTGATTAATTTTCGAGAATTGTCTGGTAAAGGGTGAATAAAAGTACAAATATATCTTATTGGAAGTGATTATTATCTAGTTTGTCTCTGTAAAATACAAACAAAGTTTTATCCTCCAATTATGAAAATGTCAAATTTAACTTCAATGTTTTTGCTAACATCATTGAGAGAATACGATCCTTTTGAGAACAATTTCATTAAAGTCATTGAAAAACTACAAATTAGTTTAGTTGTTTTGATTAAATTTGGTTTGTTTTTTTTTTTGTTTCAACAAATTAGATTCCTAGTTCGAAAAAATAAATAGTATCTCAGATTGTTTCATTAGTTTAACAATCACCTTTTATAATTCTTCGTTTTGGATACCCTTCCAGACTCAAAATAATGAGATTGTTATGGTACTAAGATTATATTCATTGTCGTTCTTCCAACTCCTGGATATCATCTTATATAACCTGGAACAATATCATTTTTTTCCTTCTTCCAGGCTAAACTCAGATATATAACAAGGAGAATGTTTCCAAATCAAAACAATCAACATTGTTATATTGAAAAATGCGTTTAACTTTTATTTATTTATTATTTTGAAAACAGAAATTTTGAATAATTATCTAAAAATTTACATTAAATTAAGCAAAGGAAAATGAGAGTTTGAGGTCTAAATAATTGTTTTTTTTCGTTTAAAGAATGATTTTGTAAAATTATTTATTTAAAGTATAACCCAACATTAATTTTACTAAATCTACATAAATAGATCATAGAAAATCAAAAAATTACTAAGAAAAAAATGTTTGGAATTATGAAAATATACCCCTATTCAGAAATATTTGTTGATTTTTTGTCAACTTTATTTAATACTGATAAATTCACAAATGTTTTAAACCTTTTTTGTTCACGATCTGATTTTTTAAAATATTTTTATGAGCTTTGAAGAAAGATTTTTATGGATCAAAATTCAAGTAAAGCTGGTAAATTAGTTGATATCAAGACTTTCTGGGTAAAAAGGTCTTGAAAGTTTGTCTACATGATATCAAAAAGGGGAAATTGAATCAAATTGTTTAAAAACTTTTTTTTAAAATTTCTCAGTTAAACTCAAAATAATAAATCTAAAAGCCACTAAATTTGAAAAATAAATTGATTTTCTTTTGGTAAATTTGACTTACAAAAATCTGATCCATTGTAAAATGTTTCAATCAGTTTTTCCAAAATACTGATAAATTCTAATAAATCTCTATAAAATCTTTTAGATCAATTCCCATTTTTATAAATCTTCCTACTGTTTATTATCAAATATTCCCTTTTGGTAGGGAGAAATTGAAGAACAACTAATTTTGTAGATTTTATGAACATTTGACTATATAGAATGCCTAATTCAAAGTTGATAATATTATTTTCAAAAAGAAAAATCAAGTAAAAATTTCAAACTTACTGTAGTCAAAATAAAGCCTGCAAAAAAATTTAATACATGTTTCAAGATAGAAAGCGTGTTTTGTAGATGATCTAATTTTGCTTATGAAAGGATCATTGATAGAAATAAATTTTCAACTAGAAAAAATCTTTAAACTTATAAAAGATTTCGGAATGAATCCAAATAGTGATAAAACGAAAAAGACTTTAATTCAAAAGAAAATTTTATATCTTGGTATTTGGCTGGATAAAAAAACTCATTTAAGGTTTAACCTTGAGAAAGTTAAGACCAATTTCAAAAAGTTAATCAATATTTTGGAACAAAAAAATTTTTCTAATGGATTAAAAATTCATTTTTTTAAAGCTGTATTACATAGTCAACTATTATAGGGATCAGAAATATTTGATTTAACAAAAACAGATTTTAAAGATATTGATACTTGGATAAATAAAAAAAATCGCAAAATCTTTATTAATCAACCAACAACCCCCAGGCTTATTTATAAAACTGAAGCAAAAATTGATCCAGTTAGAATAACAATATATAAAAGAAGATTTAAGTTAATACAAAAATTAAAAACCCTTGGTTTTGAGGAATTAATTAATTATCTACCTTTTAGAGAAAAAGAATTTGAAAATATTAGCTGGCAATCAAATAACTTAAAAGAATTAGAAATTGAATTGGATAAATTCAGAATTAATCAATTAGGAAATAGCTCAAGTTGGAAAGTCCAAAAATATTTAAAAATTATCCAAATAAATAACACAATAAACAAGCAGTTGTGTCTAGGTTTTTTTTTAATTTGGGAAATAAAAAGAAAATTAAATAAATTTTCTTTTCATTTCTTAAATTAAAAAAAACCTAACAACAAAAGATATTTAAAATTGAAGGATTCAACTTCATTTTTAAAACCTAGAAATTTTACAAATTATTTAAATAGATACTCTTATTTTATGAAAAAAAATAAATCAAAATATTGTCAGATATGTAAAAAAATAAATAATTTAGATATCATTGAAGATTTGGACCATTTTCTATGGAATTGCTCAGCCTATGAAAATAATCGTAAAATCTGGATATCTGAATTAAAAAAAATTAATATATATAATATATTAGAAAATAATAATATTATCAATATTATTATAAAAAAAGATTCATCAAGTTTTTTAGCCTTAGTGGATAATAAACTTATTTTTGAGTCTTTAATAAGATTCCTAAATAAAAATTTAGGAATTCGGGCATGCAAAGGGGGCTGTTAACTCCTCACTTAAATAATAAAAAAAAATAAAAAGCGTGTTTTTTTTGTTATAGAAGACCTATACGTTAACCAATCAAAGAGTCTGATAATAAACCCTAAAAAAATATGGTGTTGGTTTCTTAAAGTTCTATTATTTCAAAAGAAATTCTAAAAATGAAGGATCAAATTAAAAAATTTATCTCAAAAAATAGAGTAAATTTTGAAGAAAATTACTATCATTAAAAAAACAAAAAATTAAAAAAATTGAGAATATGTCCTTAATAAAATTAAGCACTATTTTTTTCTGATTAATTTTTTTCGAAATCTAACTTATAACTTAATTCAATTAAACACTAGAATAAATTATTTTAGAATAAAAACACTCTCAACTTTTGAATATCGAAAATATTTTTTGGAATTAGTGTAAACTTTTTTATTTTTTTTTGAAAAATTGGGGTTGAGAAAAGTTTGAAATCAAAGAATAAGTTAATATATTAAATTAGAATGCTTTTCCAGAGAGTTTATCCTTTTAGTTTAACTTTTTTTTTATTTTACCATTTAAAACTAAAAAAAACATTTGGGGACCAAATTAGTCCCTTTTGTGAAAAGAAAATTCCCCATAATTTAGAATTTGTTTTAGTAAATGAGTTAAAACAAGATCTTGAATCTAAAAATATACATAATTTCAAGTGTGAATTTAATGATTTTGGCAAAAAATGTTTTCAAGAAAAAGTTCAATTGAAACTTTATTTATTTTTATTTTTTCATTTAGTTTTTTTAATTTTATTATTGGAAAGTATTTGATCAGTTTTCCATTTTTAGTGTTTTTTTGGGTTGTAGTGACATATTATGAAAATTTTCAACTAATTGTATGAATAATTTTAATTTTACCACAAATAACCAGACCTTTACTATCAAAATTGATTTGAACTTAGTTATAATATTTGGTAGTAGATTGTCTGTTGCCTTGGAACAAGAAGAAAAAAAAACACGGATAATATTTTGAAACACGGATTATAGTCTTTGTTTTACGCATTATTTTGATCACTATAAATTGCAATTTATCAGTAAAAATTGAGACAAAATTTGAGAAGTTATTATAAATGAAGAATCCAGAACTAACCATAAAACTCAAATATTTTTAGGGGTTCTCAACAAATCAGTCTCAAAATAGATTTCCAAAAAACTCGAGAAAAGTTCCAAAATAACTGTTAAATAAAAAAAAAACGAAAAACTATTTCATTTTTTATCAAAAAAGTTCCCTATCAATAACCATTTATTTTTACAACAAACGTTCAAAATTCAATTCAAACTTTGTTTTTCTCAAAAAAAAATCGCTTTGACTTGAAATTCCTTTCCCAAATCTTGTTTTCACTTCTCAAAAGAAACAAAAATTAAAAAAAAAAACTTCATAAATGGGCGATTCTTTGTGGTACCTTTTTATAATTGTTGGACTTTTTTTTGCGTTACTGATTATTAAATCCATTCGAACTGAACACAAACAAACAAGGGCTGACATTTTGGAATTTAACCCGTGGGTTACCCTCTTGAAAATCATTCTTGTTCAGGGATCATATTATTTTTTTGTGACGCTCATCCTGTGCACGTTCAATGCCACAATTGGCGAGCCTCTAAAAGCCACACAAGTTTTCCACTCCGACGAACAAAACTTTATTACAAACCGAGGGCTGATAACAACCTTTTCGCATGTCTTGGCAGCATTTGTCCAAGCCTTTTTCCTTGTAATTGCGATCGGTGACTCGAGAAGGACGTATGATTTCATTATGACCTGGTTTTTTTTCCATTTTGTAATAGTTTCTTGTGTGGACCAAAAGTTCCCAGACAGCGGCGCTTGGTGGTTTTCGAGTCTCTTTGCACTCTTCTGTACTGGGATCCTCTATTATTTTGTTGGCTTCAAATTTGAAACGATGGCTTACGAAAGTGGCCTTGCAGGTGGTGGTAAAGACGAGTCTTCGGAATCAGAATACGAAGAAATTTCTGATGGTGCAATTGAACTTGAAGAAAAGAAACTTACGAAAAAACAACTCAAGGAAATCAAAAAAGCAGAAAAAAAATCAAAGTCAAAGGAACCAAATAAAGCACTTGATTCTCTTTTTGATATTTAGTTTCAGTAACTTAACAAAACTTGGAATCATTAATTCGAAACTTTTTATTAATTCAACTTTTTTATTTTTGATTTCTTTTTTACTTTTTCCTTGTCTTTTTTTCTGTTTTTTGGAATCGTTTGGATTGAAAATATTTGAATTTGTTGCATGTTTCAACAAGAATTTATGAAGACAGTCTCCTAACATTTAAAATAATCAACACGATTGTCTTAACATTGCCTTTTTTTGAAGGTGCAAATCAAAAAGTTTACCTCGACAACTAGTTCTTTTTCTTCCTTTAAACTGCTTTAGATCAAAATTTACAACCTTTTTGATTTGCTTTTTGGGAAATATCTTTGAAATAAATCTCCATTAAAGAATAAACCTTTTTCAATACAGTCAATTCCACTTTTAAGACACAAACTTGAACGAAAAATTAAGGCACAAAAAAATCTCAAATTAAGGCACAAAATTTAGATTCTAGTAAAATAATTTCTGTAAAAAAAAAATTCCAAATTTTGTGCCTTAATTTGAGGTTTTTTTGTGCCTTAAATTTTGTTGAAAGTTTGTGTCTTAAAAGTGAAACCGATTGTAATCTTTTTAGAATAAAAACACAACTAGTTTGGGTAAAAATGAATGAAGAAAAATGAACACTCTTTTGATTTATGACAACTAAATGAACAATGATCAAAATATTCAAAATTTTTGGATCAAAATCTTTTTTATCACTTTTTCATACGAAAAAAGGCAACGAAAAATGAAAAATAATAAATAACACAAACCAAGTAGATGAAAAAGAAGAAATAATAAAAATTTAATATCCGAGTACTTTTTTTAAAATTAGATAATTTCTTACATATCCATAAGATTTTTTAAAAAAAAATCTTCATCAAATATATATATATATATAATGGGAAATCACATACAATTAGTCGATGATATATTATCGTTTGATCGATCGACAATTGTTGGTTAAATTTCAACGAATATTTAAATATAATTTTATGTTCAGCTCGTTATTATTTTGGACACACCAACTTTTTTTTTTGTTTTATATTTTTTTATTTTATTTGGATGAAAATGATTTGTTATAAAAACATTAATACTGGGTAACTTAAATGTGGTTTAATATTAGGTTTGGAAAAATATAATAAATTGAAATTTTTATTTTACATATTTTTGATTCTGGATGTCTCTAAATTTTTGAAATGGGGTTTACTATAATATTATATGATATATTTTCTTGATGACTGTTTTTGTGGAGCTAAACTGTATTTAATATTGACCACCTTATCGAGGAAAGAGTCTTGGTTGTTCTTTGTTACATTTCTTCAGGTAAAATTAAATTAATAAAAAAATGAAAAAAAAAATATTTTTTAACTTTTATTATTCAAATAACGATATACAAAAAAATAATTTATTTTTTTACCATCATTTATTTTTTCAAAGAAAAAAACAAAATCAGAAAATAATGATCATAATTGTTGACCGTTCATTTTGAAAATTATGAAAATCCAGGGTTGAAATCTTTTAGAAATCATTGTTTCAATATTCTTTAATTTTTATCACATGTATTATAGTTTCTTTAATTTTTGTTATTTAGATATTTTATTTAATTTCTATGATTTCGGTAGAAATGTGTATTATAATATTTATTTTTGAAATTGGGATTGAAATTGTTATTTTATAATTAAATCATTCAAATTCATTTTTCTATTTGATAAAAAAAAGTATTTGATAATAAAAACATTTTCTATAAATCATAAATCTTTACAGTAATCTTGTAAAATCAAAAAAAAAAAAATATCCTAAAAAGGGAATAAAAACAGTGCCATATTGTTCATGAATTAGAAAATCTGATAATAATCCTCTCTAAGACCAAATTAATAGATAAAACTCAAAATAAAATTAAATTCATCATCACTCAATAATTGTTCTTGGTATTATTGTGGAATAAATACAAAACTTTCGATATGTGAGGTATCTGGTAAATTTCTTTAGAATATCTTTACCCTTAAATCAAAATTTATTTTTAGATAAAATTTTTGATTAGAAATTAAAACGAAAAATTACTTTACTATTAAAAATTTTAATCATAAAAACTCGACTTTTTTAATAAGAAATATGTTGATTTGCTTTTAAACTCTAATTAATCTAATTCTAAATTAGAAAATCCAATTTAAATGATTTTTTTTTCTAAAAATGTAGAGAATATACAAAAACAGTATTAAGAAAAATGGAAATTGTGGGTTAGATAAAAATATAGTTTTAATAAACCATTCATCATTTAGAAACAAATTTAATTTATAATATAACTAAACATTACAGAACTTTAAATCCCCTGGGATAATTTATTCGACATTGGTAATACCAATTTTTATAACACTTTAGTCTGTAAAACGGAGTTGATTTTTTCGTGTTAAAAAATTGGTAAATAAGGGAAAGTATAAGTATTAGATCTAAATTTAACTTTGAGATATTTGTTAAATTAAATAATAACTAATATTTTTGAAAATATCTTGACTAATCTATGAAACAAAAATAAAGAAAAAAACTACTAATGATAAATAATATTTGTGTCTAGAATGCCTAGCTTTTCTGGAGGTTTTCTGTTTTATATGTTAAGTGTTCTAGGTTTTTTTTAATTTTTGAAATAAACAGAAAACTAAAGAAAAGCAACGGTGGTATCCATATATCATAAAATAATTGAGGAAAATCTAGAAATTGTACTTTATTAATTTGAATTTTGAAACAAAAAAAAAACTCAAATTAAATAACCCAGTGTTTTGCTGGGTACAAAAGAATAGATTAAAGTTTATAATTTTACTCAATTCTTTTGAATCCTTAAAAACCTAACGAAAAAACAAATCTATTTATATATTCAATTTAAATTAATAAAAAATTCTTTAATTGGTCAAAATACTTGATTCCCTATTTGAAAGATATTTATCAAAATAAAAATACTTTTTAAAAATTAGATTATAAACTCAAAACTGTTAAGAAAAAAGTTTATGAATTTTTTACTATTAAATTGAAAAAAAAATATTACTGAAAAACTGCCTTTTTCAACTTTAATTGTAAAATCTCTATAAAAATAATTTTGATTAAAGTTCTTTTCATAAACCAAAAGTATTTATTTTAATTGAAGCTATTGAGAAGTGCAAAATTAATAAATAGTTAAATTTTTTTTGAAAAAAAATGTTCAGGGTTATGAGGTTAAAGTTTTTTATAGTGGAATGTTCATAACATATATAAAGCAAATATCTGTGTTTATATTTTTTTGGGATTAGATAGAACGACTATTCAGTCTCTATTTTTAGAGTTTTTTTGATAAAAAATAAGTTTTATCACACCTCATCCATAGAGGGTATGGGTAGTATTAAATGAAAATCGATTTTTATCAATCAAACTCTTAAAATAGAGGGTGAATGTTTAAACTCTGTATTTTTGTTCCTTTTTTTGTATTAAATGAGGAAAAAAATATGTTTCAAATTCAAATGATTGATTTCTTAAATGATTTCTTGACGTTTGAGGAGATTTAGTTTATTTTTTATGGTTTTACATAAAATTTAAGGAAGCAAATATGATTTCATGAATCTTCTCTCGTACTGAAAAATGAACAAACATGGAAAGAAAATCACAATCCATATAAATTGCTTAAAGACTTTTCTAACTTTCAGACTGACAGTCTGTAAGATTTCAGTCTTTTGATATTCTTTCATATTTTTTCAAATTACAAATACTTGATACAAACTTTTAAAAGACTAAAAAAAGGGTAAAAAAAATAATTAACAAAAGACACACACGCACAAATAATGGTGTCTTAATATTTTGAGTTTTTGAGAAAATTATATATTTAGTCAAAAAACTTAAAATATTAAGACATCACTTTTTGTTAATGTGGAAAATTTCGTATTTAATTGAAATTTGAAAAGTTTGACATGTAAAAACTTTTAAATTCAAAGTTATTGAATTTTGATCTTTTAATTCCTTTCAAAATTTTGCACAATTTCAAGAAAAGAATAGCATTGTGAATTAAAAGATAGTGACTACAATTTTTTTGATATTCTTGTTGTGAATAATCTTCTATTTGAAAAAATTAACATTTTTTCTTTTTTTAAACTAATGTCAGAAATTTTTGCACTAGGTAACAATTACAATGGTACCCTTGGTTATCATGATCACCAATGCTTAAGAATTGATAGTAAAATTAAGTTATCACTTGTGAATCGCACACTAGCATGCTCTGGCATGAAGAACTCTTCCTGTTTTTTGCTGGGGAATGGGAGAGTTTATCAGGTCATCGAATACAAAAACTTATTGGATTTGAATGTGGAAAATATTCAAGAAATTGCCTCTGGAAGCAACCATTATCTTGCTTTAACGAACGAAGGGAAGGTGTATACTTGGTCTTCATTATCACGATCAAATATTTTTGGATCTTCACAACAAAAGAATTGGAATAAACCCATGCTCTTAGAAGAGCTAAGTGATAAAGGAATTACTTCAGTTCATGCAACAGACAATTGTTCCTTTTTTTTAAACGAGTACAGTGGCGATTTGTATGCGAGTGGGAAGAACGAGCTTGGTATATGTCTTACCGAGTCCAAAATGAATCAATTTCTCCCAACCACACTTGTTCAAACATCTATTGATCGTCTTTTTACCGGGTTCTCCAGTCATGGATTTTTCCAAAAGTCAAATGGAGAAATCAAGGGGTTTGGAAAGAATGATGAATGTTTGGATCTTTTTTTCAATTTTTTGTTTTTGATCTTGTTTTTTTCTTCTTTTGTTTATTTCTCTTCGCACCAAGAATTGTTTGTGTGTCCAAAAAAATTTTAGCAAATAATTTTAAAAGTTGCTTTAAAAAACCAAAACGAACATTGAAAAACTCTGAAGGTTTCATCCTCAGAAGAGTTAACAGAGGTTTCAAATACGAGAGTGAAAGTCGATTTACAAAGTAAGAGATGATTTGTTTTAAAAAAGCACTTCAATTTTGGGATAGTGTTTGGCATCTTCAAAAACAACAGATTGGAAATTATTAGTCATTAATTAAAAAACAATTCTCTTCCATCTAATCGAAATTCTGATCCTTCCCTTTGTATTTTTCAAATTCAAAGATCTTGGGTCTAACATTGAAAATTTACAAAATAGAAAAACAAATAATTTTTTTTATTTTTTTTTTTTTTTTTGATCATTTGAGAAGTGTAAATTACACTCCAAATGTCCTTTTACTTAATTTTACTCAAAAGCGATTTAAGAGTAAAACCACAGATTTCACGGTTGTTCAAGGGAAAGAAATACCCAATTTTTACAATGTTTGAAAAGCAAAAGCAAAAAGTCGAGAAATAAAAATAAAAAAAGGAAAAAAAATTGAAATTTAAGGACTACGTTGGCAATTCAACAATTTACCTCAACACCTTTTTGCCCAATCTCATTTAAAAAGTGAAGTTAGGATCTTGGAAATATTTTCCAATTTGGTTCAAAAAATCATTTTATGTCATTTTTTTTTATGAAAATGAAAAAGAAATTTTGAGATACGTGAACTCGAACACCTTGTTAAGGATGGTAAAAATGAAAAAAAAAAATAATCACGATTTTTTAACATTAAAAAAACTCTCAATAATAAACTTTAAAGCTTAATAATCGTATTTTCAATGATTTTTGATCATTGAGTTACTTTGAATTGTTACATTTTCTCCACAAACAATTAATCCGTCCCAACCCTACTGAGAAATATTTATAAGACATACAAATTGGTTGTTTCTTATAAAATTGTGTTTTTAGAAATAGAAAATTCAATTTCGATCAGAAGATCAAAATTTCAACTTCTCTTACTTAATCCAGTTATTATTTTTTTGTAAAAACCAAGAAAAAAATTTAATTATCTTAAGATAAGAAATCACAGAAATCACAGAAACCATGGAAACTTGAAAGCGTTTTTCGATCATTGCTTTTAAATTGTAAAAATCTGAGATTATAACAATTTTGGAAAAATGAAGATCCACATTAATGTAAGTTTTTTTATTGATTTGTTTGTCAATTTCAAAAGGAAGCAAAAAATAGATAACTTATTTTAATCTTATATTATAAATTTTACAGTTTAGGATGAGCTTTAATAACTCTTTTACGGTTTGTTGAACAAAATAAAATTTCAGAATAGAAAATCAATTTGAGGTCTTATAAATTTTTCAAGGTATTTCTGGAAAGGCTGTATCGATTATTACAAAGTTTTTGTGATTTTGGCTTATTTTTTTTTGTTTCTTTTTGTTTTTCCTTGAATTAAATCTTCCCACCATGACTAAGAGGAGAGTGTCTCCTCGAATTTTTTTTGGAACAACATGATCCATGTCAAACACATAAAATATTAGGTTTCGGGTACTTCTTAGATAAAGTTTTTTTTGTTTGGATCGTTTCTTTTATAACCCAATTTGTTGTGTCACGGAATTGGGTTGAGGTGTTGTGGGAAAGGTTTGGTGAGATTTTGCAAGAAAGGATCTTTTCGAAATTAAATTTGGGAAAATTAGTCAGTTTTTGTTTTTAAAAAATAAATTTCTTTGTCAGTTGAAGAAAAAATGATCTTTATAATTTTTGGAATTGCGAATTTTGGTGGATTCAATACAATACCAAACCATTTGCCGTACCATTTCATCAAAAAAATGTCTTTTTTTTCAAAGAACAAATACCTCTCATCCAAAATTGCCAATTTTCTCCATTTTGACCTTTTGGGTGAAAATTGAAAACCATTTCATCTTAACTCACACACCATAAAATAACACTAGTTAACCCCCAACAAGTCAAAATGGTTTTCAATTTTCACCTGGAAAGAAATTTTCTCCAAAAGCTGTTTTTTCCGATCATTCTTTTTCATTTTGAGATACGAGGAATCTAAAATTCAGACTTTTTCTGAAAAAAAATTCATTTTTTCATACTTGGATCTCACTAAATAAATATTTGTGAGATATATCAATCACCAAATACTCTATAAAATACACCAAACAACAAATTTTCAATTGCCAACGTAGTCGTTAAAAAGGGTTTATCAGAAGCAATTGGTTAAAAATCTAAAAAAAAAAAAACCAAATGCTATCTTTAATTAAGAACACCCAAAATTACAGCTACGGTACTTTTGATTAATTTAATTTAATTTGATAATTGATCATGAATATTTATTTGTGAGGTTGTTATTTAATTTTTGTAATTTATAATTTCTTTTTGATCTGATTTTCATAAAACCATTTGGTATTTTTTGTCTTTTCTTTTTGGTTTTTATTTTCAAGTTACATATACTTTCGTGTTTCAGTGTCTCGGTATTAGTAAGTAACCGCTTGAGCTTTTTCCTTTTTAATTCTTCTTCATAATAAAAAAAATTCATCCAATTAAAAAAATTGAAAAAAATAAAATCTTTTAATATTGGACACGACAAGAATAGCACAAAAATTGTAGTCACTTTTTTTACTTGTCAACACTTTGTTTTTTTCAAATTGTTCCAAATTTTGAAAGGAATTACAAGATCACAATTCAACAACTTTCAATTTAAAAGTTTTTACAAGTTAAATTTTTAAAAACATGTAATTTAAACAGCTTTCCAATTTTTCGGTTTTTCGAAATAGGATTTAGGTTTTAAAAGTTGTAAAATATTTTTCTTTTGGATAACTTTCAAAAATTTCAATTAAATTCAAAATGTTATCTTTTGTTAATTATTATTTTTTGCACTTTTTTGGCTTACAAAAGTTTGTATCAAGTATTTGAAATATGAAAAAATATAAAAGATTATCAGAGACTGAAATCTTGCAGACTTCTAGCCTGAAAGTTTTACAAGGTCTTAAAGGTATTTATATGGATTGTGCTATTTTGGTCGTGTTTGTCTAAATTAACCCCCAAAATGAAGTACATTCAATAAACAGGACATTACATAAAATTCTATTGCAAAATATTATCAACAAACACGCTTATTTAAGGGACTAGTAAACTAAAAAAAATCTTCAAGTAAATTTAATAGTAAATTCAAAAAAATTACCACATCTTGAAATTGAAAAATAATGTAATAATCTGATTACTACAAAATAAAACTTACTTTCAATGCTATTTTCCAGAAATGAATTATTGTTGTTAAAAGTTTGATCCATTTTTCTCCTTTTTGAAAAGTTCAAAACTCAACATATTTCTTTATTATTATAAAAAAAAATATTTTCTTTGAAAGAAGATTGAAATATTATCTTCTCGAAGGAGGTATACAAAAATACACTTTAAAAATCAAACCACTAAGTTTTAAAGTTACTCATTATAAAAAATCTACTTAATTTCAAAAAAATTACAATAATTATTTTAAACTTGAAAACAATATTTTTTTTTGATTCAAAGATTAGTTCAAATCAATTTTTTCTTTTTATTGAATCAAAAAATCTGAGAAAAATACCCAAACAATTAAATTAAAAAATTCTCCCAAAATCACCATATCAAGCATGGAAAATCCAACTTATAATCTAAAAAAATACTTTTTAATTTGATTATTTATAATCAATAATTAATAAACCCAATCTTGATTTTTCAGTAAGTCATTAACAACACAAAGATTAAATTTATCAATAGGCTTTACAATTATTTTTCAATTTTTTAAAGATTTTCAAACAAATAAAACGAATTCAAATAAATAATTCTAATAAAAAAAGAAAATATACTATCAAATAATTGATTTTAATACTAATAGTTCCTTGTTTGTACTATGAATATTTGAAAAGGAATATTGCCTAATCTTTTAAATTTCAAGAAATTTCATAAATATATGTTGAATAAAATAAATGATCAATTTATTTAAGATCTTCAAGTGATTCAATATTTGATTTATTTTTATGGTATTTTTAAAATAAGATTAAAAGCTCAAGGTTACTTGTTCATACAGACTCTCAGAAATTACTAAAAGTGAGATTTCTTCAAAAATAAAATTTTTTGCAAATTTTTCTTTTTTCTGTTTGATCCAAAAATCCCAACAAAAAATTATCAGATCTTTTGACTACAAATTCCATTGGGAAAAATGAACTCTTTTTAAAACTGAAAACTCATCTCTCTAAAGTTGATAAATGGAGATTTATATCGTGGTTTAATGGTATCATTATGTAAATAATTACTCTATTGTCTTGGTTGGGAAAAAAAAATAAGATATTTTAATAGTCAATGTAATCATTTAAAAGAAATTTTCATAGCCTCAATTTTCTTATAATTAATTGGTATTTTCAAAGATCTTTTTTTTTTTCTTTTTTTTTTTTTACACTTGGCTTGATTAAAAAAAAAAGAAATAAATGAAAAGAGGAATGAAAAAAAAGAAAAGACAGCAAAAAAAAAAAAAAATTTGACTATTCAGAAAAAATGATTCTGATCTTGAAATTGAAATTTTTTTTTTTTACAAGTATAAACAAAAATTCAAATTTTTCCACACAGCCAAAACAGTTAAAAGAATCACAATAATAAAATTTCATTCAAATCGGAAATAATTTTGATTTTTGTAAAAATAGGAAAATCATTTTTTCATCATTTTGGCTTTTTTTTTTATATTTTCATTTAATTTTTATGATTTACAAAACCTTTTTCGTTCTATCAAAATAATTTTTTCGATTGATTGATATTAGGTAAAAGTCGGTTTCTTCAAAACAGAAGAACTCAAATAAAATTAGTTGATGGTATCTAACCCTTTGATCAAGCAATATTCCTAATAGAATTTTTAACAAATTTGCCAATACATTTTTTTATTTTGCTCTCTCTCCAAAAATTTAAACATACTGATAACTGTATCTATTTAGATACTCTTTTAATTAGAAGTCTCAAATTTAGTCACTTCAAAATCCTCTCTTTAACAGATTCGATGACGTTTCATCCAACACTTAACAATAAATCCAATAGATTTTTTGTTTTTTTATCTCTAACATTTTCACGTACCCTTTATTTATTAGTATTGATAATTATTTATTTTTTTTATAATGGGTATTGTAATTTTTAAGCAATTGTTAACATTTCAATTAGTGAATGGTTCTAATTTAGTATTTCTTCACAAATTTATTAAATAAGATTTTTTTTTTTCACAAATTGAATTTTTAGTGTGTTTTAAAATTTTTGAATTGGAGTTTAGTATTGAAAAAGATCACTTACATGAAAATGTGTCAAGGCATCTTTATTAATTGTTAATATTAAGAAAATTAAAAATCAAATCCTTTTTATAACTAAACAAATTTGTAATGAACTCAGTAATAAACCTATCTAAAATTCATCAAAGTGGAGAGTATCTAATGAATACTCATTTAATTTTTTGTTCAACAAAAGTATTTCTACCTATTTTGAAAAAAATTAGAGTTTTTTTAAGGGTTGAATCAGAATTTGGACACTTATATTTTAATTTTACTTGTATTTTGATTAAATATAGTTTTGAACAATTTTTATTTAATTAATCAGCATTATAATAAGTATAAAGTAATAATTTTAAAACTTTGATTCTTAAATAAAAGAAATTATTCACCAATAACAAAACAATTTCCCTCATCTTAACAATTAATAATGATGCACAAACTTATTTTTATGTACGGTATTTTTGTCAATGCTTTATATTGGATAAAACATATTGGATTTGTTCAATTTACTTATTAATTTTTTTCTTCTGACTGAAAAGGGGTTTAGTTTAAAAATAAATCCCTTAATAAAAAAAAAAAAATTGAAATTTTTATTCTTCTATTGAACACAGCAAAGTCTTAACTATGAAAATAAATTTTTAAACTTTGATAAAAACAGAAAAAAATACAATATTTCTATTTATTTTTCATTCTACCATTAATTTCAAAATAAAAAGATCAAAATTTTCATTCAGCTTTCCCAAAAAAATCATAATTCAAGAATATAAATAAAATATAAAAGTTCCAATTTCTAAAAAAGGAAAATTAAGAGTCTAAGCTTTTCTATATCGATTATTAAATTTTATAAGTTGACTAACATTGTTTGGTAAAATCTTTTTTTGGAAAGCTGAATGAAACTTTTGTTCCGTTTATTTTTCAACAAATAGTATTTGTAATTAACCAACTATTAATAATTCTCTGTTTATTATTTCTTCAAACTCTATTATTGAAACTACGTTATTTATTAAATTTTCAAAAGGAAATTAAAATTTAATTTCAAAATTTTTATTTAAAATATAAAAAATGTATAAAAATTCCTTTCAATAAATAATTTATTTAACACTATTACTTATTTCAAAACTATTTTATTTATTATTATCTTGTAAAAAAAAAAATCACACCAAATAGTTCAATTAGGTATATCAGATAAAAAAATTAATGAAATTTCCAGAATAGTTCCAGAATTAAAAGAGTATAGAATTAAAGATATTTCTCTAGGAATGAATTTTTCAATGGCTTTAACGACAGATGGCAAAATTCTATCATGTGGTAATAAGGATAGCATTTCAACAAAAAACAATAGAACAATGTTTGCACCTTATCCACAATTAAAAAATATATTCATGAGTTATATTAGTTCTGGAAATGAATTTTCTGTCTCAACATCAAACGAAGGTGAAGTCTGGGTATTTGGTAAATATCCAGCTGGTAAGGTAAGTGTACCAACAAAGATATATACATTCAAAAAGCCATGCAGGGCAATAAAATGCTCGCACTCAAGTGGTGTTTGGTTCTATAGTGCAAAGGATACAATAAGCAGTGATTTGTTTAAATTGTTTAAGACTGGAGATGTTTCAGATTGCAAAATAAAAGGTATACCTTTACATAAAATTTTTGTCGAATGTAGATTAAAAAAAAAATTTGATGAAATTTGTAAAATATTAGAAAATAAAACAAAAAGAGAAACTTTATTAATAATGAATTGGGTATATTCTGGTGAATTCAAAACAGAACCAAAAGAAACATTTCGATTATTACAATTATTTGATTTTAAAAATCTTGGAAAACATAAACTCCGTGATGACCTAAAAAAATTATTAAAAGACGATGATTCAAAAGACTTTAATTTATTAATCCCTGATATTGACCAAGAAGAGGAAGGGGAAGAGGGAGGGGGGGAGGGAGAGGGAGAGGATGACTTTGAAGAAATACCAGTTCATAAATTCATTTTAGCTGCAAGATCTGGTTTGTTTAGAGACATGTTTAGAAATATTGAACAAAAAGAAAATAATGTAAAGGACTATTCAAATAAATCTCTTGAAGCAATTGAATTAATAATCGATTTTATATATACTGGTGATTGTAAAGTAACTGCAGATACAGACGTTTCATTTGTTATCGATGAACTGGAAGATGCTCAAGATTATTATCAGTTAAATCCCGATTGTAACATATTAAGAATATTTAAAGATGCTGCAAGAAAATTTTGAAGATTTTAAATGTTAGTACCTGGGATAAGATCCAAATGAATGTTGAAATGTCTCTAAAGATTCCAATACGTTTAAGTAGTTTTGTTTGGTTTGATTCTCCCTTGTGAAATTTAAATAAATTCATTTCAAATTTATCATCTTTCAAATGCTTTTATTCTTGATATCTCTTGATTTTTTTTATAAATTTTTTCAGTCGAATATGGTTATTTAAGAAACGAAATTGGTTTAATTCACAAGTTTTCACTGTTCATAAAATAACATGATCTCAATCACAATAAATTCTTTACATTATTTTTCTTGAGATCCCCTTCAAAAAACTATTCAATTTTATTTCAGGATTATTTTGGTATATATCTAATTTTACTTGTTGAATAAGTATGTGAATTCTTTTTTTTTTAAAAAAAAAAATTATATTTTCAACTAATTCCAAAGACATCTTAAAACGGATACTACATTGAAAAGAAAACTAAACCCCATTCCAAAAATTTGGACACAACCGAAACCAAAAATAGTATAAAAAAAACTCAATGTATTATATTTTTCCAAACTTAATATAAAATCACTTTTAAGTTTACATAATATTAATGTTTTTATAAGTAATCATTTTCATTAAATAAAAAAAAAAAAAAATTGGAGTGTCCAAAATGATGAAACTAACTGAACAAAAAATGTATTGGTAAATTTGTTTAAATTTCACAAACAATTGTTGATCGATTAAATGATTAGATACTATCATCTAATTGTATTTGATTTTTCAATTTAAAAAACTCAACAGTAACCTTCGGTAGACCATTGAAAAGAAATTCCAGATCTAACGAAATAGATTATGTAGCTGCAAAAAAGGAAATGAAAACACAATAAAAAAGATAAAGAATGAAATAGTTTGTAAAATCAAGATTATTTTCAAATTGAATGTAAAATGTGGTATTGTTATTCTTTCAACTGTTTAAACTGTGTCCAATCTTTTGGAATTTTGTATATTTACATTTCACCTCTTTGATCAATCGTTTTTAGAGACTAAAATAAAAAAAAAGCAAAATTTTAGTGAGACTTTTTAAAGAGAAATATTTAAATAATTATTTTTTATAGATTTGATTTAAAAATTCGTAAAATAAATTGAAATTTTATCATCGGTAAAATGTTAGTATCTCAAATTTTTCTAATTCTATCTTATTTGTGTTGGTAATTTGATTATATTTATTCTTGAGTTAGTGAAATTAAACAAAAAAAAAAAAAAAAATTCAATAATAAAGTGATTTGAATAATCTACTCAACAGGAAAAATTATATTTGACTCTAAATTAAATTATTGTTTATTTTATTGAAAAAAAAATACCTGGCATGAAAATAATCCTGGGTACGGTCATTAATTGTTTTTATTAAGAAACTTGTGGTGTGATTGCATAATAATTCCTGTCATTGATAAAGAATTTCTTTTCTTTAAGAATCAAACTTTTCAAATTATAAATTTATACTTATTAGAATGATGAATAATTAAATAAAAATTGTTTAAAACAATATTAAATCAATCAGAAAACAAGAATAAATAATATCATTTTCCAAACCCATGGCAACCCTTCTATAAAACTCTTTTTTTTTTTTTTTTCAAAATAAGTGAATCTAATTCAGTTTATCAAACAATTCAAGAGTATTACATAGATACTCTCCACTTTAATTAACTTTGGGTAGGTTTATTAATTATTTGATAATCTAGTTGGTTGGTTGTAAAGGGGTTTTAGATCAATACTTTTTAATTGTTTCGTTATGATTGTTTTTCTATTTGAGAAGTTAAAACACTACTTTAAAAAACAGTTTGTATGTAAATTTGTTTGTCAAAAACAAAACAAAATAATTAAATAAAATGTTTATATATATATATATATATATATATATATATATATTTAAATATTTCCATTTAGGATAAACTTTCATGTCCATTTTAGGCTTTAACATACCTAACAAAATTTTGTAATCAAAAATCAATTATTATTTCTTACAAATTCTCACGGTAGGGTTGAAACAACCATAATAATCCCTAGATTAAAGCGATAATAAAAAATTCTAAATAACTTTTAAATTTTAAGGAAGTACTTTCGAGTATAATCCCATAATCGCTTTTCTTGGGGTTTTTATGTTTTATCTGTTAATTTTTCTAGGTTCTTTTGTGGTTTTCTATTTTATTTTGGGAATTGTTCTAGCCTTTTTAGAGGTTTTCTTTTTTATTTGTGAAGTGTCATAGGTTTTTTTTGGGTTTCTATTTATTTGTCAAGTGTTCTAGGTTTTTTTTAATTTTTGAAATGAACAGAAAATTTTAATAAATTTTGGGTTTATTTCAAAAAGTAAAAAAAACCTAACGAAAAGCAATAGATTTTCCAATAAATGGAAAACTCAAAAAAACATAACGAAAATCTACTAATTTCTAAAAATAAACAGAAAATTCAAAAAGGTCAACTGTGGTTTTTTTTTAATTTCAGATATTAAAAGAAAATTTATTTAATTTTTGGTTTATTTCTTAAATTAAAAAAAAAAACGTTAACATCAAAAAGATGGTTATTTTGTTGAATCTCCTCTCTTAAATAATCAATAAAAAATATATATAAATTAAAAAAATTAATAAAATATGAACTAAATTACTGTTAATTGTAAAATAAAAAGATCAAAAATTTCAATCAACTTTCCGAAAAAAACCCATTTCAAGAATTTAAATCAATCATCAAAAGTTCCCAATTCTAAAGGGTAAATGAATAATTGAAGCTCGATTTTAAAATTAAAAAAATTGATATGTAACATGATTTATAAATCTTTTTTTGGAAAGCTTAATGAAAATTTTGTTCCCTTTCTTCTCAACAAATAGTAACAATAAAATAAAAAATAAAATCAAATTTTTTTTTCATAAGGAATAGAATATTTCGTTCAAATTAAGTTTGTGTGTGTGTTTTAAAATTAGGGCGGGGGTATTCTTTCATATAAAAGGTATTAAACGAACTATTTTTAACAAATTTGACTTTCAACATTTTTCTCTCTGAAAACTTTTGTGTGTGAAACCTCAAACTAAAAAAAAAAGAAAAAAATATTTTTCAAAAAAAAATCGATTTTGGATGATTTAATTTGTCAGAAATTAAGAATAATTCTGAAAATAACACAAAAAAAGACATTCAATTTCAAAACAAAGAAGTGAATGGTGATTTCAAATATTCAGATTTAATCAGACTCTAAAGAATCGCTCGAATCCTTAGAACCTGTAGAACCTTTCGAATCATTCGGATCTTTGGAATTCGAAGATTTGTCCGAGTCTGAAGAATCTTTATTACTAGAGCTTGCTTTTGAGCTTGACAAAGAGTTGACTTCGATGTCACTATTTTTTTTGATTTGATCTGTGTTTTTATTCTTTTTCTGTGAATTTTGTTTTGGGTTTTTTTGGTTTTTTATGGAGTTGTTGCCTTTCCATGCAATCCAAATGTAAATCCAAATAATTATACTTTCTTCAAATTTCCAAAGGAACTCAATGGCAAGGCTACACTTGGCTTGATTGAAACAGCTAATCACCATTGCAATCAAAGATTCTAAAAAGATCAGGATGGAAACCAACGAGCCAATTAAGGCAACGGTATAGATTTGTTTGATTTGGTTTTTTCTTTTCTCGTCAATTGATCCGGCAAGCTTTCCGCCATACAAAAGCTTTCGATTAAGCTTTGTGCCAACAACCACGTAGCCAATAAAGCAAACGATGGTGTACAGGCACCCCCAGATGGAGTAAATGTAATAAGTTGAACCAGCCCAAAACACTCTGCAGATGATTTCGAAAAGGAGCCAAAAAACCATCACAGAAAAAAAGATTTTCTTAGTTGCAGGCTTGAAAAGGGCATGCTTTTGCTGTGAAAAGGAGGCCTTGAGCAAATCGAGCCATCGCAAGATGATCATCACAAGAAGAATTGCTGGTAAGCAGATCCCCAAGCCATACAAAACAGATTCCAAAACGGGGTTAATTTCCCTGTTGCATCTGTGTGGATCGTAGCTGTAGTACACAACGGATATTATGGTAAATAAGAAGCTAATCCCGAGAGACAAGATTTTTAATTTGAAAACAGAGAAGAGCTTCCGGTTCTTATTTATCATTCTCCAGACATCGATCAGTAGATAGAGGGTTATCAAAAAGGTGATGATCGACGTGCTTAAAAAAATGTATCGGTATGGTTTAAAGCCCCCCATAAACTTGCACATGCACTGGTAGTCTTCGCGATCAAGGTTTTCTAAATAACACCCCCCATGCGTTGCTAAGATTGTACTGTCTGACATTTTAAACTGCTTTGTGTTGTTTTGATTTCTTTTGTTTTGGTTTCGATTCAATGAAAAAGTCTTCGGTTGTTTGTTTTGTTGTGTTTAGGTTTTTGTTTGAATTAAATCAGGTGATAATAAAAACAAGTTAAGATCAAAAATTAAAAAAAAAATTGATTTTTAGGAACAAACCAAAATCATTTCACAACAAAAATTTTTTATCTACTTTTTGTAAAGTAAGGAAAATTGTGGAACCAACAAATTATTATTTAACAACTTTCGAAAGATCGAATTTTTTAACCATTTTGTTCTTTTACTTTTTTTCAATTTGTAATTTCATTGACTTGGATTTGAAAAACGAATTTGGTACGTGTGTTTAAATTGTATAAATATTTAAAATTTGCCTTTCACTTATTTTTTACAAATTAAATTTTCGATTGTCTTTTACTGCAAAATTCCATTAAATGCTTTTTTCAAAGTACCCGAATTGTGTATCTTAAACAATATTTAACAAGTTTTTTCACAAATTCTTTTATGGTTAAAAAATTTTCAAAGCAACAATCTTTTTGATGAACAATTTTAATCACAAAGAACCCCACCTTGGCGGAAAACAAACCGAACAATATCGAAAATTGAGATCTACTTCGAAATTAAAAATGCTTTTGAATATCGAAATTTAACAAATCAAAATTATTTTTTAATTTTTACTCATCCCATACGTTGCAAAAAACACCACTGTTTGAAAAAAAAAGAAGCAAACTTTTTTTTTTGGAAAACCGAGAAAAATTAGAAATTGTTTGGCAAAGATTGGAAAAAAAAAAAAATTATACACAAATTCTAAAACTGATGATTTTCTGAAATTGTTAACACTCAAACAAACAAAACTCAATTTCTAAATGAATATTTTGAGAAGAAAAATACACTCTTTATAGTTCTGCGAGATCAAACCAACATTTTTGAATAAAGTTTTGTCAAAACATCAACTTAGTATGGCAAATTCATTATGGTAAGTTATATTTTTAGAGGTGTCGACAAAAGTAGGAAATGTAAAATCGTTCGAGCTTTGTAAAATAGGTGGAATAAAAGTTTTTGAAGGAAATTTAAAAATTAATAATTCTCACATGCAACCACTAGATAAAAAAATCCCTCCTGTGTGGTGTGTGATTCAAAAAATCGAAATAAAGTACTTATTTTCTTGAGATCTTGGACTTTTCAGTTTCTAATTCAAAGAAATCTGATTTCTTTTTGATATCAAAACCAAAAATAAAATTTCTCCTTTTTGGGAATTTTCGATTTAACACATTCTCACTCTTCGTACTGAGTGGTAGAAAGGCGTCTAGATGATTGCCTCTAATATCAGATTTTTTTTTCAAAAATTCAATAGTTTGTGACAATCTAATTTGCTTTTTAGGTCGACTTTTCAATAAATCCTCCCTTAGTTTCTGAAGAAAATTTTTATCTTCTTTCTTAAAAAAAACCTTTGCAAAATTCAAACATTATCAATAACAATTGGGCTGTGTTTTTTAGAATCAACTTACAATGAAGAATCGAATCAATTAAAATTTCTAAAAAGTGGAAATTGCAAAGTTCTTCTTTCTTATGGATCTCAAGAGATTGAGCAAACAATTTCATAATATTTGGAACAATAACTCTTCTGTCGTTGATTTATTTTCAAATTGCTTATTCAGTACCCTTAAGACCTGATTAAACTTTGATTCCATACTTTTTTTAAAACAGTTAAAACTCGACTTATGCGATAATCACCTGAATAGAATTCCTAAACTATAATTCTAATTAAAAGTTGTATTTCAATTTTTCTCAAAGGTTTATACATTATAGTCCTTATAATTTTCAGCAAACACCCCAACCAAACAAGTAAGGTACAAAATATTTAGATAAGGCACAAAAAAAGAATATTCATAATAAAGCTCACAATTTCGTTTTTCAACTTTCAAGACTTTTCGAAAATAAAAAAAAATTGTGCCTTATATTAAAGACTAAGTTAATAAGTCACCAAATTACCGAGGAGCAATTTTTTCTATTCCATATAAAATTTAAATGAAGGATTTTTGAAATATCTTCAATTTGGATCAAAAAAACATTTTTAATATATTTTTTATAAAGTGGTTTAAATAACCCATGTTTTTGACTTGTACAAATTATTAAAATTTAACCAATTCAAAAAATATTGACTTGTAGAAATAAAAGAAATCAACCAATGAAATTAAAAAAATCATTTAAAGAAATAGGTGTCCTTGAAAAAATTTTTAAAAGAGAATTATGAAGATTTTGACAGATTAAAAAGTAATTTTGAGAAAAAAAAAAATGAGAAAAAGATCTTTTTTTGGAATTTTGAGAAAAAAACATTTTCATTATTAGAAAATTGTAAATATGAGGAAATTTTTGAAATAAAAATATTTAATATTATAGAACTATTTCAATCAATTCAAATATCTAACCTCAAAATTCAATTTAAATCCAAACCAAGAATATATGTTTGCCTTCCTATCTTCAAATACTCAAATTCAAAAAATAAAAAAAAAAAAGAGTTAAATTTTCGTAATTATCTACAGGGTACCAACACAAGTTATCAACCCCCTTATAAATGAAAAATTCAAAAGAAATATTTTGATATCCAAACCCAATCACCCTTATTAATAAACTTGAAAATGAAAAATAATAACATTTATTTAGTTATTTAGAGAAATACACAATTAAAGAAAATTTATCAAATTAAAAAAAGAGAATACATTCAATTCCACTTTTAAGGAACAAACTTTCAAGGAAATTTAAGGCACAAAAAAATCTCAAATTAAAGCACAAAATTTGTAATTTTTTTTTTACAATTTATTTTACTAGAATCTGAATTTTGTGCTTTAATTTGAGATTTTTATTGTGCTTTAAATTTTGTTGCAAGTTTGTGCCTTAAAGGTGAAACCGACTGTAAGAAAAACAATTAATATATATATATATATATATATATATTATCATTTTCATACACAAATAGAAACTATCCGCGCCCCGAATAGACCAGATGAGCAAAAACAGGATAGAAAAATTATTGGTAATAAACAAGAATTCCACAATCCGCGATTAAGAATAGATATTGTGAAAAATAATAACATTTTCGAGTAAAAAAAAAATACACTAATTTCAAATACCCACAATAAATAAAACCCACTTTAAGACATCGTATAGTCTATGATTTTTTTACCATTGGGTTATACATAATTGGTAAATTGTCTACAAAAATCTTATTAATTATTAAAAACGGACTATGCTTTTCTCTTTATTTTGATATATTTAGTTCTTTTGGGGGTTTCTTTGAATTTAAAACCTCACCCCCCCCCCCCATAAAAGTGATGTGCAGAATATTAATTTTATTTAATTTGGTATTTTTTTGTTCATAATTTTCAAATATTAAATTATTTGATTTAATTGTTTTTACCGGGAGTATAACTTGACAAATTTCTTAAATAAGAAATAAAAAAAAAAAATTTAAAAAAAAATAAAAATAAAACATTAAAAATTTTCTAATAATAAAATCCAAGATGTAATGAAAAGCCACTTAGAGACTTGTGACCCATTGGGAAAAAAATACATTTTTTCTTAGTTTGTCAATTACTATTAAATTCAAAAAAAAGTTTAAAATTTTGCTTTTTTTTTCATTGTGATAATTTTTTTTATTACAGATTTGAAAAAAGCATTTTATTCGTTTAAATTTTATAAAACTTTGTAATTTTGGTTTACCCCAAATGATATTTATTGGGTCTATTTTAATAGTAGAAGTTAAATAATATATATATATATATATATATATATATATATATAAATGAAATTAAATTATAATCAGTTCCAATTTTAAGCCATAAACTTTCAACCATTTTAAGTCATATAAAAAATCTCAAACTAAGGTATATTTTTCAGTGAATTTTTTTTTACACTTTTTATTTGATTAGAATATGAATTTTGTGCTGTAGTTTGAGATTTTTTTTGTATCTTCAATTTTGTTCAAAATTTGGGACTTAAAAGTGATGTCGACTGTAGAAAAAATTTAAACTCTTTTTAAAATTATCAGTATTTTACATAAAGTGGGGCAAATTTATTTTAAAATATAATTATTAAAATAAATCTTCAAAAAAGTATTTAAATATTCAAAATCATTAACTACAATTTAAGATTATTCAAGTAAAATTTGTTTTTTTGATTTAATCACAACAATGATACTTTCCAAAATTAAATCGCAATATAATACAGTCCCACCTATCTAACGTCGCACAACAAAATAGAACCATTCTAAAAAAATTTTTAAGCGAATTTGAATCAAAACCAAAATACTGTATCATGGTAGATTATAACTCTTGCCAATTTCATTTATATTATATTTTTTAAAATATCCTCGATTTGTGATAACTTGCCTCATTAACTTTGAATTCGATCTGATCTGTAATTGGCATTAGAGGCAATCAAACTATATTTTGAAATTTTTGGATTTGGACGGAAAAATTATAAAAAAATATAATCGATCAAATATGTTGTATTTCTTTCGAATCCAAAATTAAACGAATTCTGAATTTCCTTGAAGAGGGATATATTAAAGATAATGGATTGAAAAGTATGTTGTGTTTCAAATGATTTTGAACAATAAAATCGGAGAGTTTCATGAGGAAGGCCATTTTTGAACCAAATACTTAAATTTGATCTTCTTTCTGAAAGTCAATTGTATCAAAACTCAAATACTTAAAGCCACCAAATAAGGAGTACAAAACCCAGTTTCTTCATAAAACATAATAAATTTTAATCTAATTTTATTTTTATTTCTGACGTAGCTATTTTCAATTAAAAAATGTCTCAAATAAAGTTTTCAAAATAAGCTCTAATATTCAATGAGAAACTTCAGAATGCCTCTTTTCCAGAGTTTGATTCACAAAAACTTTTCCCACACACCTTGTTCCAACAACTATAATATTGAAAATAACTTCATTTTTTTTAAATAACCTTAATTTTCAAAATATTTCTAATACATGTCCAAAAGTAATTTCTTATTTAATTTTTGTTTAGTTCAAAGACAAACAAGAAACTTTAATTTTCTTCCTTCTTTTCTTTTTTTTTTTAATCTTCAAACAAGAAAAACAACAAAAACAAAAAAAGCCTTTAAAAGAAGAAGAATTATCAACAATTACCATAACAGGCAAATACTCTGAAGCAATTGTTTACACACCCAAACTTGACAAGGAAACACATGTACAAATAAAAGCAACAATGGATCATGTAGCTTTTGAGGGATCCAAAGTTAGAATCATGCCAGATGTACATGCGGGTGCGGGATCGGTTATTGGGTTTACAGCAACAGTTACTGATAAAGTTATTCCTAATATTGTTGGTGTTGGTATGATTTTGTCAAATTTCCTTTTTTAACTTTCTTTTAATTCGATCAGCCCATTTCTTACTTAATTTGTCAAACCCTGGAAAATAACGTTGTTCTATTTTACTGTAATGAGGTTTTCAAATTATTTCTCTGTTTCTTTTTTTTTAAAAGGCCATTGTTCTTGTTGCTTTTAAAAAAAATTAATTTGATTTTGAACAATAGTAACACGTTGAAAAATCAAAGTGTTTCAGGAACGAGATCACACAACTTAATCGTTCTGGAATAAAATTGTCACTTCAGTTTTAATGGGAAAAAAACAGTGAATCTTTTCATTTACTAATATTTTTTTAATCATTTTAATCCTTTCACTTTAAAACAAAAACCAAGGTCCAAAAGTTAAATTGATTATTAGAATCAAAATAGAATTCAAAGCATCAAATAAAACCAAAATTTAAGCATTCTCAATTTCCCAAATTTTAGATTTTAATTATAAAAATTTGAATAAAAGTTAATTTTTCGATTTTTTGATGGTCTGCTTTTCTCTATTTTATGTAAAATTGGCCTCAAGATTTAGTCAATAAATATTAATCCAGTTTGAGGAATTTCAGTTTCGTATGCCTTCATTTATCAGTAAAAAATTAGAAAAAAAATAATTGAAAAATTTTCCTTTTCAAATACCATCTTTGGATTAAAACCAATATGACAATTTTTTTACAGAATGGCAAAGTTGAATTTGGACAGAGACTCACTGTTTTGTTAAAAACCGCAATTAAGGATTGGCACTCCGCACGAATTCCTATTCTACAATAGCAACGCCAACTATCAATGTTAGTTAAGGTAAATACGATCTTTGATCCACCAATTAAAATTATTTTTTCAAAAATGGTGTTTTATGCTTTTTTTTTTTTTGTTTTTATTTTTGGTTCTACTTTAAAACCTCACATACAACGTCATTTTAAAATGCACCTAAGAAGATATTCATTCAATTAGTTTTTCATTTAAGTCAGTTATGAATATTTTGCTATTAATTACTCAGTGGAATTCAATAATTTCAATACTATTCTAAATTACACTTTTGTAAAAAATTTTGAAGTTTGTGATCTTTCGAAAAAAAAATGAAATGGAAAATGAATTGGAAAATCGAATAAAAAGTAAGAGAAGTTTTATTTTGTTTTGTTTGTAAATTATTTTGGTTAATATTAATTGGAGTTGGTTAGTATATTTGCAAAGATTTCTTTTAGTTGTCTTGATTGTGTCTAATTCTTTTCTTAGTTTGTTTTTACTCCCTTTGTTTTAATTTCTCGACGATTTCAGGTTGGGTTAATAAAGTACCTGCTAAATGGATTCTTTTTGAAGGTGTGGAAACTGAGGATTTATTATTAATCTTCAGGCTAAATCCTGTTTTCTCTGGGTTTAGTGGATAGATACCAGTGTGTTTAAAGGCGGAAATAATATTTTTAAATGTAAAAGCAACTTGCATCCCATCTTTTGCATTAGTAACAAAGTGAGTAAAGGACTTTGGAATGTCTTGACGTTTAAGATGATTTTTTAATGAACAAAATATCCCACAGTCAAGTGGTTGATAAATGTGTGTTCCGTTGGCTGGAAAACAAACTATATCGATACCATGTTTAATTGCCAATTCGCATGTTCTAACATCAAAATGTGATTTATGACCATCTAATGTTAATAATGCCGGGTGGTTAGAATTGAGTCGATTTCTTGTTTTTTCTAAAAATGGGATGAATGTTTTTAACATCCATAAATGATAAATATCTCTATCAATGAATCCTGAATTTGTTTGAACAAAATCTAATTGGACTAAATGATTTTGGAGAATTAATTTGCTTGGTATTGTTTTCAGTTTACTGATAATTAGAGTTGGTAAACTTGAACCATCAGAAGAAACACAACAAACTGCAGAAATATGAAATGAGCTTTTTTCCAAATTTCGTTTTGGTTTTTGAATTTGGACATACGACCTTCATTGATAATCTATTTGAATCATTACAGATGGGAGTTTCATCCATATTAAAGATAAATTCAGGTGGGTAATGATATTTTTCGAATAAGGCCTTCATTAGCCACCAATAACGATTAACTTCAATTTGTGAAACTTCTGTTCTTTTTTTTTCAATTTGCGAAGAGTTACCAAGTTTTATTTTATTTCTTTTTGACCAACTATAAATCCATTGATGACTTAAAATACAATCTTCTGGGTTATAGTTCTGCATGTTTTTCAATCGATTTTTCTTGATTATCCTATTTGCTTTACATACAACTTCTCGAATAGTTGGTGATTTATTTTGTTCGCATTTTTTCAAAATGACTTTTTTTAAAAGTTCTTCTTCATTTTCTAAAAGTTTTGCTGGTCTTCCAACCTTCTTTACGTTTTTTTCTTTCAAGTATGTCTTTTTTCGATACAAAAAAGAGTTTTGTTTTACACCAAAATATTTGCAAATTTCCGAGTCTTTTATTTTAAGTTTCTTTTCATTTTCCAAAATTATTGATAATCTTGCTGCCTTTTCGAGTTTATCTTTCATATTTCGAAATTCTGAACTTGATACATATTTTGAAAGGTCAGTATTATTCTTCAAATTCATATGTTAAATACAAAAAAAGTAAAATTTAAAAAAATGATGAAAAATTTTCAAATTAGAATTTTTCGAAAAAAATAGCTTTTCAAAATTTATTACAAAAGTGTTATAACGTTATTATTAGTGGGAATTAACAAAAAAATCAAAAATAAAATCTAAATTTTCAGAAAAAAACAACTTTTGGTCCAAAAAAAAAAAAAAAGTATTTTAATATGTCCTTAATAAAGTAAAGCACTATTTTTTTTCAGATTAATATTTTTCAAAATCTAGCTTTATAACTTAATTCAATTAACCACTCTGATAAAATTTTTTAGAATAAAAACACTCTCAACTTTGGAATATCGAAAATATTTTTTGAAATTAGTGTACACTTTTTTATTTTTTTTTGAAAAATTGGGGCTGAGAAAACTTTGAAATCAAAGAATACGTTGATATATTAAATTAGAAGATTTTTCCAGAGAGTTTATCTTTTTTAAATAACTTTTTTTAAAATTTTACCATTTAAAAATAAAAAAAAACATTTGAGGACCAAATTAGTCCCTATTGTGAAAAGAAAATTCACACAATTTAGAATTTGTTTGAGTAAATGAGTTAAAACAAGATAGTGTATATAAAAATATACATAATTTCAACTTTGAAATCAATGATTTTGACAAAAAATGTTTTCAAGAAAAAGTTAAATGGAAACTTTATTTATTTTTATTTTTTCATTTAGTTTTTTTAATTTTTTTAATGGAAGGTATTTGTTCAGTTTTCCATTTTTAGTGTTTTTTTGGGTCATAGGGACTAATATGAATAAAAGATCCTAAAAATCTTAACAAACTTCAATAATTGTCTTTTCTATTGTATATTTAGAATTCATTTGGAGCCTCCATTCTTAAGATGATAAAAATTATTTTCCAATTATGACAAAGTTTCCTTATTTTCTTGAGTAATTTTTTTTAAATTCTTTAGATAAATTCAAATCAAAACGGTAAACAAATCAACCTGTAAAATACTTAATATAGTAAAGTTAAAAAAAGCATTTTTTACAAATAGTTTCAGAATAAAAATTCGTTTCCATTCTTTTTGTTTTACAACGATCACACAAAGATTGATATTGTCATACTTTAGATGGAATAGTTTTGCTAGTTCAAAATTCAAAAAAAAATAGAATAAATATTTTACAAAAACCAATTTTTGTGATTTACCCCCTTAATTATAATTTTATTTTTAAAAAAAAACTATTTTAATTGAGTTGCCAATTATTTTCCTTTCCAAGAATTTGCAATTATCGAAATTAGTAAAGCTATTTTAAAAAAGTGAATACTGTTTTTTTTTTTTAAATTACAAGAATTAAAACTTTTTTCAAGTTTTCTATTTTTAATAAAGAAAAATTTTTTTACAATAAAATTTCTTTTCTTCCAATTCTACCTTCCACACCCCACATTCGAAGGTGGAATATCTCTTTTTTAAAACTAAATTTTTTTCAAAAGTTATACTAACAAAATACTCAACTTTTTTAAAATAACTGTAAAAAAAATTTTTTTTTATTATTGAAAATTGTAACAATATTTCTCATATTTTGTAAAGTAAATTGCCCATTTTCATTCAATATCATTGTTTAATATTTGAAAACAATCAATAATAAGCAAATTGAATTGTTGGTTATATTTTCAAAAGGGTACAGTTACTTTACGAACGAAATTATTAATTAACCAAAACTTATTTAAAATTGAATAATCTTGATAAGAAATGTTTTTTGTTGAGTTAATCTTAACATTCAACTCTCAGTGAGACAGGAAATTCTTATTTATCAAATGATCATTTCAATAACAATTCAAAAAAAAAAAATAATAATTGACTTTGTTGGAACTACCTTCTTGTTTGGTTAACTTTACTTGTGAGAAATGATCTTGGGTTATCAAAAAAAAAAAAAAAAAAAGAAAGAAAGAAAAATCTATCTTCACAATTACTTTTATGATGTAATCTTCTCTGCCTGAATGTATGATTATTATATAACCGAACTTCTTCTATTCAATAAAACTTTTAAAATTGGAACTTAATGTATATATGAAAGAATAGAACCTAAAAAGTGCTAGCAAAAATTCTATTTTCCATGAAATTATTTTTCTAATTTATTTTTGAATTATGTATAAATTCTTTTTTTAATGAAGACTCATAATTATTGTTCAATTCTGAGTTTAATGGTAATTTCTCGTGTAATATTAAGGATTTGTAAACCATCAATATCTCTTGAAAATGGTAATTGTTGAAAATATTTTTGAAATCAAAATAATGAAAACTATATCAAAACAATATTTAATTCGCCTTAATATATATTTACTCGTATTTGAATAATAAATGGGGGGGAAGTTTCAATCAAGCTTTCTTTCTTTTTTTTTTAAATAATTAATTATCTTTATTCCAAGAACCCAGTTTAAATTTACTTAGTTCATATTAATTTCAGAACTTCTGATATAGCATCTAATATAGACTAGACTTTAACATTTTTGACCAAGTTAAAATCGTTAAAAGAATAGCAGAATCACACTTTCATTCGAATTAGAAATAATTTTAATTTAACGAAAATTTTGTATCATTTGTTATCTTTTTTGTTTTATTTACAATTCCGTTTTTCCTATGATGTAATCGATTATGCACAATCGAAAACTTTTCTAAAGTGATTGATATTTGGTTATAGTTGATTTCCTTTAAAGAGAAAAACCCACCCGAATATAATTAGTCGATGGTGTCTAGCCTTTGACCAAACAATAATTGTTAGTGAAATTTCAACAAATTAAATTTAATTTTATTTTATTGAGTGAAAGGAGTAATTAAAAAAAAATTATCAAAATAAAAAAAGCTAAGAAGAAAAATAATGTTTAAGAAATTTATCAATGCATTTTTTTCTTCTGATAACTGTATCTGTTTACATACTCGTTGAATTAGAAGTCTCAAATTTAGCCACGAATTTAGTCACGAAAGAAGTCTCGAATTTAGTCACTTCAAAATTCTCTCTTTAACAGATAATGTGTTTTTGTAACATTTAACCTTAAACAATAAATCCACTCTTCAAAATTTTTTACACAGCATTTTTTTATTTTAATTAATAATTATTTATTATTTTTTTTTGTGAGTGTTGTAAATTATAAATAATTGTTTACATTTCAATTAGTGAATGGTTTTTATTTTGATATTTCTTCTAAACTCTTTTTCAAATATTGTTACTCACCTGAAATAATAAATTGAAAAAAAAAAAAATATCCATTAGTATTCAAGAACAATTAATAACTAAATCTGATTGGTAATTCACTTTTAAACCATTCTAAATATATAAAAGACTGATATATTAAAAATTAAAAAAAAGAAAACCAAAAACTAAAAAAAAAGCGAGTATCAATTTTTGAAATGATTCTATTTCAGCGTATAAACTAGTTTACAGTTCTGTTTTAAAACTTTTTCAAAATGTAATGAATAAGAAAATTTAAAAATCTTGTCAATCACAAAAAATCTAACTTTTTTCAAATTAAAAATTATATAAATGAATCTTTATTAAAAAAAAAAAAAAAACAAAAAATAAATAACAAAAAAAAAAAAAGATATTGGTTGCGGTGTTTTAGCAATTAACCTTGGCGAGCAAGTATTTAAAACGAGAAAATTTAAACAATTTGATGAATTTGTGCATCAAATGGTTCCTAGTGGATTTAATGTAAATCAAATAGGGCCATCAGAAGAGGAAATGAAGCAAGTGTTAAAAAGCATTGACGAAAATGCAAAGCTTAAATCACTTCTTAAAAATTTTAAACAAATGGCCACTGATATTGGGATTGATGGTAAAAACAACAAGAATAAGAATCAAGGAAAAAACGATTTTATGATGAGGAGTCTTGGAACTCTTGGTGGGGGAAATCATTTTATTGAACTTGATCTTGATGATCAAGGAAAAACATGGCTTGTTATACATACAGGTTCGAGAAATCTGGGGCTTCAAGTTGCAAAATTCCATCAAGCAAAGGCTGTGAAAGCTGTTGGTGATATGGGTGGAAGAGAATACCTGGAAGGGGAAAATGCAAAATTATATTATAGGCATATGAAAATTGCGCAATATTATGCAAAATTTCAAAGGAGAATCATCGCTCATAGAATTCTTGAGGGGTTCTTTGGGTTATCCCTCGCTGAACAAGAAATTGTGGAAAGTGTCCATAATTACATTAATTTTGAAGATAGAATTATTAGAAAGGGTGCAATTTCAGCAAGAGAAGGCGAAAGGGTTGTGATCCCTTTCAACATGGCTGCAGGTTTAATTATCGGTACAGGTAAAGGAAACCCAGATTGGAATAATTCTGCACCTCATGGTGCAGGTAGAGTAATGTCAAGAAATCAAGCCAGAAAAAGAATCCCATTGGAGAAATTCCAAAAGGCGATGAAAGAGGCAGGCGTTTGGTCTTCATGTGTTGTCAAATCGGTCATAGATGAAGCTCCACAGGTTTATAAAAATGTTAACGAGATAATGCGATATATCAAGCCAACAGTAAATATCGATTTAGTTTTAAAGCCAATTTATAATTTTAAAGCAAAATAATTTGATATTCTAATAATAATAATATAAATATTTTGATCGAATATTTTTACGGTTACTATTACTATATCTAGAGATATAAAAATATATTATGATTATTTATTTTATTTAGCATTTTGATGATTTTGATACTATATTATTTTTATCAAGATACAATCTAAATATTTCAATAAAAATTTTTTCTGAAACTTTGTTTTTTCTATTTATTTTTGTTTTTATAATTTTATTACCCGGTATATTATTAATTTTCAAATTTGGTTAAATTAAATTTTTAAATTGGTCAAATTAAATTTTTTTCTTATTTTTGAAGAGTTTCTTGGTTATTTTCATTGGTATGAAAGTTTTTATCGGTTGTTTTTAATGATTGTGAGAGGAAAAATAAAAAATATTATTTTGCGATTGGTAGTATTTTATTACTTAAATTGTTGAAAATTCAAAAGGTTGAAATGATCAACACTAAATATTTTAAAATTTTGTTTTAAACCCCGTTTTAACCAAAGTTAAGTGGTAATTTTTAACACTTAAAACAATTGTTAAAAGTCTAATTGGTCACTTAATTATTTTTTTTTTTTCAAAATCCTAGATAAATTTCATAAACTTGTACTGAAAAAACCTTACAAACATATGCTAACATTCTTAAATTCGGGTATAAGTTGGTTTTAAAATACCCACCAGTAATATATTTCAATTAAATTAACATTTTTGAAAAAATTAATAATTTGACCAAATTTGAAGAGTAATATTTTCCCATTATTATCCAATAGGGATATTTTTTTGAGTTTTTACAAATAAAAAATTTTAATATTCAATTTAAATGATTTTTCACCAGGTATAAATTTATTATAATTTTATTTTTATACTTATTAACAAAAGTTCGTGGACCCAATTGACTTTAAGAAAGGTGAGAAATAAATAAAAATATTGGCCGTGAATTCAAATTGTATCTATGTGTAATTATGAAATTAAAGAATTACAAATTTCTCTTATTTGCTGATAGTTTTTTGAATGATAATTTCCATCTTTTATTTTACATTCTTTGTGTTTATAAAATATTTTTCAACTGGGAAGGTTGGTTATCTAGTTTGTTATCAATCATGAAAAATAAATATAAAAAAATACAATATAATTTCTTGAGTTCCATGTTTTTCTTTTATTCTGAACAAAAATCCAAAAATATTTTAATTGGTTAAGACAGTTAAAATATTAACAATAATGTCTTTACTTTCAATTTGTAAACAATTGTGATTTTAGAAGATAAATTTCATAATTTTTTATTGTCTTTTTTGTTTTTATTTCCTTTTTTCCAGTTAGAAAATCGTTTGTTTCGGTCGTTGTGAATTTTTTCCAATGTTTTATAAGATTTTAGTGTTGAATCTGTTAAATTGGAAAATAACATACAATTGGTAGATGGTATCTTATCATTTGATCGATCAACAATTGTTGGTGAAATTTCAACAAATTTGTCAATATATATTTTTTTTTCAGCTTGTTTCATTATATTAAATGGTAACATATAAAAACTTTTTATCTTCATTAACTTTAAAGTGGTTGATATTATGTTTGGAAAAGTTCAATATATTGGGATTGTTATTTACTATTTTTGATTTTGGCTATCAAAATGTTTTTCATGTGGTTCATATCTTCAATTTTATAAACATTTTGATAAGAACAAAAAAAATAAATTATCTTTTAATCATTTTTTTTTAATTTTAATATCTAGATGTATTAATATAGGGGAATTTTTTTTTTTTTTTTTTTTTTTTTTTTTTGGGGGGGGGGTTAAAAATAATAAAAACCATATTATCTTAACAAAAAAATGATATGTTTTCAATAGATTCCATCCTTCAGTACAAATATATTTTGGATAAATCCATTTGTGTAAAAATTCTGAGAATGTCCCAACTTTTTAAAACTTTTTAAATCCAAATTCCAACGGATATTCTTCATCTAATTCCAAATTAAAAGATTTTTAATAATAATTACTAAAATGTTCAAAAATTTTTCCAGTTTATTCTTCTTGGTATTTTTTTCTTTATTAGTTAATTGGTCAAAAATTCGGATTTCAATTTTTAATAATAACACAAAAAAGTTGGTCTTATTTTTGGTGTTAATTACTGGAAATGAGAAAAAATAAAAAATATTGAAATTGGAGTGGGAGGTATATGAGTAATTTAAAACCACGGTCACCTTTAATGTACAAAATTTCAACAATAATCCAAGTTCAAAAATAATTAAAGTGGAAAATGTGAATTTTAGTAGGATAATATGTGTATAAAAAAATTTTCAAAAAAATACAACTTAATTTGTGATTTTTTTTAATACAATCGTGTTGGAATTTTGTGCTTTAAAAGGGTAATAGACTGTATTTACTTTAATTTTTTTTTTTATAAGTTTTTTATCAAGTTATTTTTTGGGTTTCTGACTTGATTTTGCGAATATAATAAAATAATAAAATGTGGGGTATGTGTAGTGGTAACTTTATCATTAATTTTTGGATGGGTGTTAAATACGTTGAGTGTTTTTTTACCTGATGTTATTTTTTCGTTTTTAATTCATTAAAATAGTTATTATTTTGAATGAAGTTAAACCAAATTAAAGATGGGATATTAAAAAACGAAGAATTGATACAATTAATTGAAGGTGGTTGGATTTCCTGAAATAACAAAATAAAAATCACATTTATTTGTGAAAATATTTGAATTTGCTTATGAACTCGGTTTCAAAGCGATAGGATGATTAAAAATCAAATTTTAAAAATGAATAAACCACATTTCACCAAAGGTGCCCTGTCAGCAAATAAAAAAGTCACTTTATTTTTGAGAATCGACCAAACTTAGATTGTTTAGAAACATGGGAAATAATAAACTTCATATAAGAGTCGATAATCATAAAAGAAAACCCTGAACAAACCATAAATTTCAAAAAAAAAAAAAATGTTAAAAAATTTTTTGTGCCCCATTCATTGGAACTTCTCTTACAAAATTTCTCAATTTCTTTAAGTAATTAAAATTGTCGATGATAATATTTTTCACTTGTAAATGTATGAATTTTAAAAGAGTATACCAAGCCTAACTTTTCTATATGTTAATTTGGAGTTTCAAACATTTTATTTTTCAAATTTAATTTTCAAAAAAACAATAAAAGGGAAAAAAAAAAAAAAAAAAATAAAAAGCAAAAAGTAAAATACAAAGTAAAAAAAATAATTACAAAATGAGAAAAAAATGATTCTGATCTAAAAATTTAAAATTTTAGTTTGTGAAGAATATTGAATTAAGCCATAGAATGTGTTATATTTCTTCAATAAAACTTTCTCTCTTTTACTGAAAATTAGTTTATTTTTATAAATTGAAATTATCTATTATAATAAAAAAATTACTATTTTAATAATCAATTCTAAAAACCAAAAAAATTATTTTCATCTAAAAAAAAGTAAAACATAAACAAAAATTGTGAGTTATTATGGAATTTAGTTTATTTCGCGGGGAAACTCGGATTACTGAAGTGATTTTTAAAAAAATTCATTTTTAAACAAACTCTAAATTGTTGAAAGGGTTACACATGCATCAACCAAAAAGTAAAATAAGAATGCTTTATATTATATACGTGGTATCATGTTTTCCTATTCTGGGTACAGCTATCCCTAAAAACAAAAAAAAAAAACATTTTCCATTATCTAATATTTTTTAGTAATAAACCCTTCACCAAATTTTGGGGAAAAAAAATCTAGAATTAAGGGACTAATCTCTATTAAATTTTTTTACCTCAATTTAATAGAGATTGATAAAATTTTTTTGTCAATTACTTAGATTTGAAAACCCCTGTTTATTTTCATATTAAACTTGTTTCTAGATTAGGAATCCTTATTTAGAAATTGGTCAAAAAAAAATAATAGAGACTAGTCCCTTAAGACACAATTTTTGAAATTTTTTTTTTTATACGAAATTGTTTTACGATTATCCAAATTTTAGACCAAAATTTGGAATTTTTTTGTTCGTTAATTATCTAAGTAAGTTTGCACCTTATCAGTGTTTCTGTCTGAATCTAAATTCTGGAAATCTTTTTTTCCTTCCTAAAAAAGAGTAGAAGTACAAAAGAGATATTAAGAAATTAATAATAAGGAGCATTGTTTTGAACATTAGGTTCTTCTTTATTTGGCTTTATGGATACTTTTGAACAGATTCTGATCCAAAAAAAACATACTAAATATTTTGTTTTCACTACTGTTTTATTCCAATTAATGATTAAAAATTTTTATTTCAAGTTCTCAAATATTTTACAAATTATTTGATGTACGTAAAAACCCTAAACATCTTCACAGTCCCAATAAGAAATGATATTTTTAGAAATTTTCTGAAGTTTCCTTATCGGACTTTGAGATCAAATTTTAATCATTTTAACTTGATTTTGACAGTACACTAAACACCTGTTTAAGGTATTTCCAAACTCAATATAGGTTGTTTGTTATCCCCTTCTAAAAGCTAATTTTGAGTTTTCCATTTTTTATATGATTAAACTTGTAAAAGACTCAATAAGAGTAGAGATATCAAAAGATTTTCAAATCAAATTAAAAATATTTCAAAAAAGATACTTTTGAAAAAATTGGATGTTTTATTGGAAAAGTTGATTTTTCTTCGGATTTTATCTTTAATTTTTAAATAGTTCGTTCTTTCTTTCAAGAAGTGATCGAAATATAAAGTAATTGGTGTTTGTTATGTGTATCTTTTTTATTTCCATAATGTGATTTCGATCAGTACTTTAAGAGACATTTATTTCAACTACACTCATCCAAAAAAAAGACTGAACAACCAAAAAAATTGGAACTTGAAGAGGGGGTTAACTAAAATTCAAATTTGAAAATTTGTGAAGTCGTTTCGATGGAAATAATATATATTTTACAGAAAATGTGAACAAGTTGTGTTGGGAAATGGAAGTATTCGGAGAACCACTGCTTCAACTCATAACATTTACTTTCGTAAAATTTTATTCGTAAAAAGAGAATATTTCTTTTGTTTGAAAATAAAAAAACCAAAGTACGTTTTGAAAAGTCTAGTTCAAAAAAATGTTTCAGGAAGGGGTTTCTTCTGAAAAATACAACAAGTAGTTTTTAGAAAATCTTCAAAAGCAAAACAAGTCTTTTTAATTGAAAAAGGAAACAAAAAAGAGACAACACGCCCCAATGTGTTACAGTTCAAGAAATCAAAAGTTCATTTCACAGACAATTACTCAAAACCAATTTAAAAAAACCAACTTTTTCTCTATCGAAACGAAAATCACCTAACTCATTATTTTGATTGGATAGCAAACAAAACCTTTTATTTCAAGTTAGTTTTATTTGAAATTTTGTTCATTTAATCATTTTTCTTTAATTTCTAACTAATAATATTTAACAAGTAAATTTTTTTTTTTTTTTTTTAGTTTCAAAAGCTTTTTCTTTTTTTTTTTTTTTATTATTTCTTCAAAAAATAATTTTTTTTTCTTTTTTGAAACATCACGCATAAAACCACACGAACAAAACTTTATTTGCACACAAACATACTATAATCAAAAAGAGTCAAAAAAAAAGATTTTCCCTTGAACAGGAATGTGTTGATTACAAATAACTTTTTTTCTTTTTCTTTCAAAAAAAAAAAAAAAAAAAAGATTGTGCTCAACACTAAAGCAAAACTCAAAAATTTAATATTTTGAGAAAAGAAGAAAAATCCTTTTTAATACATAATTATTTTTTCTTAATTTTTTTTTTAAATGATATTCTGGATTTTAAAATTAGTGTGGTTTATCGTGGCTCAAGAATGACAATCAAATTATTTTTTTTTTTTTTCTTGTTTTTCTTTTTTATTTTTTAAAAACACTTTTTTTAAAACTGAAAACCCTTTCCTTTGTATAACTAATAAAACCAAATTATTTCTTCTCTCTATTAATGTAATTTTTATTTTTAATTTCTTTCTAATAATTTTAGTGTCTGATCTCTGGAAATCCGGTTTATTTTCTTGCTTCGAAGATTTTAATGTATGTATTTGTGGACTTGTATGTCCAGCATTACAATCAGCTAAAAACAAAGCTGCTATTGACGAAAGAAACTGTACTATTTGCGATTGTCTCTGTAAGTCATTTTTTCGAAAAGCAACATTATTTTACGTTTTCCAAAAAAAATCGAATTTCTCCTAAAAAATAAAACAATCAATCAAACAAACAACAAAAAAAAAAAACACACAAACAAACAATCAATACTCCTAAAACCCTTCACAACAACTAGGTTGCCCACCAGAATTTTTCACAAGACAACAAATTAGATCATCTTATGGATTTGAAGAAGCACTTCTCAACGATTGTCTCACCGCAGCTATCTGTATGCCATGTGTCATTTGCCAAGACGCCCGTGAAATCAACCAAAGATCCAAAAAATAAACAACCTATTGTCACTTGTTTGTTGTTATCTCCAACAAAAGATATTTTCTGAAATTGAAAAAAAAAATTTTAATTTATTCTGTCTTTTTGTTTTTTTTGATTTTTTTTGATCCTAAATTTAAAAATCAAATATGGACTTTTTAAAGTATTTCGTTACTTTTTTTAATTTTTCTTATTTATGGAACACTCCCTTTTTCGGGCAAATAAATACTTAAACCCTAAATTTTTCTGTTAATTTTTGTTTTTTGTTTTTTAATTAATTAATTGGATTTCGATCAAGTTGCTTTTGTGTCACAAATATTGTGGTCAATTATTTTTGAAGAACAGGCACTTGAAAGATAGATCGTTTTTTTTTAATTTATTATTTTTATATGGAAAACGTTTTAACCTCAATTTCCAAAAAACTGCATTAAGATCAGAAACCTTACAGTCTTTCCAAAGCTACCTTGAAATTGTAACAATAACAAATAGTGTAATGTCAATATAAATTCTTGTATATTTGTTCATTTAGGAAAACTTTCCATTTAATAATTTCTTTTTCCCGTCTTTAAATTTTTAAAAATTTATATCGACATTACAATATTTGATATCGTTAAAATTTCACAATAGCTTTGGACAGATTAGAATAAATTTAAGGTTCATCATACATGCTGGAAATATTATTATAGTGTATCAATTTCCAAATCTTTTAAAATTTAAGGCCGGGTTGGAACGAATACATCGATTTTATAAGTAAAAATAAAATTATATAATTTGGAAACAATAATTACTGTTTATAGGTTGGAAACGAAAGCAAATTATTTTTTTTATAAGACACAAACTATATGTCTTTAGCTTCAATTTCGGTATTTTTTATTTTTTCTAAATCCCAGTAATTGATACAGTAAAAATAATATTGACTCTTATATGGGAATGAAAAAATGAAAGGGAAAATGTTGATCAATAAATGAATAAAGAAAAAAAATTCAAAAGAAAATAAGCTAAAACAATTTTTTGCTTATTTTGGAAACAGAATATAAAATCTATTAATTTGGAATTGAATTAAGAGTTACTTATTGAAATTTGAATTTAATAAAGTTGTAAAAGTTATGGCACTCTGTTTTTGTTCATAATATATTTATACAAAAATATATTTGTTTTAAAAAGCAAACTGTTTGGAAATACTCTATTTTTTGGAAACATAAGAAGTTTTTTTTTTTTTTTTTTAATTTTAAGGATACCCACCAAGATATTTTCAAATTATAAAGGATAAAACAGTATTTAGTTGATAATAGAATATGGAAAACATATCTTTATACCCCCAACACCCTAATTTTAAAATTAAATACTGAGGAGCTTAAAAGACTAATTATATAATTTTGAGTTTTTTTTTTTTTTTTTTTTTTTTTTTTTTTGGATGTAAAAAATATTTTATAGCTTGCATAACTGTTCAAAATTTATCAAGAAACCTAAAAATTATTGTAAACAAATACAAATATGAATTTTTTACAGTTAAATGATTACAGAAAACGTATAGTATGTACCTAACCACCCGTTAATATATCGCCCCATTTAAAAATTTAGAAAAAAAGAAACAACCAAAAACATATTATTAAAATTATGATATAAAAGGGATCTTTATTTATCATTGTGGTTTAGTATTATTATTTTTTTTTTCCATTTATAACCAACATTCTACCAGTAAAAGTATATATAGTGCCAATATCAGCCAATATAGGTTTTTTTTTTTTTTTTTTTTTTTTTTTTTACTATATTATTATAAAGGGAACTTTCAAAAATGCTTTAAGTAACCTATAAGAAAAGTTGAAATATTAAAAACATTTAATATTAACCAAAAAATATAAAAAAAAATTAATTACACCAAAAAAAATATTAATACACAAAATATTATGAAAACACTAATCATTTTATTTGGTATTGTAAAAGATCAGTTTTTATTTGTACAGCTATTGGATGTTCTAAAAAAACAATTTTTTATATTTTCAAGATAAATAAAGAATTCAATATATTTATCCAAAATTTGGATATAGTAATATATAATATCTGGTTATATTAATAGAATCATTATAATTTCAATTGAAAAATCGTTTGCTAAATACCAATCCACAAAATTTTGATTTTTTTTTTTTTACAAATTATTTTACCAGAAATCAAAATTTTGTGTCTTAATTTGAGATTTTTATAGTTCTTTAAACCACTTTGAAGTTTGTACCTTAAAAGTAGAATTCGTTGTATAAAGATATAAGTTATACTTCAAAAAAATACACAGAACCTATTTAATCTAATTAATCAAAATTATGGATTTTATTATTCTTACTAGATATTTTTTTATCAACCTTATTAAAGTTATAAAATACACAGTAAAAAAGAAAAACTTATAAAAAAATTGAAAATAAAAAATACTTAAAAGTTAATAATAATAATAATAATAATATAAAAATTACAGTACCTAATGTACTGGTCTTAGTGCCACTGGTTATGTTTTTTTTTCTTTTTAATTTGAATAAATTCGGTGAAAATTTTGTTTTAGTCTCAATTCTTTAAAATCAAAAAAAATAACCCAACAAAAATGGAACACAAGATTATTAATCAGATATTGTGAGATTTTTATTGATTTTAAGATGATCTTTTTATCGTGTATTGGTACATCCATATATTATGAAAAACCTAAATACAATTTGATTTATTTTAATTTGACCAGTTGAATTATATTATTATTATTATTTTATAATATTTGAATTCTTTTTCTTATTCTTTTTTTGATTTTGATATGTTTTCTTTTATTACACCTTTCCAAGATCCTGATAAATAAATAAAAAGACATCTCAAATTCAAAATTCTTTTGGTTCTATGATTTTTTACAAGAAAAAAAAGATAAAATATTGAAAATCATTTCAAAAAAAAAAAAAAAAAACAGAAAATAGGAGGGAAATTAATAAAAGAAGGTTTAAACTAAATAAATGATACATGAATGGTGTAAATATTACCTTTTTATAATTCTTAAACCGTAGATAGGTTTAAATAAAGTTATAACTTATTTACCTTAACTCTTTTTTTTTATTTATTTATTTTCGAAATATTTATAACTATCTTAAGGGTCGAGTTATTAAGGTAAAAAGTTTTTTTCTAAAATAGAAAAAAACTTTTTAGAAATTTTTATGAGGACCTAACACCAATCAAAAATTTACTGAACTATGATGTCGGATTGATCTCCAAAAATCAACAACCAAAAATGAAGACATTTTTTAAAGAAAAAGCCAAAGAGGTACACTCAATTTTCAATTAGAATAACCGCGAATTACAATTTTGAAAACAACCATTTCAGTTTTGAAGTGTCCTCTTTGGCACTTGTTAAGATCTGGGATCATTTTTTTTTCTTTTTTTTTTAATTTTTCAAATGAGTTATTTTTATCAAAAGAATATTACAAAATCCTTACTTTGCCAAATTTAGAGGGTTTTAAAATAACCACAAATTAGATTAAACCGAATTAAATTGATTGTTAACTGAAAAGAAAGCAATTTGTTTTAAATTAAACTATTTTAACCATCTGGAAATATAAAATGAAAAAGGATGGATTTTTTTTTTAATTTTGATTTTGTTGAAATTGAGAACTCTTTTAAACTTATTTTTATTCGTTGAATTTTTTATCAAAGAGGATCCAATGAATTTTTTTTTTTTTTGTATTTTGAATTTTTTTAACAAACCGAAGGGCAATTTCACAACACCCTTTTTGGTCTCAGGTCATCCCTTGAGTATAGAGCAAACCCACAATAAATGACTAAACCCTTAAAGTATATAAGATGATAACTCATAAGTTAACTTTTTTTCACAAAACAAAAAGAATAGAATATGAAAAAAACCAAAAATAAAAAAAATAAAACTTATTTCTGATTTGAATAAAAGTGAATATTACTATTGATTCTTTTTACTGTTTTAACTGTGCTTAAAATTATGAATATTAGTTTATTTTTATATTTTCGATTAAAATGATCATACTGTGAAATTTCAATATTTTTCCTTAATATAAATTGCTTACCTAATGATTTCACAATATTTCCAAAAAAAAAAAAAGAAATTTAAAAAAAAAAAAATATTTTTAATAATTATTTTGTTAAAGGTAGGAAAATTTTCAGACTTTATTTTTAGATATCCCAAATAACTTCATTAGTATTATTGATTAATAAATTATCAACTATGGTCAAAATGAATATATAAAAAAATAAAAAAATAAAAAAAATTTATTGTAAAATTTAAGGTTTTTCAATTATTTCTTTTAAAATTTAAAATTAAAAAATATAATAACTTATTTTAACATTTTTTTTTGAATTTCATTCAAAACTTTTGCTTGTTCTTTTGTTATAAAAGAAGAATTAGAACAATTTTTTAAAAAAATAATAACATCTCCTAAGGCAGGTGTATTGACCACTGAGCGAATTGTTGTTGTTTTTGTTAAAAAGGACGAAAAAATTTCAAAAAACGATTTTGAGAAGGGAGGCTCTAAAAATTCAATAATCTATTATTTAATAGTATAATGATAATGATAATGATAATGATAATGATAATGATAATGATAATAATAATGATAATAATAATGATAATAATAATGATAATGATAATAACAATGACAATAATAATAAATAATAATAATAATAATAAAAACGATTAATAAAAATAACAAACAGCAAAATGGATTAATGAATGAATTAAATTATTTTTTTATAAAAATAAAGAAAAAAATTAAAAAAAAATTTACCTTTATGACAAAATGACGAATTAAAGCACGATCTAATCTAGAGTCTTGGAATATTTTCATAACTTCCATTACTTTACTAATTTTCATTAATTCAACTAACAATTCAATTACCAATTTTTTCATTTCAAGTGCAAGTAGAATTGTATAATCAATTTTTATTAAAAGCCATTTCTGTAGGACATTGAGTGTTCTGTCTTGCAATTGCTTATGTGAGTAAATAATTTCTTTAATGAGTTCTAATTGTATGATCATAATATTTTTTGGTGAGTTATAAGCGGTTTTTGTTAAAGACATTTCGATCCATTTTAAAATGGCAACACTGATCACAGGTATTTTGATTGTTTTTTTAATTTCTTTGTAGCGGTTTTCTAAATCAGAAATGATCAAAACTTCATTTGCACAAACCCTTTTCATTGTTCGAATTGCGCTTATTGTTGATTCAATTTCCCGTTTCAACTCTGTGGAACTCATTCGATCAATATTTTCAATTTCTGAATTATGCACAATTAACGCCAATAGGGAAATTCTTTCATTAACTACCTGTGTAACTCTTTTCTGTGGATTGAAAATATCTTCAATTAAATATTCAATTAATTGTGGAATTCTAATAATTTCAATCGGTGGTCTATTGATAAGATTATCATTTAAATATTCTAAATAGAGTTTTCTAATATCGCCAGCTGATGTATTTTGCTTACGCAACATATTATAAACAGGTTGGCACACCTTGGAATATTTTGATATTTCTGATGTTTGGATATACATTTTCCAAACCACACTTTGATATCTATTTAAATTATTTTATAATTAAATTATTTTACATTATATATATATGTATGCATGTATGTATGTATGTGGTCGTTAGTTAGTTAGTTAGTTAGTTAGTTGGTTAGATATGGATAGATAGAAATATATTGATTGGCGGATTGAGGTATATTGAAGGATAGATAGAGATATATAATCATAACAATTTGTTTATTTTAGATGAAAATATCAAAAAAATAATAAAAAAAAAAAAAAGGAATAATTTTTTACCTTTCTTCAATTGTATTAATCATTTCTTGGATAATTCTTTTTAAAGATTTTGATGAACGTTCCATAACATTATTTAATAATACAATTGTATAAAGAAAATTATATTGTGTTTTACAGGATAATTCAAGTAAAGTTTTAAAAATTTTTTTTCTTTTCAGTTCGGTTTCTTTTTCCTTTTTTTGATCCTCGTATTCATTTTCTTGATTTAAATCAATTAATTTGCCAATTAAATTTGTAATTGCAACATTGAAATTTTCAAAAGTTTCCTTACCAGAAATGTTAGTAATAAGTTCATCTTCTTTTTGATTTAGTTGTGATATTTTTTGAATAGCATAATTTAAAATTAAACAATCAGGATACATTTTATGAAGATCATTAATTAATGGTTGCCATTCTGGTGATTTGATCATGTTAGAAAGCCAAACTGGGGCAGACTATTAAAAATTTAAAAATAATTAGAATTATAAATAAATATATATATATATATATATTAATGTTTGTGTGGAGGCATTATTAAATAATATTTATTATTTTGGATTAATATAATTAATAGGTATATTTATATTAATTTTTAAATTCCTAATTATCGAATATTATTCTCTTTTTGATTCAAAAATTCTTGGTTTGTAATTTTCTCTTTCAAAGAATAGAAACATGATTTTAGACACAGTTTCTGTTTATTTTTTTCTTGGGGCAAATATTACATAATTTAGAAAGTCTTTTATAATTATCTAATTTACTTGGATATCAACTTATACAAATTACCTGAAGATTATTTTATTTCTATTTTCCCCTTTCAACGTTTTATTACAATTTAATTTAAATTTTAACAGAATTTTCATTTTTTTAATTGATTGGCTTTTGAAAAAAAAAATTTTCTCTTTTATTTTTATTTGATAACTGGAATTGTAATATTTTACTTATATTTATTACAGAAACAAAATAGAGACATTAATAATTTGTCTCCCAACACACAATATAGTTTAAAAAAATGTGATTAATTACAAATTGTGAAATTTTAAAAAAAATCTACCTCCTTTATAATTTTGGTATTGCCATTTGGGAAATAAAGTGAAACAGGGAAAAAAAAGATCAACACGACTTTTAATTGCAAACTTTAATAGAATCACAGAAACCTGGTAATCCAAAATAAAGATCAATTAGATAAAAGAAAAAATAAAGGATTAAATACAAAAAGGGGGTTCAACACAATAGCAGTTTTTTTAATACTATTTTTTTGATAAGAGGTTTTTCATTGATTGATCAATTATTAAAAATGTCTTGAAAAAAATGAATATTTTTGAGGATCTCCAAAACCACTCTAACAATTTCCATAATCAATAATATTTAAATTGTTTTTGTTGATTTGATAGAAAATAATAATGAATTTATTCTTTGAAGTTATTTGTTTCTTCTATTGATTGATTTTACTTTTCGTTTTCAGGTTCTATTAAGGGTTCCAATTAAAAAACTTGTTTAACTTTTTTTTCAGAAAAGTTAATTTCAAATCATGATATTTGCGTAAATATTCATTTTAAAAATTAATCGTGAGAGAATAGTGAATGAATTTTAGACAAAAGCAGAAATATTTTGAAAATTTAAAAAATTTTTCTTGTAAAACAAATGAAATCCTAAAAAAAATGGTTTTAATTTTAAAAATTAACAAAATGAACAAAAAAAAAAGTTTGTTCAATAATCAGATCAAAATATTATTGTCTTTGGTTTTGGTTTGGTTGTCAAGATGATTGATACTTGATATCAACAATAGTAACAACTTTAGATAAATCATTGTCTCTCAACTTATTGAAGTATTATATATTGATATGAATAAAAAATTTTGAGGGTTACCAAAGCTTACTAAATCATATATATGGTGTTTCGTGAGGTTAAAACGCTTTCTTAGCTTTATTCAAGCATGAAAGGGATGATTTAAATTTTAAATATTTCATAATAACATAACCATACAATCACAACTTAAAAAGATTGTTTGAATATCTTATTTTTTTTCTTTTTTGACTTGGCATTTACCCTTAAATTTAAATTGCATTGGAAGTTAAATGAGAGTTAAAAGGTTTTTTTTATTTTTATTTTAGTTAATCAATTACTAATATAGCAAGTGAAAATTTAAACTTTCTTCATTATTTAACATGTTAAGAATAAAATACCATTTTTTAAAAAACTCAATGTATTCTATTCTTCAACCCTTCTTTTTCTGAATGGATTATTAATTATTTTATTTATATATTCATTTGCTACGAACTCCAAATTTCAAATAAATAAATCAAAAAATGAAATAAAAAAAAATTTTATTCAAAGAAAAAAATTTCAACTTTTTGAGATTTTATAGCTTTTCAAGATTTTGTTTATTATCGTAATTCTATGATTTTTTTCGCAATAAGATTGAGTATAATTATGATTTCAAAAAAAAATCAGGGTTTATTGGTATTATTGCAATTTTTCATTGTATCATGAATTACTCTAATATATTAAGATCGATAAGTATCACTACATACACATATGCTCAAATCCTTATTACAACAGAATTTCTTTTCTTTTTTTTTTTTTTCAAAAGTAATTTACAGACTTTAGGTATATAATTTTTCATTTAAAAGTTATTTAGTATTGCTAAAAATCTGTTATTATTTCCATGAATTGATGACTTGAAAGCTTTGATTTTTAATCAAATGGAAAATTCATCCTCTCTATTTTTTTTTTTCTTTTAAATTTAAAAAAATTTTTTTATTTAATTTTTCTTTTAAGAAATAAAAGAAAGTTTACTACTATTAAAACAAAATAAATCAATGGATTTTTTTTTTATTTATTTTTAATTGGTTTAATTCCCCATAAAATAATACATTTTCCTTAAAAAAAAAAGTTGGTATACCATTTGATTTTTGGAAAAGATTTTTTCTACTTTTTCAAATTATAATTTTAATACAGATCATTTTCGTTTTGGTTTTCCACATAAAAAAAAGTGGAAAAAAAGATCCCTAAAAAAGCTAGCAAACTTAAATCAGACAATTGTTAGGCTTATCATACCAGTTGCATTTTTTTATGAACAGTCACAAAAAAATTTAAAACGAAATTTCACCAAAGAATATGAAAAAATCAAACTTTTTATTGGTTACTTTGTGTAACAAATATGTTGAAAATAATGAATTTTCTTTGTTTGAATCATCACATCAACACAATACTTTTTGAAATACCACGTCCCAATTTGATTAACCAGAAATTTTAAAAACCACTGTCAAAATGGGCTCACAAAGAAATTAATGGGTGGCATTGTTCTGAACAAAATTTCTTGACTGCACGTTCCAGTTTAAGCTTGTTTTTGAAACAAAAAATTTTTTAATATTTTTTACAGGCGTTTTCACAATAATTTCACAACTGAGTGGTGAACTGGAACAGAAAAATCAATATTGTAACAAATGTTTGAAGTGAGTAAAAACTACATACAAACAATTTTTAAACAAATAAATTTTTATTATATTTTATTTTTGTGGATTTTTTGTGAAAAATTAAAATTAAAATGCTGTCGAATTAAAAATTTTTTTGTTATACCTTTTTAAAATGTCATTCATAAATAAATGTTTTGAAATTTTATGAAATTTCAAATTTTTATGATAAAAATAAGCTTAGTTTTGGAATATTTTTTATAAAAGTTGTTTTTTTAATTTTAAGTTATTCCATCATAATAGCAATATATATATATATATATATATATAAACTAAATTCCAAAAATAGGGGCCCAAATTTCAAGATCTCGTTCTAGAATCATTGGATTTCAATATGATGTTGGGCAGTTGATTAATGATGTAATTTAAATAAAATTTTCTACTTCATAATTTACTGTCCAAACTTTTGACTGAAAAAATGGAAGAAAATAAAAAAAAATTTTCAAACAATCAGATGACAATATGATTTTTTTTTTATTTGTTAGTTTCTTCAATCAAATAGTTTCAGATGTCAATTTTTTCTTCACTGATTTACATTTAATATTTTTACATGATGAAAAATTTCAATTTAATTCTCAATCAAATTACTCTTACAACCGAAAAAAAATTCGATAATATCCAGATGTTGTAAAATTTTGGATGATTTTTTTAGCCAAATTTTTGTACAAAAAAATGAAATAGATTTTTTTCAACGTATAAAAATTTTTAAAGAAGACACCTTGTTAGTATTTAATCTTCTGATGATTATCCATCAACTTCTAGTTTATTGATGATTATTTACAGGGTTCCTCATATAATTAGTTTAGTGAGTATAATTTGAAAAACTGGGCCCTTATTTTTCGAAAGTAGTTTATAAGCTATTTCCAAGAATTTGGGGCAAATTTATTTTAAAATATATTTATGTAACCCATTCTTCAAAAAAGGATTTAAATATATAAAATCATTAACCACCATTTATAGATTCTTTATAATAATTCAATTTGTTTTTTAATATTGTATTGCAGAAATAAAATAGATTAAAATTAATGATCTCGATTTTATCTGATATTTTTTTATGGTTAAAATTGGTGTTTATTATTTTCTTTTTGATCGAAAAAAAATATTTTCATAGCTTGTATAATCTCAATAATTTTTACAATATAATTAAAAACATATAACTGCGTTTTCGTGTTTAAAAAATCATTTGTTCCCTTTCCATATTTCCGTTTTTTTATTGAAATTGGTCGTACATTGCTTTAACCAAAAAAAGTGCTATTTTTTTTTTCATTTTTTGAGAATATTTCAACTAACATGCTTTGAATTAAATACATAAGTGGTTTATTCAATTGATATTAATATTAAACTTAATTTGGTATAGTTGATTAATGATTACCGTCACTAAAAAAGATTATTTTTTATGAAATGTAAAAAAAAATGCCCCACTTTTTTGGAAATACCTTATATATCTTTTAATATTTCTAATCCACCATGTAATTATTGTTCAAATAAATCATCAAAATTAAATGCAAGTGGATTTGATCTTCGCAATATCCTAATGAGAAGAAAATCTTGCAATTTGAACAAAATATTTGAAATTTCTTTGCCTACAAATTAAAAAAATAAAAGTAACAAATTTTGCAATACTGGTATTTGAATAATAAATGGGAAAAAATTTTCACTTCCTTTTCAATATCATTCTTTTTACTAAATTAAGTTCTCTAAAACTATGTAAGTTGTAATTTGTGGTCTCTATTTGAAAAAGGGGATGAAAATGAAGTGAAAATTTTTCCCGTTTATAATTCAAATACCAGTAGTTGATTTATTGCTAAGGGTTTAGTATTAAAAAACACTTTATTTGTTCAAGAGTGAATTTTGAAATGACTAAATCCGCAACTTCTAATTCAACGGGTGTGTACAGTTGTATGGGGCATTTTAAACTTAATTTTCTTTTCTAAAAAAGGGTTGAATTAAATTTTCCAATAGTTATCTTAATTAGTTTCTTCTATTTTTCACAAAAAAATTATTTGTTAACCTTTTAAAATCATAAGTTAGTGAGGACAACAAATTCCCTAAAGATCAAATATTATAACTTGCAGATTATGGCCTTCTATCTTCTTGGTTCCAAAAAACCTTTTGTCGGTTTGATTTATTAATTTTAAATCAAACTTGTTTTATTATATTGTCCAACCTTTCAAAACAGAAACATTGCTCACAAAACAACAAAAAATGAAGAAAAATTATATTTTCCATTTACAATCAAAGTAGTTGTTTGTTAGTTGACAAAATTTTGATTAAATTTCATTTTTGGAAAAATTAAAAACAATTGGAATGTTTCATTGGAAATACAATTTGGGTTGTGATATTCAAGAAAAGAATTTTAATTTTTTTTGTTTCATCAAAAATTGAAAATAAAGATACGTTAAGAGAATTGACAATTTTGTGATTTATGTTCAGAAAACTTTTCTTGAAAAAGAATTCAAATTTTGAATTGTGAAAAGACTTTTTGGTTTAAAAATAAAAATTTATGATTTTTGAAAAAGATCAATACATAGGATTAAAAAAACCAAGAACACGTTCCTTTTGTTGAATTTAAGATTTTCGTTTTGTTTTTTTTTTGGTACGTTAATTTTTGTGAAAAAAAAGATTATTTTTTTGATAACAAACTTGCTGTTCTGAAAGAAATAAGAGATTTGATAAGATTGGAATCAATCAAGTAACGTGTCAATACTTTAGGTGAACTTTACATAAGATCACCAATTGAATTTTTAAAAAAAAAAAAAGTAAAACCGATCGGAAATAAAAAACGAGAAGTTCTTTTTTTGTTTGGAAAAAATAAAAAAAAAAAAAAATTTTTTGGGATGAAAACAAAACAAGAACACTCGAATCTTTTTTTGAATAAAAGTGTTTGATTGTGAAATTGTTTTTTTGGAAATTTAATTGTTCACACTAGATTCGACAATGTGAAATAATAATCTGGTGGTCAAAGAAAAATAAAAAGAAAATATAAAGTAAAACGAGTTTAAAATGAACTTACAGTTGACTGCTTAAACAATGTGTCGACTTTTTGTGGATCGAATTGTTGGATAATTAACTGAAAAAGGTGTTGGATTATCATTTTTGTAACATCCTCAGGCTCCATCTCAAAAACATAAATATAGAGATACGAGATTAAATTAACCATTTCAGCATACCCTTTATAATTTGTAGAAAGCATAGTAATAACATCTAATGGCTTTCCTCCGGTCTGTAAATATTCCTGAATTGTCCTCATTACTTCTGTTTCTAAAATGTAATCTTTACTACTGAGGTGCTCAGTTAACTGAATTTGCTTTGCACGCTTTTCTAATTCAGATCCCAAAGACATTTTCAAATTAAAAGTCAAGCTTTATTATTTTTGGAGAAAAATTGACAATAATGTAAAAGGGAAAAAATGAAATCTTTTTCAAACTTTTTGTGCTTCTTTCAAAAGTAATAATTTTAAGATTGCTTGAAAAAAATCTAGTTAAGATAAAGTGTTGTTCAAATTTTTTTCTTACTGGTTTCCTTACTAACTTCTTTTTAAAGGAAATTTGAAATACAGTACATTTATATTTTCTTTTTTAAAAAATGATTGAATGATATTTGGGAAGGAAATGGGTAAAAATTTTCACTTCATTTTGCTATTTTTCTTTGTTTGGTAAAGTGAATTTCAAAGAAATATAGAGTTTTTTGTGATATTTGTTTTTTTGTTTGGTCTTTTTTTACTCCCTATATTAAGTACACAAAAATGAAACAAATCTTAATTACTGACAAATTGTAAATGATGAATATTTTTACTTGATTTTCCATCTTGAAAATATTATGTTCAAGCTTAGAATAAATTATTTTATGTGGTCAAGTGTTAAGAAACTCGATAAATTTAGCCGTCCTTCAAAATATCTTTTGTCCTGGGACTGTTTGATAAGTAACAGTTCAAAGATTTATAAAAATGGAAATTGAACTAAAAATTTTTTGAAATTTCTTAGAATTGAAAAGTAGCGAAAAAAGAAAATCAAATAAACCTTGATCTCATTTAAATTTCAAATATCAGTATACAAATTAAACCCTTTTAAATTTCAACCATATAAATTAATATGTGTTTCTACTTTATTTAAATAGCACCTTTGTTTATAGATTGGATGTACTAAGAATTCTCAACATATGAATATTTCAGAATTGATAAAAAGATATTGAAGCTGAAATTATAGACCCGTTAAAGAGGTAGGTTCTCAATGAATTTATCAAACATACTACAAATGCTCACCAAAACTTAGATTTTTTTAAGTGTATATCATATTGTTTCCAAGAATTAAAATAAATTAACTTTTAAAAATACAATTGTTTTAAAAATGTGAGGAATTATCAAAAACTTTTTTGGACTTTTTCTATTTATACTAAAGTGAAAAATTTTGCAGAATTACAAAATTTATGAAATATCTATATTTTACTAAGTGAATAATCAACTTTTAAATGTGGTGTAGGTGTTGGGTTCTGAAGAAAATCAAATTTTTTTTTAAAAAAATTCCATACTTTTTAAAACAAAACTTTTAGAAAGTTTTAATACTGATAAAATTATTAGAAAAAAAAGTTTTCACAATTTTAAAATGGCTATAACAGTGTTGTAATTTTTAAGTTCTATTGTAAATACCCACCCACTACTTAACAGTAATTGGGAGTAGTATTCACTTATGAGGTAAATTATTAAAATGTATGTAGTTTTTACTATAATATACCAACGGCTAACTAAAATGAACAAATAATTGGATTAATAACAACTTCCGTGTATTTATAAGGACGTGGTTCAAGAAAAACAAGGAAACAGGGTGAAAATATTATTAAATTTTGAGTTTCAAATACCCGTAGTACTTTTATACTGGTTTAATGACTTAAATGATAAAACAAAACAAGATAAATACACTTTAGGATTTTTTCAAGGATTTGGTAAGTGAGGTTTTGGAGTATTATAAACAATAAATACCCAAAAAAAAAAAAAAAAAAAAAAAAACTCTATTTTTATTTATAATAATACAGTCAGTTCCACTTTTAAGGCACAAACTTGAAACGAAATTTAAAGCACAAAAAAATCTCAAATTAAGGCACAAAATTTGTAATTTTTTTTTTTACAATTTATTTTACAAGTATCTTGAATTTTGTGCCTTAATTTGAGATTTTTTTATGCCTTAAATTCCGTAGCAAGTTTGTACCTTAAAAGTGGAACTGACTGTAATGGAAATTAATCTTTGCCCAAAAAGAATGTAAACACCGTAAACCAATATAAATGGAAGGCAGTTATATATGTTGGTAATCAGTTGACACAATTATGTATTTCCAAAAAAGCGTGGCATTTTTTTTTTTTTGCATTTCATAAAAAATCTTAGTCTGTGGATATATTGGTTAATTAAGAATACCAACTTAAGTTAAATATGAATAAAGCCAGTTTCAAATTTAAATCACAAACTTTGAACGAAAATTAAGGCATAAAAAAAATCTCAAATTAAGGCACAAAATTCAGATTCTAGTAAAATAAATTGCAAAAATTAAAAATTCCAAATTTTGTACCTTAATTTGAAATTTTTTTGTGCCTTAAATTTCGTTGAAAGTTTGTGCCTTAAATTTGAAACTGACTGTAGATATAGAATCATATGACTAATGCATAAATTTGAATATATGCCCAATGGAATATTTCAAAAAATGAAAAAAACAATAATTGATCTTTTTTTGGAGAAAACAATTTAAAACCAATTTTAATAAAAAACTGGAAATATGGAAAGGGTCACAAATGATTTTTTAAACAATCAAATAGAGTTATATGTATTCAATTCTATTGGAAAATTTAATGATATTAAACAAGTTATGAAAACTATTTTTTCAATTTAAAAGAAAATCATAAACAATAATTTTTACCCTAATAAAATATAAGATAAAACCGATATCAGAAAATTTAATATCTTTTCTTTATTTCTTACAATACTAAGAAAAATTCAATTATTATCAAGAATCAATAAATTGTAGTTAATTATTTTCAATATTTAAATACTTTTTTCAAAGATCGAGTTAAATAAAGATATTTTATAATAAATTTGTTCCACTTTTTTGGAAATAGCTTACATCCTTGATTACAATACCAGCAATAATTATTAAAATATAATATAAGATATGCTTTTGGGAATAAATTTAAAGTAAAATACACTTTTAAGACCAATTTCGAACGAAATTTAAGTCATATGTAAAAATCTCAAATCAATACACAAAATTTTAATTCTAGTAATCTAATATGTGTTAAAAATAATTCCGAAAAATGTACTTTAATTTGGGATTTTTTTGAATCTTAAATTTCCTTGAAAGCTTGTGTCTTAAAGTGGAACTGTACATAAATTAACAAAGTAAAAAATAAAACCCTTTTAAAAATATTTATCATTAAAAGGTAGCTCTATGATCTTTTAACCACCTTTAAAAAAAAAAAAGTTTTTTTTTAGTAACAAACCAATCTTATTTAACCCCAAAGATAATGATGCACTTATTTGCACAAGGTTTAAATTAAATTTGATAAAAAAAAACATTCTTCCTTTTTAGAGAAATGAATAATCATTATTAAAAGATTTCATTTTTTTTTTAATTAATTTTTCTGTTAAAATAGATTTAATCCCTTTTTGTTTGGTATAAATTTTTAGATCAAAAAATCAAAAAGTAGAAAAATTAGTAAAATATTTTTTTAAAGAAACCCCACTTTTAGTCATTTATAATAGTTTTTATCAATAAATAACACTTCAAATTAAATAATTTTTTACAAATAGAATAAAAAATCAAATTTTGAATACCCGCGGATCTAAAAAATTGGCTATTTATTGTATTCACCCAAAAATAGTATATTTCAAGAAATTTAAAAGATTAGATCATTTTTTTTTGAAATATTAAGATTATAATTAATGAACCGTTTTTAATTAAATAAGAACTTTCCTCAGATTTATTATTTTTTTTTTCTGGTTATTAATTATAATTCATTATAATTGTTTAAAAAACATTTAACCATTTTTGAAATAATAATAAAACATCTGAACACTCTTAATCTTTGGGTTTTTATTATCCACGAAAATAATTCAAACCAATTCATTTATTATTGATTAAAAACAATCAAATTAAAAAACAATTCTATACGTTATAAGTTGAATTTTTCTTGTTTTAAAAAAGTATTTTGGGGGAATTTTTAATTTGAAATTTTGGTTTTTTTTCTTATGTTTTTTTTTATTCAATAAATTGAAAAAATTGATTTCAACTGTTCTTGGAATCAAAAAAATATCTTTTTTAAAAGTTTAAAATAATTATTTTAATTTTCTTGAAATTAAGTCGATTTCATATTTTTTGTTCTTTTGAACTTTGTGGTTTCATTTGCCAAGTTAATTTATATACACTTCCCACAGACAATTTGATTGTGTTCTCTATTAAAAAAATATTTTTTTTAAAATATTTTAGAGATAGACTAGATTTTGAACTTTTCAAAAATGAGAAAAATAGACCAATATTTTAAAAAATAATATTATTCATAATTGAAAATAGCATAAAAACCTAGTCAGTATTAATTAGATATTTACTATGTTTTGAAATTTCGAGATATTATATATATGTATATTTTAGAATTTACTATTAGATTTATTGGAGGATTTTTTTAAGTTTACCAATTACTTAACTTTCAGAAAATAACATTAACTTTAGAAAAAATTCTTTCATTTTGTTTCTAAAAGTAAAAAAAAAAAAACGATTATTTAAGCACAATTACTATAACAAACCCCGATGAATAACAATTGAATCATTGTGAAAATGGATACTTTTATCAAGCCAATATAACATCCAACACTCTGAAACTCAAAAAAATTCATATTTATAAAAATTTAGAATCATTAAACATTGGAAAAATTATCAAAAAATCCCCCAAAAAAATCAAATACATAACTTTTATTTGAAACCATGTTCTTGCTTGTTAGACTGTACTCTTATGAAATATCATAATGTTACTCAACAATTTTCCCGTTAAAGCCATTCACTGGCAATGGGTGAATTACACACGTTTAAATGATATGAATGGATTTTTGTAGAAAAAAAAAAATTTTTTGACAAATTCAAAATCAAAATTATTTTTTACATATTTTTTACTTTTTCCACTTTTATTTTGATTATTTAAACTTAATTTTTTAATATTTTTTTTTATTATACAATCTAAAATTACACTCAGTCAAAAAACTGTATACAAACGCCATCGAAACATCATGAAATAATTGTAGATGAATGGTGTTTATTTCTATTTGAATTTTCTGAAGGTCTTTAATTGAAAATCAAATTTAACATTGTTAATTTTTTCGATTAATTCTTTTAATTTTTTTTTTTTTCAATTTTATAGAAAATAAACTTTCTTCAAGTAAAAAGTGACCAAAGTTTTTTTTTTCTTTACTACTCAATTATTTTTTTAATTAACCCTTGAAGAACAAATAAAAAATACATTAAATAATACAAATCGTATGATAAATTATTTTCTTATGTAATAAAAGAAAAAACCAATATATTTCCTAAAAAATTGAAAACCCCCAACTTCTGAGGACATTCATTGAGAAAAACATCAAATATTCATTTTTATCTTCAATTGAAGACCCAAATTAAATTTCAATAGAAATAAATATGGTTTCTCTACCATTATTTTCACTATTTCAATAACATTTGAATAAGATTTTTTACGTAACCACTATAGATTTAGCATGAAAAAAAAATTGTAAATAAATTAGGTTGCCCAAAAAAAATCAAAAAAGAAGTAAAAATATGAAAAAATGATTTCAATTTTGAAATTTTTAAATTTTCGTTATTAATTTTTTTTATTCTAATATCGAATCAATTTTAAATACATTTAAGCCACTCGCCACAACTGGGCCACTTTGACTAAAAAATGGTTTATATTCATGGGATTTACTTCATATTTCGATCAATTATTCTCTAGTGTGTAATATTCAGCTTGCTTCTTATTTATTCTTCCATAGAAAATTATAAAAAATAATTGATATTTAAAAATTTTTTTGGATACACTTTGAAAGAAACAAAGTTTATTTATAAAAATCTTTAAATCAAAATGTTCAAAAATTCATTTCAATCCAAAAAAAAAAAAAAAATACAGCAAATGGATTTCCTATAAAAAAAAACAATCATACAAAATTCGTCTTCTCAGTTACTTATATAATTGAATGGTCTCTGCTTGGATCATGATTATTGTTGAACCTAACTCATTTTATTTGATAAAACTTTAAAACAATCACTGAAGGTATCTATAATAGAATAAAATCTAAAATGTGCTAAAAAAAATCTAATTTGTACATTTTGCAAGAAATTCTTTTTTGAATTTTGTACTCATTTTTTAACAAAATAACGCTAATGATAATCAGAACCAGTTAAAAATTTCCACTTTTAGAAGAATATACTGTGTTTTTGAAAATTGCCATCTTGTCATGAAAATGGTCTATCTATTTTCTGTTTCATTTCTGAGATCCATTTGTTTTGTTTTGAAAAAAAGCAATACAATTAAAAACGAGGGGATCACTAAGATTAGTAACCACTAATTATTCACCAGCCAAGCAAAAAAAAATAAAAGAGCTAATTTAAATGTACTCTATCAAGATCACCAATTAAAAAATAATAATAAAATTTAAATCAAAAGAAAACAAATTGAATAAAAGAGACAGAACGTCCCTCTCTAATAATTGTATTTCATTTTTTTTTTTTTTTTTTTTTGAAAACTTATTCTTTGAAAGTTTAATTCAGATCAAAACAAGTAAATATAAAGATAAATTTTAAAGTGTTAAACTGTTTTCTCTTGATTTGTTTGCTTTAAACAAAATAAAGGGAAAAATTATATTCACCATCTCTAATTATAAAATTTCAATAAAATCGACAAATCTTGTATGTTGTTGTTTGAAATGATCTCTTGGAGAAAAATTATTTCAATTTAACAGCAAATTTCCTTTGTGGGTAGTGTTTTTCTCTTTTCTTTTGCCTTTCTGTTTTTGCAAGAGCGTATTTTAATGGGAGTCTTCTTCTGATTGCCCTTGTTCTTTTTTTACGAAGATCAAGTGGCATGTGTTTGTATGATTTGAATTGTTCTCTGTTTGCAGCCTTTCTTTTTTGGTTAATGACAGTTAAGACACGAGCAATGTCTTTTCGAACTAATTTGCTATTGTTGTTATGTTTAGGTTTTTTCAATAGAGCAATCCAAAAAATAAAATCAAAAAAAGCAAAAAGAAAAAAAAAAAAAAAAAAAAAAAAAAAAGTAAAGTAAAACAAAAAAACATTGAATACAAAGAGTTTTTTTTTTGTTTTTAATCCTTCTTTTTTCTTTTGTGGAAGGAAAATTACAATAAAAATAAAACAGATCAATTACATTTTTGGTAATTTTGAAGCGTTTGAAGAGGACACTTTGTTTACGCGTAATTGCCAAAGTTCTGTTTTGAGTTCTTCAAGTTGTTTGTTTAATTCTTCTCTATTTTTTTCACGTAATTCTCTTACTTTTAATTTACCCATTCTAATCTGATATTTAACTTTTTGTTTAATAGTTGGGGAAGTGTAGTTGTAATAATTTTGATCGTACAGCAAAGAAATAAAAGGAAGATTTTAAAAAAAAAGAAAGGGTGTTTTAGGTTTGGTTATTTTGGTGGATTTTAGGTTTAGTAAAAAGACTTTTTGTTTGAAAAGTGTAGAAAGTTGATTAAAGTTTACTTTAAGATTTTTGAAAAATAAAAAAAATGATTCCTAAGTTTTGTTTCTCAAATTGGGAAAAAGATATTTTTTGTTGGAACTTAGACTTAAAAAAAAATAAAACAACTGAAAGTTTAATTACTATTTGTTTCTTAATAAATGTTAACAAACTTTTCATTCATCTTTCCAAAAACAGATTTCCAAAATTAAGAAACATTTCAAATTTTTTATTTCTGATTTGAAACTTTAATTATTAATTTCTCTTCTGAGAAACTCAGAACTTTGGTAATTTATTTTAAGGGACTCGTAACTCTTATTTATTTTTTTTCCCAAAGGTAATAGAGCAATTATTTACATAAGGATACAATTAAACCCAATAAGAAACTTCGTTTGTCAACTTTAGAGAAATGAATCATCATTTTTAAAAGATTTCATTTTTCCAATGGAATTTTCAGTCAAAAGATCAGATACTTTTTTAGAGGGTTTTTGGATTAAATTAGAAAAATAAAAATTTGCAAAAAAATTTAATTTTTGAAGAAATATCACTTTTAGTAATTTCTGAGAGTCTTTATGAACAATTAACGTTGTGACTTTAATATTATTTTAAAAATACATAAAAAATAAATCAAATATTGTATCCTTGAAGATCTAAAAAATTTGATCATTTATTTTATTCACAAATATTTATTCAATTTCTTGAAATTTAAAAGACTTGCCAATATACTTTTTCAAATATCAAGAGTAAAAAAAGGAACTATTTGTATTAAAATCGGGTATTTGATAATATCTATTATTTTTTTTATTATTAGATATATGAATTTGAATTGTTTTATTTGTTGCAAAATCTTGAAAAAATTGAGAAATAAAGGTAAAAACTATTGATAAATTTAATCATTGAGTTGTTAATGACTTACTGAAATAATTAAGATTGGGTTTAAAATTATTAATTATAAATAATCAAATTAAAAAGTATTTCTTGAGATAATAAGTTGAATTTTCCAGGTTTTAAAAAAGTATTTCTGCAGAATTTTTAATTCGATTCTTTGGTTCTTTTTCTGAGATTTTTTCATTTAATCCATAGAAAAAATAGATTTGGTCTGTTCTTTGAATCAAAATTTATATTTTTTACAAGTTTAAAATAAATATTGTATTTTTTTTGAGATTAAGTAGATTTTTTAAACTTGGTTATTTTAGAACTTAGTGGTTTCATTTTTAAAGTGTATTTTTGTACGCTTCCTTTACAGGCAATAAGATTTCAATCTTCTTTCAAAGAAAATAATTTTTTTTAAATAATTTAGAAATATGTTCGATTTTGAACTTTTCAAAAATGAGAAAAATGGATGTCTTTTAAAAACAATAATTCATTTCTGAAAATAGTATTAAAAGTAAGCAAAGTATTGTAGTTATCAGATTTTTACTTTATTTTTCAATTTCAAGATACGGTAAAATTTTTTGTAATTTGTTAGTAAATTTACTTGAAGATTTTTTTTAGTTTACTAGTCCCTTAAAACTTGTGACGTGATAGATTTTTGGAAAAGTTGACTGAAAATATTGATTTTTTTATAAGATGAACAACAATATTGATCATAACAAAGTATTTAAGAATTTAAATTCAAGGTAGAAGCCCAATTTTGGAAAAAGGAAGCACAAGTTTCTATTTGTGAAGAAAAATGTTGAAAAAAACACTGAGAAACCAGTATAAGATAAGATTGTCAGAAAAAAAGAGTAGATTTTTCTCTGTTCAGTTTTTAAAAGGGATGAATCTAAAAGAAAATCTTCTAGTACATTTATTAGTAAAAACAATAAAATATTCCAGTATTCTGTAATTTAAAAATATAGGAATATCTGATTATGATAATATGAGATTCAGTTTAAATGTTATTTTTAGAAATGAATTCATATTTTAAAAAGTTTGATCCATTTATTTCCAGATTCAAAAAGTTCAAAATTTGATATATATTCTCAAATTATTTCCAAAAAAATTATATTTTATAGAAGAAAGTAACATTATTGTTTGAGGAGGATTTTAAAAAACCACCCTTTAAAATAAAAAAGATCGAGTTTTAAAAATACATTTCACAAAAAAAAAATATTCATGATTAATAAAAATCCAAATAATTATTTCAAACTTGAAAAATCAACGATTTCTTGATAGGGGGTATAATCCTGATGATTGTTTCTTTCTTTTTTTTTTCAACAAGAAAATCTTAAAATAATCCTCAATATATTAAATTTTATTTACCCCGATTTTTTTTTCAACATGAAAGAAGTAACTTATTACAAAATCTTAAATCTGGTTATTTCAATAATCTCGAAGATTTCATTTAATCGATTTAATTATTAATAAAAGTAAAAATTAGAAAATTTATAACAATTTATAGATTTTTTATTTTTGTTCAGAAAAAATTGTTTTTAGAATGTTCTTAAAAATACACAACATTGAAAAAAAACTTGAATAATTTATTACCAATTAAAAAGATCATTTTAAAAAATTCTTCTGAAATAATGGATTTCATTAACAAAATTAATTATAAATATCAATTTTTGAATAAACAGCATTTTTTTTTAGATTTTTATAGTTTAAAATCTTTAAGTGGTTTTTTGTATCCTTTGAATAAATTTCTACATTTTAGTATCAATTAAAACAAATAAATTATAAGTTAAGTTATATTTAAGTTCAGTAAAATGTTATAGACGTTTGTATTGTACAGGGTTAGGACATGTTAGTAAACCATGTTTGACTCAAGGGATCATTCCTAAAGGAAAATTCTTTTTTTTTTTTTCAGGAAAAAAAACAGCATAAGTCTGTTACAAAATAAGAGAACAATTAACTTCTAAAGAAAGTCAATATTCACAAAATAAATACTTGAACATCTAATCAAGTTTTGAAAAAAAATAAAACTATTTATTCATTGTGAGAAAGGAGTAATCAATGAAAATTTTATTAAAAATAAAAAAGAGAAGAAGAAAAATAAATCAAATATTAAAGTAAAAAAATATTATATCATTTACACGACCAAATTAAAAATTATCCACTGCCCTGAAAGGGGGAGTAAAAACATGATATAAGGATTATCAGCAATAAATAATATTCCATATACTGTGATTTATAAATTGGTATTACACGACTCTGAAGAGTGAAAAAAATAAAACTATAAAAATTTTGTACCTCTTTTAATAAAATCTCATGAGTAAAATTTCATAATTAGTTTGGAAAATCAAAATTGGTGAAAATAAGTTTTTTAATAGTAAGTGTATTTATTCTATATTTAAAAATTGTATTGAGGAAAATTTAAATTTGAATTTTCAACATTTTTTTTTTTGAATTAAATTTTTTTTGAAAAAAGAAAAAAAAATGAAATAAATAGAATACAATTAAAAAAAGCAAAAAAAAAAAAAAAAAAAAAAATCATTTTGATTAAAATAGAAAAAAAATTTTGATCTAAAACTTGGAAATTTCTTTTGAGAAGAATAATGAATACAAATCATTGTATATATTCTATCTCATCGATAAAACAGGGCCACTTTGATGAAAAAAGAGTTTCTATACTAAAAATTTCCAGTGAATGGAAAGTTAAATAATTTTTTTTGGTGATCTCTTGGGTGGGGTATAAAAGCCCAAGATTGGATATTTCTAATTTTAAAGATGTCTTTAAAAATATTTTTCAATCTTCAGAAGATTTCCAGCAATTCTAGAAAAGTTTACATTGTGTTTACAAAATGATGTTCCCACATTTTTTAATATCGTATAAAAATTGCCTGGATAATAATATAACTCTAAAGTACCACCTCTTTTCACACTGAATTAGTCGAATACTATTTTCAAAAATTGCCAATTTTCACTTTTTAGGTTTTTTATCAAATAATATTAACAATAATAATTCTATTTTAAGATTACAGTTCAATCATTGAATTGGGCATTTGAAGACACGTGTTTAATAAAATTTCTTTATAAATAGAGGTTTTGATGATAACATATATTATCATGATATTAACAATAAAATCGCAATAATATTAAAAAAATCGCGATTAGTCCAACTTTATCGCGAAAAATCATAAAATCGCGATAAACAACATTATCGCGAAAAAATGAAAAATTATTATTTTCATTTCATTTTTAAAAAAAAATCTCTTGACTTTTACAAAGCCTCGAGATTTTTACAACACTTTCCCCTTTAATAATGTCAGAAAGTGTTTGCAAAGGTTATGGACTGTCTTCAAGTGTTTGAAAGTTTTGAAAGATAGAAAACTTTTAGAAAGGGAATGAGTTTGGTTTGTTGTGGAAAAAAATTTTATTCTTTTCATTTTTTTTTTAACAAAATATAAAATCTCAAACAAATTTTATGATCAAACTAATAATTACCAATCTCATCAATACACTTGAATATAAATTATGTGTGTTTTCTTAAAATGGAGTTGTTACCTTCACAATTTTAAATAGCCAAAAAGAAAAGAAGAATAATTTGACTTCTTATTGGTGATCGATCAAACAAAAACCTCTATTATTCTAATTGTGTTTTCTGTCCAATGCAAAGATATAAGTAGAAAAAGAAGAAGAAGACAAGAATTGTATAAAAAATCTTAATAATTGGTGATCATATTGCAAGGATGTTGTGAAATCTTTTGAAGAGTTATCCAACTCCTTTTAGCTTTCTGAGAAAAAATGAAAATATTGTAACCCAAGAAAACATTCTTTAAAGAACAGACTAAGGGTTGGTTGTTTTAGAAGGTCTTTTATTCAAAGCAATTTACAGCACCACGATTAACTGAAAAAATATTTATTTCTCTTTAGTTCTTATTGTTGTTGATCTAAAAGGATCGATCGGTTTGTCAACCAAATAAAATGAAAACACAATAAAACTCTTTGATCTGATCCTTGATTGGATCAAGTATCTTTTTTGTTGTTTTTTCAAAGAATGACTTTTTGTCACCTAATCTATTTTTTGATCAAAAATTATTTTTTTTGCAAAATATTTCTCAATTAGCCCAAAAACCCATCAACTATTATATCGAGATTCAAAAGTAATCGCGATATTTTGGCATTTATCACGATTTTTTAATAATTATCGCGATTTTATAGAATATCACGATTTGTTAATTTATCACGATAATATTGAATTATCGCGATTTTCTGATATATCGCGATTTGATGGAAATTATCGCGATTTTTGTAACTTTATCGTGAATTATAGCATGTCATCATCAAAACCTCTAATGTGTTTTTAAGTGATTAAAAAAATTTCAAGTATTTTCGATTTTTCAGTTTATTTCGAATGGTTTATAGATTCTAGAGGAAGGGATAATTAAAGAAAATTTATCAAAAATAAAAAAAAAAAAAAAAAAGAGAAAAATAAAATTAATAAAAATAGTTTAATTAAATATGAAAAAAAATAATCATATGAAAGTTTTAAAAATTATACCTATTCATTATTTTTTTTCGAGTTATCTGCTTGATTTGAAAATTTTAGTTATTTTTAGAATGAAAAAGAAAATACTGGGATCAGAATTATTAAGTTTTTCAGAATCTCATAGAATTGTAAAAAAAAAAAAAAAAAGATGAGCCAAATAAAATATTGTGATTTTTATACTATTCTTGAAAATTGAAAAACAAAAACAAATTTTTGCAAAATATCAATCATTAATCAAACATTGAGAAATGGTACAATATTATCAATAATATTTTTCTTTGGGGTTCAAAGTTTCTAGATTTTTCGATCTAGTGTCACTTTTGAGTATAAAGCTTTTACAGAATCTTAACCTTAACTCAATTCTTTTCAACATGGCCAACTGCACTTCCTCAACACTATTTTACAAGATTATAATAGGTTCCAAATTACCTTCAAATTAAGACAAACTTTTTGGATTCTTTTGGTATACAAAAACATTTTTGAGAATCTAAATTTTGTATTTTAATTTGAAATTTTTTGGTTCATTAATCACCGTTAAAATTTTTACTTCCCAAAAATGGAACTGATTGTATTATATATACATATACTGAATTAAACATCATCCAGATTTAAAGAATGAGGATAAAAACTTTGATCATATTCATTTTTTTTTTTTGAAAACTGGAAAAATTAGATACACGGATAACCTATCTCAGAACTTGTCAAAATTGCTGCCAGATTTTTTATAAACTACATTTCACTTATAAGAGTTAGCCAAAAATGAAATAATACCTTTTTTTATATTAAGAATCACCCAAATTACGATTGTATACAAATAAGATAAATAATAAGCTTCTGATTAGAGTCAATAATCATAAAAGAAATACCTGAATCAACAATATAAATTTCAAAAAAAAAAAAAAAAAATGTTAAAATAATTTTTTTGGGCCACTTTCATTCGAATGTTTTGTGCAAAATTCTCAATTTTTTATGGAAAATTATCGTTGTTGACAACAGTATGATTTTGTAATTTATAATTTATTCATTTTAAAAATAAAATACAAAGCTTGGCTTTTATTAATGTTTAATTTGGTGTTTCAAACATTTTTTTATTCAAATTGATTTTGTAAAAAAAAAAAGCAAAAAGCAAAAAGCAAAAAAAAAAAAAAAAAAATTTACCGAATGAGAAATAAGGGTATTGATCTATAAAATTTGGAAATTTATTTTGAGATGTATAATGAATTAAACTCATGTATTATATTCTATTTCTTCAATAAAACTGGGCGCCTTTGACTGAAAAAGAGTTTACATTTTTTTAAGATTATTTATTTGTTTTTTTTTTTTCCTAATTTTTACTAGATTTAAAGAAGCTTTTTAAATATGAAGTTCAAAAATTTAGAAAATTTGTAAAATAAGTTGTTTTTCTCAATATTTTTTGCAAAGAACTGTTTTTATAGTCGATTTATTTGGATTTCTAAAAATCGAAAACTGACTTAAATATTTTTAATATTTTTTGAATATATGAGTAGTTAAAAGAAAAATTCACAATTTACCCTGATAAGTATTTTTCAAAATTGAACCACTAATAATAAAACCAAGACTTAAAAAATAGATACAACATATTGATAATATTTTGGATCAAAAAATATTATTAAAAAATTCACATTCCTCATCCAATTCTTCATCCTAGAAGGAATAGTGCCCCATAATTATGTGAATTTAAATCAAGACTAAAGTGTTCATTTGAAATGGTATTGTTTTTTACCATTCTATTTTATTATTTTCAATTAAGGATTAAGTCTTTACTATAAATAATAAAATTTGGAAATTGAAACAAAAAATTTGTAATAGATTATTGGAATTTAATTCCGATTAAACACCGATCATTTATAAAACATGATCCATCTCTAAAAATCAAGAATAAAAATAACGAAATGTTCTAAAAAAAAAAAAAAAAACCTAAAGAGTGATATTCAGTTTCCAAATAAAATCTATATTAATTATAATTTGGGAAACAGCTGCGTTACTTTTAAAGTGCCACTCTTTGTCACTTTTTCGAAATCTAAAAGAATATTTTTTTTTCATTTGTTTTTTGATTTTTTTACAGGATTTTTCTAAAGAATATAATAAAATCCTTACTTTATCAAATAGAGAGGATTAGAAAATTAACCAAAGTGAATTAAATTTAATTTAATTGAGTATGTACCTGAATGAAAACATTTTTTTTCAAATAGAGGAAATTTATTCATTTCGGAATATAAAATAAGAAAAAAATTATTATTTTAAAATGTAAAATATGAGTTTTTTAATTTAATTTTTAAAATTGAGAATAGATGAAATTTTTTTTGTTAATTGAATTTATTGTCAAAAAGATCCTTTGAATGATTTTTTTGAAGATTTTAAATAATTTCAATTTTTCCATCCAAAAGAAGTTAAATTTCACAATACCCTTTTTACAAAAGAAGCCACTCCTTGGGAATTGATCACATTCTAGGAAGTGACAAGACAATTAAAACCAACTTTTCTTTTTAACTAAAATAATTTATGAAATAATTTTTTTTTATTTTTATTTATTCAGAAAGGTGATTCGTTCTCTGTGTTCTAACAAAAATAAGAAAGTAAACTACTATTTGCTGTAAAATAAAGGGAAAAAATATCTTATTCCTTTTTTCTACAAAAAAAGAATTTAAAAATCAGGAAAAATTTCCGATTTATTAATTCTGTGAACAAACTGTATAATCAATTTGCCTTTGAGAATTGAGAATTTTGAACATTTATTTTAATTTATGGGGGTGATTTTTTTGGAAAGTTGACTGAAATTTTTGATCTATTTGTTTTACAATTAAAAGTATTCTAAATCTTGGAATTTTTTTTTTTTTTGGAAAACTGAAGGAAAATTGTGAATTTTTTATTTAACAATTAACAGTAATTTGAAATATTATGAATCCAAAAAAAGGGACAAATTATGAGAATAGTGACGTTTACCAATTAAGTTAATACAAAAAAAAAAATATTTTCATACAAGTACTACTCACAAAATAATTGTTATTTCCAGACCAAATACCAACTTTTTTAATATTTTTCTTTTTGTCTTCTGAAGTTAGATAAGGGTTTTATTTTATTTGGAAACAATAATTCTGAAATCTAATCAAGAACGCCTTCCATTGAGCAATATATTTATAAAGCTCGATTATTTATCATACCAAATTTATTTACCTGACCAAATTACTACAAATTGGAAAAAAAGTTTACCAAAAAAAGTAGTTGGAATTTGGTAATGTTTGAAAATTATTCAATCAAATTCAGTTTACAATCCATACAGTTACTTACCCCTTTTTTTGTCTTGTAATCAACAGAGAGGAATCAATCTGAATTCATGTTGGAAATAATTTTTTTTTGAATTAAATTTCTCTTTTAAATTACTTTCAATTTAATTTTTGACACCATCAATCGATGTGATAAAATTATGATTTAATTTTTGAACATTGGATACTTTCTGTAAAAAATTTTATCCAAAGTTATTTTTATTTGGAAAAAATTATTATCAAAAACTTATCTAAAAAATGCTCTATAATTCAAAAATAATCTTTTTATTTGGTGATCATTTTCTTATTTGTTCCAAAAAACAAAAATAAAAGGAAAAATATTCTCTTTTAATATTTTTTTTAGACATAAAAGGGTTCATCGAATTCTCAATTATTGAAAACCCAAATCAAATTGAAAGTATGAATTGGACTCAAACAATATTCTTCAATTGCTGACCCTTTTCTGGAGATTAAAAAAATCACAGAAACAAATTTTTAATTTTTTTTTTCAAGTAATTTCCAAAAAAAGAAAAAATAGATCCATCCTCAAATAAAAAGAAAAAGGTGATACTATAACTATTTTTCTTTTTCGATTTTCTCACCAAGAAATAAATAAAAAACAAAAACAAAAAATGTAAAAGCTGAAAGTCAACTCCGAATCGACTAAAAATTCACGAGAACTAAATTATTCCAACAAACATATAGATCAAATTATTATTGTCTTGGGTAAGTTCTCACTTCAAAAATGATAATGAGTGTAATTATTTGAATATTTTTGATTAAAAAAGTAGTAGTATCAAAGATAATAGGAAATAGAGACTGAAATTTCTGAATTAAAAATGAATCTGGAAAATAATTGTCCAAAAAGTTAAAAAAAAATTCTCAAAAATTATTTTTTTTATTAAAAGCTTTTAAAAAAAAATGTCTACCAAAAAAAACGGAAACAAAAAAACACCAAAAAACACTACTTACAAATATAAAAAACCACCAAGAGAAGGTAACCGAAGCAGGAAGGAAAATTACAAACCATCAAAAGAAGAACAAAAGGCTTGGAACAATCTCTCCAGAGATGAACAAGAAAAGTTAGAAAAAATAGGGAACGTATCAAAAAACTGGAGACGATTCGAGATTATGAGAAGCGTATTTCCAAAAGGTATTCTCATCACAAAGCAATTTATCATTATAAAGCCCTTTATAATTAATCTGTTTTGTTACAGTATCGGACAGGGGCGTTCAAACTATCGTAGGAATATCTCGAATTATATTGAGAGGGATTACCCAGGGATGAAGAATGTCACTGCACGATCATACAAGGGGTTTATCTTTATTATTTCTGGGTATGATATCCAAAGTGAAGATCTCACAAAGTACTTTGATGAATTTGAGATTACACCAAAAAATTTCTCGTTCAGAAATCCAAGAAAGCGTGATTACCAAAGCAACAAATACCAAAAAAGCAAAAAGATGAAAAAAATCCTTAAATTCAAGGCCAAACCCAATAAGAAAAGAACTAATTCAAAAACTTCACAATTGTTGATCAAAGAGCAAACCATCCCAGAAACAAATAACGAAAGCACTCAAAACTTACAGAGCAACTGCTCAGATCGCCAGTTTCAAATCACCATGAAAAACGAAGAAAAGCTAATGCTGGAGAAGGATGAGCAAACCTTTCTGAAGAAAGATACTGTGAAAGACAATGAGGCCTTTTTCCAATATGAAAAATTTATTTTTAATGATCTTCAATGTCAAAATCTTGAAAAGAATTTTTTCAATTACAAGCCCTTGTCTCAATTCGAAGACGTAACACTCGGAAGCGCCCAGGAATCTAAACAATTTTCGTCAAGTTTCTTTTTCCAATCAAGCCTTCTGAGTCCCAGCTTTGAGATTCCATCTTTGGGAAACGATCTCAATTTTGGAACTTTAATCTATTAATTCGCGAATCACAAATAAAAAAAGACAACTTCTGTTTTTGGGCATTAATATCACTCTAAGACATGTGTTTTTTTTTTTTGTAAAACCTCAAATTTTGAAATTCAAAATTTTTCGCACTCCATATTTAATTTATTTTTTTTTCATTTGTATTAATTTTGTTTATTGAAAAAGAACCATCCTATTTGTCAAACACTCACCCAAATTTAAAATAATTTTAAATTTGAGTTGATTTGTTTTTGATCTCTCTTTCATTTTTTGTTTATGGATTTGGAAAAAATTGTGAAGAAAATAAAAAAAGCAAAAAACTTTTTGAATTTTTTTTATTGAATTTTGTTCTCTCTTTAAAATCAATTTCTTGAATATGAACCAACACTCCTTCCTATTTTTTTTTTGAGTTGTTTGTGGAAATTTTTCACTTTGAAAAAATATTTTGTAAACTGACTGTCTGAATTTAAAGCCTCTCAATTGGCCAATTTGTTCCCCAAAAATTGAATCTTCTTTTTTGTTACCCTTTTTACATTTTTTTCCAAGATCATGCATATTTTTAGTTGGTTGAAGAAAACACTCACCATTTTCATGTTGAGTGATTAATATAAGAACTTTAATTGTTAGGCTTTTGATAAAATAGATTTCGTTACATAAGATTCTCTTTTTAAAAAATGTCTTTGTAAAAATAAACATTAATTCGTCACAACGGCACCGTCGTCTCATGTATGTTTGCTTTTTCAAATTTTACTTATCAAAAAAAAAAGTGAAATTGTGAGAGATTAATATTATTTTTGTTCAAGAGGATTTGTTTGGTTAAAAAAACCAAAGAATTATGGTGTAAAGACCACTAAAAACACTCAAACGCGAATTCAAAATCAAAACTTGGGTTGACTGATCTTTGTGAACAGAAACAAATAATTCCAAATTTTTGTAAAAATATTTTTTTTTCAATATCAGAATATTTGAGAGCATTTGAACTAAAATTGGTATTAGTCAATTGAACAGTTCATACACAATTATTATTTGAACTCAAAAATACTGACTTTAGAATTCCAATATTCTCTTTTTTTTTTCTTATTAATTTTCTTATAAGAAAATTTCACAAATCTCACGAGTGTTCCAGATCTAAAATGTATTTAGATCTTTATTAAAAATTATTAACTTTCTAGAAAAAATTTTCTTCTTTTTAAAATAAACTTTTAAGAAATCAAATTAATGGCACAGACAAATATTTTTGCACTCAAACAACCACTTTGATAAATGTCATTGCTTTGATCTTTTCTCAATTGTTCCTATTTTTTTTTTTTATCATTTTGTAAAAACAATAAAATTTATTAATGAGAAAAAAATTGTTTAGAATTTTTTCAGGTTTAAAATCCCAATAGACACTTTAATGCGCCTTTTTAATAAAAATAGAAAATATAGAAACCGAACACTGAAAGGAATGAACAATTATGGTTTTTCATTATGATCTATTTTTTGTAATTCTCTTTTTCGCAAATGAATTATATTTACAAATATTGGAAAATGAAAGAAATAAGAAAGTTGTCGATGTTAATAAAGTAAGGAACCAAAACTTAAAATGTGGAGTGGAAAGAAAAGTTCTTTTTTTTTTTAAAAATTCCTCTCACTCATAAAATCAGAAAACTTTTAAAAAGTGTTTATTTCCAAAAAAAAATCTTTTCTGTTTTGAAAAAGAGACTTTATTAAAGTTTTTCGAAAATACTTGTTGTTTTAAAACTGTGACAAAACTTTCTGTTTCTCGATTTTAAAAACAAAACCATTCTTTTTTTTGGAGTAATTAAGAATGATTTTTGATCGTTCAAAAATTTCTCAAAAGAAAATTTGTAAAATTACTTTTCTTTTCACTACTTTAAGAGGAGAAAAGTGGTTCTTATAAAAAATTGATCAACTTGTGTTTATGTAGTCAGAAAAGCATATTCTAAATCTTTTGGTTTTCGGATTTGTTTCAAATAAATGGAACAAAATTTTCATTCAACTTGCAAAAAAAGATTTTATAAATCATGATACACATTTCAAATTTTTAATTCTTAAAACAAGCTTAAAGTTTTAGTTTCCCATTGATAATTGGGGACTTTGATGAATGGTATTTTAATTATTGGGGTGTGGGTTTTTTTTTCGAAAGCTGAATGAAAATTTTGTTCTTTTGATCAGGTAATTAAGAGAATATAATTTTGACATTAATTTGTCAAAAGTTTTAAAGTAACTGTTCGAGCCAGGGCTGTTATCACCAATGACTCAAAATATTCGAGGTAATCAAAAATACTGTGAAAGGGCAAAAGTTGTAGTATTTCACAACTTGGGCAAAATAATTTTCTGGTACTGTGATCAAAATAATGCGTGCACAGGAACTATTAGTCATGTTTCAAAAAAAGTCAGTACTTTTTTTTTCTTCTTGTTCCAATGCAACATCCAATTAGAAACCCAATAGTATACCTAAGTTCAAATCAATTTTGAAGGTAAACCCCTTGTTATTTTATAGTAAAATTTAAATATGGAATGCAAATAGGTAAAAATTTTTTGTCCTTTTCCAATTTTTTTGATGATTTTATTTTTTTGATGAAAAAAATTTTTATTACAACATCCCCAAAATCAATTTAATTGTTCCTGTCCCAGTGAAAAAACAAAAAAAACAAAAGTGTGTGATTTCCAATTTCTTTTTCTTTTTCTCGTTATTTTGTTGATGTTTTTTTTTCAGGTAAAATTTCTCGGAATGATCGCAAGCTTAAAATTAAATCCCAAAATAAAAAATGTTTTTTTTTTCTTTTTTTTTTCTTTTCCAAAAAAAAATTTTTTTTTTATTTAGAAAACCAAAAAAACAACCACTTAGACTTTCTGAGCAAGCAAAAATTGAATTGTTTGGGATCTTACAGCCTTCACCATCTCTTGAAACAACAAACGTAAAAAAAGACACAACACTTGTTCTTCCAAACATTAGAAAAGTGGAATTCGATCGTGAGTTATTACCATTCTCTCCTCCAAACCGTACATCTTGTCCAGTTGTACAAGATGGGTACTTTAAACAGGTTCAATAAAACTAAAGGTGCTGGAATAGGATTTTTGGCACTGTCATCAAATACATCAAATACAATGCAAAAAAAATTTTAAATTTTTTTTTTTTTAAAAAAAGAAACCCAAAAAAGAATAAAAAAAAAAAAAAAAATTATTCTATTTATAAACAACAACTCTAACCAGAGAAAACGATTAACCCTTCTTTGACATTATCTTTGTTACCATCAATTGCTAAAACTTTTTTATTTTTTTGTGATTATTAATTTTTTTTATTTTTACTTTTTTCGATCCTTTCAGAATTGAATTTTTTTGTGAATAATTAAAACACAAGCGTTTTCCAATTTTGGTTTGTTTCTTTTTCGTTTTTTTTTTTCTGTTATTCTTTTTCTTTTTTCTGAATTGTTCTCTCCCAATCACCTTCTAATTAATAAACAAATTTGTGGATCGTTTATCGCAAATTTGGTTCACCCAAAAGTGTTTGTCTTGGAAGAACACTTAAAATTCATGCCGAACCTGCTTCGACTGGTATTTGAAATTTAAGTGGGATAAAATTTCAGACTGTTGATCTTTTTTTTAATTAATTCTGAAATGTTTGTTTGGCTTTCAATTCTGATTGTTAGTTAATCCAATATATATAACCACACAAATAATAAAAAGTGTACCAAATAAAAATAATTGGGATAAGAACTTAAAATCTATAACTTGAAAACTCTCTTTTGTTTAAGCTATTAAGAACCCTTACAGTGATCAAAATAATGCGTGCACAACGACTATAATCAGTGTTTCAAAATATTATCCGTGATTTTTTTTATTCTTGTACCAAAGCAACATCCAATCTACTACCAAATAGTATACCTGAGCCCAAATCAATTTTGAAAGTAAAGTACTGGTTATTTTCAGTAAAATTTAAATTATTATGCAACTAGTTAAAAATTTTCCATAATATTCTCAATTTTTTTGATAATAAAATTTGTGAAAAAATTGAATTTATTTATTGAGATAACTTATCCAATTTAATCCTTCATTTTTAGAATTTCTTTTTGAATAATAGAATTTTAAGAACCAGTACCATACTTAATTAGGGGTTTAATGCCGGGTTTTTTGATCGGTTGATGTATAGGTCTTCTATAACAATAAAAAACGCTTTTTCTTTTGTGAAACACTATGAAACTTTTCTGCATTCATTATTGTCACAATAGTAACATTGTCTTCAAATTCCTATTATAGGTCAGAATTCAATTCAGTTTTATATGTAGATTTTAAAAACCGACATAATTTTAAGGCTGTATGACCTCTGGTGTAATTCTATTAATACTATTATTTTCCAATTAACAAATGAAAATTTTTATTCCATTTCCCAAAATGAATATTAATTATTACAGCTTTAATCAAATTCGAAGAGTAAAAATTTTGTCTTAGAGTTAACGAAGCAAGTTTAATTTATTGTCTAAAAATATCATTTCTAAACAATGTTGTAAAGATCTTTGGATTTTCTTCAACTTAAAAACTATTAGAAAAATATTTTGTCATGTGAACTAAAAATTTACATTTTTTTAATAGGAAAATAAGAGTAATAATAGCTTCATATAAAAAGGAAAAATCGAGGATTTGTCAAAATTATGTAGTGACTTATGGATTAAAGAAAAGAAAGGTATTATCAGGAAGGGTTTTGCCACAACATTTTGAATTATATCGTTTCTCTCTTTATATCCAGAAGAACTATTAATCATTTGGAAAAAAAGTGAAATAGAGGAAAAATTTTCAATACCTATTAGAATTGTGAACCTTTAGGACTCAAAAATAAAGCTACCACGGGAGTCTTAGGAATTAAAACATCAGTGAATTAAAGTCTTTATTAATTGAGATCCAGAAGAACTATAAAATTTCGATATTTTAGGAACACATAATTCTGCTAGATCATAGACTGTATTGGAAGATGATATTACAACCATAACTTCACCACCGTGTTTCTTTAAACCCGATTTTTTCAGATCTTTTTATCTGAAACTAGATAATACAGTATTTAGAGAAAGATATTTTTAGGTTGTGGGTTTTTACTATTAACTTCCAATTCAGTCTATGATCTGGCAAAATTATCTGTTCCTAAAATATCGAAATTTTAAAATTCTTCTGGATCTCAATTAAAAAAGACTTTAATAGACTGATATTTTATTTCCTAAGACTCCCGGGGTAGATTTATTTTAGATACTTATTCAGAGAAGCTGAAAATTCAAAAGTAAAATCTATTACTAAAAGAAAAAAATAAAGGATTAAATATAACAATGGAGGACTCAACCCAATAACAGTTTCAACAGCACTATCTTTTGGTCTGGGTTTTTCTTTGTTTGGTTGATCTCAGATTAAAAAAATGTTAAAAAAATTTTGATATTTTACGATCTCCAAAACCACTCTCATTGGATTTTGATAATAAAGTAGATTTGTATTGTTTTTGTAAGTTTAATTGAAAGTCATACAATGGATTATTCTATCAAGTTTATTTGTTTCTTCTCTTAATTGATTTTACTTTTCATTTTTATATGTTTCAATTAAGGTTCCCAATTAAAAACTTATTTAAGGGGGTAGCCACTTAAAGTCAAGATTTTCACTTTATTTACATTTTCAAACAAGATGAGAAAACAACACCTTTAACTTTTGTGGTGTCTCTTTACTTTTTAGGAGTCAAAGTACTTGTTGAAAAGCAATCTATAAATTTTTTTTTACAAGCAAAATTAAATTCCAGAATGTCATGTTAAGTTGATTTGTCTTATCTACTTTGAAGAAGGTTAAATAGTTAACCTTTTGTTCTTATATCAACTTTCTATTTTGATATTTTATTTTATGTTGGAAAAAAAATTATTAAACTGTTTTTAAATCGGCTTAAATATAAATAGCAAAAAATACACACAAAACCTAAACTAAATAAAAAAGATAGCTTTCTGATTGAATTATAAATTTATAAAACAATTAAAGTGTTGACTTCTGGTACAAGGCTCTTATTTTAAGTAGACTTTCTCTAAAATTTAAAAGGAATAATGTTGTCTTGAAAAAAAAAAAAAAAAAAAAGAGAGAGAGTGAAACATTTTTAAGATCGTCCATTTTATATTCACCTTTTTGAGAAATATTTTGAATTTACACTATTGTTTTTAAAAATTAATTAAGGCAATGGATTGTTTTAACTCAAGAAAATCAAAAATATAGAATATACTTAATTGTTTCTCTTATCATATGTATTTGTATTGTTACCAAATCTAATATAATAATAAATTGAGAACCAAAGTAAATTCGATAATTGGGATGTATTGTCGATAAAAATGTTCAATCAACACACCAACCAAGTTCAAAACCAATAAGAAAATTATCTCTTGATCTGATCATTGGTTTAATTGCTTTCTTTTTAGTTGTTTTTTCTAGATTAATTGTTTTTCTAAAGATATTTAGGTTGATCCAAATATTTTAATATTAGAAATTTAAAATATGTTAAAATAATTAGAAAAAGTTAAATAGTAATGAATTGGAATTAATTTTAAAATACTGGTATGAATACCAACACCTTGATTTGTAATTTAAATGTTCTCGAATAGAATACCACAATTCCCAAATATTATACCTTTTTTTAAAAAATTGATTCAGAATTGAAATAATAATGATATATTCATATTTTACCATACAAAGAATAATTATTATCAATCCGTAGGATTTTTTAAAATTCACAAAATAACGAATTAAAAGATTGGAAAGGTAATAGTAATATAAAAAGATATTTTTTGATTTTATAATTCAGATATATTTTGTAACGTTGTTGAGTTAAAGTTGGGTAAATATTTTAAGCAATATTTTAAATAAATCTAAAAATAATTGAAAAGTTATAAAAAATGAGATATTTTTATATTTATGAAAATTCAAAAGAATTATTTAGAAAAAATTTTGGACGATTTTGTAAAATACTAGCAAAAAGTTTTTTTACCCTATAATGAATTATAAGTAAGTTACTAAAAAATTTTCAGAAAGGTAAAAAAAAAAAAAAGAATTTAATTGACAAAATTTTTTTAAAAATATTAAAATTATATTACCAAATAAAATTAAATTATTTTTTATAAAATATTACATTATTAAATAAAAATTTATTAAAGTAATACCAATAAAACCTGGAATTGTCTTTTTGAAATTTTGTAAGAATTTTGAAAAAAAAAAATTATCATAATTTTTTTTTTGAGATCTCTAGAATAATCAGATTTTGGAGTAAACTTGCCCTTAAAATTATATTCAAATAATTAAAATTAATTATATAAATCAAATCTGAAAAATTAAAGTGAAAGTATTATATTATTATATCTCAAAAAAATAGCTCCATAAAAAAAATTGAACATATTTCTAAAAATTTAATTTTTTTTATTATTATTTTATTAATCTCTGAAATGTTAATTGTAATATACTTAAAATTAAACTTTTAAAATTCTTTTTTTTTTTAAATTTTTAGAGAATCTTGAACTTAAGAACACCAATATAATTTTTAATATACTATCACATATTCGGATTACAGTGATTGTTATGGTGTGACTAACCCCTTAACTTTTTGTCCCGAAATGTATACTTCAAATTTGTAGGAATTTGATTTTTTTCCTTTGAGAATTCCAAATTGTGTGTTGGTCGGATTTTCCACAATCAAAGCATTTTTCTTCCAAGACTAGTATTATCTAGTTTATAATAATAACCTTTCTAAAAATCAAGGCTTATCAAACAATATGGCTATGGTGTCGTTTTTCGCAATATTTGACAAATAAGTAATTGTTTAACAAAAATTTCAAATTTCCAAAATTTTGAATGTAAGAACTAATGGATCTTAAGAGATAAATGTCATAATTCAATAAGGGTTTGAAAAATAAGTCCCTCATTGTGGCTTTTTTTTTTTATGATGGTTCTTAAAATTTCTTTGAATTTTCTTACTAAAATGTACAAGTTACGGAAGATGGAAATTAACATTTTTTAAATATAGAGTGATGTATTTTGAGAGGTTTTTTATCCTTTCTTTTGTCTATCCCAGTATTTTTTTATTATAGCTAAACTAAACTTTGTGTCAATCAAATTTCACAAATATTTTTTTAAAATATCACTTTCTTTTTTTAATTGACCTTTGAAAAATAAATAACAAATAAGAAGAATATTAAACACACATCTAAAAATCATTGATATCTTGTCTGAAATAAAACTAATAAATCAATAGATTTTCTTAAAAATTGAAAAAACCCAAATTCTTATCGCACTCATTGAGAAAGACAACAATTGTTCATTTTGATCTTCTAATCAAAGATCCAAATAAAATTCCAATAGAAATAAATACAATTTCTCTACAATCATTTTCACCGTTTCAATAACCTTTTGAATAACACACTTTTACCAATTGACTCGAGATTTTATAATCAGATGAAAAAATAGGTAAAACAAAATTTGTAGTAAAAAAAAAATTGTAAATGTGTAAAAATCGAAAAAAATAATTTCAAGTCTGAAATCTCCTTACATTGAACATTTTGAGTTACTCAACACTTACGAATGTTACAAAAAAGTACCAAACAAATAAAAAGAGACCAAACTTCTAAAGCTATTTTGTTGGAAGCTCTGTTTGTAAAATAAAATAGGTATGTTGAATTAAAAATTTTTTCCCAATTTATTATTTGAAGGCAAGTAATGAGAAAATTGTTGCAATATTTTTGTTATCTTTTTTCAATAAAAAAAATCAAAAGCAAAAAAGGTTAGTTGATATATACAGTTAAATTTGGTAAATAAAAAGAAAAAACACTTTTTTTTTCAACAAGAAAAGTAAATCAAAATTATTGAAAAACAATAAAGAACAAATTTAGTAAAAATTTTCCAATCAACACAAAATAGATTCAACAAAGACCAAAGAACTTTTAACTCTTTGTAAAAATGAAAAAGATCAAAAACAGAAATAATTTGGTAAAGTTACAAAGATTTATGCAAAGAAAAATTAACTTATTTTTTTGATTTTTCTTCAACAGAAATAATTGTTTTATTTCGAATATCAACAAATGGAAAACATACCTTTTAAATGGAGAGTTTCACAAATTTTCGGAGACAAGTCTTCAATTGAAAAGATCGCAGACCAAGACAAAATATCTTCACTTGAATTTGACTCAACAGGAAATTATATTGCTGTTGGTGATAGAGGTGGAAGAGTGATTCTTTTCCAAAGCAATCATGTACAGTCTTTTCCACCATTCCACACAAAAGCATCTTCAATAAAATAACAAACCTTGCTAAAAAAAAAACAAAAAAAGAAAGAAAATAAAAATCTTTTTTTCCAATTTTGGTCTTCTGAAAATAAAAAACCAATTTAATAACACAAACCTACAAATTCTCGAATTTGTTTTACACTAACTTTTTTTTTGAAAATAACAAACAATAAGGATAAATTCCTTGATTTTTTTAAATTCATGAAGAAAAAGAAAAGAAACAACAAATTTTCTCTCATTTTTAAACCGATTTTGTTATTGTTTAACTTTAAACGAGACCAAAAATTGTGTTTGTTCTTCAAACAAATAAAAAAAACAAACAATCAAAATCAAAGAAAAAACAACAACCAAATTTATTCACATCTTTTTTTTTTTTTTTTTTTAATCAAATCTTTTCCTTTCATAAATTAACAAATAAACCAAAAATGACAAAGGTTGCAAACGAAAGTGAAGAGGAAAGTGATTTAGATGAAGAAGAACTGATGAAGGAAGAAGAGAAAGAAAAGAATGAAGAGAATGAAGAAGAAGAAGAAGAAGAAGAAGAAAAATCAAAACAAAAAAAGAGTTTGCAATATAAATTTTATTCCGAGTTCCAATCACATGAACCTGAATTTGACTATTTAAAAAGTATTGACATTGAAGAAAAGATCAACAAAATCCAATGGATCAAAAGAAGAAACAGATCACATCTATTGCTTTCCACAAATGGTAATTTTCTTGATTTCCTATTTACAAATTTATTCTTATTTTTCTTTCGGCTCTTTTTTGATTTTTCTTTGCATTTTGTAATTTTTTTTGACTTAAATTTCTTGAGTTTTGCAAAAAGGCTCAAACAAACAATTCTTAATGAATTGAATCAACCTCGATTAAAATTTTCGATTCAGTTTTGCTCTGTTTGGAAATAATTTGTTATTTTTGTTAAGAGACGGATTCTTGGGTGGGTTTCTTCTTTTTAATGAGATGATCAGTAAAGTAGGGACTTTTTTTTAAAACTCAAAGTTATTCTCTCCTTTTTCAATTTTCAGTGTTTCTTCATTAGGTAATAATTCATCTTATCTTTGAAATATTCCAAAACTAAATCAATATTTAAAGAGGTGTATTGTTATAGTTGTTGCTGAATAAGAGTTTTGAAGATTATTTTTATTGTATCTCATTGAAAATTTATATTCTTTTGATTTTTTTATTTGTTAAAAATTACTTTTGATTTTTAAAAATTGTTTTTAATTTTGACAAATAAATTTAGAAATCGAAATAGAGTTACATAAAAGACTCAAAATGATTTCTACTTTGGTGAAATTAACTTAGCATATAAAAAGTGAATTATTTTAGATATCTAAGAATACAAATTATTGCTTGTTTTTTGAGATTGGTAGAATGGTATAATTTTTACAATATAACCTCTTGAATTAAGATTTTGAAGAACTGATAAACCTGGCCTTTTTATTCTTATAATACAAATAGTATTTGGGATAATAAAATCAAATATAAAATTTTATCAAAGTTGGTTCATTATTAAGGAATTACCAAAAAAATTGATTAAGGTCCATTGGACCGAAATTTTTAAAATTTGTTTGTGATTATTTCCAAAACAAAAATATAAAGAAAGAGTCTCTCGCTAAACAAACTTTTCAAAAAGTTATTTATTTCAAAGTGAGAAAAACAAAAAAATTGAGAAAGAAAAGAAGTTAATCTAACAAAAAAGCCTGTTCAACAAAATACAAATAAATTTTCAATTTTACATATTTAATTTATATTTCCTCTAAAATCCAAATTCTCTTTCAAACAACACTATTTTTACACCCATTCTCTTCTCTTTTTTATCTCTCTTCTCTTCTCTTCTCTTCTCTTCTCTTCCCTTCGCTTCTTCAAAGATCAAACAATAAAGCTATGGAAAATCTTTTCAAAAGAAAAAGAATTAGTCACAGAATTCAATAAAGAACGACAAGAAAAAGAAAGCATCAACAACCCAAAAGATCTTCTCTTTCCAAAAACACAAGTTGAAGAAATCTCAAAAGAAGCTTATAACAAAAGAACGTATGGAAGCGCACACGCCTACAACATCAATTCAATTTCTTTAAGTTCTGACGATGAAGTTTTCATTTCTTCAGATGAATTAAGAATTAACCTTTGGCATCTTGAAAGAACAGACAAATCTTTCAGTAACTTTCTTTTCTTTTTTTTTTTTTGTATTTCTTTCTCTTTGCATTCTTTTCTTTGTATTTGTTTTTCCAATGTTTTTGATTTTTTAAAATACAAATATAAAATACAATTCATCTAAAAAATATCTAATCAGAATCAAAAAACAAAAAACAAAAAACAAAAATCAAAAAACAAAAAACAATAACAAAAAACAAAAAATTTCTCCAAAAAAAATCAAAAAACAATAACAAAATATAAATTTCTCCAAAAAATATCTTAACAAAATAAAAAAAAAAACAACAACAAAAAAACCAAAACAATAACAAAAAAAAAAAAAAAAGATATTGTTGATCTCAAACCTGAAGATTTGGAACAGTTATCTGAAGTTATCACATGCTCACAATTCCACCCAAATGAGTCTAATCAATTTATTTATTCTCTTTCAAAGGGGGTCATTCATTTAGGAGACCTTAGGCAATCAGCTAAATGTTTAAACTCTGTGAAAGTTTTTGAAGATGAAGAAACCTCTCTAAATGATTCCTTTTTTACAGAAATTATGAGTAACATTTCAGATATCAAATATTCTCCATGTGGAAGATATATCCTTTCAAGAAATTATACAACCTTGAAAGTTTGGGATGTTAAAATGGAATCAAAGCCACTGGCAACTCTCTGCGTCCATGATTTTTCACATTCTAAACTTTGCGAGCTTTATGAAAATGATTTTATTTTTGATAAATTTGAATGTAATTGGAGTGGAGATGGAAAGTAAAGATATATATTTTTTTTGAATTCTAGTTCACTCATAATAAGAACAAAAATTTTAAATTTTTCATTTTTTTTAACTTTTTTTTTTTTTTTTTTTTTTTATTTTTTTTTATTATACTTTCCCAATAAACAAAAAATCAATAATCAACAAATAATAAAGATATGCCATTACCGGTTCGTATGAGAATTATTATTATTTATTTGACTGGAAAAAAAATAAAGGAATGCTGATTGATGGCTCAAAAACAACAAAAATTTATTCAAAATTCTATGAAACTCAAAATCCAAATGAAAATTCAAATAATATTTTTAGTAATAATAATAAATTAAGTTATGACTCAGACAATGTTGATTTTTCAAAAAAAATTTTTAATGTTTCATGGAACCCATATAACCCATTTATTGCCGTTGCAGCAACAAATATCCTATATTTATACACTGGGAAAGTTGGCTCCAAAAAATAATTGGATGATTTTTCAGATAGAAATATCACTATAGAAATATTTTTTTATTTTATATGTTTTTAATTAAAACCAATACAAACAAAAATAATAACAATGCAACAAAATATAATTTCAAAAACTACAAAAATTCTTTAATTTTATTTTGTTTTTATTTTGAGGAAAAAAAAAAAAAACTAGAAACAATTTTGATAATAAATTCTTATTATTATTTTTTATTTTTGATTTATTTTTAAAATTATATTGTTAAATATTTTCTTAAAAAATAGGAAACTAATTTCAATAAATTATTATTCCATGAAAAATAAAAATCCCCCATAATTTATCAAATCATTGTAAATTAAAAAAAAAACCAATAATTAATGACACCTGCCTTAAAGAAACTCACAAATTAGCAAATAAAGTTATTTAAAAACTAAACTATCTTAGTGGAATTAAAGTTTTTCATTGAGAAATTGAAATAAAATAGATCCAAAAGAAGAACTAGCATCTTTTTTAATACACCTTATTGTATCAGCGTTCAAATCTTTTACCAATGGCCATTAAAAAGAGTAATTTATTTTTTTTCGTAATAATTGAACATTCCTTATAAATATGAAACAAATCCTACAAGATCCTTTTAAGTAAACTTTGTTTCAGTAAAAAGGGTACCAACATTTTTTTCAAATATCAAATATTTTTTATAATTGACCTTTAAAGATTAAATAAGATTTAAGAAGAATAATTAAGACATCAAAGAATAGTTGGTATCCCGTCTGAAAAAAAACTAATAAATCAATGTATTTTCTTAAAAATTGAAAAACCCAAATTCTTATGTCACACAAGGAGAAAAACACCAATGTACATTTTGATCAAAGATTCAAGAACAAATACAATTTCAAGAGACATAAATATAGCTTCTCTACAATCTTTTTCACTTTATCAATAACCTTAGAATAACATATTTTTGCCAAGTGACTATCGAATCTCGCAATAAAAAAAAATTTGCAACTCAATTACGGAATAAAAAATAAATTTCGAAAAAACAGAAAAAAAAAAGAGAAAAAATGAGAAAATGATATCAATTTTGGAATTTCAGAAAACAATTTTTTCTTCATAATATGCATTCAAACCCTTTGAAAACATGTGACTCACACATTTTAACCTTTCACCTTTGACTGAAAAATGATTTATAATCAAGGGTAATTGGAACTTATTCTTCAAATACAAATTAGAGGTTTTGGTGATAACATATATTATCATGATATTAACCATAAAATCGCGAGAGTATAAAAAAATCGCGATTAGTCAAACTTTATTGCGATAATCAACATTATCGTGATATTCACATTATCGCAAAAAAATGAAAAATTATTTTTTTGATTTCACCTTAAAAAAATCTCTTGACTTTTACAAAGCCTCGAGACTCTAACAACACTTTCCCTTTTTTAGAGGTTTGAAAGTGTATGTAAGGGTTAGGAACTGTCTTCAAGTGTTTGAAAGTTTTGAAAGACAGAAAATTTTTATAAAGGGAATGAGTTTGGTTTGTTGTGGAAAAAAAAATTTATTCTTTTCATTTTTTTTTTAACAAAATATAAAATCTCAAACAAATTTTATGATCAAACTAATAATTCTCCATTTCAACAATACACTTGAATATAAGATAGGTGTGTTTTCTTAAAATCGAGTTGTTACCTTCACAATTTTAAATAGCCAAAAAGAAAAGAAGAATAATTTTCCATTCTTATTGGTGATCGATAAAACAAAAACCACTAAGCTCTAATTGTGTTTTCTGTCCAATACAAAGATACAAACAAGAAAAAGAAGAAGAAAACAATTGTATAAAAAATCTTAATAATTGGTGATCATCTTGTAAGGATTTTGTGAAAGCTTTTGAAGAGTTATCCAACTCCTTTTAGCTTTCGGAGAATATTGAAATGTTTTTTAACCCAAGAACACATTCTTTAAAGAACAGACTAAGGGTTGGTTGTTTTAGAAGCTAATTATTCAAGGCAATTTACAATACCACGATTAACTGAAAAAATATTTCTTTATCTTTAGTTATTATTGTTGTTGATCTAAAAGGATCGATCGGTTTGACAACCAAATAAAATGAAAACACAACAAAACTCTTTGATCTGATCCTTGATCGAATCAAGTATTATTTTTGTTGTGTTTTCAAAGAATAACTTTTTTTCACATAATCTATTTTTTGATCAAAAAAAAATTCTTTGTAAAAATATTTGTCAATTAACCCAAAAATCCATCAATTATTATATCAAGGTTTACATTTTAATCACGATATTTTGGCATTTATCACGATTTTAAAATAATTATCACGATTTTATAGAATATCGTGATTTGTTGTAATTATCGCTATAATATTGAATATCGCGATTTTCTGATTTCTCGTGAATTAAGCATGTTATCATCAAAACCTCTAAAATATTAAACACAAAACATTGATATAAAATATTTATTATATAAATTGTATTCTAGTCACAATCTAATCAATTTGAATAAAATATGTTAAGAATGTAGATGTCTAATTATTATTTAAAATAAAAAATAAGAATAATATGTATATATTTAATTATAAAGATTATTTTTTTACAAAAAGCCAATATTGGAAATATTATTTTGCAAAAGAGTATCTTTTATTGCGGCAAACACATATTTCATGTTATCTGAATCGGTTGCAGTTGTAAAAAAGGGATAGATCATTTTTTTTTTATTTTTGTTTAATTTTAAAAATTTATTGCAAATAAATTTTTGAGCTGATTCCAAATTTTTTCCTTTATAATCCTTAAAATATTTTTTTAAGTTGCTTTCTTGAATCTTTTTTTTAAACAAATCAAATTTATTTAAAAATAGAATCATTGAAGAACTTTTCAACCATTTCGAATTTACGATTTCTTCAAAAAGCAATAAAGATTCCCTCATTCTGTTTGTGTTTGTTTCTTCAAAAAGTGTTTGATTATATTCATTAATTGCGACAACAAATATCACAGAGGTTACATTTTCAAAGCAATGAATCCATTTTTTTCTTTCATTTCTTTGGCCACCAACATCAGTTATTCTTTTTAAGGTTTTATAAACAATTGAGTGATTAAATAATAAAAAATATATTTAAAGGTGAGTTGAAAAAGTTTGACTTTTTTTTATAGAAAAAATCTGAAAGAGTGTAAATATTATAATCAAAGTTGCTTATTTCGAAAATTCACCCCATTTTCTGTAAACACATTGTTTTCTAATAAAAAAAGTTTTTGATAACATGTTATAAACGTGTTGCAAAGGTGTTATAAACGTTTAAAATGCCATAAAATTTCATAGTAAAAACTTTTATAACATTATGTTTGTTATATAATGTGTTGTAAAAATTTGTAACATGTTATAATTCTGTTATAAGAATATTGTTTTCAAAAAAAATATTGAAAAAATCATCATGTAAAAAGGAAATTTTGTTATAAAACTGTTATATCGAAGTTATAAAAAATTTTTTTATTTGGGTTTATTTCTAAATTATTATTATTTTTATTTGAGGTGTGATACATTTAAATCCATACAATAAATCAAATATTAATACCTACAAGTTTAATATAAATTAATTGGGAAACTATTAAGTTTTATCATTTTTTTAATCTTTTTAAATATTTGTTTATTTATTTATTTTTTTCTTCTTTTTTGTTTGATTGATTATTCTTCACATCTTTTAAAATCAATTTTTAATTTTGAAAGGAATATATTTAATGATAGAGTATATAATTGCATGAAATATTGCCCAGTAGGGCAAAATAAAAACAATAATGTTTAGATCCAAAAGAGCAATCATATAAAATTTATTTCTTTCAAAGTTGGGGCTGATTTTTACACACATATCAATTATTTTTTTAGATTTTAACCTTTGAAGAAAAAATAAGAAATAAACCCCATTCCAAAAATTTGGACACACCCAAAATCAAAAATAGGCAAAAAAAAAACCCAATTTATTGTATTTTCCCAAACCTAATATAAAACTACATTTAAGTTACAAGGTATTAATGTTTTTATAAGTAATCATTTTCATCCAAATAAAAGAAAAAAATTTAAAACTCAAAAATAAAAACAGGTGTGTCCAAAATAATGAAACGAGCGGAACAAAAAATGTATTGGTAAATTTGTTGAAATTTCACCAACCATTGTTGATCGATCAAATGATAAGATACCATCTACCAATTGTATTTGATTTTCCAATTTAACAAACTCAACACTAACCTTCTATCAACCATTGAAAAAAATTTCGAGATCTAACCAAACAGATTACGTAACTGCAAAAAAGGAAATGAAAACAAAACAAAAAAGACAAAAAATGAAATTGTTTGTAAAATCAAAATTCTTTCCAATTTGAATTTAAAGTACAGTAATGATGTTCTTTCACCTGTATAAACTGTGTCCAAATTTTTGGAATCTAGTTTACATAAAATAATAAACATCAGAGAACAGTTGATATACGTATGAAGCAAAAACAATAAAACAATAGTTTTTCTTAAAAATTGAAAAAGTAAAATTCCTAGGCTAATCAATTGAAAAAAACAACAATTTTCATTTTGATCTTCAATTAAAGATGAAAGAAAATTCAAATCAGAAATAAATATGATTTTTTTCAAAGATCATTTTCCCACTATTTCAATACATTTGAATATCAAGAGTTTTAACCAAGAGATTATTGATCTTTCAATAAAAAAATTAATTTCAAATGGAGTAGGTGTCATAAAAAAAAACCAAAAAAAAAATCAAAATGTCCAAAAATGTTTTTAAAAAAATTACGATTTTGAAAATCTAAGACTTCAATTTTTTCTTCTAACATCCATTTAAACCTTTTAAATACATGTATTTCTCCGATTACTAACCCCCTTTGACTGTAAAATAGTTTCTTTAATTTGTTTCCTGATAAAATGTGTTTTTTTTTTCAAAAAAGAATATAAAAAAGGAATAGAATCATAAATGGAGATGAAAATAAAAAGTTCACACACACAAAAGAGAAAAAATTAAAAAAAAAAAAAAAAAAAAAAAAAAAAAAAAGAACAAAGAATTATCAGAATTTGAAAAAAAATATTTTGAATAATTTTTAAAAATTATTTGGTAAAAATCAATGACTTATAACGAAATTGGTTAAGAGAGAACAGTCCAGAATTTTTAAAAAGTAAGTAACTTTTTTTAGATTGAAAAAATTAAAACTTTTGAAAAAAAAAAAGTTGTTAAAAAAGTACTTTTCGTCCCACAATAACCTTTTAAAGTTTCTCATTTTTGGTTTATTCAAAATAAAATAGCCTGAAAAAATGGGCTGATTTTAAAAAAATCTTCACCTTTGTAAAATAAAAAACTAGAAAACAGTATTAAAAAAATTTTTCACTTTTATAAAATAGCGTAATTTCAATTTTTTTTTTAATTTTTATTTATTGTGTTTGAATACCAAAACAAAAACAAATGACATTTCATATTTCAAATAAAATAGTTACCATTTTTTGAATCCGATTTATCTTTTTATTATATAAATTTATCTAGTAAAAAAAGATATTAATTTAAATAATAACTAAAATTATTATATATATATATATATATATTTATTTTTAATCTAATTTCTTTTAAGGTGAAACACTAAGAAAGAAATTTTAAAGAATTACAAGATTGACATAAAATTTATTTTCAAGAGGAGTTTTTTTTTTATCTACTTATTTATAACAATCCACAATAGTGAAGTAATTTTAAAAGTATTTCAAATATTATTTTCTTTTTAAATAGATTTATACGCAATGGATTATAGCAAAACAAAGTATTTTACTAATATTCAATAATTATTTATATTTCATTTTTTCTCGTATTTTAAACTCGCTTTTAAAGACCCCTTTCTTTATGATTTCCAATGAGATTGATTTTTTTGGACTAATTTTTTATTTAATAAATTTAATAAAATAAATATAAATAAAGAAATAAAGTAAAGGGTTATTACAAAAATTTAATTCCTTCGTAAGCAAAAAGTGTTTCTGTAATTCCAGTTGTACGCGACCGAGTTTTTAAAATATCTTGATATGTTGGAACGTAATTTGGATTGACAATTCTATCGATGTTTTCTAAAAGGCTTTTTTTATTGGTAAAATAAATCAATATAAGAAAAATTTAAAAATTATATAAATAAATAAAACAATAGTAAAAATAAGTATGTAATATATATATATATATATATATATATGTATATGTATATAAACTCAATTCCAAAAAATGGTACACAAAAAAAAATTAAATTAATAAAAATATACCCCAAAATACATGATACTTGAACATTAAAATAATAAAAGACCCGAAAATATTTAATTAATACTATTTATATATTTTATAGTAAATTTAAAATTCAATTCGAAAAATAAAAAAGCAAAAATAAAAAAAAGTGTGCCCCTATTTTTGGAACACGGTTACCAAAAAATCCATTTTTATTGAAAGAAAAATTAATAAAAACTATTAATAGATTCAGCTTGTCTTTTGATAACTAAATCCATTGTTTTAAATATAGAGTTTACTAATTATCTTAGGTTTCCCAACTCAAAGTATTTCATACATTAGTGAAAATTTTAAAAATTCTTCTTCGTTTTTTGGTTACAATTTTTCAGTTTAGTATCATAAATTCCCAATTGGATTTAAATTTGTGGAATTGGGGGTCAAGGGTCCAGAACATTACATCCCCGATTTAAGTAAGTTTGTGTTTTTTTTTTGAGGTATGTGGACAAGCTCCATCCTTTTGGAAAATCCATTTCAACTCACTATATTCTGAATTAGCGAGTTGAATTTCCTTTGATTTTTTTGATAATATCATTAATATTACATTCAGTATTCACACTTCCATTAATAATAATAAGGTCTGTTTGTAGGACATGTGTCCTAGCACACCATATCATGATTTTTTTTCAAAAAAAATTTTTCTCGATAAAAAAAGAATCTTTTTTCTTTTTGAGAGAAAAAAAAAAAATTTTTTTTTGTGATCAGAATGAAAACTTTTAAATTTCATTTTAAAGTGATTTTGAGATTTTCGAAAAGTTTTGAAAAAAAAGAAATTTTTTTTTTTTTTAAAAAAAAAGAATACAAAAAAATCAAAAAATTATTGAAAATCAAAAATCAAAAAATAATGAAAAAAATGATAAATAATTAACTTTAAAATTATTTACATTGATTGTTAATATCTAATGTTTCTATTTAAGAGTCAAATATCACTTTTCTTGGAATTAAATTGATTTTGAAGGTGTGCCCCAATTTTTGGAATTGAGTTTATATTAAATGGAAATTTCTAATTTGTGTTTTATCTAAATAAAATTGAACAATTGAAGAATAATATAAAAGAATTGAACCAAAAAAGTCAATTTTAAAAAACTATTGGAAAAAAAAAAATTGTTAATTTTTGACTTGAAGTTCAAAACAATGAAAAGACCTTTTTCAGTAAATCTCCTTTTTTTTAACTTTATTTTAAATTAACCTAGATTTTTTAAAAAAATTCATTTCTATAAATATTCTAAAATAAAACCTATTTTAGAAAGTTTCTTTGATTTAAAATAAAAAAAATAATTCTTTATCTTTATTAAAAACTTGTTTAAATACTTAATCAATAGTATTTGAACACTTTTAGCCCCTCATTCCAAAATTTGTACTCTCAAAATCAAAAATAGGGGAAATAATTAACTCAATGTTATGTTTATTTTCAAAATTTTATGTTAAATAAGATTTAATTTATCAAGTATTAATTGTTTACATTTTAATCCATATTTTATAAGAATAATATCAAAAACTGGAGCAAGTATTGACCAACCCAGAGTTTCAGTCTATAAAAGAAAGAATTAACTCAAAAAGAAATTAAAAATTCTTTTCTTTAAACTATATGAGAAAATTTAAAGTTTTCAAAAAAAAAAAAGACCAAAATTTTCATTGCGAAATAGATAACTTAAAATTATTAGCAGTAAATATAAATTAATTAAGAGAAATAGAGAATTTGCGTCTTGGTGAATGATAGAAATTAAATTTCATATTTTAGAAAACAAAATTTTCTAATTGGCAAATAATTTCTATTTCTTATAATTTTTAATGGTAGGGATGGAATGGCTGTAAGAACAATATCAATGAAAAGTTGTATTTTCAAGTTTTTTCAAGCCGTAGGGTTCCTGTGGAGTCTCATGGAGTGCCAAGTTTTTTTTTTATTACAAAAAGTAAAAAAATCCTAACAGTGCCTTTCTTGATTTTTCTGTTTTATTGTATAAAATGTTAATTTTTGGAATAAACAGAAAAATCAAGAAATCCCCCACAATAAAAAACATTTAAGATGGAAGGATTATACCTCCATATTAAATATCAGAACCTTCTCAAATCAAAGAAACAAAGATTTTTATGTTTTTGATCCGAAGAAAACTAATACAATCAGAATCTTGCAATTTATCCAAAAAATCTTTCAATTTAAAATTATTCATGATATCGATCATTTATCATGGTACTGCCCATTCTATTAAGAAAAGGGAAGAATTAGATCCAATAATTAATTCAAATGAATAAAAAAACAATAAGAATAATATCGAAGATACAGTTATCAAAAGAATACATACCATCAACTATAATCCGTGTTTCAAAATACAATCTGTTATTTTTTTTTCTTTTTGTTCCAATGTAACATCCACTCTACTACCAAATAGTATACCTAATTTCAAATCAATTTTGAAAATAAAAGTCTGGATATTTTCAGTAAAAATTTAAATTAGGAATACAATTAGTTCTAATTTTTTCGTATTTATCTTGTTTTTTTTAAATGTAATGATTTTTTGATTGATATAATATTTTCATCAAAAATTTACTCTATTTTTTGAGAAAATTTTTGCAATTTGATCCTTCATTTTTTGAATTTCTTTTTAAATGATCGAGCTTGAAGAAACCAATACCATATTTAATTAATGATTATTGCCAGTTTATTTGAACGTTGAATGTAAAGGTCTTCTATAGAAAAAAAAACACGTTTTTTATTTTGAAACACCGATTAAACTTTTCTCCAGACATTATTATGACAACAATACTGTTAATTGTAAAATAAAAAGATCAAAATTTTCATTGAGATTTCCAAAAAATCACATCCCAAGAATTAAAAAATCATCAAAGTTACCAATTCTAAAACGTTTATTAATACTTTAAGCTTATTTTAAGTATTAAAAAATTGAAATTTTAGATGATTTGAATACTTTTTTTTGGAAAGCTGAATGAAAATTTTGTTCCTTTTATTTTGTAAGAAATAGTATCCCCCAAAATAAAGACACAATATTTATTTTGTCATAGGTAAACAACAAAGAAAATTATTGTTGTTAATTCAAATTTCTAAACTTTTGTTATGAAATTAGGGTCATAAGAAGAAATTAATTACCCCTTCAAAATAAAAAAAAAGTAAAAAAATTATGATTTCTGAAAATTAGTTACACTTTAATTGTCAGAAATTTTCTTCAAGGAAGAGAGGAAATTCAACACAACAGTGCGTTTCTAGGGAGTAATAAATTCACGCCCCTTAGAGTAGAATTCTTACATGCCAAAATTGTCAAAATCAGATAGGGACAATCTTTGGTAACAGAAGGAAAAGCTCTCAAAGAAAAATATTCAAAGAGTTAATATCTTTTTCTTTAAATTGCTCGTTTTATTATTTGTATGGAGGAGTTTTATTGTGGGTTAACTGGTAGTCAAAAAGTAATGAACAACCAAATAATTATAAAAAGAAACCGGAAATAAAAAATTTTTTACTTTAAGATCAGATGGGGTTTTGAAAACAATTTCTTTGATAATGATCAAAGGTGTCCCATATGTTGAGTGAAAAAATCATATATTCTTTCAAATTTTGGATTCCGAAAGTAATTTTTGATCAATAATATTTTGAAAGGGTTAAACCATATTAAAAAGAGTTAAATTTGTAAAAAAAAAAAAAAAATCACAAAGAAACACATACTGTTCTGAACTCTCGAAAAATTGAAGTTCGTTTTTTCTTTTTAAAACCTTAGCCAAAATGGGGTCACCCCAGAGACTTTTAATTTTGTCAGCCAATTCTTCTTTGATTAAGCCATGAAATCTCAATTGCAATATTTCCTTTGCAATTTGGTGGTTAGTTTTCGTTACCCATTCATACCCAAACTTTCTGACGCCCCTCGACAAGACCTTAATTGCTTCAACTATGTTGAAATGAATGTTGAAACGGAAATCGCTGATCTCTCTTTTTGTGAAACCTCCCAAAAAGATTCGTTTGATTTGTTTTACAATTGTTGACTTGCCAGATTCACCAGGCCCTGTTTTTTTTTTTTGTGACAATAATTTTGTTAGTTGTAATTAACGGAGAATGACATTTATGTTTTTTAAATCACATGTAAGGAGTGGTTATTTTAAAAAATGAATGATTAAAAGAGATCCATTTGTTTTCTGTTGGCAAAAAACAAAAAATCGATTTTAAAGCTAAAAAAAAATTTGTTTTTTCAACAAGATCAGTAAAATCCGAAAAAAAAAAAAATCATAAAGACAAATCTTTTGGGAACAAAAGTGAGATGTTAGTAGTGCGCTTTAAAGGTGAAAAAGTTTTAGAAAAGTTACCTAACAGAAGTAGTTTTACTTGATTTTCCAGTCTGGTTTTCAGGCTATCAAAATCATGATCAATTGACTTGTTAACAAGATCCTCAAAAATCATAGGTTTTGAGGGGTAGCAGCCACACATTTAAACAGACTCCTTTTCTTTAAGTTCTCAAGGTAATACCTAAAAATAACTGGTAAAAGTATAAATGTTTAAAAAATAAATTTGATTCTCAATATTTATCAACAGGGTAAATGATAAAATAAAGTAAAAATTTGTCTCAATTCAATTTCATTTTTTGGTTTCTTGATATCTTCTTCTTTCGAAACAGTACCTGAAGAAGATAATTTCCCAAATCTTTTATTTTACATTATTTCCTTGGATTTAAATTCATGAATTGTAAGTTTACAATTGAAAAGTTTAGAAATAGTAAATGGATCAAAAAGAAGGAAAACATTTTTTGGATTTATCAGGAGGGTTTTTCAATATATTTTTCGATGTGATACTTCATTTAGCCCCTAAGTGTTCTTTATTCGTTTTTACCTTACGTGAAAAATATGAAGTCCTTTTCCCGTCTTGTATATAACTCTCTTCAGGGGAAATTAGATTGAGTTTTTTTTTTCTCTATAATTTAGAAATGAGGAAATAAATTTCCTCTTACACGGTTAGGTTTTTTTTAATTTGAAAGAATGGAAGAAAAATCAATGTTTTTATTTAATCCTTACAAATTAAAAAAAAATTGTTGTTAGCTTTTCCAGAATTCAAAAGAATTGAGTAATATCTTTGATTTTTTTCTATTATTTTGAATTCTTAAAAATCACCCTTAGCTTTTCTTGACTTTTCTGTTTCTTTGCAAGATCAATAGTTTTACTAATAAAACAGAAAACCTCAAAAAACCTTGAACACTTTTCAAATAAAATATAAAACCTCAAAAAAACCTAGAACACTTAACTGATAAAAAAGAAAACATCAAGAAACTCACCATTAGTTTTTTTTTGCTTGTTAAGGGATTAGCTTCTACCAAGGAGAAGCCTAGGAACAAAGTATGTTGTTATTGGACCTAACCACATTCGTGCTATATGGTTCAAAGGTTTCTAAAAAATCGATTAGTCAAGTAGTAATATTTACTGATCTCATCAATTAAAAATGATCCATTGTATTAGTAAAAACCCAACAATTTCAGAATAAAATCTGCATTTCGTCATAAATATAAAAGTTGAATTATCAATATTCAGACTTCAAAGTCATAAAATATCTTTCTTAAATTTGTTGCGAAATTTATATTAGTAGCTAAAAAATTCGTTTTTTTTTTAAAATTAAATAATTAACGAACAAATTTTTTTGACAAATTATTTCTCAAATCATGGAAGTATATTGATACTACAATTAGATTTATCAAAAGCAAACAAAACTAATCAGTTTTTGTGTTTTTGTGTTGATGATTATTGAGTTAATCTTTGAAATTCAAAAATTGTAAAAATAGTTACTTTTGGAAGTTCTAAATCTAAATTATTCAATACCAGAATACTGTATTTTGGGTTTCTATTTTTAGATTTGGAAAAGGAATTAAAAAAATTTTTTTCAAAATGAAATTTTTTAATTGTGATCCTTTGTAAAAAATGTAATAATTTATTGAGCAATAAGATTTATAATAGATTTTTTTGAGCTATTTCAGCCATAGTGCACTAATATGATTTACACCCCTTTGCAACATACTTTGATTATAGAGAAATCTATGGTGACGCTAATCCCTTAAAATAAAAAGAAAATTTATAAAATCGTCGTCAAATTTTCAAAAATTACAAAAAACCTAAAACTCTTATGTACTTGACGACATTTCCCGAATTTTTCTTTTAAAATTTTAATAAAAAATCATAATTTTGTTATCATTAACCAATGATCAGATAAATATTGAATCTTTATTTTCTATTAATACCATTAATTGTAAAATAAAAAGATCAATATTTTCAGTTAGTTTTCCTAAAAAAAAAATTTAAATCCAAAAATTAAAATAAATCTATCCAAGTCCCCAATTTCTGAAAGGTTAATTAAGACTTTTAATTGTAAAATTAAAAGATCAAAAATTTCATTCAGCTTTCCAAAAGAACATTTTTCAGGAATTAAAATAGATAATCAAAAGTCCACAATTTCTGAAAGGTTAACTAATAATTTAATCAGGTTTTAAGAATTAAAAAATTTAAAATGTTCTATGTGTTATAAATCTTTTTTTGGAAAGCTAAATAAAAATTTTGTTCCATTTATTTTGCAACATATAGTAATTTAAGTTTGGTTTAAGGAATTAAAAAATTTGAAATTTTGCATGATTTAAAAAAATCTTTTTTTGAAAAGCAGATTGAAAATTTGGTTTTCTTAATTTTGGAACATTACTATCTAAGATTTTATTCTTTTTTTTTTTTTTTTTAATTTCAATTTATTAATTTTTTTATTCAAATGGTTATATTTTCTTTATTGAATTGGCATACAATAAAAGTGTTATACACACATAAAAACGTTTATTGAACTATACAAAAAATCACAGTTACTTGTATTTTCTCTTGGAATTATTGTTGTATGTTCAGTGATAAACAAAACGTATGATCAAATAGGAAAACTAATCTTTTAAAACTAGTGTTTTTTTTTCTTGTTTAAATGGAATATCCAACCACTACTCAGCCGTATATCTAAGGTTAAATCAATTTTTGAAAGTAAAATCCTTGATAGTTTAAGTAAAATCTAAATTAGGAATGTAATCTAGTTGAAAAATTTTCGTAATTTTCTAAATTTTATTCAATTGATTGTTTTTTTTTGAAAATAAATATTTACCTTAAAAATTAATTCGAATTTTTGAAATAAATTTTATTATTCGATCCTTTATTTTATGAATTTCTTTTTAATTGATAGAACTTTAAGAAATCAAAACCAGAGTTAATTATTATTTATTGTCAGTATCTTTGATTGGTTAAATTATAAGTCTTCTTTAATTGAAAAAACCTGGAATAAAATTTTCTTTACCTATTATTTCGATATCATTAGTGTAAAATTCAAAAAAATATTATAAATATTTTTATTTTTTTTTCAATTGTTGCTATTTTTTGCTCAAATTTGATCCAAGATTCAAGGATTTTATTTGTTTAAAGGCTACTAACTTGAGAAATTTTTTTATACTTTACTAGTACTTTTTTTAAAGAAAAAATATTGAATTGTAAAAATGGAAATGGACTAAATGTCTTTTTCACTTTTTTTTTATTAATAATTATCAAAAACTATAAATAAAAAACTAATAAAATTGAAATCTCAGAAATTTCAATTATTCTGAACAAAAGAAAATATTTATAAAAATTTATAAATATAATCCCATTTAAGGGATTAAAGTTACCATATATTCTTCTAAAACAATAGTATGTTGTAATTAGATGTAGAAGATATTATTGATAAATATCCCAATTACTCTAAAAAATATATTCAAAGTATTATTTACCAATACATTATTACATTTTATTAAAAATGTTTAAATTCTACCGAGAAATAAGTTTTGGACTGTATTCAAAAAATGAAAATTAATTAACAACAATAAAATTCAGTCTAAGTAGAAGTCCGGTGGACTACAAAAATATAATAATAACTTTTCTTAAGGGATCAGTACACAATGACAACAAGGCAAATATCTAAAATATTTTCTTGGTGATATTCTCTACTTACAAATTTTGTATATGTAAAGTGTTAAAAAATTCTGATCGACGACAAAAACCATAAAAGAAATATTTTTTCGTGAGATCAAATTTTTTTTTCAATTTTTTTGAAAAAGATAACAATTAAATACAGTTTTTGCTTACATTTTAAGATTTTTAATTTATTAATTTATTTATTGCGAGAAAGGAGTAATCAAAGAAAATTTATAAATAAAAAAGAGAAAAGAAAAATAATTTAAAATTTTGTTATTTGTTTATTACCCTTTTAATCATTTTTACAAAATCAAAAGTTTTTATACAGGAATATTAATTTAAAGATATTTTTACTTTTTTTGTCATAATTCTTTTGACGAAACAAAAAATGATTTATTCATCATATCTAAAATTTAAAATGTTTTGTTTCAGAAAAAAAATACGAAATATTAAATTTTTATAGCCATTTAAAAAGTTTACTTTAAAATTGGTTTTTTTTTTTAAGAAGAAATTTAATCTTTAAAATAAAAATTTCTTCGGTATATTTGTGAATTTTGTAATTTTATAATTAAAATACAAAATTATTTTTTTTCTGTTTAAAATGATTTAAATTGTGATAATGGTTCTTGCTAATAATATCAAGCAATTTACTAATAAAATTAATCGAAATTAATTTTTTTTTGTATTTTATCATTTTTTTAAAAATGATTAAATGACTTTTTTTAAAACTTCAAGAATATAAACCCCAATTCAAAATTTTTAACACACCAAAATTCGATTTGTGAAAAAAAAAACTTATTTAATCAATTCCCAAAGAAATACCAAATTAGAACCATTCACTAATTGAAATGTTAACACTTGTTTATAAATTACAATACTCACAAAAAAAAAATAAATAATTATTAATACTAATAAATCAAGGGTGTGTTAAAAATTTTGGAGAGGGCAAATCATTAAAAATACCTTGCTAAATAGGTTGAAATTCTATTAGGAATATTGATCGATCAAATGGTCAGATACTACCAATTAATTTTATTTGAGTTCTTCTATTTGAACAACTCAACTTTAGCACAATATCAATTGTTGAAAAAAATTTTGATTGAACGAAACCAGTTACGTAATTGAAAAATGAAATCAAAAAAAAAACTAAAAGATGAAAAAATGATTTCCATATTTTTTAAAAATCAAAATTATTTACAATTTGAATGAAATTGTATTGTTGTGATTCTTTTGAAAATTTTAACTGTGTAGAAAATTTTGAATTTTAGTTTATAATTTTTGCTTAATATATCTCAATTTAATTCAGATAAAATTTTACTAAATTTAATTAAATATTCATTTATTAAATCACCTATACCTCTATTATTTTTATGGGCTGGGATTTGATCTATATATTAATTATTAAAAATATACATAAAAAAATTTTTTTCTTTCTAAATCAATACTTTCCAACATCAAACTAAAAATATATTTAACTATTTTTAAGAATAAACTTAATTCTTAATAAAAATAATAGGTTACTTTATATATATATATTGAAAATATATTGAATTTTGGATTTCAAAAAAGAGACTCAAATCAATAAATTATAAAGATGAGGTTAACTCATCTATTTCATAAGCTAAAAATACAAATTACAAAAAAAAAAAATTTACAAGATCTTTGACATGATAACATTTTAGTTTTAAAAAATACTGCTCCCTTGAAAAAACAAAATATAAAAACTAAAAATAGAGTGAAAAAATAGAGTGAAAAAAAGTTTGAATTTTTAACTTTATATGTTTCTTTAACAATTGTGAATGAAAAACAATAAAGACAAACAATTTCATTTTTTTCAAAAAACTTCTTATCCAAATATGCTTTCAAATCTAACAACAATTCAAAAATCTTTCTTTGGTGGTTCCCTAAATCTAATGAAAAATACCTTTGCAGAATGTTTTGTTCTTTTCTTATTCTTTTTTCATCTCTTTTTATTCAGTTTTTTTTCCTTTTTTTTTTTCTTCTTTTTATAGATCTCAAAAGGAGAAATTCGAGGTCTTTTTTCAAATCAATTAAAGAAGATTTCTGATCCAGAAATGAGAGAAAAAGTTGTAACAGCATGGAAAATTGGATGTGACCAAGGTGGTTGGAAAAAGGTGTCGGACTTAACCAACATGCCATTCACATTACTTACTGAAACAAAGGGAATCAACTTTGTTGAACACACAATTGCAGTCACTGAAGGTGCCTATGGATTAGCAAAGGCACAATTAGACACGTACAAAAATAAGCAACCTTATCCAATCAACTTAGATGTTGTTGTTGCTGGTGGCTTAATTCATGATGTTGGTAAACTTGTGGAATATGACTTTGACGAAAATGAGAATTATCGTCAATCACGCTACGGAAAAATCTTAAGGCACCCTTTCTCGGGAACCTTAATTGCTAAAGAAGCAGGATTTAATGGTGATATTTTAAATTGTATTGCCTGCCATGCTAAAGAAGGTGAAAACCGACCACAATTAATGGAAACAATTCTTATCCACCAAGCCGATTTTTCCACTTTCACTCCAATGAAATATCTAGCTGCTAAAAAACTAGTCCCTTTTAAAAATTAAGTTGATTTCATTTTGAAAAAATAGTGATTTTGTTCTTGATTTTACCCTCATTTTTATTTATCCACTTTGTTCTTTTTTTTTCTTTTCTTTTAATGAGTCAATTTTAAATGAACTAAAGGCATTAGTTGAGACAATTACATGAACAAAATTTAATTCCTTACCTTTTTTTTAATGGAAAACCATTTCCAATAACTAAAAAAAAAGAATAAAAAATAATCCTTTATTTTTGTTATACTTTACATACGCTTTTTGCATTTATTATTTATATTAAGACCATTTTGTGGAAAAGAAACATCTATTTGATGAAATAAATGTGATTGTTCAAAAACAATATTTGAGTTTTAGATTTAAATGTGACAAATTTGTGGATTTTATTAACTTTTCACAAAAGACTCTATTTTTCAATAAGAAAGCCTTTAGACCAAAAAAATAAAATAGAAAAATTCAAGTTTAGATATAAATATTACTTTCATTCAACTTGTGAATAAAGTTTATTTACAATATAACCAAAATTTCAGCACTTAAAATTCTTGAGGTTATTGTATTTATTGTTGTTACTAGCCCCCATTTTTTATAAGTCTCTAGTCGAGAAAAAAAGTTATTTTTTCAGGGGGGTTAATTTAAAATAAATTGATGGATAAAAGAATTTTAGTGAAAATATTCTTTAGGATATTTACTTTAATTGAAAATAACTAATAGTTTTGAAAACACTTTTATAATTTAAAAAAAGCTGAAATAAAGGAAAAATATTCCCTGAAAACAATTATCTTTTGTATCTTATGTTTTCCAGCTATCTAACGAAGAGAAGAAATTCAAAGATTCTACTCTATTCTTTTGAATACTGGAAAATCTAGATATGGAATATTTATCATTGGTAATTTTTTTTCTTTATTTCAGCTTTTTTTAAATTATAAAAGTGTTTTCAAAACAATTAGTTATTCTCAATTAAAAAAAATATCCTAAAGTTGAATTAAACGAAAATTCTTTTATCCATAAATTTATTTTACAGTCAGTTCCACTTTTAAGACACAAACTTTTAATGAAATTTAAGTTACATTAAAAATTTCAGATTAAGGCACAAAATTCAAAATCTAGTAAACTAATTTGTGTATAATAAAATTCCAAAAAAACTGCTTTAATTTGAGATTTTTTTCGTGACTTTAATTTCGTTGAAAGTTTGTGTCTTAAAAGTGGAACCAACTGTAAATATTTCGCCCAAAAAAATCAACTTTTTTTTCTAGACTAGAGACTTATAAAAAATGGGGGCTAGTAACAACAATAAATACAATAACTTCAAGAATTTTAAGTACTGGAATTTTGGTTATATTGTAAATAAACTTTATTCACAGGTATGAATGGTAAATGAGGGCAGTCTATTAGGTTTATCTAACCAGAAGTTTTCAATTTTATTTTTTCAGACTAGTTTTAGGATGTATTAAATAAGAAAAAATTTTAATTTTTTACAAAATTTGATTTTTTTAAATAGAAGATACTTTGATTCTTTTTAAATTTTAGAATTTTTTTTTCATTTGTAATCATTTTATATTTTTGAGTTATTTGTATTTTTGTTAATCATGTGCAAAAAGTGATACCTAAATTTAAAAAGTTTTTTTTATTAAATTTCTCGTTTTTCCAAAAACTTTAAAAATTAAGATAATCTCTTTTTCAAGGGCAATAGGTCATGATTCAATCGCGGCCATAAAGAATTAAAAAAAAAAAAAAGATAATCACTTTTTGCACAGGTCTTGGGATAAAGTAGTGAAAAAAATACTTGATATCAAATAAATCCGTGACAAGATTTTTAATTGTGAATATTAAGTAAATTGATGTGTAATTTCCAATTATTTAAAATCAAATCTTTTTTTTTTTTCAAGAATCAAACTTTTAAAATTATAACTCACCCACTTATTTGAATGATGATTAGTGAAATCATCGTTGTTCAAAACACCTACAATTAATCCAAAAACAAGAAAAAAAATTATCACTTTCCAAACTCTTGCAAACCTCGATAAAACCTGATTGTTTTTCAAAATGGGTTGTTCTACTACTACTATCTAAGAATTACTCGAGTATTCTATAGATACATCACTTTAATGAACTTTAGGTAGGATTTATAACTAGGGTCATAATAAATTTGGTTATTTATCAAAAGGAATTAATTGAAAATATTCACTAATTACACAATAATGATCCTAATATTCTAAATTAAAAATCTTGTATGGGATTATTTTCATGTCGGGTATTTTTTTTCACTATTTTACTGTAATTTTTTTTAATTGAATTATGACTTTGAGATCCTCTATGATTTTTTTTTTTGCTATTGTGATTTTTTCGAGCAAAAGAAGGGCTATTTAATAATATCTTTTTTAGGTCCCAAGTCACTCCTTAAGTATAGATCAAATTCATTGAAAGTGATCGGACCCTGAAATTCAAACCTAATTGTCAATCTCATAAAGTTTAATCTTATTTCTTAAGTTTTTAATCGAACAAATTTTCAAGTAATTTAAGAATCTAAAGCTTTTTACTTTGCAACACTCGGCTTTTTTAGGTTCCTCAAGATTTATTGGGTTGTTGGAAAATTAGAAAGGTAGACTAATCTTTCTCTCTAAAAAGAAACCAAAGATAAAGCTTGTTATTGAATTACAAAGTTTAATTAATGATTTCTAAATTTAAATCAGATAAGACAAGAAATGGTTCTAGTTTAAAAGTTTCTAACTTGAACTTGTTTTCACTTTGATCTTGAAATCATTTTGAAAAACTCATCATAAATATTTGAGAAGATAATTTGATTTTCATTTTTTTACCAATTTATTTACTTTTATTTCCAAACCAAAGAAAGAGATGAAAGTTTTTATTGTATTTGCACACGTATACTTTTAGTTTTTTTGTCTTTTATTATTGTTCGTTCTCCTTTCTTTTTCATTCAATATTCCAAAAAAAAACAAAAAAAAAACTTTGTTGTTTAAAATTTTTTTTTAATTGATACATTTATCCAAAAGCCAGAACCAAAATCTTTTAATGGAACTTTATTGAACGAAACAATTCAATTTTTAAAAGAAAAAGGAAACGAAGTCCGTGTTTCTAATCTTTATGAATTTGAAAACGGAAAGGTATTTAAAGCAGTGCTCACAAAGGAAGATTATACCCAACTTCAAAACAATGAAAAATTTATTCCAGAACTAGAAAATGAAAGTGAATCAGAAGACATTATAAAAGAAAGAAAAAATATTGAGTGGTCAGATCTTTTAATTGTTGTCTGCCCTTTTTGGTGGTTTAGTGTATGTTTTTTTTTTTTTTTTTTTTTTTTTTTTTTTTTTTTCTCTTTTCCTTTCTTTTGTTTTTTTTTCTCCTTTTTAAGCACAATTGTGTCCACGAACAAAACTAAATTAATTCATTACAAGAAAAACCGAATAAATTTAACAAGGGTCAATTTTGCAAGAAGTGGACGATTTCAGAATCGATCATATACCACCAAAAATGTAAATTTAACCCATGTTTTAATCAATTGTTGTGGACTATTAGCAAAAAGCAATTTTTGGGACAAAATTCAAAATCTAAAACTGAAAAATAATTTCTAAGAGAAAAATGGAAAACTAAATTGTTTTTAACACTTTTGATGTTATACCTTTCTTATATTTGACAAATTGAAAAAATAAAAACGAATATTTCACCTTTCAAGAATTTATAATATCAAATAGTAGGATTTTTACTTTATTAATAAGAATATAAGATATAATAAAAAATTTAAACATTAAATTGTATAAATTTAAAAAAATTATTCACTTTACTCTTTTATTTGCTCTACTGATAAATTCACAAAAATGTTTTTAACTTTATTATTCTCCTTTCCTCTTTTTAAAAATGCTTTTATGAGCTTTGAAGAAAGAATTTTATCGTCAAAATAGAAAGAAAACTTTTAAATTAGTTTAAAACAAGAATACTGTTGGAGAAAAAATGTTTTAAAAGTTTGTTTACAAGCTAGAAAAAAATGGAAATTGAACCAAAAAATTAAAATCTTTTTTTTGAATTTATCGGTATTGAGAATAATTCTTTATAAAAAATTTATTTCGCTTTTAATTTGGAAACATAAACAATAACTCCAATTTTTCGAAACGGTTCGAACAACCAAAAGAACAGTAATAACATAAATTTGGAAATAATTTTTATTTTTCCAAATATTTTCAATTGATCATTTTTTTGTTTTGTTTTTTGTTTAAAATTTCCTTTTTTTCGAATAACGTAATTTATTTGCATTCGATCAAAAAAGTTTTTTCTAATGATTAATATCAAGTTTTATTTGAATTCTTTTAATTATAAAAACCAAATAAAATGAGTTAGATAGGGTATCTGAACATTTAATCGATCAAAAATTATGAAGTGTAATTTCAAGAAATTTACCAATACTTCCTGTATGTTGTTTTGTGCTCACTCCAAAATTAAGCGTACAACTAGTATTTTATTATTATTGATAATTGTTTACTTTTTTTTTTTGTAAGATATATGAATAATAAATAATTGTTACCGTTCCAATTAGTTAGTGGTTCTAAATTTAGTATTTCCCATATAATTTATTTAATATGTTTTTTTTTTTATCATCAAAAATTGAATTTTAGTCTACCAAAAATTTTAAATTGATGTTTATTTCGTCAGAGAATGAATAGTGGATCTTGAATAATCAGAATTTCATAAAAATAATCAATTGGTAATAACTATTTTTTGCTACGCTTGAACAATTGTTAATTTACATACACCAATATATTTTGAAATAAAAAATTAATTTATTTTCATTGTCTAACTGGGTTATAAATGTAGATTCTGAATAAATTCTCATTTTCCCTTTGTAGAAAATAAAACAAAGTACAAAATTAGTCAACACCAATAATCCGATATGAAGTAAATATGTTTTTAAAATAATTACAACATCTTTTTTTAGATCTTTTCTCAGTAAAATAAGAAAACAAATTTCATTAATTTCATTTTAAAAAAGTCAAGACAAAAATTTTCAAAAGTTTCTAAAAAATAGTTTAAATACTCGAAAAATTACTGTCTTTATTGTTTTGGTTTGGAAAAAATAATTTTGATATGTTACGAGTTTGGCCTTGAAGAACGAGAAACATGATATTGTTCGAAGTGATATAAGATGATATTGAGGAGTCCAAAGAACAACGATTAATATCCTCTAATAACAGAACAATATCATTATTTTGAGTCTGGAAGGAGATCCAAAACGAGGAATTATAACTGGTAATTTTTGAACAAATGAAACAATATGAGATGTTATTTATTTTTTGGAACCCGGGATCTAACTCTACACAACAAGACAATAAAATAAAAAAAAAAAGTAAGTAAAAACCAATTTGTTATTTTTAAATGGTAATTTGAACAACTTTTTCTTCAAAAGATCTTTTTCTCCCAATGGAGTTATCGAAAAATCTGAAGTTAAATTTTACATTTTCATCAATTGGAGACAAAACTTGCTTTAAAATCCTACAGAGACAAACTAGATCGTCCAACTTTTCAATGAGTCTCTATCTTCCCTTTTATTTCATGCTTGTTTAGAAACATCCGAAGGCGATCAAATTTAAAAAAACCCCATCTATTATGTGTTCTTAACAATGAAGTATTTTGAAAATTCCTCTTAAAATTTTCTTGACTTGACGTAGCAAAAAAAAATGTTTTTTTTTTTCTAATTTTTCTAAATGTAATTATGGTTTTTTCTCATTTTGAAATTTCTCTTATTAGTGATCTCTTCTCTCTTTTTTAGAAGGAAAAAAGATACAAAACATTTTTTTCTTTATTAAAAATGATATTGATTTTAATCGAACCAAAACCAAAAATGCTGTTTGTTTTTTGACATTTTTTTTAAACAAAGAAAGACAATTCATTCAATTTCCAACCTTTAAGTGAAAATTGATCGACTTTTTTACTTGTCGTCTATTGAACAAATAATTGAGTTCCTTGAACCAAATTAATTTCCCAACGTTATAAATCCTTGAGCGTGGTGATCTTTTGGGATTTATTAGATTAAAAACTTCGTAAAAAAAATTGGTCAAACTCCTCTAAAATAACTTTAAATAATCATTTTTAAAGCCCAATTTTTTTTTAGCAAAATATTTCTTATTTTACCCAAATTGAATTGAAAATTATAAGATCAGAAAATTTTCACACTTTGCCTAATAACCTAAGCACTACCCAAAATCTTTTCACAGTGAACTACAGTACTATCCTAAAATTTTCAATGTTCTAATCTCTTTATTATCGGTAGTTATCAAGAATTATATACTTGTTTTTTTTTACAAATAAAATGTTTGAGTTTAAAAAAAAATACATAGCAATTTTATGAACACTTTTTAAGTATTCACGTTTTTTAAACGACTCTATCACTAAAATTTTCATTTTTTTAATCAAAAATAATAAAAATTCAATTTTTAGACAACAAATAATTATTTATTAATATAATAACATATATACCCACCATTTTCTATTTATTTATCTCAATTATGATATTTTTGATAAACATTATTCTAAAATTCTTTTATTTTCATTATTCATAATAGTTGCCTGCAATATTACTTGGATGGTTTGACAGAGTTTTGTAAGTGTCTTTTCCTATTTTTTCTTAGTATTTTGATAAAAATTTATTGTCTTAACCATTATATTTTTTTTTTCAATTCTTTCTTCCTTTTTCTTTATTTTTATTTACAAATTTTATTAATTAATAGGGGTAATATTTTTTTTTTTTTTTCCTTTTAATTATTACATAAACTTTTTAATCTTTATATTTAATCCTTTTAATTTTCATTTTTTATCTGTTTCGGATCTCATTAGGTGTTTCGTCATTAAATAGTAAATTTTTTTTTTTTTTTTTTGTTAATTTTCATTAATGTTACCAATCATAAAAATTTGTTCCAATTATAAAATAATTGAATTTTTTTTTTGTTACTTTCTTTTTCTTTATATAGAACAAAATATTATGGAAAATGGACCATATAAAAACAAAAAAGCAATTCTTTCACTTTCAACAGGTGGACAAAAACTTATGTACGAAAATAAGGGTGTTAATGGGGATATCTCAAAAATTTTATATCCTATAACCTTTGGAACATGTATGAAACATTCTTACTATTTCTTTTCTTTTCTTTTCTTTTTTTTGCATTTTTTTTCTTTTTTTTTTTAATTTTTCTTTTTTTTTAATTTTAAAAAAGTTAATTCGAAAAAAAAAATGTTTGGAAACTCTAAATAAACACTAAGAAAATTGTCGCTTTGTAATTTTTTTAAATTCAGACACTTACTATTTAAAAATAATATTTTCAACAATTGTAATTTTCCAAATAAATTGAGAAATTTTACACAAAACATTCCAATGAAAGGTGACCAAAAATTGTTTTTTAAATTTTATTTTTTTGGAAAATTTATTGTTTGTTCAGGTATTACTTTAATGAATATCAACTCTAATTTAAAGTTTATTATTTCTCTTATTTCTAAACAATCTTATGTTGGTTGATTCTTAAAATAAAATTGAATTTTTCATTTTTGGCTGGCCACTTTGAGTGAAATGGAGTTTACACGATTTTATAAACTTTGTTTCAGTCAAAGTGTACCAATATTTTTTTCAAATATCCATTATTTTATATAATTGACCTTTGAAGAAAAAATAAGAAATAAGCAGAATAATATACATAAAAGAATTGTTGATATATGTCTGAAAGAAAATTAATTAACTAATGGATTTTCAAAAAATTGAAAAACCCCAAATTCTTAGGGCTCACCATTGAGAAAAACAGCAATGTTCTTTTTGATCTTCTACTGGTATTTGAATAATAAATAGGAAACAATTTTCACTTCTTTTAACATACTTTTCTTTTAGAAATCAAGTCCCTAAACGAAGTAGGTTGGGATTTGTGGTCTCTATTTGAAAAAGGAAATGAAAATGAAGTGAAAATTTTTCACATTTATTAATCAAATATCAAGATCAAAGATTGAATAAAATTCCAATGGAAATCAATATGATTTCTCTACAATTATTTTTACTTTATCTATAACTTTAGAATAACACAAATTTTACCAAGTGACTATGATCTTGCAATAAAAAAAAATTTTTGTAAATGAATTAGGTCTAAAAAAAAAAATCGAAAATAAAAAAACAAAAATGCACAAAATTGTGAAAAAATGATTTCAATTTTGAAAATTTTTTCTTCTAATATACATTTAAACCCTTTAAACACATTTATTTCATCCATTACAACGTGGACCCTTTGACTGGAAAAAGATTTATAGGGATTTTTTATTTACATAACTTTTAAAAAAAATATTTATTATTTTTTAACAAAAAAAGGTTTTAAAATTTTTTAGAATATGTAAGAAATTTATTTCTAATAAAATTTATTAATTTTTTTTTCAACATTTTAATAATAATCAAAATAGTATATTATTCTGGTTTTGAAGTTTTCACACCAAGTTTTCATTTTGGAGCAGCACATTCAGATAAATTAGGAAAGCAATATATTGAAGCCTGGAAAGTGAGATTAATGTCTATTCTCAATAATGAAAATAAAAATATTATCGAGTTTAATAAAACAGAAAAATACGAAAATGGAATCTTAAAATCAGAAACTGACAAAATCAATTTCAATAATTTTGTAAAAGAAAAAAATAAATAATCAAAAAATATAATATTCTCTATTCATACATAACATTTTAAAGATTCCAAAGATTTTTTTTTTTATTATTACATTTTTATTTTTATTTTTTTTCAAAATATAATAAAAATTTCTATTATTATCAATATAAATTTACTACTAATTTTTTTGATTGTGTTTCAATAAAATATATAACATATGTAAATAAATATGAATTCAGGTTAATTTTTTAATTTTAATATTTTTTTTTTTTTTTATAATATCCAAATATTTTTTTTGAATGTATCAGGATATTGATAACAGAAAAAAGAAACCGCAATAAAAGTATCCTTTTATTTTATTTTTTTATTTATTTTGAAATGAGGAAATTAATTTCCTTGTACATTCATTAGATTTATATTTAAATTTTAACTTGATTAGAAAATTAAGTGTTTTTCGAATCAAAAACAAGAATTAAAAAAAATCGCCGATGTTTTTTGGAATTTAAACAAATTGAGTAAAAAATTTGATTTTAACTCTATTCTTTAGAATTCTGGAAAAGAATCGTTAAGTTTTTTTTTAATTTGAGAAATAAAAATAAAATTTCAAAAATTTTCTTTTTATTTCTTAAATTAAAAAAAAAAAAAACATTAACTTTTTTTGAGTTTTCTGTTTATTTGGAAAAACATTAGATTTTCGTTAGGTTTTTTTGAGTTTTCTATTTATTTGTGAAGTGTTCTAGGTTTTTTTTATTTTTTGAAATGAACAGAAATTTTTAATAAATTTTGGGTTTATTTCAAAAACTAAAAAAAAAACAAAACGAAAATCGATTGATTTTCCTAATAAGCAGAAAACTCAAAAAAACCTAACGAAAAACAATAGATTTTCCCAATAAAATAGAAAACCTAGAGCACTTCACAAATAAAATAGAAAACCTCAAAAAAACCTAGAACACTTCACAAATAAACAGAAAACTCAAAAAAAGTTAATGTTTTTTTTTAATTTAATTTAAGAAATAAAAAGAAAATTTTTGAAATTTTCTTTATACTTTTTAAAATAATCAAACCTAAGTACTCTACTGCATTCGGATGTTCCTTACTGTAATCGAAGGTACGTGGACACACTTTTTATCCATCTATGTAAGTCTACACCACTTCCCGGAATGCTGAATTTTTGTTTAGAAATTTCAATAATGAATAATACTTTTAATGTGATTACTGTTTTGAAAATAATGAAAATAAAAAATTAGTTTATTTGGTATTGTAAAAGTTCTCAATTTATCCGAATCAATAGGAAAAAAAAAACATTACCAAAAATTTTAGACAAAAATCTTTTTAATAAAATATTCTCAAGAAAAATATTATATTGATATTATTATTTTTTTTATTATAATTTTTGAATTATATTTCTTTTTTTTTTTTTTTTTTTTTTTTTGATAAAATTTCTTTTAGTACTCCTTTCTCTCAATCAATATAGAATCAACATTTTCTTTAACTTTATATAATTACAAGACAAATAATGAGATAATTGTGTACTTATGAATTAGATTGTAATGATCTTATGGGATATATTATTTGTCAACATTTATTTGAATCTGGTAAATTTAAAAATTGTCATTTTCTCACCCTAAGTTTAATTAATTTTGACTTCATTTCGATTTTTCTTTCCTTATTTCAACTATTTTATTTCAAGTTAATGATAATATTTTGTGTTTTCTCATTTGGGTTGTTCGGTATTTTTTTATAATATTATACATTAGGCAAAAATAATCCGTAATGATATTTATAAATTCCCAATATCAGTATTATCTGTGAAAAGTCTAATACTAATCATTATTCAATGGCCCAGTCAAGAAAACCACAGAATATTTTTATCAATTGGTATAATAAACTCAACCTCTCCTAATCAAATTAGGGAATAAAGCAAAAAAACAAAACTTGATTCATTTTTTTTGTTTTACTAAAGAAAGAATAAAAATAATTATTAAAATTGAAACAATTATGAGCTCTACTGACTCAAGTAGTCTTTCACAAAGCGATGAAGAATTAGGCTTTACCTCAAATAAAGTCCGAGAAATCCGAATTGAGCCAACTCAAATTGAATTTCCAGAATCATATAAAATGACCTTACATTCTATTCCAACAAATTGTTGTGAACCAGGACCACTTGGCTTGTTTTCTCTTGCCATTGGATGTTGTGTCCTTATTGTGGCAGACTTTGGTTGGTCAAATTCAGGTTTATTATTACGTGCTCCCTGGTTATTTTGGATCCCCGGTATTGCACAAATGATTGCTGGTATTTTTGAAATCTTTCGAAAAAACATTTTTGGATCTTTTGCATTTATTGTAAGATCGTGTTCTCCACCACAAAACCTATTTTTTTCTCTTTTCTTCTTCTCTTCTTTTCAGAGTTTCTTCTTTTGGATTTGTGGATCCATTTTTTTTTTTTTCTTTTAATTTTTTCTTTCTTGTACTTTTTTTTTCTTTTTTCTCCTGTTTTATTTTTCTTAAAAATCCTTTTTATGTTTTAACATAAATTCTCTCACTCTTTAATAACAAACGAAAAAGATTTATGGATCTCTTTGGTGTGGGATTGCATGGACTTATATACAAATTTTATATGCTGGTGTTGAAGACTCGCATCTTGAGCTCCATCACTTAGGTGTAATTTGTGTTGGGTTTGAAATCTTTTCAATAATCCTTTTTATTGCCAGTTTGGGGTTAAATACAACATTCCCTATCATTTTGGGATTCATCCAAGTTGCACTTATCGCCTTAGTGTCTCATATTTTCTGGGGCACAAGCAGCGTCCCAGTAGCAGTTGGGTTGCTTGTTGTTTGTATATTTAGCTATTACACAGGCTTTGCCGTATTTATTAATACAATTGCTGGTGGTCAAGTAATCTCAACAGGTGGTCCTCTTTTAAATTGGAAAAATTATGTTTCCAAAAACTGATTAACGAGTAATAAATCATAAAAAAAAAAAAACAACAAGACTTTAAAGGGATCGATTTAGAATTTCCTTAAATTCCAGATAAAAAAAGATTGCAATTATCCAAATTAATTTTCTTCTTTGAAGTGTTTATGAAAAAACAAATATCAATTGATTAAAATAAAAAAATAACGTTTATGAGCAACACTGTTAACTTGGTCATCTTTGAGGAAAATACGACTTATCTAAAATAAACAACTAAGATTATAATTATGTTTTCCAAATATTTTTCATTTTTATTTTAATTTTAACAGATTCAAGTGATCAACTCATCTTTGGTGATAAAAATAATAATAATATTCTAACAAAAAAATCAAATTTTGTAAACTTTAATAAATGTGAGAAATATTTGGAAAATATTATATAAACCCCATTTCACTCAAAAATGGACCAGCAAAAAATGAAAAATTCAATTTTTTTTTAAGAATCAACCAACATAAGATTATTTGAAAATAAGGGAAATAATTGCATTCAGATTAGAGTTGATATCAGAGTTCACATTTTGATCCTTTTTCAAAAATAAACTCAAATAATTCATTTTTTGATTCCATTTGATAAAATGATTCTTTTTTTTTAGTTCAATGATACATTTCAGCTTATTTCTTGTTTAAATTTGGTTTTTCATAGAATGTCATCATTCTCAAAATTTAATAATTAATAAATATTTTTTTTTTAAATTATTGAAATGAATTTCATGATTTTTCTCAAAAAAAATAAATATTTGAGGTTTTTGTTCTGAAAATTTTTGTTTTCGTCATCTTTTCATCAATCCTGATGTTTTTATATTTAGATCCCTGATAAGAAAAATATTATACTTTTGGAACTGGAATCAAAAGAATCTTTGATTTTTTAAATAAAGTTTTTTTAACAAATAAAAAATTCTTTTTCTGTTTTGAAACCGTGGAATCAGAATAAAATAATTTTTAATGCCTTTGAAAAATTATTTGAATGGGGACTTTAACAAGTGGAATATGTTTGATAAAAACTGATTCCATTTTAATCATTTTTAGATTATGATTCTAAATTTTAAATTTTTGTGATTCTCAAAATTCAAAAAATGGAATCTTTTGGGGAACTCTTGTTGATCTTCTCAAAAGAAATACCTATATATACTATAAATTTTCCATAAAAATAGTATGTTGAAAAATAGTTTTAGTTACTAACATTCGAACTTTCTTTGGAAGGACTTGTGCAAAATTTCTCAATTTTTTTTGAAAATTACAATTTTATAAGCAAGATTTTTTAATAGATCTGGTAGTCGTTTTTGATGAAATTAAATTTCCTCAATTTGCTTAATGTTTAATTTTGATTATCAAACAATTTTTTTTTGAAATTAACTTTATAAAATATATAGAAAAAGAAGGTAAAAAAAAATTGAAAAAAAAATTTTATCTAAAAATAGAAAAATTGATCTGATCTAAAAATTTACTGTTTATTTTGAGAAGAATATTGGATAAAATAAATAGAATTTTTTCTATTTATCCAATAAAAGGGGGGGGGTTGAAAATGGTTAACTATGACGAAATAAAATTTACTTATCTCAATTATTTCATATAAACAAAAGTTTTATTGTAACAGTATCCCAGTGTTCTAAATATCTTTATTATGATGGATTAATTTTGTTTTTATGAATGATAAACTAAACAAAAGTCTTGATAAACATTTGAATGATTTCAGAATCTCATTATTTTTTAATCAATCTTGAGAGAGGTTGGGATAACGTATATTATTAACACTTTTTTATTTTTTTACTAGAATTTATTTTTTTTTATTTATCTAAGATGTTATTAGAATCAATTTATTTTCAAAGTAAATTCAATTTTATAATAAAACTTTTTCTTTTAAACTATTTCGGAAAAATAATCAAATTTATTTTTAAATATATTTATTAAACTTGATCTTGATATAACAATTTAAATATTGAAAAAAATTATTCATCTATTATTGATTATTAAGATAATCAAATTGAATTGTTTGTATGTTATTGATTTGATTATGGATATGAATGTTCATTATCTCAATTATATATGATGTTTTTTCAAGGGGTGAAAATTGGTATTAAGAATTTTCTTTTTGATCACAAAAAAATTTTTACAAAGTGATATATTTTTGCTAAAATTTTGCTTTAGAATGAGAAATTTATAACTTTATTTTATTTTTAAAATAATTTTTTTGATGTTGACATATTTTAAATTTAATTTTTCAATCTGATTATACATTATTTTCACCAAATAAAAGGGCCATTTTTTTTTTATTTTTTTTTTTTTTCAATCTTTAGGTATTATTTTGAGAATTAATATTTCGAAAGACTTAAAAATATTTGCAAATTTGATTTTTTGAATATTTTTTCATAATTAATTATTGTTTTTTAACTAATATAAAACTTGTAAAAAACAGAATATTTTCTTTGGAATATAAAAGAATTTTCCTAATTTTATTGAAAAATCTTAGTGTAAATCGAAAATTATTTTTTTTGTATGTTAAATTTTTTTTTTCGGAAAATTCAAGAAATTTAACCTATTATAACTATTTTATCAATAACCAATAAGAATATCAAATTTAAATATTCTAAATAAGGGGGTTTAAATTAAAAGGTGTTTCATATATGGTTTTGATTCCGGGTAAAATATAAAGCAAAACTTCATATATTTAACAAATGTAAATAAAGATAATTCATAAAATGATAATAAAGAAAATTATTTTTTTTTACAAATATCCTAAATAAGATCTTTTCGAAGCTCAAATGGGATATTATTTAATTTGATTAGATTAATTTGTTTTTTTTTTTTTGATTCTTTATTAAAATCCTTGTTTTTCCCTATGTAATTCATAACTCTTAAAATATTTTTTCATTAATTGTTCTTTTTTTGAAATATAAAATAAAAAACTCTGGTATTGATAGTTTCATTCTAAATAAATAGCCATTTTTATTTAATTATTTAATACTTGGAGGGGGTAATCTCATCTTCTTTTATATTTCCAATCGTATATTTTTTTTCAATTTTAAACAAATTGTTCTCTTTCAGTAAAAGATCAATTTATTTTTATTTTCTTGAATTTGTGGTTTTTTTATAATCCTCTATATTTGATGAAGTAAGGATTTGGTAATATTTTAATAAAAATCAATCATTTGAAACAATGAAAAAAAAATAATAAAAAATCTTCGAGATCTCAAAAAGACGGGGAAAAGTGACACTTTGAAACCAATACTGTTTGGATTCAAGATAATAGCTAACAAACATTTAAATTGAGAATTCTTTTTTTTTTTCTCTGTCTGTTTTTCGAAAAATATTTTGTTTTTATAACAGAGTATTTGTGATCGATCTTAGATCATTTTGCTATTTCCTTTTAATTTGTATTCGTCTTATAGATAAATTAAACTATTTTTCATAAATTTTGACTCACTTTATAATGTTAATGTGAGTTGTTTTGAGGGTTTATTCCAGTACTCTTATCAAAAAAATATTTTCAAATTTTTGGATCAGAATCATTTTTTCAAATTTTTGCAAATTTTGTTTTGTTTTTCAAATTTTTGTTTTTCTTTTGTTTTTCTTTTTTTTTTTTTTTTTAAAAAAAGATCATGTGGAAAAAAAGGTCTTCGAAAAGACAAATAATCACTAAGAAAATTCTATGTTATGTATTTTAAAATGAATTTAATTATTCATAAAAAATGTTGTTGTTCAACTTTTTTTCAGTGAAAGTTCAGTAATAAAAAATACGTAATGCTAATTTCAAAAATTGTGACTCACTTTTTTTTAGTTTTTGGTTTTATTTTTTTTTAATTTTTAATATATCAGGTTTTTATAGATTTAGAATGACTTAAAAGTGAATTATAAATCATATTTAGTTATTAATTGTTCTTGAATACTAAAGGATAATTTTTTATCTTCAATTTATTATTTCAGGTGAGTCACAATTTTTGAAAGAGAGTTTACATTTTTTTTTATTTGATAATGATAATAATTTTTCAGTCTGGTTACTTTGCCATAAAGATTAAAAATCCCTGAAAATTTAAAAAAGTTTTTATCTTTTGTCAGTTGTAGACCACTTGTTAATAGGGTTCTTGCTTTATTGATCATACACTGCATATTAATTCTAGGAGTGGTTTAAAAAGACTATTTTTGAAGTTATATTTTTTTTTTGGGAAATCCGGATACGAAGAGTCTGATACAAATTGGTTGTATTTATTTTAAAAAATATGATTGTTAATTTGTTGTTATCAATAGAAAATTTTATTTTAATTTTTTGTTTTATTTAGAGCTTTTAAATATATTTATATATATATCAGTATTTTTGAGGTAATTAAGAAAATAGTAATAAGTATTTCAATTGACAACCCAAAAATCAAAATTTATTCTTAAACACCCACCACCCTATATATTAGTCTTACACTCTTCAATTTGGATTTCGGAAAAAAAAAAATAAATTACCAAAAATTGCCTTTTTTTGAACCACTATTAAAACCCATACCGAGCACAAGATCGATCAGCTAAGAACCAAATTAACAAATCACTACACCCTACACACCATAGTCTTTTTTTTAGATTTCATGGATTGTAACCCTTAAAGGAAAATATCCTATTTAAAAAAAAAAAATAAAACCGTTCAGTTTACATAAACTCTCCGTCGAGGAAATTCTAAAAACCAAGACAGCGGTCATCGACCTATAATAGGAAGTTCAAGAACTGTTCTATTATAGTATTTCTCACGCTCACGAGTTCATGTATTGAATCGTCATCGCGGTTTTCGTGTAAATGTATTTGTGGGTGGAACTGATTTGAAAGAACTATAGAATAGATCCCTATTGATAATGAAATTACGTAATGAAAAGAAATGACGAAAATTTAGAAAACTGAAAAATAGACAAAATTGAAAATAGTTTGTTGAAACTTACTTTGAAGCATTTTCGCACCTTAATACAGTAAAAAGAGAGAACAGACTTTCATGGCTATCTTTTAATTGTCTTTAAAGTTAATTTATCTACATTACTTTTTCTTGAAGGATAAGCAAATTTCAACAGTAATTCCACAATCATGTTTTTGTTTATTTGATTGTTATTTAAAGCAATAAATTTTTTCAAAAGAGGATATTACTTTTCCGAAGGTAGTCTTGGTAAAAATCAAACCAAAGGGCTCTTTTCTTGATTCGTCGAAATAGTCACTCACTTCGAAAGTTATTCTGTTGTTCTCTTTGATTTGCAATGTACAGACAATATGAAATGTTTTTATCAAATCTCTGAAACATATGCTTTTATATTAAATTGATTGATCCTACAGTTGCTGGTCAACCATCACAGTTTATGTAGTGGTTTGAGAAATAATTATGTCTAATTAGAAAAATTTGTTGTACTGAGATTTAAATAATAAATTCCAAAACAATTTTCCATTCATTTTTCCAATTTTTCTTTTTACTGCACACCTTCAGCAAAAAGAGTTTTCAAAACAATGAAAAGTTCTTTGTTGTTTCTGTTGATTATTCTTGTTAGAAATTTTTTGAAATTTGTAAATATAAGGTAAACTAATAAAATAATGAAACACATTACTGAATACTTGAAAAAAAGACAATCAAGTACAATTTTCGCTCCTTTAAATTTCAAAAACCAGAAAAAAAAGAGTCGCAAATTCACACCCTTTTTGTAATTGTGTGATCTACTTTTGTGTTCAAGCAATTTAAATCTTTTTTCAAAAGCGAGAAAAAAAAATGTTAAAATAGTAAGGTGACCTAAAAACTTGAAATTATGACTTTAAATAACTCAGTATATTAACCACGAGAAACCATTCAGTCTTTAGTTACTTTTTGATTTCACAGTTTTTTTAAAGTTCACACTTTAATTTAGAAATAATCCACGTATTGGTAAATAAATAATATTCACACCAAAAAACCAGTCAGAGTTAAAAAAAATATCATTCCTATCCTGTTTAAAAATAATTGCATCTCAAATTAACAAAGAAGAAACGATTCATCAAAAACCAGATTATATTCATTTTTTTTTTTCATTATTGATACCATAATAATTGTCTGCTGTGGGTTATTATTCATCAAAAATGAATACAAAGCTTGATGAAGATTTAAAAAAAATTGACAACTTTTTAAATCAGCGTGATGTTGTGCTCCAAAGGAGAAAGGAAGGAGATCTTTCTCTGGACTCTTTAGAGTTAGCCCAAAAAATCTTATTGATTAATCCTGACGTAGCAACATTTTGGGCATTTATCAAAGAGATTTACGAGCACTATGAGGCGACTTCACCAGGCATGGAAAAGTTGATTGAAATTTATAAAAAGGATCGGGCTCATGTGGAAAAATGCATGGGGATACATCCCAAATCATATTACCTTTGGCACCATCGAAGATGGACAAGTGAAAGAACTCCTCAAATGGATTGGAAAAAAGAGTTAAAATTATGTAACTATCTTCTAACTTTAGACAAAAGGAATTTCCATTGTTGGAATTACCGAAGGTTTGTCGTGTCGCAATTAAAATTAAGTTTAAAAGAGGAATTAGATTTTACAACTTTCAAAATTGAAGAAAACTTTTCAAACTATAGTGCCTGGCATAATCGATCGACGATAGTAACAACTTTTAAAAGAGGCAAAGAAATGGAAGAAAAAGAAAAGCAACAAGAAAAAGAAGAACAAAAAGAAGAAAAAAAACAAGAGCAAGTAAAAGAAGAAAAAAATAAAAAAACTGAACAAAAAAAAATAATGGAAAAAGAATTTACTTTTAAATTTCAAGAAGAGTTCGAGTTTGTACAAAACGCATTATATGTCGATCCAGAAGATCAGTCTACTTGGATTTATTTACAGTGGCTGATTTCTCAAAGCTCGAACGAAGGTAAACTTGAGCGAATTAACACCACAATCCAAGTTGTCGAAGAATTGCTTGAGATTGAACCAAAAAGTAAATGGGGAAATCTAACACATGTATTCTTATTACGAGAAAAAGCGAATAAGGTAGACGATGAAGAAAAACAGAGCAATCTCCGAAACCACGCAAAAGAAATTATTAATAAACTTATTAAACTTGATCCTCGACATACAAATTTCTATAATGATTTTGCGAATTCAAATAAATCGTTTCTTTAAAATAATTAATTGAGTCACATTTAATGTGTATAGTCATTTTCAAAAAGGTGTGCCAAAAAAAGGTTTTCAAAGACCTCTTCTCTCATAAAATAGTTGGTAAACTTAAGTCAATCTGTTTTCCATGAAAGGTATTCAAAAATCTTTTGTAACACTTTATAAAAACGACTTTATGGCTTTTTCAAGATAGTTATTTAATAAAATTACTACTTTTTTTTTTTTTTTTTTCTTTTTTTTTAATACGAACCTAACCCCAAACACTTTTTTCATTATGAAGCAAAATGAAGATTCAAATTGTTGGAAAAAAGAAAAAGAATTTATATTGTGAATCAAATTTAGAGACTCAACGAGATCTAAAGATTTGAGACCAATTACAAAATTTTCAGAATCAATGAAGTGAAAAAAAGTAATAATTTAGGTTAACTTTTAATTTTTTTTTGATTTTAGATCTTATCTACTTAAGTTTTATCATTTAATAAAATAAATCCAAAAAAAACAATAGTATCTTTAATAAAGACACTCAAAATCACAAAAAAGAGTTTTCTAGCTAATTTAATATAACTTAATAATTAAAAATGGTTGTTTATTTTGGGATAATTGCTTAATTGTTTAATTTCTTTATTATTTTTGATCTGGGTTTGTTGTAAATATAATGGTAATATGTCTTTGCTCTTTAGTGATTATTCTCAAGTCAGATGTGCTTTTTTTTTTTTTTAGTATTTTAGTATTAATTAGGAACCATTTGGCCTTTTACTTTGTAACACACCTTTTCAGTCTTCAGGAAATTGTACCAGTTAAAAAATGGAAAGAAATAAAAAACTTTTTTTTTTATTTATTTTAAAGGAAGGAAATAAATTTTCTCTTACAACAGTTAGGTTTTTTAAATTTGCAAGAATTGATTAAAATTTTATGATTTTTCTTATATTTGTGAATTCTGATATGGTATCTTGAGTTTTTTTTTAATATTTTGTTTTGATTAGAAAATTTATAAATTTTTGAAACAAAAAGAAGAATTAACAAAAAACATATGCACTCTGGGGTACTCTTAGTTAACATGACGTAAACTTTTCGTTAAGTGTTTAAGGATTTAAAAGAATGGAGAAAATCAAACATTTTACTCAATTCTTTTGAATACTGGAAAATCGAGGCACTCTGCAGTAACTTTATGACACTTGAAGGTGTCCCCTACTTTATAAATTTTTGATTAGAAATTTGAGCGAGAATCATAATTTTCAAATTCATTAAACAATGACAAAATAAATAAGTGGGTATCTTTTTATTGAATAATATCAAAGATATTATTCTTGATTATCAATTTATTAGTTGAATTAATTTTCTAATCCAATTATTCAATTGTCTTTATAGAATAGGAAGTCCCATAAAATTATCTATCGCTTCATTTATTTCAAAGTATTGAATGTTTTATATATAAATTGCGAGATTTTGTATTTTTTTATTCTTAGCATATGCACAAACAGAATATCTATTTTTTCAATTTGTGGAATTTCGTAGTTTTAATATTGGAGTGAAATATTTCATTTTTAAACCATTTATTGTCACTTTCTTTATATTTGGAAAATTCTGGAAAAGATGGGCACTCATCAACAATTGACCACACCCAATGAAAATTGACTGTACAATAATTTATTAATATTTTTATTATACCTGAAAAAATTTTAAATATTATTGGCCCACCGATCAAGAATTATTTATTATTAAATTTTCTATAAATAAATTTAGATTCGTATATAATAATTTTACTTTTTAGACTTGGTAATTAATATTTTTATCATCTTTTTGTAAAAATTTTAAATTATTTCATATGTGACCAAAACCACGAATTTCTTTATGATTCTGTATATTCTTTTATATAATCTAAGGTCTGAATTAGATTATCTTGTTTTGGATTTAAAAATGTTTCGAGAAGTTTATGGTTTAATATTGAAAAAATTTCAATGTATTTATTTATCTTCAAACTTCAATTGTGTTGAAATATTCTGGGTTTGGTAAAAGATAGTTAGGTCAAAAAATATCGAAGGAATATATATTGTTTTAAACCTTTGTAATTCTACTCCATTAAATATTTTCATTTTTGATTTTTTTTGTCTGTAGATATGATAAAAAAGAATTGAAAGGGTATTTCAAAATATATTTTTTGAATACACATTTACAATTTGAAAATATGATAGTTTTTTATCATCTGTTAGTCCCATTTTCAGCAATTTTAAAAAAAAATAAATTTATTTGTGACATTATCAATCCTATAACGAATTTTTATAAAATTATATTAAGTTATTTAGGTTAACAAGTACACTCTCATTTTGTATATTGTGACTGTAAGAATATATATATCTAAGAATAAACGAAAACACTTTTTTCTTTCTCGGAAAGATATCAAAAGGTTCGGTCAACACCACGCTGAAGGTATAACAATTAAATTAAGCCACATTTTATGTGAATTATTTTTTTATTTTGATTAATTCCCCCCAAATACTAATATATGTGACAAAATCTTAGATCAATTGGCAACTGGGTATTTTAAATATTTTTCTAAATTTTATGGATCATCTTGTTTTTGGGATTATTTATTATATTTTTTTTTTCTTGAAAATAAATTTGATAATCAAACAAACATAGTTTTTTTTAATTCTGTTTTTTTCTAAATTATGAAAAAATCATCAACATTTAATATGAATATTGTTTTTAAATTAAGAGAGTTTGAATATATATATATATATATATATATTACAGTCAGTTTCGCTTTTAAGGCACAAACTTTCAACGAAATTTAAGGCATAAAAAAATCTCAAATTAAAGCACAAAATTTGGAATTTTTTTTTTTACAATTTATTTTACTAGCATCTGAATTTTTTGCATTAATTTGAGATTTTTTTTGTGCCTTAAATTTCGTTGAAAGTTTGTGCCTTAAAAGTGAAACTGACTGTAAAAATTTGATTGTAAACTATTTTTCAGAAATTTTGACTCACTTTATAATGTTAATGGGGGTTATTTTGAGGGTTTTATTCCAGTATTCTTAATAAAAAATGTTTTTCCAATTTTTGGATGAGAATCATTTTTTCTAATTTTGCAAATTTCAAATTTTTCTTTTTCTTTTTTTTTTTTTTTTTTTTTTTGTTTCTTTTTTTTTTAAAATTTTTTTTTAAAAATTTTTGCTTTTTTTTTTTTAATCTAAAAAAGATCATGTGGAAAAAAAACAGAGATATTCAAAAAGACAAATAATCACAATGAAAATTATGACTACGTAGTGTATTTGAAAATGAATTTTTTTATTCATAAAAAATCTTGTTGTTCAACTTTTTTTCAGTGAAAGTTCAGTAATAAAAAATCTGTAATGCTCATTTCAAAAATTATTACTCACTTTTTTTTAGTATTTGGTTTTTTTTTTTAATTTTTAATATATCAGTATTTTATATATTTAAAATGACTTAAAAGTGAATTTCCAATCAGATTTAGTTCTTAATTGTTCTTGAATACTAAAGGATAATTCATTTTTTCAATTTATTATTTCAGATGAGTAACAATTTTTGAAAAAGAGTTTAGATATTGATAAATTCAAAAATCCTCATTTTTTTAAAAACCCCATTCTAAAAATTTGGACACACTCAAAATCAAAAATTGTCAAAAAAAACCAGTTTATTGTATTTTTCCAAACCTAATATAAATCAAAATTTAAGTTACCGGGTATTTATGGTTTAATAAGTAATCATTTTAATTCAAATAAAAGAAAAAAACTCTAAAACTCAAAAATAAAAATTAGATATGTCAAAATAATGAAACGAACAGAACAAAACATACATTGGTAAATTTGTTGACATTTCATTAACAATTGTTGGTCGATCAAATGATAAGATACCATCTCCCAACTGTATGCTATTTTTCAATTAACAAAACTCAACACTAACCTTCTATTAAACCATTGAAAAAAAAAATTCAGATCTAACCAAACATATTACGTAACTGCAAAAAAGGAAATGAAAACAAAAAAAAAAGACAAAAAATGAAATAACTTGTAAAATATGAATTCCTTTCAAATTGAATTTAAAGTGCTGTTTTGGTGTTCTTTCAACTGTTTAAACTATATCCAAATTTTTTGAATATAGTTTATTTTTCGGATTTTTACAATTTTTTTCCTTAATTTTGATAAAGTAGATAATAAAAATATACTTGTTTCAAATGGTAAGTAACATTTTTAAAGTATTTTGACCTTCTAAAAATTCTTTGTTGAGGGTTTTTTTGAAAGTTGATTCAATAAATGGGTTACCCTTTGAAAGGAACTTCAATGTTTTTTTTCTTTTGTATTAATTGATATATTCAAGATTTAAAATTTAACCTGGAAATTACTCAAGTTTATTTTGAGAAAGTGGAACATTTTATAATTATCGCAATAATGTTCTTTTTTTAAGATTTTCTGTTGAAAAATTAGTCAGATAAACCCAATTTGATTAGATATACTGGGTGAACCTGTAATAGATAATTTCTATTTAATATAATATTTTTCATCATAATATTCTCTAAAAAAAAAAAAAAGAAAAAAGTAAATTAATGATTTTTTGAGGAAACTGAGATTCTATGAAATTTAATGAAAAAATATTTATATGGTAAGGATATAAATAATTTTTTAAATAGGTCCAAATTATCAATATAATATTCTCCAATATTTTGAAAATTTTATCAAGATTAATTCTCGCACAGTATAAAATACAGAAAAATAAAATCAATTATCAGTAATTTTCCCGATTTAATATTACCACAAAAAGGACAGTATAAAAAAATCTAAAATCTTTTATTTATTCAACCCAATCTAACAAAATAATTACGATTATTATTGTGAATCGATAAACGAAGAATATTCATCTTGTATATTCAAATTAACTAGATTTTAAATATTTAATTCACTTTATAAGTTTAATGGAAGTTGTTTTGAGGGTTTATTCACAGTATTCTTAAGAAAAAAAAATATTGAAATTTTTGGATCATTTTTTCTAATTTTACAAATTTTTGATTTTCTTTTTTTTTGTTTTTGAAAAATATTTCTTTTTTATATAAAAATGTTATCCTTAGAAAAAATACTCAAAAGCTCCTTAATATGGTTAATCAAAATTACGAAATTTATTGTTCTTGTCGATAATTTTTTATCAAATCTCTTATGGTTAGAAAACTTAAGGTAATAAAGAAAAAATGAAAATAAAAAAATTGAAAATAAAAAATTCCTAAAATAGTAAAAAAATATACAAATTCGAGTATATAGTGCCCCACTTTTCGGAGTTGTGGAATACCAATTTATTAATCACAGTTTGTGGAATCTTATTATTAATAATCTTTCTATCGGGTTTTTACTCCTCCTGTTTCAGTGGGGTGTCTAGGTTTTCCAGGATTCGAAATAATTTAGTAAAATCCTTGATTTAACTAAATTCTTTCAAACCCTGGAAAACCTAACGACAGTGGATAATTTTTAATTTGGTCATATAAATGATATAATATTTTTTTACTTTAATGTTTTAATTATTTTTCTTCTTCTCTTTTTTTATTTAGTAAATTTTCTTTGATTACTCCTTTCTTACAATAAATAAATAAAAATAATTCTTTTTTCTTTTTATTTTTCATTTTTTCTTTTTCTTTTTCTTTTTTTTTTTTTCTTTTTGAAAGTATTGTTTTTCTTTTGTTTTTCTTTTTTTTTTGATCTTTTTTTTTTGGAAAACATCCTGTGTATTGAAAAAAGATCTTCTAAAAGAATTCCAATCACTAAAAACATTGAGACTTATGTAATGTCTTTTAAAATGAATTTAATTATTTGCAAAAATATGTTAAACTTTCTTTCAGTGAAAATTCAGTAACTAAAAATCGGTAATGCTCATTTCAAAAATTGTTATTCACTTTTTTTTAGTTTTTGGTTTTATTGTTTTTAATTTTTAAAATATCAGATTTTTATATATTTATAATGATTTAAAATTGAATTAAAAATCAGATTTAATTATTTGTTGTACGTGAATACTAAAGGATATATAATTTTTTTTTCAATTTATTATTTCAGATGAATGGCAATTTTTTAAATGGTACTTAGTTATCATAGAATTGAGTTTTAAAAATCAATATTATTATAAATTTTCCAAATTTTTCAGAAATAACTTCTGAAAAATCCATAATATAAGTCTAAAATTCCAATTTAAATTCTCATTTAAAATGAAAAGAAAAAATATTTTTTTTACAAAATAAAAGCAAAAAAATTTTCATTTTTTTGAACATTAGAGTTAGTCGAAAATAGAAATCACCAAATATTCTAATAACAAAAATTTAATGAAAATTTGATAAAAAAAAATACACAAAAAATACTTTACAAATTTTTAAAACAATTTATTTATTAAAAAAAAAAATTTACTTCTTAAAAGATAATTAATAAAATAGTTTATCATCCCTGTTAGTTTTTCTAAATTCACCACTAATGTAATTAATTAATTGAATATATTTCTTTTTTTCATTTTATTTTCTTATATATTTATCTTTCTTTTTTTCTTTTTAATTTTTAATTTTTTTTGTATTTCGATGCTGTGTTTTTTTTTTTTTTCTTTTTTTTTTTTCTTTCTTTTCCACATTGTTAAATAAGATAAAAATAGATGATGGTTGGTAGTTGAACATTAATGGTTGATGGTTAATGGTTTCTAATATTGAAATGAAAATAATTAAAAATATATACTCAAAAAAAAAAAAAAAATAACAAAGTTAATATAAAACAAATACATTTGTTATTTTTTTTTAGTAATCCATTCTGTTTTAATATTGGTTTCATTTTCTTGTAATTGGCTGGGCTTTTTTCTAGATTTCAGGGGAGACTGGTCAAAAGTATTTCGGCATAAGCTGGCCAACTTGGGGTTTGTGATGAGGTTTTGGAAGGGGAAAGTCTGCAGCACGTTATCCTTTCTGAATGACATTTTGGAAACGTAATCCTTTGAGATGATCCCCCAGTATTCGCCGTTATTGACACCGAATTCCTGCACTAGCTCCCTGACGATTTTTAGCTTTGTTCCCCTGTTGTGGAAGTATAGATTCATGGGGTCGTTGTTGTAGGGGCAAGTGATTAAATGGTAATAGCTTTCGATTTCCTTTTTCCGGTTCATCAGGTCCTTGGCTAGCAGCATGCAGCTTAATAAGAATTTGGATTTGCCCAAATAAAACAAATGCCTTTCAAAAAAGATGGATTGGTCTTTAATTAAGAAAAATTGGCTTAGCCTGTCTGAAAACCTTTTGTTAAACCAATACATTAGCACGTGCTGAGGATAAATTTTATGGAAAAGTTTTTCTAATTTGAGATTAATTTCATCTGGTTTCTTTTGGTCTTCGGATTTGTTTTTTGTTTTATCTGCTTTTGGCGAGTGATCCAATTCGTACAATTCTTCCAAGACCTCCCAAAATTCATTTGTGATCTTTGGGATCGTTTCGCTAAATGCTAAAGACAGGACACCCAAGAATATTTCCAAAACAAATTCTGTAAATGTCCTTCTTGAGTTTGAGAGCAAATATTTTAACTGCTTTTTGATTGATTGCACTTCCTTTTGGTTGGCATTAAAAACAGCGCCTATCTTGTCCGCAAATTGGTTAGTGTATGGCTTTAAGATTTTCATTGAGCCCCCGCCCATGATGACCCAGAGCTGCCCGGACATTAATTTGAAAACGTCTTTACCGGTTTCAACAACGGACGAGTTTTGTCGCTGTAGGGCACACGAATTGATTTTTTCGATTTCCTTTGATTTGATTTTGATTTTATATTTGGTTTTCTTTTTCTTATTTTTACTTTTTTCTTTATTTCTTTCTTTCTTTTTCTCCTTTTCCTGAAGAATGCCATTTTGATTTCTGTGGTTGCCTTGTTCTTTTAATTTTTCTTGGTATTCTCGTTTTCTTCGATCGCCCTCGGGTTCGTGTATGTCGTAAATTGGCATTTGATCATTCCCCTCGTCCTTGCACTTGTCCTTGCCCTTGTCGTTTTTGGTGTTGGTCTTCTTCTTCTTCTTCTTCTTCTTCTTCTTCTTCTTCTTCTTCTTCCCCTTGCCCCCCTTCTTCTTCTTCTTCTTGTTTTTGATAATAATGCCTTTGTCTTGGTCTTGTTGGAATTCTTCTTCACTTTCAATATCTGGTTCCATTCGAATAAAATCAGGGATATCGTTAGGGTAAATGTCATAGCCAAGGTATTGGTTTTGTTGGCCGTTAGAGCTTTCGTTTGTGTTCTGATCATCGAAGAAATTTTTCGATGTTTGAAAACTGTTTTCTCGTTTAAATTCCCCAAAGCCCAAAAACCGATCTAATTCTAAATCTGCAAGATCGCCTTGGGGTAATTCATAAGCCTCTTCGTCGTCTTCATCAGAACCATAATTTGGATCGTCTGCATAAAAATTTGTCGTGTTCATTTGTGCTTCGAGCACGGAAATGACAGAATTGGGTAATTGGAATATGAGTGTGCTTTTCTTTTTTAATAAATTTGTGTTCTTTTTAATTTCCGTTTCTTCATTTTCGTCATCTCCAAATGTTAACTCACTTGAAAAGTGCTCTTCGACTTGTTCAAATTCATTAATCTCTGGAACAATTTCGGTAAGGTATATGTCTGGGTTTTTGAAGTCTTCTTGCAACTGTTGCCGTAATGCCAGACTTAAGTCCTTGCTTGAAGGCCTGCGCAGTTGTTCCTGGATCAGGATCGAAGACTGACTTGCCCTTTTTTGCAGTGAGCAGAGTCTGTTGGGCTTGCAATCGAGTTTTTTTTCAGCCTGAACAATGATGGGCTTTAGACTACAGGAAGAGACAGATCGAGCAAACTCTCGGACACTTTGGGTTTTTTTTAATTTTTTCTTCACACAGAAGCGACTAGAGCCATTCTTTTCTCTTTCTTTTTCGTTTTCGTTCTCTTTTTCTTTTAGCTTGTCGTTTTCAGCTCCTTTTTCGTTTTCTTTGATTGTTCTTCTTGTTTCAAACGAACCCTCACCCACAGGAGAAAACTCTGTTCCAAAAAAGTTAAAAGGATCAACATAGCTTTCGTTTACACTGTACACATTTACGTCTTTCATAATTGTTAAACTTGAAACATTACAAAAGGATTCCATTTTTCAACTTTGGTTTTGGTCACTATTTTGGTTGTTTTGGTTTGAAATTCTGCTTTTCTTCTCGTGAGGTTTTTATTTTTGGAAGAAATAAAAGTTCGAATTCTGTTTTTAGAAATTAAAAAAATGTTTTCTACTTTTCGCCAATCTTTTGATAAACAATTTTTTTTTCGTTACCTTTTAGTCTTTTTTTTGTGATAAACAGGCCTGAAATCTCTTGGTTTTTGTTCTCTTGTCAAAATCATTTGGGAAACACAAATTTAAAAGTTTTTCCTTCCAAATATAGATTATTTTTTAATTATCAACCAATTGGATTCCCCAAGTTTTTCAAAAAGATCACCTTTGTCAATCATCAAAGTGTTTCTTTGGTATTGTGTGGGAAAAATTGTCTATTTTAATCTGTTTTATTCTTGATTTTGAATTGTTTTTCTGAATAGATTTTCTGATTTTCAGAACACGATTTTTATGAAGCATAAGTCACCTCACACAACAAAACAGCGATGTTAAAAGAATTGTAATCAATTTGTTTGTGATTGGATAATCTTTCTAAATTTCCGATATTGTTCTTTAATTTTTTTCAAGTTTTACTTTTCTTTGGTAATCAGAAAATTTCAACTTGAAGAATGTCTAAAGTGTTAACTAATAGTTTCTTTTGTCTTTTTGTCAATTACTCAAAGATCTTCAATTTAAAAATAAATTGTGTTTGAATGGAACTTTCCTTTATTTTTTGAAAAAAAAAAAATGTGAAATATTTTCTACTCTTGGGATTGTTTTTTTGAACTTAATATGATGGGTTTTGTTTGAAAACAATGTACCCTTTTTATAAATCATCAAAAGAAGAAAAAAAGTTACACCTTATCAACATTTCAAAAAGATTCGACATTTAAGGGTATAGGTACTCTCTAAAATTGACTTAAAATTGAATTGCAAATTAAATCAGTTTTCTTTTGTTCAAATGATTCTAAATAATGTGGGGTGTATTTTAGAGTACATTAAATAATATATTTTTTACGAATGATCACAATTAAAAATTTTAATTTTGAAATTCTTTTTTTAATTCCTTTTCCAAATCAAAAGACAGAAATCCAAAACAAGTAGTATTTCGGCAATTAATAATTGTTATTTAAAACTTCCTAAAAGCAATAATTTTTAATTTTTTTTGATTTCAAAGTTTAACTCAATAATCGTCCACATAAAAAACAAAAATTAATTCTATTGTTTTCTTTTTAAAACTCCTTACAATAGCAGTATGTTTCTGGTGTGTAGAAATAAGTTCTTAATTATAACTTTCTGAGATTCTTTAATTTTTTTAAAAAATGGCCTTTTTTGCTTACCACCAATCAAAATAATGTATTAACCAACAACTTTCATCATTTTTTTTCAAAAATAAAAACCTGTTTTTTTTTTTCTACTGATTCCAATCCAGAATCTAATTTCCACCACCCACTAGATAAGCTAAGTTCAAACCAAATCTTAAGGTAAACTCCTTGATCTTTTTAGTAAAATTTAAATTAGGAATGGAATTTGTTCATACTTTTTCTCAATTTATTTTAAATTTTTTGAAATTTTTTTTTTTTTTTTGGATAATAAAAATTTCATAAAATTCTATTTATTTTTTGAGATAATTTTTATTTGATCCTTCATTTTTACAATTTTTTTTTATATAATATTACTTTAAAAAATCAGTACCAAATTTACTTTGGGCTTATTACCAGTTTCTTTGATCGATTAAACTATAGGTCTTTTCTAACAAAAAAATAGAAGCTAAATTACAAAATTAGTGGAAAAATTTATTATTATTATTTTTTTCTTTTTTCATTTATCTTTCAAATATTATAATTATTACACTATATTTTTCTTTATTAATCTATAAGCTATCTTCAAGAATGTGGGGCAAATTTATTTTAAAATATATTTATGCAACCCATTCTTCAAAAAGAGATTTAAATATATAAAATCATTAACCATTATTTATAGATTCTAGATAATAATTCAATTTGTTTCTTAGTATTGTGTTGCAGAAATAAAATATATTAAAATTTAAGATCTCGATTTTATCGGATCTTTTTTAAGGGTGAAAATTGATGTTTATTATTTTCTTTTGGATCGAAAAAATCATTTTCATAACTTGTATAATCCCAACAAATTTAAAATATAATTAAAAATATATAACTGCGTTTTCGTGTTTAAAAAATCATTTGTTCCCTTTCCATATTTCGGATTTTTTATTGAAATTGGTCGTCCATTGCTTTAACCAAAAAAAGAGCTATTTTTTTTTTTCATTTTTTGGGAATATTTCAACTAACATGCTTTGAATTAAATACACAAGTGGTTGATTCAATCAGTATAAATATTAAACATTATTTGGCATAGTTGATTAATGATTACCATCACTAAAAAAGATTATTTTTTATGAAATGTAAAAAAAAATGCAACACTTTTTTGAAAATACCTTATTGGTTATTATCTATAAACACTTTAGTAAAATATATTATTATTCAAAAAAAAAAAAAAAACAATTGTATAAATTTTTTTCTGATGAAAAATCTGCCCCTATTTTTGAAAAATATTTTGCACTGTTTATTTTGAAAGACACATTAAACTTTTCTTCAAGTTTTATTTTGACTACAGTACTGATACATTCAAATAAATATCTGAAAATTTTTACTTCATATCCATTTTACAAATTTTTTTACAAAGGCTTTTGAGAAAGCATTCTTTTTTTTTAAATGTTAAAAAAGACTTTGTAAAATTGGTTGTGCTTCAAAAAACTCTTTTTCTTGGGTTGTTTTAAAAGCCGATATGTGAGATTACAAAATGGAAAATTGAATAAAAAAATTTTATTAAATATATTTGAATTTATCAGTATTAAAAAAAAAAAATGTAATAGTACTGAAATCGCACTTCCAATACAAATAAAATCTTTATAATAATTTATTTAGACGAATATATTATATTTCAACCCTATGCAGACTATAAAATAAGGCCAACCTACTAGAAAATTTAATTGAATGAACTTTATTAAATAATAATCCAAAAATCTATAATCTCGATTATTATTATCATTGCAAAAAAACTTCATCCTTTATTTCTATTTTTAACCCTTAAAAAAATATACTTTCAATTGCAAAATAAAAAGATCAAAATTTTCAGCTAACTTTCCAAAAAAAAACACACAGCCCAAGAATTAAAAAAATAACAACAAATTCTGCCATTCTAAAAGGGAAATTATAATTTAAGCTTTCTTGCAGAATTAGAATATTGAAATGTTCTATGAATTATACAATCTTTTTTTGGATGACCTAATAAAAATTTGCTTGCATTTATTTTGAAACAAATAGTATATATTAATTTTAATAACCACATCGAAAAATGCATAAAATAAAAAGGTAAATTGTTTGAAATTTTCAATTTTTCAGATAAATCCTTTTTGTTTTTGAGTTTGATTTTTCTACTTTACCAAAAAAGATAAGAAATTTGGAGAAAGAAATGTAAACAAAACCACATAATTCATTCTCAATTTATATGAAAAAATTTATTACTTTGGGATTATATAAAGGAATTTGAGAATATAGAATTGTAAAATAAGAAATCGTGATCAAATTGATTTGAAAAAAAAACAAATTCGAAGATTTATTTTTAAATTGTCTTTTACCTCCAAGTCTAAAAAAATAAAAAAAAAATTAAATCAAAATTATTGAAAAACAATAAAGAACAAATTTAGTAAAAATTTTCCAATCAACACAAAATAGATTCAACAAAGACCAAAGAACTTTTAACTCTTTGTAAAAATGAAAAAGATCAAAAACAGAAATAATTTGGTAAAGTTACAAAGATTTATGCAAAGAAAAATTAACTTATTTTTTTGATTTTTCTTCAACAGAAATAATTGTTTTATTTCGAATATCAACAAATGGAAAACATACCTTTTAAATGGAGAGTTTCACAAATTTTCGGAGACAAGTCTTCAATTGAAAAGATCGCAGACCAAGACAAAATATCTTCACTTGAATTTGACTCAACAGGAAATTATATTGCTGTTGGTGATAGAGGTGGAAGAGTGATTCTTTTCCAAAGCAATCATGTACAGTCTTTTCCACCATTCCACACAAAAGCATCTTCAATAAAATAACAAACCTTGCTAAAAAAAAAAAACAAAAAAAGAAAGAAAATAAAAATCTTTTTTTTTCCAATTTTGGTCTTCTGAAAATAAAAAACCAATTTAATAACACAAACCTACAAATTCTCGAATTTGTTTTACACTAACTTTTTTTTTGAAAATAACAAACAATAAGGATAAATTCCTTGATTTTTTTAAATTCATGAAGAAAAAGAAAAGAAACAACAAATTTTCTCTCATTTTTAAACCGATTTTGTTATTGTTTAACTTTAAACGAGACCAAAAATTGTGTTTGTTCTTCAAACAAATAAAAAAAACAAACAATCAAAATCAAATTTAACAACAACCAAATTTATTCACATCTTTTTTTTTTTTTTTTTTTTTTTTTTTTTTTAATCAAATCTTTTCCAATCATAAATCAACAAATAAACCAAAAATGACAAAGGTTGCAAACGAAAGTGAAGAGGAAAGTGATTTAGACGAAGAAGAACTGATGAAGGAAGAAGAGAAAGAAAAGAATGAAGAGAATGAAGAAGAAGAAGAAGAAGAAGAAGAAAAATCAAAACAAAAAAAGAGTTTGCAATATAAATTTTATTCAGAGTTCCAATCACATGAACCTGAATTTGACTATTTAAAAAGTATTGACATTGAAGAAAAGATCAACAAAATCCAATGGATCAAAAGAAGAAACAGATCACATCTATTGCTTTCCACAAATGGTAATTTTCTTGATTTCCTATTTACAAATTTATTCTTATTTTTCTTTCGGCTCTTTTTTGATTTTTCTTTGCATTTTGTAATTTTTTTGACTTAAACGTCTTGGTTTTTGCAAAAAGGCTCAAACAAACAATTCTTAATGAATTGTTTACCACCTTTTTAAAATTTTTTTGTGATTATTTACAAATCAAAATTGGAAAGAAAGAGTCTCTGTCTAAAAAAAACATGGGCTTTCCAAAAAATGACTAATCATACACTACACACATTTGCGCTATTTCATATTTTTCTGAGAAAAGTTTCAATACAAATAACTTCAACGACGAGACCACGGAGACACTTGAATATTACACTAATCTCATTTAAAAACATTTATTTCAGAATATGTTGTTTTAGATAATTGTTCTACTTTTTTTTTTAGGAAATTATTTTTCAGGATTTATCTTCAATTTGAAAATTAAATTAATTTATCAAGAGTTAGACTCTTATTGAGTCTGGATAATAATCTTTGTTTCAGTTAAAAGTTCGCAAATTTTTTTTCAAATATCAATTATTTTATATAATTGACCTTTAAAAAATAAATAAAAAATAAGTAGACTAAATAAAACATCAAAAAATAGTCGGTACCCCATCTGAAAAAAAACTAATAAATCAATAAATTTTCTTAATAATTGAAAAACTCAAATTCTTAGGGGCACTCATTGAGAAAAACAACAATTTTCATTTTGATCTTCAATCGAAGATCCAAATAAAATTCCAATAGAAATAAATATTATTTCTTGACAATTATTTTCACTGTTTCAAAACATTTGAATAACACGTTTTTACTTTGTGAATATCGATCTTGCAATATGAAAAAATATTTGTAAATGAGTTACATGTCAAAAAAAAAAATTGAAAAAAAACAAATTGTGCAAAAATGTGAAAAAATGATTTCAATTTTGAAATTTTTAAAAATAAATTTTTTTCTTTTAATATCCATGCAAATCCTTTGAACACATGTAATTCACTCACAACATCTAGAGAACCCTTGACTGAAAAAGGGCTTTGTTTGAAATTTCTGATCATTCGAAATTGGTTTCTGTGATTTCTGTGATTTCTGTGATTTCTGTGATTTCTGTGATTATCGAAATATCAAAATTTTCAAGAAAAAGTTATAGTCCTATTTAATAATTTTAACAAAAAAATTGAGAAACTTTACAATATTTCAAAATATTAGAATGCTTTTTAAATTGGTTTTTAGTCAAATGACCTTTTAATGTTTTTGAAAATAAGAAAGGATTATATTTAATTTTTAAAAAGGCATGGTATTGTTTTTCACAAAATTGAATTAAAGGACAATTAACGAACCTTTTCAATTATTTTCTCTATTTTGAGTTTTAAAAACAAATTTTCAGAAATTAACGAATCTTTATCAAAATTTTGTTTTTTACTTTCTCGATCTTTTCGGAATTCATCAAGAAAATTACAATTTACTTTTTCAGATTTAAACTCTTCAAGAAAGGAAAAAAATATATTGTGTAAGTGTCTGAAAATTTGACTTTTTGATCTGAAAATTCAAAGAGCCGTTGCTCAACAATTACCTAAAAAACATAAAAAATTACATTTGTAAAAAGTTTTGGGATGAAATTATTTTTTTCAAAATCTTTTCCCCAATTCATTAATTAAAGCAACAATCCCAAACAAATTACAAATTACGAATGCGAAACAAACCAAACTGAAAGGGATAAAGAAAGATCCGAATTCTTAAAAATAAACATTAAAAATTTAAAACTGTTGATTATACAACTACAAATATGGTGTTTGTTGATAAGGTAGCCAAAGTGTGAATGCTTGCGTTTTTGAACATGAGTATTTCTTTTGCAAGTGATTTATGTTGTTTTTTTCCCAAAAATGTTAATTCCTACATTAGTGTAAATATAGAATGTTGTAAAAAATAGAGTTTTTACAATTTTCGAAATAAATCAAGAGTTCCATGCATCTATCCAAATTTTGATAATAGTAAACGAAACTCCTCTTTTTGATTTTTGAGCTCAAAGGGATTTTCAATATAAAATCGTTTGGTCAATACCAATACTTTGTTTGAAAAATGCTTTTTTTATTAAAATTGAAAAATTGGTATTTACCAAACGATTTTTTGATTAAAATTATTATTATTCTATTAAGATAATCAGATATTATATTTACCATATCCAAATTTTGGATAAATGCATGGAACTCTTGATTTATTTCGAAAATTGTAAAAACTCTATTTTTTACAACATTCCAGATTTACACTAGTATAACACAATGATTTTTGGATCGATGGTTCAGAAAATAATTGAAAATGATGATTTTTTGTTTTAATTGGTGAAAGATTTCAATTCTGTTAACTGGTATGATTTAAAGGGTAAACAGATCTTAATCTACAACAACCCAAGACAACCTTGTTATTATTGCCGATAATGTTTAAAAGGAAATACTACACTTCATTGATTATGTGATAAATATGATTCACATTATCATAAACCGTTTTGATCCTCTTGTTTGTTTTCTGAAAACCCAATTTTCAAAAAAAAAAAAGGAAACTTTTAAAAAAATTTTATTTTCATTTTTTTTTTTTTTTTTGAACTTTTAATCATTGTTATGTTCCATCTACATGTTTATCAGTGGTTAAATAGTTGATAATAGTACCCACACACACATACACACACACACACACATATATATATATATATATATATAGATATAGATATAGATATCTATTTTAAATTGTTGGAACAGTAATATTTTGCAAAATGTGTCAAGTGTTTCAGGAATGACATATTCTGAAATAAACGTCTTATATGAATATTGGGGTCATGTTAAAGTGCTTCCATGTTATAGTATGTAAATTCAATTATACTTGAATATATTATGAGAACATATTATACTGCACAAATAAATCTAGTGCTTGATATTGTAAAATTTGTATTTTCCAAAAAAGTTGTTTATTTCAGAAATAAACAATAAAAATAAATTGAGAAAAAAAAAAAAATAAGACTGTTAATTGAAAAATAAATTGACAAAATTTTCAATCAACTTTCCGAAAAATATTAAAAAAATCAGAGAATTAAATAAATCATTAATTATCTGGTTCTAAATCGGAAAATCAATAATATAATTGGCTTATGAAAAGGTTTAACTTTTCTCTAGATCTTTAAAACAATTTTTGGAATTATAAATGAAAATTGTGATCTAATTATTTTTCAACAAATTGTACAACAAAAGAAAAAATTAATTTCAATTATTGTTTTATTTGTTGACAAAATCTTCATTTTTACAGAATTAATTTATATTTCCTCCAAAATCCAAATTCTCTTTCAAACAACCCTATTTTTACCCCCCTTCTCTCCTTTTCTTGTTTACCCTCCTTTTCTTGTTTATACTCCTTTTCTTGTTTACCTTCCTTTTCTTTTCTTCTCCCCCCTTCGCCCCTTCAAAGATCAAACAATAAAGCTATGGAAAATCTTTTCAAAAGAAAAAGAATTAGTCACAGAATTCAATAAAGAACGACAAGAAAAAGAAAGCATCAACAACCCAAAATATCTTCTCTTTCCAAAAACACAAGTTGAAGAAATCTCAAAAGAAGCTTATAACAAAAGAACGTATGGAAGCGCACACGCCTACAACATCAATTCAATTTCTTTAAGTTCTGACGATGAAGTTTTCATTTCTTCAGATGAATTAAGAATTAACCTTTGGCATCTTGAAAGAACAGACAAATCTTTCAGTAACTTTCTTTTCTTTTTTTTTTTTCCTTCTATTCTTTTTTTTTTTTTGTATTTCTTTCTCTTTGCATTCTTTTCTTTGTATTTGTTTTTCCAATGTTTTTGATTTTTTAAAATACAAATATAAAATACAATTCATCTAAAAAATATCTAATCAGAATCAAAAAACAAAAAACAAAAATCAAAAAACAAAAAACAAAAAACAAAAAACAAAAAACAAAAAACAAAAAACAATAACAAAAAACAAAAAATTTCTCCAAAAAAAAACAAAAAACAATAACAAAATATAAATTTCTCCAAAAAATATCTTAACAAAATAAAAAAAAAACAACAACAAAAAAAACCAAAACAATAACAAAAAAAAAAAAAAAGATATTGTTGATCTCAAACCTGAAGATTTGGAACAGTTATCTGAAGTTATCACATGCTCACAATTCCACCCAAATGAGTCTAATCAATTTATTTATTCTCTTTCAAAGGGGGGTCATTCATTTAGGAGACCTTAGGCAATCAGCTAAATGTTTAAACTCTGTGAAAGTTTTTGAAGATGAAGAAACCTCTCTAAATGATTCCTTTTTTACAGAAATTATGAGTAACATTTCAGATATCAAATATTCTCCATGTGGAAGATATATCCTTTCAAGAAATTATACAACCTTGAAAGTTTGGGATGTTAAAATGGAATCAAAGCCACTGGCAACTCTCTGCGTCCATGATTTTTCACATTCTAAACTTTGCGAGCTTTATGAAAATGATTTTATTTTTGATAAATTTGAATGTAATTGGAGTGGAGATGGAAAGTAAAGATATATATTTTTTTTGAATTCTAGTTCACTCATAATAAGAACAAAAATTTTAAATTTTTCATTTTTTTTTAACTTTTTTTTTACTTTTTTTTTTTTACTTTTTTTTTATTATACTTTCCCAATAAACAAAAAATCAATAATCAACAAATAATAAAGATATGCCATTACCGGTTCGTATGAGAATTATTATTATTTATTTGACTGGAAAAAAAATAAAGGAATGCTGATTGATGGCTCAAAAACAACAAAAATTTATTCAAAATTCTATGAAACTCAAAATCCAAATGAAAATTCAAATAATATTTTTAGTAATAATAATAAATTAAGTTATGACTCAGACAATGTTGATTTTTCAAAAAAAAATTTTCAATGTTTCATGGAACCCATATAACCCATTTATGGCCGTTGCAGCAACAAATATCCTATATTTATACACTGGGAAAGTTGGCTCCAAAAAATAATTGGATGATTTTTCAGATAGAAATATCACTATAGAAATATTTTTTTATTTTATATGTTTTTAATTAAAACCAATACAAACAAAAATAATAACAATGCAACAAAATATAATTTCAAAAACTACAAAAATTCTTTAATTTTATTTTGTTTTTATTTTGATCGGAAAAAAAAAAAAAAAAACTTATCAAATTCAATTAAAAATTATCATATTATTTATATCAATATGTTGTTATTCATCATTGTTATATGTCAATTTAGACAAATGCCTAACTTTATTTTTTGAAAATATTTTTAAAGTATTTTGCTTCAATTTAAAAATTAAATTAAATTATCAAAAGATAGATTTTTGCTGATTATAATTTAAAGTTTTAAACGTTGGTTAGTTTCTTTTGGTATTAACTTTATAATTTGCCCAGTTTTTCAAAAAAATCAAAATTCGATTTCAATTTTTTTTCTAAAAAATAACATTAGAAACTTAAAAATAAGTTATTTTAATATAATTTTTTCCTCGTTTTTTTTTGATAGCAAGCTAATTTTAATATTTTTTTAAAAAAAGAAAATAAAAAAATATTTTTAAGAATTTTTTCTTGTTTTTTAAACTAAAATTTTAGATTTAGGAGAATTGATCTCTGATTTTTTTTTAACTTTTGAATTTCGAGTTTTCACAAAAAAAATTTAAATTCATTAATGGTGTTTCTCATAATTTTTTTCAGTATTTTCATGGAATAATCAAGTTTTATTACATAAACTTCGTGTTTACTTTTCCAAATTTATTATCTGTTCCTTTTTTTAAAATAATATTGGCATGTGTTAAATTCTTCTATAATATGGAAAACAATAATAAAAATTTAATAATATTTATATTATAAAACCTAAGAGAAAAAAGAAAAAGAAAGAAATAAGATTTTTTTTCAAATAGCTGATATCTATACTAAGTGATTTAGTTATTTATGTGTTTCAGTATTTGAATATCTATTTATATATTTCTTTATATAATATCAGTTCCTTTTTTAAGACATAAACTTTGAAGGAAATTAAATGGGCAAGAAAAATCTCAAATTAAGAATCAAAATTCAAATTCTGGAAAAATAATTTGTTTAAAAAACAATTCAAAAAAATGTACTTTAATTTGAGATTTTTTTGGTATATAAAATTTCCGTGAAAGTTTTTGTCTTAAAATTGGAACAGACTGTAAAAAATTTTCCAGTTCAGGGGGGAACAGTTACTATGAGTGAATTACAAGCGTTTAAAGTATTTGAATGGATATAATAAGAAAAAATTAATTTTTGGAAATTTCAAAATTGAAATCTTTTTTCAAATCACTCATTCTCATTTTGCTCTTTTTTTATTGATATCGTAATTGATTTGTCAATATTTTTTTTTTATTGCGAGAACGATAGTGAATAGGTAGTAAAAAGGTTATTTAAATGCTACTGATAAAGTAAAAATGATTGTAGAGAAAATATATTTAAATTTTTATTGGGATTTTATTTGGATCTTCAATTGAAGATCAAAATGAACATTTTTGTTTTTCTCCAGAGTGTCCCTAAGAAATATGAGTTTTTCAATTATTAAGACAATTAATTATATTTTTTCTTTTATTTTAGAGAGGGGTATCAACTATCCATTGATGTTTTATTAGTCTACTTCTTTCTTTTTAATCTTTAAAGTTCATTTATAAAAAATAATTTGATATTTGAACAAAATCTTGGGACACCTTTGACTGAAACAAAGTTTATAACGATTGGCTGATAAACCATGACTGGTTTGTGTTATTACTGTTGTTCCTCTCTAGGATCGATCAGATCTTGTCAACCAAACCCGAAAAAAAAATACAATGAGTAATCTTGTTCTGATCCTTGATTGAGTCTTGTATCTTTTTTGTTTTTTTGTAAAAGAACGCTCCTTTTTATTTCAAGAAATGTTTTTAGATTGAACAATTAAATTTTCCTAAAAAAAATATACATGTGAATTATCCGAAAAGCATTCATCTATTATATCACGATTATTTTTTAATCCCGATATTTTGACAATTATCAGGATTTTTAGACAATTATCTAGATTGTATAGAATATCTCAATTTGTGATATTCTCATGGTTTTATAGATATATCGGGATTTGTATTTAAATATAGCGATATTATCGATTATAATCGCAATTTTTTAAACTTGATCATCAAATCCTCTCTTTATCAAAATAGAACTTTGAAAATATTTTCTTTTAGAAAATTGAGTTTCAAAAACTTCTAATGACGATTTCTATTGGTATATTTTCACACTCTTTGAATTGGAACACACAAATTTAGTCTCTTAAAAATTTGAGTCCTTATCAGATTAAATGTTATGATCATTTGTTACTTAATGGTAAATTCAAAACTTTGAAAATTAAAACATCATTTTTTACGCTGAGTATTTGAAAAAAATTCATTCTTGTTTTGCATTTATTGGCAAAATCCATTTTGTTCACTTTGAGGTATTCTTAAAACAAGCACAGTGGATCTGGGTTTTTGAATTATGGTTTTTAAAAAGTGTGTAAAGTATTGATATTTGAGGCAATAATTAGCTGGATTTGAAATTGGTTGGTTTTGCATTAATTTAAAGCAGAAAGACAATTTTTCATTACGTTTGTTCGTAGAATTTTGTGAAACAGTTCTCTTTCAAAAAAACAATAAAAAAAAAATAAAAGCAAAAAAACAAAGAAAAAAAAAAAAAAAAAAAAAATTAATAGGAGTGTATTATTTGTTTTGAATTTTTCTGCTAATCATCTAAAAAAATGTAAAAAAATCTTTTTTGTTTGAACCAACAAAAAAGAAAAATTGTTTTTTGTAAATTAACAATCAAAAACATGATCGAATTTGTATATAAAATCATCTTTATTTTTTCAATTAATCAAATGAGATTAAAAAAGCATTTATTTTTTTTCTTTCATTAATCTTTTAATTTCTGCACCAAGAATTGCTTTTCTCTATAAGGTTTCAAAAATTTTGTTGTTGTTACAAAGATAAAAAAAAAAAAAAAAAAAAAAAAAAAAAAAAAAAAAAAAAAAAAAAAAAAAAAAAGTTTTAAACCTCAAACATAAAAAGAAACAATAAATAGCCAAAAGACAAAAAAAGAGCAATTACCTTTGATTTTGCAAACCCAAGCTTGAAACGATCAAAGTCAGTCATTTTGGCTCTCATATCTTTTAATTTTAATTTTTTAGCAAGGGATGTTTTTTCCCATTGTTCTTGAACCTTTTCTTCTTTGAATTTTTTTTCAATTTCGCCAAGTTTAGCACCTCTTTTAATATCAATTTTGAAATTGGTTAAAGACACCCATTTTAAAGAGATGACATGTCTTGGGATACCATTAACAGTTGATGGTCCGTCAATTAAAACCTTTTTTATTTTTTTTTAAAAAAAGTTTTTGGGTTCGTAATTGTTCAAGAAAAATAAAGAAAAATTAAAGGATATTTTTTGTTAATGATTTAAAAAAGGTTGGATCTTTGTTTAGAGAAATTAGGTTGTTTTTTTTTTTTGTTACAATTTCTCTGAGATTTCAGCTTTTGATTCTTTTTGATTAATCAAAAAAAACAAAAAAAAAATTTGAAAAAGAAAAAGTAAAGCAAATTTTACTCTATTTTGATCAAGGATATCAACAATGATTGCAATTTTATCAGCATATTTTCCGAATGTTATTAAAACAATTCTTCCAGCTTCAACAAATCTTCCAAAAAAAGACATTTAAGTAAAAATAAGAATTTTAGTAATCTAAAAAAAAATGAAAAAACAAAACATTTTAATCAGTTTCATATTCAATATAAGGAATTGTCAAGTTTAACCTTGTAGTAATCTAAAGTTAGAATATAGTATTTTAATGAAAAGTCATTCTCTGATGTTAAAAACATCATTTAAATAAAAATAATTCTTATTGTAAAAATCAGGATCTATCCATCGAGAATTTTATTTTAAGTAGAATAAGGAAGCTTAATAAAATCTGTCAAATCATCATTTGTGTTCGGTTTTGTGAAGTTGTGGATGTTTTGTCACAAATACACCATAAAATATGGAACTTGAAATCAAAAATTTGTGGATGATTTTGAAAATAAAAGTAAAAATGAACTAAAAAAAAACTCTTGCTAAAAACTGTGGTCGAATTTTGTATTCCATTTTACAAATATAAGTTGTTAATCTTCTTTAGAGAAGGTTTATACATTAAATTATGAAAGAAACGGACTATAAGCAATTAAGTAAATAAGATGTTGGTTGTTTACATTACAATTATTTAAAAAGAAATTACAAAAATGAATGATCAAATTTGAGGGGTTTTCTTAAAAAATAGGTCTCTTTTTTATACTATTTACTATTTGTTGCAAAATAAATGGAACAAAATTTTCATTCATCTTTTCAAAATTGTAATTTATAAATCATATAACCATTTCAAATTTTGAATTCTTAACACCAGCTGAAAGTATTAATTTATCTTTGAGAAATGGGACTTTTGATAATTTATTTAAATTCATGGAATCTATTTTTATTGAGGTTATGTTAATTTTGGAAAGCTCAATGAAAATTTTGATCTTTTTATTTTACAATTAACAGTATTACCAAATAGATGGAACAAAATTTTCATTCAGCAGATCTTAATAAGTTTTTTAACAATCATGCAAAATTTCAAATTTTTAATACTTCAAGGAATCTTAAATTATTAATTCAGTCTTTTAGAATTTGGGGACATTGGTGTTTGATTTTAAATCTTATGATGAAATTTTTTTTTCAGAAAGACTTTTGATTTTTTTATTTTAATTCCTGAACAATGTTCTTTTGGAAAGCTGAATGAAAATAGTGATCTTTTTCTTACAATTAGCATTATTAGTTATTAGATCAAAAAATTTCAAACACTGAAATATTTCAAGAAATTTTTTTTCAAATTCAATTCACTTTTAATTGTTTTCAGAAAATCTTGGAGTTTATCCTTATAATTGATTAGACCTTGGGTTTATTTTTCGATACTGAGTTAGGTGTTGTGTTGGTACAAGCGAGCAAAAGTGTTTCATTGAATTTGAAAGTTAATTTTTATAATTTGGGAACTAGTATTTTTAATCACTTTGATCAAAAACTGCAAATTTATAGTTCTGATAAAAGAATACTTTTCACCAATATTTTCAAAATAAAACAATTAAAAATAAAAATATGTTCTAATTATAAATTTGAAGGTTGAAATAAAGAGGGTCCGGGTTCTTCTCCCACCTCTAATAGTTTATTAATAATCATATCTATGGCATCTTGAGGTATTCCCCGCTTGGAATTCTATTAAATATTTTCAGAATACATTTTTTTCTCTATTCTTTTTTTAAATCATAATAACTGATATCTCTCCCAAAATTAAGAAAAAACTCTAAATAAAAATTAGAAAAAAAAATTCTAGTTGTTTATCTTTTTAAATAAAAGTTATATCAAAGAAGGTTTTCGTTGCAAAATATTAAAGTTTTTATGTAACATATTCAATCCATATAAAGGATAAATAACATAAAATGAAAAAATAAAAGTCAATATTTTGATAATCATGTTTGAAATTGGATTAAGACTTTTCTTATTGCTTAATTTTACTTGGTATCGAAATAGAAATGTATAATGGTTTATCAAAGCTTTCGATATTACTAACTTTTCTTTTTAGATTTTTTTATTTGACTAAACTTGATTTTAAACTTCATCCAAATATGAGAATTTTTTTTTATTTCAAAAGAAACAGATACTATAATTCTGGAAAAAATGAAAAAAAAGCAGAAAAGGCAAAATAATTGTCAAATTTTTTGATAAAAATTAATATTATTAGTAAATTGGATAAATTTATAATATTATTATATTTGTAAATTGTGTTAAAAATGTTTGATAGTTTGAATTTTCATCTGTTATAAATCAAAATATATATATATTTTATTATGGGGATTTTATATAACCTAAGCATTCTGGAAAAAAATTGACAAATAGAAAAAAATTGCCAAATCGTTTTGCATTGTAATATGGTAGTGAAAAGGGAAAATTTTCCAATAATTTTTTACTTATTTTTCCCTGATCAATGAAGATATACGAGACCGAAATTTCTCAAAATTGATTAATACATAATTTTAAAATTTTAAAGTAAATTTTTGATAAATAATAAAAAAACGGAGAATCAAATCATCCAAAAAATATACTTTTACTAATGTTTACAATTTAAATCCAAAATTTGGTTAGTTGAGAAGGTTTAAAATTTTATTTTATGTGTTTTTTGTAATTCTGTTTTGGTTCCAATAATCAAATCTAATTTTTGGATTTATATATTTTTTTTAAAATGAAGGAAAGAAAATAATTAAAAACTATTCAAAAATTAGAACATTTACTGTCGTTTTATTATGAAAGTTTATCATAAACCGAGCAATTGTATCAAAGAAGAAAAAAATATTAACAATTATTTGGTTGGGGAAGTTGACGAATAAATTAATAAAAAAACTCACATTAATGGGTATTTTTCGATTTCTAAAATAGCAAAAACATCATGTTTAAACAATTAAAAAAACAATGATCAAAAAAAAAAATAAGTAAATATGATTTATTTCCTTATGAAATTTAATTTTTGACAATAATAATAACAAAATAAAAAATTCTCTAATTATGTCAGAGAAGTTGAATTTTCTATTTCTTAAAATCAATTTTTTAATAACCAAACAATTTCTATATTGAATAAGTTTTCGTTTCCTTTTGGATGGGTTTTATTTATTCAACCTCCATTTTTGATACTAAGGTATTGGATATTTTGATGGCAAAATGTATTACCACCATATTAACAATTGATTCGCGATAATATTAAAAAAAATCTCGATTTTTCCTACTTTATCACGAAAAATCATATAATTGTAGTATTCTACATTATCATGAAAAAAAGAAAAATTACAAAAAAGTAAAATTATTTATTCAAAATCACACTAAAAAAATAGCTTTGACTTTACAAAAAATATGCACTTTTATAACGCTTCCTATATTTAAAAAGGTTAAAAATGTTTGAAAGAGTTGTAAATTGTCTTCAAGTGGTTGGAAGTTTTGAAAGACAGAAAACTTTGATAAAGGGGATGAGTTTGTTTGTAGTGAAAAAAAAATTATTTTTTCTTTTCATTTTTTTTTACAAAATATAAAATATCAAACGAATTTCATGATCATTTTAACAGAGCACATTCCAACAATATAATTTGATATAAAACAGATGTTTGTTTTTTAAATGGGGTTGTTACCTTCAAAAATTAAATAGCAAAAAAGAATAAAGAATAATTTACCATCTTATTTGTGATCAATCAAACAAAAAAGTCCCATCGTTGATGTGTTTTCTGCCCAATACAACGATATTAAAAGAAGCATAAGAATAACAAAACAATTGTGCATAAAATCTTAATAATTCGTGATAATGTGTCAAGGTTTTTAAGAAATCTTTTGAAGGGTTATTCAACCCCTTTTAGCTTTCCTAGAATATTGAAAAAGATTTTTCACCCAAGGAAAAATTCTTTAAAAAATACATGTGTGAAAGGTTTGGTTGTTTTAGAAGCTCTTTTGTCCAACACAATTTACAAACTACTACTGACTGAACATATATATATATTTCTCTTTAGTTATTATTCTTGTTGATCAAAAGGATCCATAGGTTTATCAACCAAATCAAAAGAAAATATCATAAAACTCTTTGATCTGATTTTTGATCGAATCAAGTATTATTTTTTGTTTTTTTTTTCAAAGAATAACTTTTTTTTCACATTAACTATTTTTTGATCAAAAAATTTCTTTGTAAAAATATTGCTGAATTAATCCGAAAATACATCAATTATTATATCAAGGGTTACTTTTTAATCATGATTTTTTGCCATTTATCACGATTTCTGTATAATGATCGCCATTTTATCGACTATCACAATTTGTTATTTTATCACAATAATACTGCCAGTTCCAATTTTAAGATACAAACTTTTAAAAAAATTTACATCACAAGAAAAATCTTAAATTAATGCACATCTTTTGAAATTTTTTTTTCACAAATTATTTTGCTAGAATTTTATTTTTTGTTCTTTAATTTGAGATTGTTTTTGTACCTTAAATTTTATAGAAAGTCTGTGTCAAAAAAGTGGAACTAACTGTATTGAGTATCGAGTTTTTTGAAAATATAGAGATTTAAGAAGATATTCGTGATTTTTGTAACTTTATCATGTCTTTAGCATAGATATCATCAAAACCTCTATTTATTAAATAGAAACAAAAAAATTGAATTTCAAAATTCAGTTTTAAAATTAAACAAAAAATACAAAATAAATTGAAACAGTTGACAAAAATAATTATAGGAATTTTTTTTTTATTATTGAATAAAATTCAAATAAAAATAAATAAATAAAAAATCATAAGAATATAATTAAAAATTCATAAAGTATTGGTAAGCATTCTTACTATTACCCAAAATAGAAATAAAGAAATCAAAAATAATAAAAAAATAAAAAAAGTGATTTATTAAAAATTCATAAAGATATAATTTAAGAATAATTTGTAATACATTAATAAAATTCAAGTGGAAAAAAAAAAATAAAAATAAAAATTATATAAATTTGGCTTTTAATAATCAAAGTAATGAAAATATAAGGGAAAAAAAAAAAAAAATGAAAAAAATCGTATTGAAAATAAATTGAATATTAAACAACAATTTGGTGATTTTTTTACTTTTTTTTTTTTTAAAAATTTTCTTTTTTTTTGCTGTTAAAGCGAGCAAATATTATTTACTGCATTTCTTTCAAAGTTTGATATGTGAAAAAAGTTTATAGGATTACGCAGCAACCACCTTTTGAATCTGTGTCTTTATCTTTTTCGTCTTGTTTGTTATCTTCGGGGTTTTGTTGGCTTTGTTGTGCTTTTAAGTTTCGAACTTCCCTTACAAGAGATTCAAAGCATTCTGTGACATTGCTTCCATTCTTTGCAGAAGTTTCGTAGTATTGGCTGTTATATTTTTTGGCCAAGGTTTCGCCTTCCTCTCTCGACACTAACCTTTCTTCGTCAAGATCTGCTTTATTTGCAACAGTGACAACGGGTACTGCTTGGAAGTTTTTTGCTCTTCGAATGGCTTCGTGTAGGTTTCTGGCTTCTGTGTAACTTGCCCTTGAAATGATTGAAAACACTAAAAGAAACGCTTCTCCAATTCTGATGTATTTGTCTCTCACAGATCTGTATTCTTCTTGCCCTGCAGTATCAATAATTTCAAGCATACATGGCTTTTCATCAATTGTGATCTTTTTTTTATAACTTTCCTCTTTTAAGTTTTTTGGGGTTCGTTTGTTTGTTTTTGTTTTTTGTTTTTTGTTTTTTGTTTTTTTTGTTTTTTGTTTTTTTTGAAAAAAGGGAATTATTTGGAACAATTTTTGGATCAATAAACAACACACCAACACACACAAAAACAAAAAAAAAAAAAAAAACGAGTAATTACCAATTGTAGGATCATAATCTTGAATAAATCTTCCTTGTAAAAATCTCACAGTCAGACAAGATTTCCCAACTTTTTGAAGAAAATAATTGAAAAAAGTTTATTTTGCAAAACAAAAAGAATAAAAAAATTGGAAAAATAATTTTGTAAAGAAAGAGAAGAGAAAAGAGATATAAAAAAAAAAAAAAAAACAAACCAGATCCACCGCCAATAATAACAATTTTGTATGTTTCAGTTCCAGAAGTTTCTTCGTTCATGTTAAAATTTAAAGATCTAAAATTAATTTATTTTGTAAAAAATATGATTAATTTGAAAGAGATTGGGATTTATTAAATGAAAAAGAAGGGATAGAATTTTTAAAAGTTAAAAAATTATGAAAATGCCTAAAAAGAAAAAACAAAAATTCCAATTACTTTTGAAAAGGTTAAAAGAAAAGTTTAAGAAAATGATATTTTAAATCAAAATTAAAGAATAAGATTTGTTTTTTTTGGTTTGTATCTTTCCTTTCAGTTGGGTTACTTTTTAAAATGAAATACTAACCAGTTTGGTTTAAAATATTTAAAAAAATCTTTCCTAGTTAGTTTTTTGAACAGTTTGAAAAGTTAATTTTCAAGTTACGAATTGTAATTGTTCTTCTTTTGATTTAGTAGTGGTACATTTTTTTGAATTATCTACCAAAAATAAAATTTGTAAAGTAAAATAAAATCTTTTATTCCAAACAAAAAAATATTCCCTTTTTTTTCAAACCGCAAGATAATAAACCACACTTTCAAGTTTGTAATTTTGTTGTGGAAACAAAAAGAATTTATTATTTTTCTTCAACAGACAAAAGTTTAATTTCTTGTTAATTTTGAAGAAAAAAAAAGTTTTTTGCAGTTTTTTCGACCTCAAATCAAGTCTTGCAATTTGAAAAATTCAAAACTTCTGTTTTTCTATTTCATTAAAAATTTTGCAAAATACATAACTTTTCTGAATTACTTTCCTTTTTTCTTGAAAATCCTTCTAGTAACCCACTTAAATCCAATATAAGTGTCCTTGAATTACTAGATATTTTTTTAGGTTTTACAATTGTAGAAAAATTGCCAGATCATAAAAAATGAATGAAACAAACATTTTTCACTTGTTAAAATAAAATGTCTTGAATAACACACCAAATAAAACGCCAAATCTGTTACCGTATCACTATTTATTGAAAAATAAATCGAACAATATTTTCATTCAGCTTTCCTAAAATAGATTTTCAGTTTTTTAAAGATCGAAGCGAAAGAAAATTGATTTTTAATCAAACAAGATATTTGATGAATCCTTTCCTTTTGATAATTGTGATCCTTTGTTGTTTTTTGAAAGCTGAAGGAAAATATTATTCCTTTTATTACGTGATTGATCTTACTAATCTTGGGTTTTATTGTTGAAAATAATGATCAAAAAATACTTTGGATGACTTGGTTTTAAAAACCCAAGTAAATGCATTGATGCTATTGGTGGCAACTCTATAATTCATTGAAAAAAATTTCTTATTCAAATTTCTAAAATTATAAATTTATTAGAATTTTACTAGATTGAAATTATTTTTCCTTTTTGCTTAAGGATTATCTAAAATAATCCACTATTGCCTTTACAGGGATTAAAACACGAGTGAAGTGTTGTCTTTATTTCTTAGTATCCCGAAGAACTATCAAATTTCAGATTTTTAGGAATTGGTAATTTTGACAGATCAGATTCTCATTAGCTAACCTATTACTTAAAACGATATCCCAACCATGTTTGTTCTAACTTTCAATTTTCAGAGGTAAAAAATTGATTGTAAGACAATACTTCAATTAGAATGAACATGGTTGGGATATGATCATTAAATTTATCGAAATGCAAATTTTTCTTTGTCATTTTAAAAATAATTTAAAATGAAAAGGGGAAAAGTTAGAAGTGATTCGTTTTTTGTTTGTCATTCATTTTCATTATTTGTTTTTCTCAAAATGTGAAAAAAATTTTTTTTATTTTTTTGTTTTTTCATCTTTTTATTTTTAGAATTTTTTTGATCTTATTTGTAAAAAAAATTTTATGTGTTCTGATCTTTTTTTGTAAAAAATTTTTTATGTGAGCTTTTCTACAAAAAAAAACACTTTTTTGTTGGAAACGATGGAATTGAATATTGTCAATTTGGCTTTAAAAGGAAAAAACAATTTCTTTTTCATTTTTTTGAGGTTGCTAAAAATTAGCAGCTCTGAAAAAAATGACAAACGATTTTAAAAATCCAAAAAATGTTTTTGGGTTCAAAAAATTGCAAAAAATTGGCAAAAAATTCGCAAAAATTATCAATTTTGGGTTTCTGGTGAATTGAAAAAGATAAAGTGTCTAAAACAGTGGTGTTTTAACCCCCCATACCCCAGAAATGGCCTTTTTTTAGATAGTCCTTAATTATAATTAAATTCCATTTTTTATCTTACCATAAAGAAAACGAGGGTAAATGAACACACAGACAAAACACTGTAAAAAAGTTTTAAAGGGATTCTAAAAAAATTAAATAATATGCACAAGGAAAAAATATTTCTGAAAATTAAAGTTAGCCAAAACTACAAATTGGATTTCTGTGATTATTCTTTTATAAATTATTTTTTATCAAAGTTATGATAATTTTATGTAATTAAGAAAAGATAGCTATTAAATCCATGAAGATTTGAATATCCCCTTTTCAAAATTGAAGACTTTTGAAAAAAAAAAAAACATTTTTGTTATATTTTTTTTATTGAGAAAAGTAACCATGAATGGACTTGTGATTGAACACTAAGTATGGAAAAAGAATAAATATTAAAAAAAATTGTGTTAAAAAAATCGGGAATATATATAAAAACTCAGGCATGAAAAAAAAAATAAAATGATAAAAAAGATTCCAGAAACAGAAAAAAAATCAGTTTTTCAATTTAATTTAGATATATCTTTTAAAAAAAAATATTTTGATACTATTATAACATTTGAAAATATGATTCGTTTTAGACATTTAGTAAAATAGATGAAAATAGTCTCTCACCAAGTAAAATAAAAAATTCCAAAATTTTTCATTAAAAATGAAAAAAATATTACTGAAAAATTTCATTTTTTTTTCAATTCCTATTAATATCTATTAAAGTGGTAAATCTTGTTGAAAATTGTTATGTATAATAATGTTTATTATGTGAGTGTATTTCAATAATACAAAATTTAGAGATTTTTTTTTGTAAAAAATTTTCATTATCTCATAAAGATTCACAACATTTTTCAATAAAAATATTCTTTAACTTTTTTTTTTTTTTTTTTTTTTGGTAGAATCATCCTTATAAAATCACAATAAAAAAACCCCAACTTCAAAAATTGTTTAAATGATTTGAAAATTCAACTTTAAATGGATACAATTAATAAATTAAAGCATTTAATGAAAATTAATAATTGTAAAAAAAAAATCGGAAAGATTAGAAAATATTTTTTTTTAGTTTAAATAAAAATAACTTTTGAAAAAAAAAGATCTATTTTTTTTAAGCAAGAAAAAGGAAATAAAAAAAAAAAACAGATTTAAAAAAACATGGGAATTCTAAAAAATTATTTCGAAAATTTTCCTTAAAATCAACTAAAAGTTTCAATGAATAGATTATTTCAAAAATCACACCCATTGTAATATTTTGTTGTAATCCAACAAAAAAAGGAAATAAGAATGTTTAACTTTATATACTGAAAAGACCAATTTTAATTTTTTATGTTTATATATATATATATATATATATATACATATATACCATTTTATCAAACATTAAAAGATACACCACTTAACATTATACCAGAAGACTAAATATAAACCCTATTCCATATAAAGGGCCTAGCCAAATATGTTAAATTCAATTTATTTTAAGAATGAACCAAATTTTCAATTTTTTAGAAATAAGAGAAATTATAAACTTCATATTAGAGTTGATAATCATAAAATAAAGCTCTGAACAAACCTTAAATTTCAAAAAAAAAAAATGTTAAAAAGTTTTTTGGGTCCTTTTCATTGGAAAGTCTCGTGCAAAAGTCTCAATTTGTTTAGGAAATTAAAATTGTTGACAATAAGATTTTTCTTTGATAAATATAAGGATTTTAAAAGAACATACAAAGACACACTTTTCTTAATCTTAATTTTGAGTTTCAAACGATTTTTTTTTCAAATTTAATTTTTTCAAAATAAATAAAAAAATAAAAAAGAAAAGAAGAAAAAAAAAAAAGCAAAATATAAAATACAAAAAAACAAAAAATTTAAAAATGAAAAAAAAAAATGATTTTGATCTAAAAATTTAAATTGTAGTTTGAGAAGAATACCAAATTAAATCCATAGAATGTATTCTATTTCTATAATAAAACTGTACCCCTTTGACTAAAAAAAGAGTTTAGTTTGTATATTATTCATCTATTAATAAAAAAAAAAAAATTAAAAGAATTTTCACCAACGAAAAAATAAAAAACTAAATTATTATTGACAAATAGTTTCAAAATGATAAAAAATAACACTATTTAGGAATAAAGCCTACCGTATTCATTTAATTGGAGAATTCAATTAACCACGATTTCAATTACTTTTTGATTCAATTCGTATCTATAAATTGATAACATTTACCTTCTATACATTTAATTTAACTAGTAATTTCAAAAATGACTCAAAATTTAAAGTTACTTTGGATTTAAACATGAAAATTCATAAATAAAAACAACTTTATAATATTTAAAAAGCGGAACAAAACAAAAAAGGTTATTTTGGAATTTAAGAGGAGTGAAAAAAACGATTACAGAAAGACAAAGGGAATACGCTTATTGCCTTTTATATTGTTTAAGACAATCGAATAATCATAAATGTTATGATGGTTCAATCATCTTATTTTTAATTTAACTTATTGTAGTATTTTGAAATTTGAAAATTTCAAAAAATTGTTTACAAAAAAAAAATTGAAAGTTTATAATTTTATAAAAATATTTACAATAATAATTTCCGTGGAAAAATTACAAAAAAAAAAAATAATGAAATAAAATTCTTTTATTAAGAAATTGATTTCCTTTTTTTCTACATAAAAAGCAATAAAAAATAAACAGGTAAAGAATGAAAAATCAAATTTGAAATTTCTCAAAAACCTACTTTCTACTCTAAATTTCAGAAATATCACTATTAATTGGACCTAATCTGCAAAGAATTAAACTAAACAAGGGCAAAACTGGGTATATCTGCTAAATGAAAAAAAAAAAAAAACCATAAAATTTACATTTTTTTTTTTGAAAGTTCAGTTTTATCTTGATAAATCAAAAGTAACCATCCATAAAAATAAACTAATTTTTCATTGATCCTAAATATTAAATATTTTTTGGGAAAAAAAAATTATCACCAGTCCCTCCCTAAAAAGATTGTGTTAATGTTATATTTCCACCCCCTAAAAACATGAAAAATCATTATTCAACATTCCACAAGACAATAATAATTCTTATAGGAGTTCCTTGCTGATGGGTAAAATCAAATAATATATGGTTACCTTAATTTGTAACCACATATACTTTCTTAACAACCACACCGAATACAACTGTATCCCCCATCTTTCTAAAAAGACAAATGTTGGAAATTTTAATCAAAATTACTCAAAAAACAAATTTCATTTTTAAAAAGAGATCAATTTTTAAAAAAATTTTTATTTTCCGATTAATAAACACAAAAATGTTATTTCAAGTTCCCAAATATTTTACAACTTCTTTGTTGAAAAAATCCAAAGATTTTTAATAAAACTAATTTGAAATTATATTGATGAGATCTAATTGATCCCCCTTATTAAACTTTTAGAAAAAATTTTAATTAGGGCAATTGGATTTTAACAGCAATTCTTAATTAATGAATTGACTTGTTTGAAAATATTTTCATATGCGCTAATTTTTAATCTACTTTCTTCTAATGGAAATTACAATTCTTTATGTTTCTTTGAATAAAAGGGGAAAAAAAAAAGAAAAAAAAAATGGGTAGAAATTAGTTTGTTTAATTTCTGTTGATACTTCATAAGATTAAAAAATAAAAGATTAAAAACTGTTTTTTAAAAGACATGGCTTTATATCTAAGAGTTATTGCCAAGATTTTTGGTTGCAAACGAAAATTATTTTACTAAAAATACTTTAATTAGGATAGCAAAAACAACTATTAGCACAGCAATTAATAAAAAGATTTTTTGATTTCGAACCTTCTTTTGGTGATCTTGTCTTTTTTGAAAGATTAATTTTCTCCAAGGGTTTCCAAAATACATATCCACAAGGTCTTGACCATGATACTTTTGAGTTTCTGTCATTCTAAACTGGAAAGGACCGTTTTTCAAAGCTGTGTAATCTTTTGCCCAGTTAAAATTACATGCGCCTGTGCCCATAAAGAAAGGATTTACTTCGATCATAATCACCTTCTCTTCTGTGACATAAAAGTCAACTACGTAGTGTTTTATTGGGATTTTCTCTTTCAGTTCCTTTTCCCAGAATTCGGTAATTAGCTTTTGGTAATAATCTTTTTTTGACAAAGTCTCTTTGAAGATTTCAAAAGTGTTATATTGGCTGAGGGCCGTTAATTTGCTATTGTATACAAACCCTCTGAATTCTTCCCCTGGGTTTCGGACGATGGCATCATCAAATTCGCGTAGAACAAGATAAGCCTGATGCTTTGGGAATTTTAAAAATTTTCGAAGATCACTTTTCACTCTGCTTGAAGAACAAAGCAAAAACATTGCGTCACTTCCAGACGTGCACTTGAGTGCCTTTGTTATTGCAACAGAGTACTGTAATAATTGCTCCGGATAATTAGTAATCTTTATCTTGTCGATCACTTTGTCAAAATCTTTGAGCCACTCCTTCTTTGCTGAATACGTGGGGACATCCTTTGGTGATCTTAATGGCGTCTTGATAAAGCAGCCGTTTTCCGAGAACTTTTCTTTGATAATGTCGTCAATTTTCTTTTCAATTCCCTCCAAAATGTCTCTTCGATTGTTCAGATCCAAAAATTCCTTCGACTTTTTTTTGTCATCATCAAAGGAATGCCGATCAATCTCGATCATCCTGTTGAGTAAGCACTCAACTTCTTCATTTGTTAAATTCAAGATTTCTGTACGGTACGTATAATCCTTGACGGGCTCATACCATAGCTTTAAATCGACCTTTAATTCAAAATTAAAGATTCTGTACTTCATCAAATCTTCACTCTTTATTCCAAGGTTTAAGAACTCTTCATCAGTAAATTCGTTATAGTATTCTTCTGGGATCAAATGGTTTGCAAAAGGATTGTTGCTCATTGTTAATTGATAATATTTTGAAAAAAATGATTTGATAGCTCCTTCCAAACTACAAGAAGAAAAATGTGAACAAACTTCACACAAGATCACCAAAGTATTGCTTTCTTTTTAGTAAGAAAGTTTGTTCATACTTATTAATGGGTAGTGTGTTTAATAGTTTTTGATTTGACAGACTTTTGTTAAAAGAATCTTGTAGGATTTGTTTTTATCCCTTTTTTAATTTTAAAGTTGTTTTCTTTTTTTCAAAATAACTACCGATCAAATAATCAAAGAAACCTGCAACAACAAACAAACACAAAAATTGGTTTTGGTTCATAAAGTTCTTTAACCAAAAGAAATTCGAATAATGAAGGATCTATTTGTAAATTTTTCTCATTAAAGTGGAAAAAACTTTGATAAACTCTGAAAAAATTCAAAGAAAGTTTGAAAAAAAAAACAACAAATTTTAAACAAATCACATTCCAAACACAAATTTATCATTATAAGATCAATGGCTATACTGTCAAAATTTGTTTATCTTATGTGAACAATTGGATACTGAATTATTTGTTGTTTTGGAACAAGAAGAGAAAAAAAGAATGTGTTTACAGTCGATTCCTTTGAAGGTACAAACTTTCAACTAAAATTTAAGGCACAAAAAAAATCTCAAATTAAGGCACAAAATTCAGATTCTAGTGAAATAATTTGTAAAAAAAGAAATTTCAAATTTTATACTTCAATTTGAGATTTTTTTGTGTCTTAATTTTTATTGAAAGTTTGGGTCTTAAAAGTGGAACTGACTGTATTATTTATTTATTGAATTCTTTTATGAAAGTAAAAAAAAATTACTTGATGGGAAAAAAAGTGAAACAAGGGAAAAAAAGTTCAAAATATTTTTTAATTGTGAGACTTAACATGGTCGAAAATTCAAAGTAAAATCATTTAATCAAAGAAAAAATACAACTGTTCCAAGGCTACCATGAAAATTTATCAATATCAAATTTTGATGTTGATATAGATTTTTAAAAAGTTGAATATAAGAATAAGAAAGTGCATATTGAAAATATAATTTTTACAAATCAGTTGATATGAAAAATAAACTTCTGATATGATCCAAAAACAATTCATTTTTTTTTTTAGAAATTATTTTATGTCGTTTCTCAACGAATTTTTTATGTTTTGAGTCATTTTGGGTTATAATATTTTATTCTTTGAAAAAAATAAAAAATTCTTGGATATTGACTTGTTTGGGAATTTTTTTTTTCAATATGGGCTTAATTATTCTCATAGTTAACTTTTTAGAAATCTATATCAGCATCAAAATTTGATATTGAAACATTTTCATGGTGGCTTTGGATAGACTGTAAATGATTTAAAAAAAAAATGAATGAATCAATACAATAACAGTTATTCTAAGACTTTCTTTTGAAATCTGGTTTCTCATTGATTGATCTTTTATTCAAAATTTATTGAAAAAAAAAAAGACTATATTTAAGATCTTGAAAATCACTCTTTGGATTTTGACAATGAAGCAGATTTAAATTGTTTTGGTTAATTTGATTGGTTTTATTATAGCGAATTATTCATTGAAGTTGATTTATATCTATTTTTCTTTGATTTAACTTTTGGTTTTCGACAATGTTATCAAATAAAAAGCATAATTAACCTTTTAAACTCTGTTTCACCGCCTTTAACAGATATCTAGAAAATTTGATGTTTCTTTCTTCATTTTTTTTCCATGTTATTATCAGAAAAAGTATTTTAGTTATAAGATAAATTTATCCAACGGAAAGATGTTTCTGAATCTTTGGATTACTGAAGAAGAAAATTTATTATTCTTTCAAGATTTAAATACCATATGAATTTTAGGGAGGATGAGTAATAAGTTTATGACCAACAACAAATTTATGACTTTAAAGAAACTGGATTCAAGGAATATTTTAAATATTTATTAATTTAGGGTTAATTTTAAAACTTTATGAGTAAACAATTTCGATTTTTATAATGAATTAAAAATCTTTGTACTTTTTTCACTATGATTCTTGCAACTCCCCTTAAGGACTATTCGAATTTTATGCTCTTTGGGGGTTGAAATAAAATACTATAAACATAAAAAAAATCTTTAAAAGACAATGAATTGAGGAAAAGTCAAAATATTTCAATTTTTGGGATTTTTTAGATTTTACTTGAAAATCATTTATTGATCCAAAAACTTATTGAATTTCCTGAACAAAACAAGGCCAAAATAAAAGGTTATTTTTTTTTTGATAGTAAGATAAAGCCAATCCACTTCCCTTTCAAGTATATTTATACTCTCTCGCTACACTCTAACACACTTGAAAAGAAAGTGGAGTGACATTTTCCTAATGAAAATTTTTTCTTCAAAATTTGTTGATGATAATTTGGATTTGAGTATTCAAAAAAATAAATAAAAAAAAAAAAAAGTCAACAACCAACTATTTAATTCAAACACAACCCAGAAGTGATTGGAAAAGAAAATTTATGTGGAATAAATAACAACCCCATTGTCTAAATCAATAGACTTAGCTTTTGAATACCTAACCAAACAAAATTAACCCAAAAAAAAATTCAGCATCAAATAAGTCAATTTAGGACACCAAAGAAGAAAGAAAGGAATTCTTTGTTTTTTCAAGAATACTATCAAGATTTGTGAAGATAAAATAACAAAGATGTTAAATTCAACCGAAAAATGGCTTTGTAAAACCCAAAATTTTTCATATTAGCAAAATCTAAAATTTTCAAGTTAGCAAGATCCCTTAGATCAAGTTTCTTTTAAGTCTATAAATATGTTACTGGGTGGAAAAATATTATTCACTAACCATAAAATTCGGATAATCCTTAAAAAAAATTATAATTCAACGTTTTTTATTTGTAGAGGGTAAACGAAGATTATTTGTTATTGAATTTTCTCATTGTATTAATTTTGATATTTTGTGTTTATTCGGTCACTTCCAGTTTTAAGTCACAAACTTTCAACGAAATTTACGACACAAAAAAATCTCGGAAATTAAGGCTCATTTTTTGGGAAATCCAAATTCTAGTAAAATAATTTGTCTAAAAAAAATCTATAAATTTTGTTTCTTAATTTGAGATTTATGCATGAATAATAAAATTCTTTTTTTGTTAAAACCGATCTTTTCTATTGATTTATTTTTTGAATCGTAATTAGAAATTTTTCATATTTTAAATACAATAATTGATTTTAATTTCTGGTTGATTTATCAATATCTATGTGTTTAGATTTGATACACGTACAGGTACCTCTCAATGCACACAGTATTAAATTTAAGTTGTTTTCAAACAAAATTTTTTTAAAAAAATTTTTTACCTAAAATCACTAAACTTCAATTATTGAAAAATCATAGTATACATCTATTGTCTTTTTTAAATTGTAAAGTTTAGAATTGATTTTTAATTTTTTTTTATTTTTTTTTCTTTTAAAAACTGATAAGACTAATCACAGTAATATTTTTTGTGTGTTGTAAATTTTGATTTTTTAAAAAAAGTAATAAAACTTTTCCCGAAGGCGTATCTCAACATAATAAAAAAACGCATAGAAATCATAAATAAAAAAAAAATAAAATTACTTTGTAAAAACTATTTTTATTTCTGTTTTTTTTTTCTTTGTTATTATTACATAATTTTTACTTTTTGATTTATAATTTGATCTATTAGCAACTCATAAACAGATATTATTAAATCTGATTATTAATAAATCAAATTATTATTCGGTGAAAATTGCATTTTCGTGCTTGAATAGCCATCACTCAAGCCATACAATTTGCCCAAAAACTCATTATCTACAACTTTCTTAAAATAAACATCTATAAGGCTAAAATATACACCTGAAGTCAATAAGGAATCTGAACCGGCTTGATGTTGGGTACCTACTCGTTTTAACTGTTAATTATATAAGAGAATAATGGATATAATAAATAAAAAGGAATAAATTATGGTTTTGAAATTTTTAATATATTTGAGGATTCCAAAAAAAAAAAAAAAAAATGTTAAATAATGGGGATATTTCGCTTGGGTAATGCCAAGTTCTTCTAGTTTTTTATATTTTTTAATTCCAAAAAATTTGAAGAAACACACAAAACTCCCGTTTTAAAATACCCTTCCACTAATTATAAAATTGATTTGTTTTTGGAGTTTTTTAAATTTTTTTGGATCTAGATAAGGATTTGGAATCGAAAAAAGTGTTTTTTAATTCAGCCAAATTTAAAATAAGTCTTTTCGTTTTTTTTTTCAAAATTTTTTTAAGATATCTTTGACTTTTGGATCAAACAATAAACAATTCAAAATTTTAATTTGGCACACGATAAATTTTTTTCATATTCTGTCCAATCCTTAGTTGTATCAGAAAGATTTTAGAAAGACTGACATTTTCAGATTTAATCAGAAAAAATTTTCTCTTCTTTTTTCATTTAGAAACAATCTTGAACAAGGAGAACATTTAACTTTTGGATAGCTCACTTTAATATCAAAACACCTTATATGGTGATAATAAAAATTCTTTTTCGTTGTTAAATTTTAACTTTACAACTTATATGGACCGAGTAGAAGCAAAAAAAGATCAGATGAGGATTTTTTCCCATTTAATAATCAAATATGAGGAAAAATATCAAGTGAATGATTTATTTTGGTAAATAGACTTTATAGTTGGGAAAGAGGATCAAGACATCAAAGATCATACTACAACCTTGTAATTTTTTTGACTAATATAGAGAATACTGGTATTTGAAATGTAAATAGGAAATAATTTCCAGGCTTATTTATCTTTTTTTTAATATTGAAAATATACTTTTCATTGAGTACCCTGGGTTCTTTGTTTCACCCAAATATAATCCCTAACAAAAAAGTACCAAAAGAAACAAATAACCAATGATCCCAAATTACTATCTATTTGTCTTGAAAAACTCTCCACGTAATAAAAAAAAAACAAAAGAAACTGAATGTGAAGCTACAATTTTTTGCCATTCACTTATTCTGAAAATACTAGTAAACGAAAATTTCCAAAAGCAAAAAATGTCAAGAAAAACAAAAAAAAAAAATGAAATGACTTACACCCAATTGGTTTGCCATTGATTGTAGCCCACCGTGCAATGGGCCCAAGGCAAGCATTAAATATTTTATATCATAAATGTTTGGGAAGAAATCCCACAAGTACTCAAAGAATTGGTTTTTGGTCATGGGTAACAGTTGTGTCGTAAGCAATTTGATCAAATATCCAAAGTCATAGCTTGAGTGGAAGGAAAGCCAATACACAGAATCGTTGAGCACAAGGCCTGAGGAAATTAACAATTCGGCAAATCGGTTCTGATCTATTCCGTCTGTAATCATCTTTTTAAATTTGATCCCAGAATGGATCAAAAGATCGATGCTGTCTTGTGCATATACGTCTACATTTAAATTAAATTGGAAATTGAATTGCCACGTGCAAACACCCTCGGGCAAGTTCCCTTCAGAATCCGAAAAGGTTAAACCTAATTGGATGATTTTTAATCGATCGACATTAAACTTTAGCGTCTGGTATCGAAACTCACTGAGGCTATCAAATTTGCCAACAGCTTTTCCAATAACACCTTTTGTTTGATCGTTGTTGGTTCAATTTAACAAATTTTTGTGTTTGTGTTTTTCAGAAACATAATATAGAAAAAAAACAAGAGCAACAGGATGGGTTTATTATTTGTTCTTGTTTGTGATTGTTATAAAATAAAAAAAAACAAGAAACAAACCTGGAAATTCTGTATCCTTTTGGTTATTAGTTGGAACGAATTGAGTTTGTATGATATTTTGTGTTTGTTTTTGTTTTTGTTTGTTTTTGTTTTTTTTTGTTTTTTTTTTGTTTTTGTGGGATATGAGTAAGGTATCAAAAAACAAGAGAAAAAAAAGAAAAAAATAATAAGTATACCATCGAAATATAAGGAAAGTCTTCAACGATTTTACACACCTTATCAATTTCTTCTTCTAAATTATATGACCACACATCAACTATTCTTGTCTATAAAGTATTGATTAGACATTATTCAAGTTCATAAAAAAGAACACAACAGCAATTAAAACGATTTATTGTTGATTAACAAAGTAGTAGAACAAAAACAAAAAAGAAGGTACCATTATTTAAAAATATTTTGAAGTTTTTTTTAAAAGAGAAAGTCTTTAATTATATAAACTAGGAAAAAATTTAAAGTTAAATTTTTTTTTTTTTTTTTTTTTTTTTTTTTTTGGGAATGAAAAAAAAATATTTATAGATTTCGATGTAAAAATATTTGGCTAATAGATTGACTGTAAATTATTACGTTATGAGAAAAAAACCCTTTATTATTCTCTTTTGGGATTAATTCTAAAATAGATATTTTTTTACGACTTATTTTTATTTTTTATCAAAAATTTGAGCTATTCATTCAAAAAAAACTTTTCTTTGGTATTGTCTCTTCAAAAATCCTGTGAACGAAATGTTTTTTTGATTTCAGTTCTAAAAGTTAATCATTTGAAAGAGAATATATGTGTTTAATAAATTATTCAGTATCATTTTAAAACTGAATCATTTGTACAAAACTTTTTGAAGATAATCAAAGATCGTTTTCCATCTTAATTTTACTCGATATTTGTCGGTCTATTGAGGTGTTGAATTATAACCAATAAGGAATAAATAAAAGTTTGAATCATAAAAATAGTTTTTGAAGTTCCAACGAGTGTTATTTGAAATTTTCAAAAAAATAACTTCTGATCCTTAATAAATAAGGCAGAGGTAGATTTCTTGATAAAAAATATCTTTTTTAAAAGGTGAATAAAGATCCTGATCTATTAAGAGCTAATTGCGCTGAGATAGTTTGAAGTACCTTGAAATGTTGATATTTTGATTATTAATTCCAAAATAAAATTCAAAACTCTTTTTTGAACAGGATCATGTAATCTCGAGAGTTTTTAAGAAAATAAAAGTGTATATAAACTTTTGGTTCTAGAATAAAATCAGTGTGATGAAGTCACATACTGATATTTAATTAATCAATGGGAAAAATTTTTTATTTTTCAAATTTTTTTTTTTACAATATTAATTGTTCTAATGATACCATTGATTTTTTTCTTTTTCAAATTTTTATGCTGATTAGGATTTTAAAAGAGTTGAATTTGAGAATCAGAAAGATGATATTAATTTTTTTTTTTTTTTTTCTTAAATGAGTTTTTATGAAATTGAATCTTGTTTAATGATCTATAAAAATTCCTTTAAAGTGTAGACCTAAAGAAATTTATTATGAAAATTTTTATGGTAGAAAGTCATTTTGGGGTTGGAAAAATTATTTTGTGAATATCAAAAAAAACTCTTGAATATTAACTCTTTATTGAAATTATTTTTCAATATCTACTTTCTTTTCCCCATCTTCAACTTTTTAAAAATTTATATAAGCATTTAAATTTGATCTAGTAAAAAAGTCATGGAAGTCTTAGGAAGATTATAGAGTTTTCCAGGAAAAAGGGTGACTTTGTGAATTATCGTATTTTTCTTTTTTTTATTTTTGACAATTTTATTTGGTATATACGAGGAAGAAAGAGGAATTTTCATATTTTATTAGTTATTGATTGAAAAAAAAAAAAAAAAATTCAAAATCTCTATTTTTGTTGTGGTACTTTATTCAAAATGTAATAGTTACTTGTTTAATATTATTATTTAAAGGTATTTGAATTCTAAGTCGGAAAAAATTTCACTTCCTTATGGATAATTTTCTTTTACAAATTGAGTTATCTAAGATGTAAATTGAGTGTATGACTTTAAATCTGAAAATGAAAATGAATTGAAAATTTTTATTTATTTGTGAGTCAAATACCAGTACAGTCTTTCATGCCCCACTGTGGAATTATAGAAACATATAAATTGACTTTTTTGTCTCTGTTAAATTCAAAACAAAATCTTCAATTATATCCAATTGTACAATTTTAGTATTTGGAATATTTTTATTAAAAAAATTTCTGATGAGAAAGACTAAGAAAAAAATCTTGTTGTTTGTGAAATAATTCAAAAACATAAAACAAATATTCCCGAGATTGAAAATCCAATTTTAGAATTACTTTGAAATAGTCCTGCCTTTTGATTTTTTGGTATTTAGAAATTGAAGATCTTCAAATCTAATTTTTTTTTTACTAAATTCTTGAATATTCATAACGTTGGAGTGAAAAATTCAATTTTTAATTAGTTTTATTTTAGAAAATTTTATTTGATTCTAAAATTTCACAATTTTTAATCTACTATTACATATTACCCTAAAATCCTGTCATAGAAGGGAAAATGTGAGATAGATTATGAATTTTCCTTTATGACTGTATTTCAAAGTAAGTTTGGAAATGATTTATTTGAAGAAAAGTTTTTTCAAACTTTAGAATCCCTTTTTTTAATTTACGAATTTAATTCGAGTTAGGATTTTTTTTAAGGCAATGGATATACTTTCGTTCCCCCCTATTTTTTGTACCATATTAATTCCAATTTTTTTTAACCTCTAGAATACTTGAAATAAAATTTATATCTTTCAAAATTTATGATTAATTCTCAAATTTTGGTTAAAAAATTTCTAAAATTTATTTTAGTTTTTTCATTAGATGAATAGTATTTTTTTTTCACATTTAATTCTTTTCGAGAAGATTAAATTAGAATTAACAACTAATAAAACATTAAAAGTTTTAAATAATTGGATGTTGAATTTTACCAGAAAAAAAACTATCTATGACCATTTGTTATGAATATCACTGTAATTTAGAGGATTATGAAGAGATATTGTAAAATATATTATAAAAATTTAACACATATGACACAATTAAAAAAAAACTTTTAACAATAAAATATTGATAATTACCGAATTATTGAAGTAAATACCAAAATTTAGCTTGGAAAAATATTATTATGTAAAATTTAATTAATTTCAGGCTAATTCAAAAATATTTTTTTTAAAAAATTATTATTTGTTGAAAAAAAACATTATTAAAGAATATTTATTTAAATAAGGACAAGACCAATATTTTAATTGTATTTTTTTTAGCTAATTAACAAATACCCCACCCTTTTATATCCAATAATTTTTGAGTATATGTAAACTGTTAGATTGGAAAAAAAAATAAAAACCTAAAATATTGCAATATATACAAATAAATGTATAATAATAGATTAACCATAACCAGGAAAGAGAAGTTAGAACATCTAATAATAGAACAACCCATAGCAATAATTTTCTCAACTATCACCAAATTTGAACTAAAAATGTATGTAGATACATCAAAAGAGTCAAAAAATTATCAAAGACAAAATAAACTCTTTTTCAAAAATTGTGACTCAACTGAAATAATAAATTGAAAAAAAAAAATTATCCTTTAGTATTCAAGAACAATTAATAACTAAATATTATTTGTAATTCACTTTTAAGTCATTCTAAATCTATAAAAGCCTGATATATTAAAAATTAAAAAAAAAATAAAACCAAAAACAAAAAAAAAGTGAGTCATAATTTTTGAAATGAGCATTACCCATTTTTTATTACTGAACTTTCACTGAAAAAAAGTTTAACAACAATATTTTTTATGAATAATTAAATCCATTTTCAAAGACATTACATTCTCAATTTTCTTAGTGATTATTTGTCTTTTCGAAGATCTCTTTTTTTTTTCCACATGATCTTTTGAAAAAAAAAAAAAGAAAAAGAAAAAGAAAAAAAAAGAAAAATTTTTCAAAAACAAAGAAAAAGAAAAACAAAAAGAAAAACAAAAAAAAAAAAAATTTGAAAAAGCAAAACTAAAATTTGAAAAATTAGAAAAAATGATTCTGATCCAAAAATTTGAAAATATTTTTTGTTAAGAATACTGGAATAAACCCTCAAAACAACTCCCATTAACATTATAAAGTGACTCAAAATTTATGAAAAATAGTTTATATTGCCTTATGGCCAAATAATAAAAAAAAAATACCATTGTTAAATCTACCTTACTATTTTCTCTCTCTCTTTCTCCCTCTTTCTCTCTTTTTTTTTATTTTGCTCTGATGAAAATAGTACAAAGATATGGAAAATACATTCCCATTTTAAAAATTAAAAATCCTAATTACAATATTTAATTATCACTTGGTAATATATATACATATTTAACTTTATAATAAGAATACATCGTTTGCAATTTTTTCTAATGTTTTCAACTTTTCAAAAAATTAATTTAAAGGGATTTTTTTAAATCCCAGTTAATAGAAATTTGGGGTTTTAAAGGAGAAAAAATAACAACCAAACCTTTATTTATGATATTTCAACATATAACAGAACCATTTTAAGATATTATTTAAAGTTTTTAATTTCAATTACAGTTTAATAAAGATCAGAAAATCAAGATATTTAATACGACTTGTAAATTCTTACAAAGGTTTGAAAAATATTTCATTTATTTAAAGTTTTTTACTTGTCCACAGAATCAAAAATTCGATTCATTTAAATATTTTAAAACTTTGTAAAATTAGTAGATCTTCAAAATATTCTTTTAGAATGAACTGAATTTAAAAAAAGAAGTTTGTGATTTTACAAAAATAAAAATTAAAAAAAAAATATTTATCAATTTTTTTATATTTATCAGTAATTACCACAATTAAATAAAGTGATATATATAGTCAGTTTCACTTTTAAAACACAAACTTTCAACGAAATTTAAGGCACAAAAAAATTTTCAAATTAAAGGACAAAATACATATTCTAGTAAAAATAAATTGTAAAAAAAAAAATTCCAAATTTTGTACCTTAATTTGAGATTTTTTTGTGCCTTAAATTTCGTTGAAAGTTTGTGCCTAAAAGTGAAACTGACTGTATATATTTTATAATAAGTCAAAATACTACCAGTTTAGAAGTATATAATTATGAAAAAAAAAAAATCTTGAAACTTTTTTAAATTCCTGGACTAATTCATGCATTACTGTAATTTACAAAATAAACAGAAATACCCCAAGTATTATTTAAAAAACATAATAAAAAATTGAAAATAGGATAATTTCAGTTAATAAAAAGAAATTTAAATTGAAAAACCAATTTAGAAATTGATCTCTGCCTAATTTAGAAAAATTAATAAAATTTTACAAAATAATAAATAATTAAATCAACTGGTATTCAAAAAGAATTTAAAACCAACTAATAAAAGAAATTTATAAATATATATATAATGTGTTGCTAAAGTCCAAAAGTTAGAAGGTTTAAAATATATTTCCAATCATAAAAATCAAAATTATTTATTTAAAACACAAAGATATTTAAGTTATCCTTAAGTCCATCTATTCGAAAATTCAGAACATTTACTAACTGTTTAAATGGATCTACTATGTAATAAATAAAAATTCAAATAAATTTTGTCCTTTATGTTCAAAATATGAACAAAAATAAAATTACAAAAATATTAGACATTTTTTATGGATATGCCCTTCCCCTGAAAAAGATATATAATTTTCCAAAATAAATTAAAAAAAATAAATCTTAATGAAATAATTTTAAATTGTAATAGTTTGAAATTATTTTCATTAATTAATAATCCTGAAATCTATGATCCCAAACTTAAATTTCTGAAAGTTAAAACAACTCTAAGGGCAACAAGAGGGTAATTTATACTTTTTCAATAATTACAAAAAAAAAATGTTTTAGAAATTTTTGGGAATTTATCTGTAAAAATAAAAAAAAAAATGATTTAAATACTGGTAATCAAAATAAGAGTGTGTAAAACAAAAACAATTAAAAAACATTCAAAGAAAAGGATCTCAGTAAGTTGATCAAATAAAGAAGAAAAAAAAAAATAAAACTGGAACATTGAAAGGTAAAATTTTAAAAAGAGTAAGATTATATTTTCAAACTATTTAATTATATATAAAATTTATTTTTAAAAGGTGTGTTTTTCATTGTGAAAATCAGGAACAAAAAGTAAAGATAAGAATCACAATAAAATTTAAATAACCTTTGCGATCAACAGAAGAAGCAACTATATTTTGATTAAATTTATTTTTCCAACATTTGAAAAGTAAAAAAAATGAAGGAATAACCCCAAAAACACCAACTGTGACTATAGCCAATACCCTTTTGTGTGAAAGGATTATATAAGTGGTAAATAATATAAATGATACTAGTACTGACAAACATGAACACAAAAAGCCAAGTTTGCGGCCAATTTGGACTACAAAGGTGTTAATCCCTGATGCCTTATCGCCTTCAAAATCTCTAATGTCCATCATCAGCTCATCTGAAAAATTCCAAAAGAAAAGGAATGAAGAGACCATTATGTGTGTAACTAAAGTTTCTGGTGTAGAGCACGATTCGTACTCTGGATTCTCATGCAGGTTGTGATCTTTTCCATTTTGGCTAGTCTCGTTATCCATAGTTATTTTCAACATCTCTTGTGCGCAATTGTGAGATTTTGGGATATAACGGAAAAGACTAAAAATGATCAAACTCGTGACAAAGCATGTCGAAAGGTTTTTAATGATCCCATAAGGCTTTAGGAAAGGCGAATAAAAAGCACAAATCAAAGCGCAGATCAAAACACAAATCGAAAATTTTATGTCGATCAAATAAGATAAATAGACAGAAAGGATGAGGCAAATGGTCCCTGAAATCGCCGCAGGCACACGCCCTACAGACCCATTTGCAATTGGCTTGTCAAGGTTGTTGATTTTGTCTTCTTCTACATCAAAGACATCGTTCAAGATCATTGTTCCCATTGTTATACTTGAACAAATGATCACCAAAAAAATCTTGATCTCGGTTGTGTACACACACAAATCTCGATTGGAAGCAATATATAAGATAGCAAATGTTAAAACACATGAGGTGAATACAGTAAAGGCCCTTATTAATTTTAAGATGTCGAAAAATCTCTTGATAATTTTCATAACGTAGCAGAATATTGGTAAAAAAGTTTCTTGTAGATTATTTTTCAAAGTATTATTGTTCTTTTGTGTGCAAAGATCTTCTTTGTGTTTCAATAAATTATTTTCAAAAGAGAAGAAAAAAAAATTAATTTCTATTCTTGATGAAAATTTTTAAAATGAAATTCTCAAATAACCAAATGAAAAAGGAGAATTATAGAGTAATTTTTTGAATTTAGACAAGACGTATTATACTTATTATAATATAAATTGAACCCAAAATTTCTCTCTTTCTCAAAAAATATTATCAAGATTTTTAACAAGTTTATCCTTTCGTAGATTCAAAATTAGGTGTACTGTTTTTTTTTTTCAAAGAGTTAGATGAAAACAGGTGCTTCTGTTGTTTTTTATTATTTTAAAACCAACTGCGAAAAACAAAAAATAATTTTTTTTTTTAATTCATTGTTTTGAATAACCATAAGGTAACACTTGTAAAGAAGGGGTCAAATATCTGAAATATTATTATTTCATTTGCAAAAAAAATGATTTTTGGAAGTGTTTTCACATAAGAGAAGAAGGAGAGATGGTTTTTTTACGTTGTATTAAAGTGAAATGTTTTTTTTTTTCTTATTTTTTCTTAGATTAGTTGGATCCCTTTCAACAAAATAATAATTACACTTTCACAAATGAGAATTTATAGAAATCCAAAAGCTTCCTCTCTCATAAATTTAAATTCAAATACACCCAATGTTAATTTAATTCCACCTAATATTAATTTTTAGGAATTTCCAAAATTGTGCTTGTTTTTTTTTTTATTTTTCTAAACAGAGCAAGTCAATTTGTTATTACAGAAATTCGATTTTCTAGAATTTAGTTTTGAAATTACAACAAAGGACCAGAATTTTCTTACTCATTTATCAGACAGACAAAACAAATGATAGATCTTGATTGTGAATCATATCTATTAGAAAAGTGGCAACATATAAAGTTTAAGGTATTCATTACTTTTGATATGGTTTTAAAGTTAGCTATACTCACAATTGTTTTATCAGTGAGATTCAAGTAGGAAAAAAATGAATAGTTTTATATAATTTGAAGTCCTGATTAGAAATTTAAAATAGAAACAAACCGAGAAGACATTTGAAAACATCAACTTTTTAAGGAACGAGTCTCGATTAAATTTTTTTACCTGAATTTAAACGAGATTGAGACAATTGTTTACCAATTACTTAAATTTGAACACTCCTCTTTAGATTTAATATTGAACATATTTCTAAAGAAGGAATCCTTATTTAGAAAAGGGTCAAAAAAAATAATAATAGAGACTAGTCCCTTAAGACAAATTTACTCTTGATTAAATTGTTAAAAATTGGAATATTGTATAGAATTTGATAATTTTTTTTTTTTTAAAGTATTAAGTTAAGGGATAGAATCCCTGCCACTGGAAAAAAAAGAGATTATTTGTGTTTGGTGTAGTGAATTATTATTTTGGTTCTTAGGTTAACTATCTTTGGCTTTGTATAATTCTAATAGTGGTTCAACAAGGATATTTTTGGCAATTTTCTTAATTTTTTTTTTTTTACAAATCTGAATTTATTCTTCGAATACTCAGATGTTGGAGGTAAGTTAGAAAAAATTACAATTTTTAGTTCTTAATTGAAATTTTTGATTTATGCTTGGTTTTATTTAGAGCTTTTAATTAATTTATTTTATATTTTCAAGTAATTAGAGAAATTTGAGCCTTTTTTTTTTTTTTTTTTCCAGAAAATAAGATTAATGGGATTTTTTCTAAAAATTGCGAGTTTCTAATTTTATCAGGAAAAAAAATATTTTTTACAAATATCTCAATTATTCCTGAAAATGCATTGACCAACTTATAAAATTTAAGATATAATTTATTTATATTACATTAAATGGTTATAATACAACAATAATTTTGATAATTTTTAATTATTTTTTACTGTTTATTGATTTTTAACCCACTTTTTAAAGGTGAATTAAAAAAAAAATATTTCTCAATTTATTACAACCTTTTTTTTTTGATTATCAAGAATTTTTGAATTATCATGAGTTTTTAATATTAAATAGATTATTTCTAACATCACCAAAAAAACACAAATTAATTATATTATACTTTATTAAAATAAGATAAATTAATCACTAATTTCTCAATGTGCTTAAAAAATTCGAATATTTATGATAATCTCATTATAACAAAATTAAAATAACTATTCCAATTGTCAACCTAACAATCAAAATTCATAATTAAATACCAACTAATCTATTAGTCTTTGACTCTTCAATTTAGATTTAGTCTATAATTAATTTAAAAAAATTACATTTATAATATATATTAAAATAAATAGAAAGTAGAAGTTGGATCAGATAAGAACTAAAATAATAATTCACTATATTTAACACAAAAATACAGAGTCATTTTCACTTTTTATGCACAAAATTTCAACGAAATTTAAGGCATAAAAAAATCTCAAATTAAGGCACAAAATTTGGAATTTTTTTTTTTCCAATTTATTTTTGTAGAATTTGAATTTTGTGCTTTAATTTGAGATTTTTTTTGTACCTTAAATTTCGTTGAAAGTTTGTGCCTTAAAAGTGAAACTGACTGTATCTTTTTCAAATTTAAGGAATTGTAAACCTAAACGAGTTAATAAAATTTATAATAAAAAGTAAAATTTGATAAGATTGACAAGTATAGATAACTACTGTTATATCATTTGTAATAGAAAAATATAAAACTTATTTTTCTTCGTATAATAGATTTATAAGAAAAATTATGTTATGATGATTTAGAAATCCTTGTAAAAGAAAATAAAATGAAAATGGAGTTAATTTTTGACCCAATTTATTTTGTAAATACTTGTGCTTATATTTTATTTTCAAACATAATAAAATTTTAAAAAAATTTTTAAAAAATATTTACAATTTTATGGAATTTAACAAAATCCACAATTTCTAAAAGACATATTATTTTTTATTTTATTGTAAAAAAATTGATGAATTTGTGAACCCCCCCTCTTTTATTTGAATTCTCAATCCCATTAGAATTTTAAAATACACTTTAAAATTTATCTTGAAACCACAATTTGTGGTATTCGGGGATGGGTAGAAATAAAAAAGAATTATCAAATAAATATAAACCCAAAATTTTGGGTATTTGATAATCCGGATTCTGTTGATTAATCACATAGATAAAATTCAACCATTGAAATTCTTATTGTGAACTTTAATTATGAAAAGATCATTAAATATAAAAACCGAAAAAATATGATAAAATCACCATTTCTTGTAAGAATTTTTGGATTTGTGATTTTCTTTTGAAATAATTCAGAGAACAAAATGGTCAAAAATAATTAAATAAAGTGATTTTTGTTCATTTAGAGTGTTGTTATTAATCTTCATTTTTTAGGATAGAAAATAATGGTAATTGTTCTTTTTTATTCTCAAATTTCTTAATAAGGATATTCTAATTTATAAAAAGATATTTTTATTATTCATTCTCCCGTAAAAAATCGATAAAAAATTATTTTTTTAATTCAAATTGGAGAGCATTTCAATGAAATATCTCTTCGCATTCTAATTGAATGCGATTCAAAGATTTCCAGTCTATGTAATAAATTATCAACAATCATCTCAAAAATGGAGGGGCGATTATTATCTGTTAATTATTATTCATTTTTTAATCAACTATTATTTTTTAAAAAATAAAATAAGACCTTGTAAAGATCTTGTGATTTTTTTTTTTTTTTTTTTTGTAATTTTTGTTTGAGCTTCAAAAATGTGATGTTTAAACATCATCCAAATGATTTATTAATTTGAGTCTTATCTTTGAAATCCTCACTTTCACATGTTTTCAATATAAAAAAAAAAAGTAAACCTATTATTTTTATTAAAAACATAGTTAATTCTTGAAAATTGCAAAATATTTTTCTTATTTTTATTTTCGTAAGTCTTGAAATTGAAAAAAAAAAATTAATGATTTGTTATTATTTTTAATTCTGAAATTTTGATCCAATTCTCAAGTAATATTACAAATAGAGACTAAACAATAAATAAATAAAAATTTGATAGATGTTAAACAAGAATTTATCAATGAAATTCAATTGGAGAAAGCAAAAATCATATAGTCCAAAAATTTTGATTATGATTATTTTCATGTTTTCAAAAAATAAAAAAAAATTGCAAAAATATTTTCAGTTTTGATAAATTTTTCTTCAAATTGTTTGATCTTATTCAAAAAAATCATTATAACAATACAAATCATTTTTAGAATATCAACAATTGTTTTTCTTTTTGAGGTTAAAATAACCTAGTCCAAAATATCTTCAATAAACTTTTAAAAAGATATACTAAAATTAAATATTGAAATAACAATTCAAATTCTTAGTTATATTTTTGAAACAGTTTAGACAATTTCTATTGGATAGAACTATTCTTTTTAGACATATATTAAAAATAATCAAATTGTTTAATAAATTCATTTTTTATTTAAACAAAAGAATTATCTCAAAAAATAAAAAAAAAATTCCAAAATTAAATTTCAAAGTAAAAAAAGCTATTTGTAGGGTAATAGAGATTGTAACACTATTGATCAGAGAAAAATATTTTTATATTGCATGTAGTAGAATATATTTAATAGTTTTTTCTTTTTCATAGTAAATGGAAAAAAAAATCATCATTTAAAAAAAAATTCTTTTTTGATTTCGAAGGTTTTTTAGTTAGAACAAGTTATTTTGATACTCGGGTAAAGAAAAAATATTTATAAATCAAATATAAAGTCTAATATTAATTTTCTTTCAACTATTTTTAACTAATTTCAAATTTTTGATACTTAGTTTATAAGCCCCAAAGTCAATTTTTATTTATGTCAAATTTATACAACATTTTTTCCAAAAATAACAATTATTTTTGATAATGAAACTTTCAGTATCGAGCTATTACGGTGAATTTTTTTTCTAATATGGAAAAAAACTTTTTAGTAATTTTTATGAGGTCCTACCACAATTAAAAAACAATCAACCTATAATGTACGATTGATCTCCAAAAATCAACAACTAAATACGAGGACATTTTTAGGAAAAAGCACAGAAGAGTAACACCCAATTTCCAATTAGAATAGTTGTCAATTACAATTTTGAAAACCACCATGTCAGTTTTGAAGTGTCCTATTTGGTACTTGTTGAGATCTCGGTGGATTTTTTTTTCTTTTTTTCCTTTTTCATATGAGTTATTTTTTATTATAAGAATAAGACATAATCCTTACTTGTTTAAATTTAGAGGGAACTAAATAACCACAAATTAGATTAAATCGAATTAAATTGATTGAGTAAATCAAGAAAGTAATTTGTATTAAATTAAAGAAATTTAACCATTTAGCGATATAAAATGAGAAAAGATGATTTTTTTTTTTTAAATTTTGATTTTTTAAAATTGAGAACTTTTTTAAACTTATTTTTATTGATTAATTTTTTTTTTTTCAAAGATGATCCAATCAATTTTTTTTTTGTTATTCGAAAATTTTCAACCAAAAGAAAGGATATTTCACAATACCCTTTTTCGATTTCATCCCACCGTTTGGGTATGGAGCAAATCTACAGTAAGTGATTAGACACTTAAATAACAAATAGGAAATAAGTAGAATAATTGGCACTAGTGAATATTAAATATGGGTTTGAAGTAAAACAAATCGATTATAAATTTTCTTCAAAATTGGAAAGAGAAGATTCGTAAATTCTTAATTATAAAAAAAAAATAATGCAAATTTAAATCTTCAAATGAATATCAAATAAAATCACAAATAGAAATCAATAATGTTTATTAATAGCACTTTCCCCCGTTTTAATAAGATTCGAATACACATTTTTACCAAATGTCTCAAGACCAAGTATTAATTTTTTTTTTTTGTGAAATAGTTACAGTCAGTTCCTTTTTTAAGGTACAATATTTCAACCTAATTTAAGGCACAATAAAAATCTCAAATTAAGGTTTAAAATTCAGATTCTCGTAAAATAACTTGTAAAAAAAAATTATATATTTTGTCCCTTAATTTGAGGTTTTGTTGTACCTTAAATTTTGTTGTAAATTTGGGTCTTAAAAGTGGAACTGACTGTAAGTATCATATAAAAAGCGAAAAAAAAAAATAGAAAAAAGCCAAAATCTGAAAAAATAATATTAATTTTAATATTTTCAAATTATTTTTTTTTCGAATATCCTTTTACATGCTTTAAACACTTGAAATTTACATATTACCACCTGGTATCTTTTTCTGAAAAATAGTTTTGTATTTGGGATTTGTTCTATTTATTCAAATATTTTTTTTTAAATAATTAATATTATGTCCAAAAGCTTTACAATGGATAATTATGTTTCCCATTTTTTAGACTCAATTAGTTATTGTATTATTTAATAAAAATAAATTTCAAGTGTTCATAATCCAAATTTTTAAAAGTTCTTTTAATTAATAATTTTAATTTCCAAAAGAACTTAATAAATTATTTTCAAGACACTCCAATAAAAACAAAAATTTTTTTAAATATTTATTTTTTAAAATTGATTTTTTGTTCACTTCATTTCGTGAATATCGACTCTAGTCGGAAGTTTATTGTTTCTCTTATTTCTAAACAATCTTATATTGGCCCCATCTGAAAGAAAATGAATTTTCCATTTTTTGGTTAGAACCTTTAAGTGAAGAGTAAGGAAAAAAATATTTGACATGAAAATAATTCCGGACAAGATTTTTAATTCAAAGTATTAGCAAAATTTTGTGTAATTTCTAATATTTTCAAACAAATCCTTTTTCATAATAACCAAAATTTTCACGAGCTTAAGAATAAACCCAACTAAAATTTATTAAAGTAGGGTTACTCTAGAATACTCAATTTATTGTTTGATAGCCAAATTAGATCAAGTTTTTTTGAAAAACAATCAAGTTTTATCAAGGTTTTATTACGGGTTTGGAAAATGATAATTTTTATTCTTGTTTTTTGATTGATTGAATGGTGTTTTGAACAAGTGTAATTTCATCAATCATCATTCTAATAAGTGGGTGAGTGATAATTTTAAAAAGTTTGATTCTTAAAAAATGGATTTGAATTTAAATAAATGAAACAACACAATAATTTTACTAATATTCACAATTAAAAAACTTGTCCGGTATTATTTTGACAACTTTAATAGTGTTTATTGTTAAAACCGAATATATAAACCACTTTATCTCTCGAATAGAAAAAAATAGGAAAAACTTTTAAGCTGTCTCATTGAGATTTTTGTCTGAAAAATGGAGAATATATTTTTATATTTTTTAATAATATTTTCTTTTGATCATAAAAATGAAATTAAAAAAGTTTTGGAACATAAAAAATTAACCAACAGATCTTTGGTAAATATTCAGACATATAAAAACATATAATTCTAAGATGTTAAAGGAAATTTACAGATCATTAGGTTCACAATTCCACAAAAATTCAAAAAGACTTGATGGTGTTTAATAGCAAATGAAAAAAAAATTTACTTCATTTTCCTTGTACCTTTTTTCTTTGAACTAATAAATTCAAATTCTTCAATTGTTTTTTGTTTCTTTTGTATTCTTGGAAGTGTTATATATTGGGCTAACAAAAAATCCGACAAGTATGGAATTTTGAATTGAATATCTTATATTCAGCCAACTTTTTCTAAGCTATTAAGACAAATTTCCATAAAGTTTTAACAAAATGTTCACCTACACAAGACAACCAACACCACAGAGTCAAATTTCAACAATCTCAAACCACAAATTAAAAGGAACTTTCTTTAATTTCAACTTCAAAATAAACAAATAATTATTCAAAATTTCTTCCAAAGAAGTTCATTTTCTTCTCTTTATTCTTTTTCTGCAATCACTTTAAATGGAAGAACAAAAAGCCAGTTTTAATGGGCTTTTACCCTATTCCAAATTAATTGAAGGAGAAGCAAAAAATCATTTAGAAACAATCAAGCATAATTTAAGTATTTGTCTCTCACTTAAAGATGTTAACAATGAACTTTTAATGATTTTAGGACAATTATCAAAGTAAACAATTTCCTACCAATAAAAAAAAACAAAAAAGAAACAAAATAAAAAAACTGGATCATGTTGTTTACGATTTGTACCCTTTCTCTTTTTATTTTAAAAAAATCACCAAACCAAATCAAAAAATAACAAAACCTAAACAAACCAAACAATATCTGTTGTCTCAATCAAGATACAAAAATATTGGATACAAAATCCCCCGTAAAGACAAAAAAATTATTATGGATCTTCTAATCGAATTCCTCAGAATTGAGGAGCTTGGGGTAAGGAACGCAGGTAGGGTTTGTGTTGAAATTAAAAAGTTGATTCAAAAAAAAAAGGACAAATTCGCTTATGAGGTACCATGGAAAATCTTCTTTGATTTATTCAGAAAGCACTACCACAACCAGAAACGTTTTCCATTAACCAAAAAATTTGATTTATTGGGAACTTCGCTCCTTATTCTTAGTAAGCTTTTTAATTTAATACAGAATTTTTGTTTTTATTCTTTTTTTAAATGAAATGTCGTCTTTAGATGGCACAATTGATAAAAAGAAAACAGACTTTCAAAATCTTTCTTTTTGGGATCATGGAAAGTTTTTTTCTTGAAGAAAACCTCAAATATAACTGACAAACAAAGTCTTCGTTTCCAATGAAAAGAATCCCACTAAATTGACAAAAAAGTTTTTGGTTTAAGATTTGTGTTTAAAAATTTTGGAATAATAATTTTCAAAATATCACCAAATAAATAGTAACACCATTATAAAGCTTCATTAAACACTTGTAAATCGATGAGATTTTTGTTTTATAAAACCTTCAACAATTGCAAAAAAGAATAATTGAATTGCACCTTGATAAATTTTCGATCATTTTTGAAATGACTAATTTTTAAAAAAAAAAAAATATATAATAATCACAGAACCTGAGAAAGTAATTTGAGACTTTACAGAAACCAAAATTCTTCTAAAACCCATTTTTAAGAGTTTAGATTAGCACAAAAATTACTCTTGTCCTTTGGTTCACCTCTCAAAAATAAGTTTATTATCATCCCCTCTTGGTGATCTTTTTAATATCTCCACCCAAGAAAGATTTAAACCGCTAAATTCAAAAAAATGCCAAAAACTTTTTGTTTCCACGAGAACAAAAATAGCACAGAATTGTTGTCACTTTTTTGACTTTACAACACTTTGGTTTTTTTGAAATTGTTCCAAATTTTGAAAGGAATTACAAAGATCACAATTCAATAACTTTCAATTTAAAAGTTTTTACAAGTCAAACTTTTAAAAAAATGTAATTTAAACAAACTTTCCAATTTTTTGGTTTTCATAAAAAGAGTTTCAGGTTCTTGAAAGTTAACAAATATTTTTCTTTTCGATAACTTTCAAAAATTTCTCTTCAATTCAAAAGGTTATCTTTTGTTTATTATTTATTTTTACCCCTTTTTTAGCTTATAAAAGTTTGTATCAAGTATTTGAAATTTGAAAAAAAATGAAAGAATATCAGAGACTGAAATCTTGCAGACTGTCAGTCTAAAAGTTCGAAAAAGTCTTGGAAGTATTTGTATGGATTGTACTATTCTTGTCGTGTCAATTTTGACTTTTTTTTATTTCTTTTATAACTTTTTAAAGACATTTTTTTCCCAATAAAAGTCTTATTTTCAACAAATTTATCAGTTTTCTTTGTATTTAGACCAATAAAATTCTTTCTTCAAAGTTCATAAAAACATTTCCAAAATAGGAAATTTAACGCGTTTTTTCTCTCATTTTAAAATTGAATGTGGGTTCTCAACACAAGTCTTATTAAAAACATTAAAAACTACCCACCACGAGTTTAACAATTACGAGATATAAAGTCTTTTTTTTTTTTTTGAATATATAATCAATATAATTTAGCTACATTTTTTCGCAAAAGTTGAAGAAATTAAATTAACTTTTAAATAGTTATCGAAGAAGAAACGAAAAAAATAGTAAAATTTTAGTATTTGAGAGTTTGTCATATCTTATTTTGAAAATTTAATACACGTTGTACTTCTTTTATTTTAATTATTTTTTCAGTTCAAAAAAGAGTTTTTTTATGTTTTTAAAAGCCATTTTCCATGCTTTTCTTTTAGAAATCAAGTCCCCAAACGAAGTAGGTTGGGATTTGTGGTATATATTTGAAAAAGGAAATGAAAATGAAGTGAAAAATTTTCACATTTATTAAACAAATATCAGGATCAAAGAATGAATTGAATTCCAATAGAAATCAATATGATTTCTCAACAATCTTTACATGGTTTCAATAACCTTAGAATAACACGTTTTTACCAAGTGACTATTGATCTTGCAATAAAAAAAAATTTTTGCAACTGAATTATGTCTCAAAAAAAAATCGAAAAACAAAAACAAAATGTGAGAAAAAATCATTTCAATTTTGAAAATTTCCAAAATAAATTTTTTCTTCTAATATCCATGCAAACCCTTTAAACACATGTAATTTACCCATTACAACTGCCCCCCTTTGACTGGGAAATAGTTTAGAGATAACATTATTGATTACAATTAAATGGTAACGATATTAGATCTAGTGGGATAAAGTTAAGTCTTTTTGAATAATTTTTTGTTCCAAAATTTTCAAAAAGTGTTCTCTAATTTTTGGAATACATTGTTTTTTAGTCCTTAAGAATAGGATTTTGTTCTAAACAAAACAAAAAAAAAAAAAAAAGTTTTGAAAAACTGAATAAAAATATCAACTTTTATAGTTTGGGGTTGTAATAAATTTATTTAAAACAAAAAAATATACCAAAAAAAAAAAATCTTTATTAATATTTCTTAATCTAAATCCCCTTCCAAAAATTTGGACACACCCAAAATCAAAAATAGGCAAAAAAAACCCTCAATTTATTATATTTTTCCAAACATAATTTTAAACTACATTTAAGTGACCTAGTATTAATGTTTTTAAATGTAATCATTTTGATCTAAATAAAAAAGAAAAATAAAAAACAAAAAAAAAAAAATCCATGTTTCCAAAATAATCAAACGAGCAACCAAAAAATGTATTGGCAAATTTGTTGAAATTTCACCAATAATTATTGATCGATCAAATGATAAGATACCATCGACCAATTCTGTTTATTATTTTCCAATTTGTCAAACTCAACACTAACATTCTATCAACCATCGAAAAAAATTTCCAGATCTAACGAAACAAATTACGTAACTGGAAAAAGGGAAATGAAAACAAAACAAAAAAGACAAAAAATAAAAAGTTTGTAAAATCAAAATTATTTCCAAATTGAATGTAAAGTGTATTATTGTTATTTTTCCAACTGTTTAAACTGTGTCCAAAATTTTGGAATTTAGTTATCTTTAAAAACCGGAAAAAAATATTCAGATTAAGAATTTCAATTAAATATTATTTATTTTTATTTAATACAAAAGAAGAATAAAAGAAGATAGTTGTTGAATTAACCCAGAAGATGTTTTTTTATTTTTTCTTCGATATATATATATATATATATGATGAATTTATTAAATATGAATATATTATTACTGAATATTTTTTTTGATCAAAAAATTAAAATTCTAATATTCACCAAATATTAAAAATAAAATAATACTTTGAAAGAATTTATAATATTAATCTTAATGGTCAATAATAATTTTTTGAATAAATTAATTTTTAATTACTATTATTATTATCAAACAAATATAGTTCGTAGTATTCGTAGGTATTTCCCCCAAAATGCAGGACAGGAAATATGGAATGGTATATATCCACTTTTTACAACAAACCGTGCTTCATTCGAGTATGCTTTAGCTATTGCGGAACAATTTTTACCAACTTGGAACCTTCAATCTATGCCTATTTGGGCTGAACCAATGATTGCTATCTGGAATTGGAATTGTAAACATATTTTAATTTTTTTTTTTTTTTTTTAATAGTATTGATAAATGACTTATTATAACAATTGTTTTTAAAGGTTTAATAATCACATCAAAAAAATTTGAAATCTGTAAATTTTGAATATTAGTTTTCCTAATACACACCTTCGCAAAAAGGTGATTTTACATGAATCAACCTGTTAAATCATATAGATACCCCTAAATAAAATATTACTTTATTTAGTTAAGAGTATAGAAATATAATTTTGGAAAATATTCATTACAAAAAAATACACAAAAAAAATTGTTAATCAGATTTTAAAACTGTTTTGATATGATGAATTTTCAGATATTTTATTCATTTTTTTTTTTTTTGAAATTTATGGTTTGTTCAGGCTTTTATTTTATGATCTATCGACTCTAATACGAAGTTTATTATTTCTTGTATTTCTAAACAATCTAAGGTTGGTTGATTCTTTAAAAATAAAGTGAATTTTTCATTTTTGGCTGGGTCCTTTTTAAGTGAAATGGAGTTTAGATATACCAGCAGTGATACTCAAAAAAAAATAATCAATTGTAAATTTGACTTGTTTTGTTCGAGAATTCAGAACAGTTTTGTGGATCAATAAATGTTTTTTTTAATTTTCAAGCAAAATCCACAAAAATCCTAAAAATGTAATTTTTTTAATTTTATTATTTAGCTGGGGAGTTGTTAACCTCTCTTATTTACCGTTAGGTTTTCTTGAGTTTTTTGTTTATTTGGAAAATCAATAGATTTTTGTTAGGTTTTTTTTACTTTTCGAAATAAACCGAAAATTTATTAAAATTTTCTGTTTATTTCAAAAAGTAAAAAAAACCTAGAACACTTCACAAATAAAATAGAAAACCTCAAAAAAACCTAGAACACATAACATATAAAACAGAAAACCTCAAGAAAACCTAGGCACTTTACGGCACTTGACGACACGATCACAGAGGAAATGATCCAAATCTTCAATGATATCTAATTTTTTTGATTTTTTGCATAATTTACAAAATTTTGATTTATCTTTGTTTAAAAACATAAGAATATCTGTTTCAATAATTTGTAAAATTTCTGAGTTTTAAAATCGAAAAATGCAATATTTTGACGTTGCTTTTATTGAGAATTTTTTAAATCATTTTTATTGGTTTGGTTCTTGTATTTAAATCGTTACAAAAAATCAAATATGAATAGTCAATAATTGAGTCAAATAAAAAATAATTTTTCTTCTCAAGGATCCTAAGTTCAACCAATTTGTTTTTTAGTGAAAAAAAAATTATTATGTGTTGCTTTGGTTGGGGTTATTGTATAAAAAAATATTTTTGTTTTTCTTTGTTAAAAAAAATGTCTCTGGATTGATCCACTCTAAACTTTTTTTCCAATAGAAAAATTAATTTTTTGTATACCAAAAAAAAAAAAAAAACCTCAAAAAGAGAAAAAATGAAAACAGGAAAATAGGTACAGAAATTACATGTTTATTCAGCAATAACTTAAAATACTATTTGAAATTGGATTAAGAATTACTTTTTTATTTCCAAACACAGTTTGTTTTTGAGTTCACTTGTATTTATTTTGAAGAGTTTTTATTTTTTTCATTTAAAAATTCCAATTTTTTCTTGGTTTCTGATCTACAGGCAACTTGGACAAATTAAATATTATTAAGGAGAGTGATCTAGTGAGTGATTTTAAAGTCGAAAATTTTGAAAAAATTCACATATCACAAAGAGATAATAAAAGTAACATCATAATCCTCAAAAAAATCACAGAAACCACAGAAACCACTTAAAGTGGATAAATTAATAATTCATTTTAAAATAAAATAAACTTTATAAAAAAAAAACTATAAATTGTGAATTAATATTTGAACGAAATCCGTTTGTCGTATTATAAATGATATTATTAATCAATACATGGTAAATAACTAACAATTATTGCTTTATTTATATATATATATATATATGTAATCTATAATAATTTCAATATAATAGCTAATGTGCAAGTTTATGATTCGGTATTTTTTAATATCTTTTCTAGATTAATTGAAGAAACACATAATTCAAAATCACCAATTATTGAGGAAGTGCAAGAATTTTTTAAAAAATATTTGAATTTATTTTTCACAAAAATATTATTAAATATTGGAATAAATTTTGGATCTGTAAAGTTGGTCTATCCAAGAAGACATATTACTACCAAAAGTTTCAAACGATTAGTATCAAAGAATCTATCCAAATTAAATATGTACCATCAGTCCATTATCATTATTTATTCGTGGTCTGAAAAGACGAAAGAAAATTTAAAAAAAAGTTTGAAAATTTTAGAAACATTTTTCCATCCAAACAATACTGGTAGGTGGACCAATAAAATTTCAAATTTGTTAACAACCTTAATGGAAACAGCAAATAAAAGAATGGTCAAGGAAAAAAAAATGGAAAAGGATGATCCGAATTATTTCCAAAATTTCAAAAAAATTTTCCAATTTACAAACGAACAACGTGATGAAATAATTGAAATGATTTATCCACATTTAATGGTATTCTTATATTCAAAAAAAATTCATTCTTCAATGGTTACTGGCTATGGAATAAAATTGATGATGGACACCAATCCAAAATTAATTATACCAAAGTTTATGGAAACGGTCATTTCTGTTCGGAAAAACCAATTATATCCACATCAAATCAATGCAATTTTGATGACGCTTAGTTTATCTATTGTACCAATTTTAGATAATAATGAATCTGATGAGAATGGCATCCCATACAAATTAAAATATCTAGATGATATCATTGATATGAGTATTGGGGGTATTGATGTTTCAAATTTGCCCAAAGCAAGTATTTCCATAAATATTTTGACATTAATTTTTTCAATAATTCCAATTATCGATCCTCAGAATGATGAATTAGTTGATTTAAAATTATTTAATATAGAGAAAATCAGTGAAACTCAAAAATTATTTTTTAAAATTTGTTCCAGATTTGAAAATATGATCAATCAAATTTTAGACAAAATTTTAAATTTATTTGATATTTTTATTAATCTAGATAATGAAACTTTTTTAAAACGCCACGTTATAAATAATATAGCTCGTGTAATTTTTCAACAATGTAGTGAAAGAATTTTTAAAATTGTTATACAAAGAACAAAGTTGTTTTTAAAAGATATAATTAAACCCAATTCAGCAAATACAATTGGTGGTTTTTATGCATGCATTGTTTTTTGTAATCCAGAATTATCCTTAAAAAATTTTTTACCGTTTTTATTTGATCAATTATTAATACCAATAAACAAGAAAGAAATTGACGACCAGTCAAATCAATCTAATGATAATAAAGAGAAAAATGCCAATAGTATTAAAGATGGGATAAATGAGAGAAAGGATGATCATGATAATAAAGTTAATGATGACAAATATTATAAATTGCAAGATCTATCAAAAAATGAAAAAATTTGGTATTTAACTTTATTAAAGTATATCATTATGAACGGAAGAAATTATCTTTGTGATTATAAAAAAGAATTGATTGCTATTTTAAAATTGACATTATTTGATGAAAAAAAAGAAGTTTCTTCAATATCCTCGAAAATATTAGGGTACCTTATTTCTAATTTGTTAAAAATAACTGTTATTGAAACCCGTTCACACAATTCCTCTTTATGGAATGATCCTCAATTTAGATTTGAGCATTGGAAATATTGGAAATTATATCATAAAAAGGATCTTGAGGTAAATTGGTATTACCCCACTCGGAATGAATTTGATTTCCTGAATATTTTATATAAAGAATTTTTAGAACCGACATTAAGTTATTTTCCAAAGTATATTGAAAATGAAAAAAAGAACGGAAATGGAAATGATGATAATAAAGAAAAGGAAAATGAAAATGATAATGATAAAGAAAAGGAAAATGAAAATGATAATGATAAAAAAAGGGGAGAAAAGGTCGAAAAGGTAAAAGGTGTAAAAACAGAAAGAGAAGAATTGATAAATGGAAATGAAATAGAAACAGAAACAGAAATTGAAACAGAAACAGAAAGGAGAAATGAACAAGAAATAAAAAACAATACCCCAAATCAAAACCAAATTGATATTGAAAAAAAAAAAAAAAATATTCATGATTTTAAAATCGAAGAACATCTAAAGGGGGAGCAAGATAAAGAAACCGAAACAGAAAAAGGGAAAGAAAATAAAAAAAGAAAAGAAAAGGGAAATGATAATAAAAAAAAAGATAACACTAAAGAAACAGAAAAAACAGAAAAAACAGAAAAAACACAAGAAACAGAAACAGAAACAGAAACAGAAACAGAAATTGAAATTGAAATTGAAATTGAAATAAATAATGAAAAAAAGTTGGAAAATCAAATGGATAACAATAAGGAAAAGGAAAGGGGGAAAAATATTAATAATGAAAATGATAAAAAAAAAAGGGAATTCAAAAGGAATTTAGAAATATTAAAACGTATTTTAATAAGTTCCAAATTTTATTTTTCACAATTAACAGGTGAAAAATATTCCAAATATGATAAAAAAAGCAACCCACAACTTTATCAATATGAATTTCTTGATATTGGATGTGGAAAACAACTTTATATTGCAAATGATTGGAGAAATAGAATTTATGATTCAATAATTGTATTATTTGATTATTTATTAGAAAAAAAATCTGATGACGTTGAAAGTTTTTTATTATTATTGAATATTATTAAACTTTTAACAATATCTTATGGAAAATCAGCTTCAAGAACTAGGAAATCACATAACAAATATAAACGTCTATTGGTGATGTTAAACTCTGTTGATATCAAAAAAAAATATTTAAGATCACTGATAACAAATAAAATGGGAATTAGAAATAATTTCAGGGTTGCTTATAGGCTGTATAATAAAATACCAACAGAAAAATTAATAATTTTAGTAAAATTTATTGAAAAATGTATTGTGCATCCATATGTGAAAGTAAGAAATAAAAGTATAATTATTTTAAAAATTATTTATCGAAAGTATCCATTTATATTCTATAATCGAATACATAAGGTTATGAAAATACTATCAAATCCAAATTCCAAAACTGAAGAAATAAAAGGTTCTGTGTCCATACTTTGTAGTAAATATATATTAAGAAAAATCATTAAAAATTGGAGACTTGTTAATTATTTTTTGAAATCTGTATGTAATTCTTGGTATCATGAAAAGGGATTATTACAGGAAAAAATTTCAAGATTAGTGAGAAGATTTCAATCTGAATATTATCCAATACATTTTGGAATCAAATCTCAAACTTTAGAACGAATTCAGAAAATGGATGCTTTACAATATGAAGATTTTGAAATACCTGATCAAGAATTAATTGATTTTTCGAATACAATTCATAAAAAGGAAGAAATCGGAAATATTAATTATTATAATGATTTAATTGACACCCTAATTAAAATCTTGGAAAAAAAAAATCAAAATAATCATGGCAAGATTAGCGATTATAATGATATAAAAAAAATGAAGGAATTTAATTTAAATCTTGAATTAATTCAAGAAGAAATTTCTGAGGACTCAGAAGATTCAGATTTTGATTCTGAAGGGTCAGATTCGGATAATGAAATTAAGAAAAGGAAGAAAAGGAAGAAAAGGAAGAAAGGGAAGAAAAGGAAGAAAAAGGGGCGGAGTGGGAAGAAGAAAGAACAACTTGGAAAAAAGAATGAAAACCGCAAAAAGACAGGGAGTGAGAAAAATGGGAAAGAAAATGAAAAAAAGGAAGAGGAAAAGAAAAATGAAAAAGACAACGAGTTAAAAGTGAAAACGCAGTTAAATTGGAAATACAAATCAATTATCATGTTAACTTTTTCAAGGTTGTCAATGGTAACAAACACTTCAAATGATAAATTGTTCGAAATATTTTTAAATAATACTACCAATCCTATTATACAAATCGCCAAGTTGGCAAGAATAGGATTGAATATTTTATTAATACGCTCAAAGCCAATAAATAAAAAATTAAAAATAAAATCAATTAATAATAATCGTAGAGAAAGTTATGAAAATAATAAATTTCATTTAAATGAAATAGATATTTATAATAAGGAAAATATTTATAAGAAACAAATTTTTAAAGATAAAATATGGATGGGGTGGAATTGTGATCTATCCAACTCAATAATCAACAATTTTGTGTATGAATATCCAAATGGCCATTCCAAAAGTAAGGGAAATGGGAATGGGAATGGTAATAGTAATGAGAATGATAACAGTAATAATAATAATGATAATAATAATACTAATACTAATAATAACAAGCATTTGCAGAATTGGAATAGCACTTCAAATAATAATATTAATATTGATTTAATTTCTCTTGAAAAATATATTATTGAAAATAATTATTTTGAAAAATTATTTGAATTAATGATAAATACACAAACACAAAGAAAACCATATTTTAGATTTATTTATGCTGACATTTTTAAAGGTTTTACTTTATTATTTAAATTGAAAATATTAAAATTTCTTGAACTGCCATTTAAAAAATATTTATCTCAAGTTACAAATAATTTAATTGTTCAAACAGTAATAGCAGAAGCAATATCAGGTATTATTAGAGGGATGAAACATTTTAGTCATAAAGAAATTTTAACAATTTGGGGAACTATTCAACCAATTTTACAGCAATTGATCTTTCAAAAAATAAATAATGATGCTGATCAAATTTGGATTAGTTCCTTTTATTACATGATGAATAACCATGATCCAAAAAGAAAATGGTTTTTAATACAATTTCTATTTGATAATTTGAAAAAAAATCGAGGTATGTTTTTAATGAGAACTTTAAAATTAATCAATCGATTACTACTGGACTCTTCTTGGAAAATTAGTAATAACACTAAGCAATTGATAGATATTTGGTTTGAGATCATTGAGTCGGAAAATATTAATTCCTATTATCAATTACACTCAATGTTTGTATATATTCTTGAATTAAATATCGATATACCTCGGAATGAATTAACAAATTTACCAGATATTAATTCTAAATTTAAATTAACCGAAAATTTAAAATATATTTTTGAGAAAATAAATAATAAGATCATTCAAACTGAAAAAGAATTTGATTCTTTAATTGAAAAGGAAAAAGTTATTGAAGAGAAATTAAAAAAAACAATTGAAATTGAAATGGGAATGGAAATGGGGGAAAAGGGGATGGAAATGAAAAAAAAAAAGGAAAGGGAAGTGGAAATGGAAATGGAAATAGTTATGGTGATGGAAATGGAAAATAAAACTAAAGCTGGTATAAATACGAAAAAACAAGCAAAAAAAAAAAGCATGGAACAAAAACTCAAAATAAAAGCAATATTGAAGGACTTATCAAAAATAAAATTACAAAAAAAAAAAACTTTAAAATTGTATCGAATAATAATAAATTCAATATTAAAGGTATATTATTTAGGAAATATGAATCCGAAAAGTATCTTCCCTTTAATTGATCACCTTCTTCCAATTATATTAAATTCCTTTCAAAAAAAATGGAAGGATTCAACACTGCACGATTCTACTATTTTAATTTTACAATTGATTTCTCAAGAATTATTCATTGAACCACTTGACATAAAAAATGAGGGGAAAAGTTCACAGCTGATGAAAATTTTATATATATTATTTGATCACTGTAAAACTACAAAGGAGTGGCATATCAAATTAGTGATCCTTCATTTTTTACAAATATATGTTTTCAGGCATTGCTTTTTCATGTATGAAACAAATTTAAAAGAAATCATTAATTTTATCTTAAAGTTGATGTTAGATGCTCAAACAGAAGTAAGGGAATTGGCTGCAATAACTTTTTCAATGTTTATTCGTCTACTTTCCAATGAACAATTAAATCAGTTACAAAATTTATTTCAAAAATTGGCGAATATTAATATTATTAAGAAAAAAAAATTGGCAAACTCCAATATTAACCTTTTAGCGAGAAAGCATGCTGGTGTGCTAGGCCTTTCTTCAATAATAAAATCAGAACCTCATAAAATTTCCCATAGAATATTAGAAATATTTAATGTTTTAAATAGCATCAAATGGTCAAATCTTTTAATAAAAAAATGTATTAACTCCACCTTTGCCGACTTCTTTAGGACACACGAAATGGAAGTTTTGAAAAGAGAATTACCTAAGGAAAAATTTGAATCATTAATGGAACTGAAATATCAAAATCAAGAACATCAATATTTTATATAGAATGTTTTATATTTATTTTTATTCTTATTTTGTTTTTTATTATCTTATTCTTTTTCACGTTTTAAAAATAGATTTTAGAAATTCTAATTATTTTTATTTACAATTTTTAGTTTTCCAAATTTTCGATTTTTTTACAAAATGGTTATTGAAATATAAAAAATATTCCTATTTTGAATTTGTCTTTTTTTACCCAAATATTTCATTTCTTTTTGCCATATTTTATATTAAATTAGTAATTAATAGTCATTTTATTAAATAGTACAAAATCGATAGAAAATTTCTAAATTTTGATGTTGTTTATATAACAAAAGTAAACTTTTTTTAACTCAAAGGGCAGGGGCTCAAAATGAAAAATTCATTTTTTTTTTTTAAGAATCAATCAATATATGATTGTTTAGAAATAAGAAAATAATAAACTTTAATTTAGAGTTGATATTCATTAAAGAAATACCTGAACAAACAATACATTTTCCAAAAAAATAAAATAAATGTTTCATAATTTTTTTGGGTTCCTTTCATTGGGAAATTTTGTGCAAAATTTCTCAATTTCTTTGGAAGATTATTTTTATTAACTGAATGATTTTTTAATAGTAAAAGCTAGTTGTTTTACTTGGAACAACATCACTTCAATTTTCTAAAAGTTAATTTGGGGTTTCAAACATTTGTTTTTTTTTCAAATTTGCATTTTTTAAAAATGAAAAGAAAGAAAAAAATACAAAATTCTTAAAAAAACACTTATACTATATTAGAAAAAATATTTTGATCAACTAAACCCCAATTCCAAATTTTTAACCCACCAAAATTCGATTTGTAAAAAAAAAAACTTATTTAATCAATTCAAGAAGATTTACCAAATTATAACCATTCACTAATTGAAATGTTAACACTTGTTTATAAATTACAATACTCACAAAACAATAAATAAATAATTATCAATGCAGATAAATCATGTGTATGTTAAAAATTTTGGAGAGAGCAAAACAAAAAAATTGATTGGTAAATTTGTTTAAATTCTATTAGGAATATTGATAGATCAAATGGTTAGATTCTACCAAACAATTTACTTGAGTGTTCTTCTATTTGAAACAACTCAACTTTAACCTAATATCAATGGTTGTAAAAATTTTTGATCCAACTAAACAAATTAGGTAAATTCAAAAAAAATGAAATGAAAACAAAAATACTATAAAGACGAAAAAATGATTTTCATATTTTACAAAAATCAAAATTATCTCCAATTTCAATGAAATTGTATTATTGTGATTGTTTGGAACGTTTTAGCTATGTGGAAAATTTTGAATTTTCATTAATTTGAAAACGTGTTTTGTATAGAATATATGAAAAAACTCAATGATTATTATATAATTCAACAATTAAAAATAGGTACATTTGATTCAAAAGAGTTTTTTTAGTTATTCATATATTGGTATTCTTTTCACAGTTAAATTTTTCCTTTGACAATTTTTTTTTAATAGACTTTTTAAAAAATACTATGACATAAAAAACCAAACTATTTTTCATAAAATTTTGACTTATTTTAAAATGTTATTGTATGTTGTTTTGAGGGTTTATGTGGTATTCTTATCCAAAAAATATCTTCAATTTTTTGGATCAAAATCATTTTTTCTAATTTTGAGGTTTTTTTCCCAGATGCTTCTCAAAAGAAATGTTTAATTTTTTCTTTTCCTTTTCTTTTCTTTTTTTTTATTTCTTTCTTCAAAAATTTAGTCTTTTTCAAATTTTAATTTTTTATTATTTTTTTCTTTTTTTTTGAAAAATTTTTCTTTTGATTTTTTTCCTTTACTTTTTTTAAAAAAAAATAAAAATCAAATTAAAAAACAAATAGAACGTTTGAAACTCCAAATTATCATAGAAAATTGAGGTGTTATATTTTCTTTTAAAATTCATGCTTTTACAAGTAAAAAATCTTATTGTAGACCATTTTAATTTTTGAAAGAAATTAAAAAAAATTGAATAAGACATTCCAATGAAAGGAACACAAAATATTTAAATATTTTATTTTTTGAAATTTATGGATTTTTCAAGTATTTCTTTTATGAATCTCAACTTTAATCCAAAGTTTATTATTTCACACTGGTATTTCTAAACAATCTTAGTTTGGTTGATTCTTAAAAATAAAGAGACTTTTTTATTTTTGGCTGGTTACATTTGAGTGAAATGGTGTTTATATTATTATTAAAAAGAGGTAAATTATTCTCTGGAAAACCTCTTACTTGTATTTATAGGAGGGTATTTACGTAAATAATCATAGATTTCATATTTTTCATGGGTTTGTCGCACATCAGATTATCTATAAGGTTGAAAAAGATAAAAAAACAAAAATTTACTAAAAATAAATAATTGAAAAACCAAAAAAATCTATAGTTGAGAGGGGGTCAAAAATAATAATTTGGTAAAAAATAAACGTTATTGTGTAATAATATTGCTTTTTTTGTTACTTATCTGGTAAAGTATTTCAAATAATTCAGTAAGATTCGACAAATGAGTTAATTGAAAAAAAATGTCAAAGATTGTTATTTTACAATGAGAATATGTAAAAAAATTTTCTCAATATTTATGAAACACTTTCTTAAGTAGGGAAAAATATTATTTTTCAAATTTCAATTTTGTTCAAATTCTCATTTTTTTAAAAAAATAGTCAATTCGATTGAAATATATTGGCTGTAGGTATTTAAAACCCCCTTTACGGGTAGCTTAAGGTATGTTAGAGTTCAGTAAGAGTACGTTAGAGTAGGCTTGTGTGGTTTGTATGATATGTTAGGGAATTTTGATTAGGATCTTTCAAAAATAAATAATTATGAGAGGAATTAGACTTTTTTAACCTGTTTGAAGGGAAAAATTTTCAATAAACTTTGAGTGGTTAAAATTAGATTTTTTAACAAATTTTAAAAATGTTTAGTATTCATGATTTCAAATTTTTGTATTTTCTACAATTTAAGTAATAAAATACTCCCAATCGCAAAATAATCTTTTTGATTTTTACTCCCACAATTCTTAAAAAGCATATAAAACTTTCATACCAATGATAATAATCAAGAAACTCTTCAAAAACACGAAAAAATTCAATTTAACCAATTTTGGAATTTGACCAAATTTGAAATTTAATAATATATCCACTTCAGTTTTATCAAGGAATATCCAAGTTTTATACTTTACTAAGATTAAAAAGTAATACCTTAACCAATAAAAATTATTTAAAAGAAGGTAAATTAAAGGAAAGTCAAAACTGTGAATAATTTAGAATTTTTGAAGAAAATTAAGAAAAAAATTTATTGATCCAAAAACTACATTAATTTACCTAAAAAATCAATTCAAATTTAAAATCAATTTTTTTTTTTTGATAGTGCTGCATGACCTGGTTCTATCCAAATTATTTCCGAATATTGATATGCTTGAGGTAAAATAAACTAAAATTCAAAATTTTCCACACAGTTAAAACGGTACAAACAATCACAATAATACAATTTCATTCAAATTGGATATAATTCTAATTTTGTAAAATATGAAAATCATTTTTTCGTCTTTTCGTTTTAGTTTTTGTTTTCATTTCATTTTTTGAATTTACCAAACTTGTTTCCGTAGATCAATATTTTTTCAACAATTGATATTAGATTATAGTTGAGTTGTTCAAAATAGAAGAACTTATTAAAAAGTGGTTTGTAGTATCTAACTTTTGATCGATCAATTATTCCTAATATAAATTTGAACAAATTTACCAATACATTTTTTTGGTTTGCTCTCTCCAAGATTTTTAACAGGCCGATGATTTATTTGTCTTGATAATTATATATTTTTTGTTGTGTGAGTATTGTAATTTATAAAAAAGTGTTAACATTTCAATTAGTAAATGGTTCGAATTTTGGTATTTCTTTGAGAATTTATTTTAACAAGATATTATTATTTTCATAAATCGAATTTTGGTGTGTTAATAATTTTTGAATTGGCGTTTATATGGAGATTGACAATAATTTGGATATAAATAGCCGACCGAGAAATTTTGTTTATTGAACATTTTCAAGGTAAATTTTGAATTTGGGTTCTAAAATGTGGCTTTTCTCTGAAACTACAAAATTTCGAAAAAAAAAAAACTGGAATGTTAACTTTTGACACAAGAATTCTTGAGCTCAACATTCTTATAAGCCAGCAATTATTTCTTTGTTCACAAAAGTAATCTGAACAAACCATAAAATATGAATCGTGCTTTCAAGAAATAATAAAAAGATCTTGACAAATCATCCCAAAACTAAAATGGTGTATTTAATTTGACTCATCCTTCTTGAGCTTATGAGTAAAAACGAAATATTACATTATCGGAATTTCGTAGTGTTTGGAAGTAGCCAGTCTTTTTTCGAAACACAAATCAATTTCAACCGGAAAGGAAAAGAGAAAGGTTACGAAAAAAATCTAATCTATAAATTTATTAATTTAACAAAGAGGAATTTTCTGAATCAGAATAATTCTCTGAATGGATCAGATATGGAGGATTATAGTCTTCTTTGTCTGAATCTGAATTTGTGTGCGGGTCCAACTCGGAGGAAAATTCGCCTTCGGAGTAGCTTTCCATATAATTTGATGGGCTGTTGATAATTTTTTCATTGAGTGCCGATTTTGTTGACCTGCAAAGTAAGATTCTCTTCAGGGCGTCTCTTTCTTGTTTGATGGAAAAAACAAAAACAAAGGCATAGATCGATCCAGAGAGAGAAAAATTGATTGCGTGCATATACTTGAGCCAGAGTGGAGGCCTTTTGCCTGCCCATTGTATCGCGCGATTAATCGATGGCCAAAGATAACACCATACAAAAACTAAAGGTATCACCAGCGTTCTCGCCTGTACCTTTCTGATGTCCTTTTTCCTTGCTTCCTTTGATGCGCTGTTGGTGTTCAAGAGGATGGTGCGTATTCTGCTGATCGTAACCAAAGCCAAAACAAGGCACGCAATGATCGAGAGCCAATACCAAATGTATGCAGGGATCATAAACCTGGGATCAACCACACACCAGTCTGTTCCGATCGGGCGTTCGTCAGCTTTTGCAATCGTCACAAGACAATAAATCGAGCTCAGAATTAAAACAATAACATGGAATTTGTTATAGAGACGATTCAGCGATTTTTCTTTTTTCTTCAGAACAATCGACAGAAAGGTAATAAGCGCGATAATTGTTGACCAAAATGGTGGCAAAATGGAAAGAAATGTGAGCGCGTATGCCTGGAAATCACACGCCTTCCCCTCTCCTAAGGGCAGAACTGTCAGCAGCGTACTCAAAAAATCATAAATACTTAATGTCACGATCAATTTACGATACAGTTTTTTGATACTGCTCGGCCTGATGTAGACAAGAATAAGAAAAAAGTATCCGATCAAACAAAGTGAAAGAAAGATGATGGAAATTATGTGTAAGGGTTTATTGCCCATTCCGAAATTTTGAAAAAAAAATTTCTTTGTTTGTTTGAGAAGTGAAAAATTATTACAAAATGATTTTTGTCTTTTGCCATTTTTTTATATTTTTGATTGAAAGCACTTAGAAATAGTTTGAAAAGATACCTAGGGTGTCTTTTTGTCTGTTTTTACAAATTACTTTTTCTTTTTTGTTTATTATCAAGTGAGTTTTATTGGAAAAAGAGTTCTTTTTGGGAAAAGTATCGATATTTTTCATCACATAATACTTGTACATTCAAATTGTCAATTAAATTCAAATCAAAAATACTCAGCTATCTCAAATATTGTGTCCAGTTATTTATTCTTTTTCATCTTGTGGATGAAAGATCGATTTGTAAAGAAAAAAGATCATTTTGTCTTTACAAAAAGCAAAGACTTTTAGGAGATTCATAAATTTCATATTTTGGGTTTTTTATGTGTTCAGACTTTGATAAAGTTCACTCTTACTTTGCTAATACGTACAAATCTTCGAAAATTGATAATTTTTAATTGATATTCCTTAGTCAAAAAAATTTTTCCTTGACAATCAACATCACATAGATATGGATTTAAGGTTTACAATCCTGAAAAATGGATAAGAAAGACTTTTATGGGATACGGTGTCGAGAGGTGTTATTTTGGTTCTTTGCTGATCTATTTTCTACTTAAGGACTACAACCCCACCCTGGGGGGGTTGAGTAATTTTGTTATTTCACTTTCACTTCTCACAAAAAATATTCTGAAGAAATTGGATAAAAAAAAAAAAGAAAAACATTTTTTGTCATCTTTACTTTTTCACGCAGACTGTTTTTCTTTGTTTTTCAATCAAAAGGAAAATGGAAAATAACAAAAAAAATAATTACAAAAAATTGTTTTTAGGGATTTTCAAGTGCATTTCAAATTTGAGAACATTCCAGACGAGTAAAAGCAAATGTAAAAAATATGTCGAACAGCCCAAGAAAATAGTGTGATTTCCGAAAGTTGAAATGGTAATTTCAAAATATTAAAATCTAAATGTGGTATGATCTAACAAAGATGAAAATTATAAAAATTGTTGAAATTGTGAAAATTTCTATTTTTTCTAAAAGAAATTCTCCTTGGACAAATATTACTTGGATTACATAACTTTTTCAAGGGTGATTTTATACATTATTTCACTCTTTTCACCTAAAAACCTAGTCCTTAATATGAATTTTAAAATTTAGTTCGATCAAAGTTAAAAATGAATTAATTTTTTTTTTTTTTCCAAATACCAAAATGAAGAATGACAGATTCATGTATTGGTAGATATTGACAAAAAAAAAATTTTTTTTTGGGTTGTCAATAAGAAATTTTTATTAAGGTTTATTTTATAGTTAGGAGTTTTTATGAAAATGATTTTTTTTGTTTTTTTAGTTTATTGAGTAATATGGAAAATGATAATTTCTATTTACAAACAAACAATCTCAATTTTTTTATTACTAATCTTCTACTCTGTTGTTCTTTGACTTTTCAATTTGGAATTTGTAAAAAATGAAATTAAAATATTGACTTTTTTAACCAATACTTATATTTCATACCAAGTTGAATAACAATCAACAATATACCAAAATAACATGACCTTATATAGATAATTCAAAATAATATTTTTTTTTCAACATTTCAATGTAAGTAAACTTTAATTGTCGATGTAATATAAAAAAAAAATTTGTAAAGACATTTCTAAAAAAGTGGGGAAATTTTCTGATATAATATTTTTCGTAACCCCAATTGTCAAAAAACTTTAGAGATATAAAACATTATTAAAAAGGCATTTTTTGGTTCTTGATAATAATTAAATTTATTATTACAAAGACATTACTTAGATAGAATCTATTGAAATCTCTGGATATATTACTTTTATACAATATTTTCAAGTTTAAAAATTATCATATATTTTTTCTTTTTGATCTAAAAAATCTTTTGTATCATGATTTAATCTCGGAAATATTTAAAATAGAATGAGAAAATTAAAAATGCATTTTATGTTTAAAAAATATATATGTATCATTATCATGTTACCCGTTTTTGGTTTAAAGTGATCATGCCTTATTGTTTCTCAAAAAGTACAATTTTTTTCGATTTTCCATTTTTTAGAAATATTTAAATACATATATTTTAAAATATATCAAATATCCATTTATTCAAACAGTATTAATATTTCGCATTATTTGGTATTGACATTTTACCAATTCGATGACTGAAAAAGTTGTTTTTTTTATGAAATAAAAAATAAAAGAACCAATTGTTTGGAAATACCTTAAATGTATTAACTAAACCCTATTCTAATATTTTGGACACACTCAAAATAAAAAATATGCAAAAAAAAAAAGTTCAATTTATTATAGTTTTCCAAACATAATAAAAAAACCTATTTAAGTAATACAGTATTAATGTTTTTATAGGTTATCATTTTCATCCAAATAAAAGAAAAAAATATGAAACAAAAAAATCAAAATTGGATGAAAAATAATACAACTAGTCCAAAATAACGAAACGAGCGGGAAAAAAAATGGATTAGTGAATTTGTTGAAATATCATCAACAATTGTTGATCGATCAAATGTTTAGATATTATCAATATATTGCACCTGACTTTTCAATTTAACAAACTCAATACTAAGTTTATATCAACCATTAAAAAAATTTTCCAGATCTACGAAACAAATTACCTTACTAGAAAAAAGGAAATGAAAACAAAACAAAAAAGACAAAAAATGAAATAGTTTGTAAAATCAAAATTATTTTCAAATTGTATGTAAAGTGAAGTTTTGATATTCTTTCAACTGTTTAAATCATGTCCAAATAATTGTAATTTAGTTTAATTCGAAAATAAAATAAATAAAAACATTTCATGTTTATATTGAAATGAAATTTCGATTATAGATTGAGAAAACTTACTGTGGATGTTATTTCGAGAATTATTTTCTTTTTTTCGAAGGTTTATACTCTATTTCTGTTTATTTATAGTTTCAAAATTGAAGATTTTCTCAAAAATTAATATTTTAATTGAAGAAGATAGAAATCTTATTGTAAACTCCCTTTCAAAAACATTTGCCAATTAAAAATCAAATTGTAAAGAAAAATATTTTTAATAATTGAATTTATCTATTATAATATAAAAATTTCGATTTTATTATTTAAATTATATATTATTATTTAGGGGGGGGGGGGGTATTAGTCAATCTTGTTTACCCGAATTACTAAATTTTTATTTAGGAATCTTATTAAAGACTCAAAGATAATTTTATTATCCACTAATGCTAATAAACTTGATATATCTTTTTTTGTAATGATATTAAAAATATAATTATTTATTAATATATTAGATATATTAATTTTTTTGAATTCAGATATCCAGATTTTACGATTATTTTCATAGGCTGAGCAATTCCATAGAAAAAAATTTCTATTTTAATATTTAGTTCTATACTCAAGAGATATTTAATTTTTGTCGAAGAATAAAAGAAAAAAAAGAAAAAAAACTGTTAAAAAAAATTGTGACATTTATTTTGAAAGAAGCATAACATAAAAAATAGAAAATTTAAAAATGAATAAAACTCATTTATAGATTTTCCTTCCATTTGAATAACTAAATCTAATCTCTTTTTCATATTTAAACCCATTTTTTCATTAATTCATCTTTACTTCTTTCCATTTTTTCATTTTCATTTTCCATTTTAACAAAACCCTGTAGAAAAAATAAAAAAGAGAAAAAATGAAATATTTGCAATCTTTTCATTGTGAGGGGAAAAAATTCAAAACGATACAAAAGAAATTTAAAATTCAAAGGTAAGATGGGCCATTTATTATAAAATTTAGTTTATGTGTTGACAGTGTAAAAAAATATATAAACTAGATTTCAAAAAAATTGACTCATTTTATACATGATAATCAAAGTTGTTTTAAAGGTTTATTTCTGTATTCTTATCAAAATATATTTTCAAATTTTTGGATCAGAATCATTTTATCTAATTTTGCAAATTTTTGTTTTTCTTTTTCAAATTTTTGTTTTTCTTTTTTTATGAAAATTTGATTTTTGTTTATTTTTTTCTTTTTTTCTTTTTGATACTTTTTTTTTGCAAAACATAATGTTGAAAAAAAAATCTATTAGAAAATACCAAGAAACATTAAAAAATATTGAGATTTATATACTGTCTTTTAATAAGAATTTAATTAACAGTAAAAAATCTTATTGATAATCATTTTTTCTTTAAAAATTCAGTAATTATAATTCTGTAATGCCAGTTTCAATAATAATGTTTCATATCTTTATTAGGGGTTTAATAGTTTTTGCAGAGTTGGAGTCATCTGAAAAATTCAAAAAAATTGAAAAAATTGAAAAATTGAAAAATCTGCATTCAAACCTATTATTTCTAAGGTAATTTCAAAAATAAATTTTTTTTTACAATGTTTATTGCATTTAAATCAATATCATTATTTTGAGTTGTGAAAAAAAAACGGGTATAAAAAAAAGGGTGAATTTTGTTTTTTTGTGATTTGAAATTTTTAAAAGAGAACATGAGTCTATCATGGTCATATTCGCCATATTTTTTAAAAAAGATAATAAGAAGGTAAATAGAGGTCAAAACTGTTTAATATGTATCGAGTCTCATGAACATTTTTTTAATATATTTTTATTGCGATCCTTCAAGTATAATTTTAAATACTGTTATTTTAATTATAAATGGAATAAAATTATAACTTCATTTTCATATTAAAGATGTCAGTAAAATTCTAAAAGAAGAAGGTTACAATTTGTGGTTTCTTGATAAAAAAGGAAATTAAAAATGAAGTGAGAATTTTTACCATTTATAATTCAAATACCAGTAAATCAAGTTCCATAATGTTAAAAGTAAATAATCGTAGACATAAGTAAAAAGTTGCATTTTTAGGGCAACTGTAATCTCATTAATTCTGATTTTTTGAAATAATTAGAGGATTTGATGATAACATGATCAAATCACGATAAAGTTACAAAAATCGCGATAATTTCATCAAATCGCGATAATATCAGAAAATCGCGATAATTCTATAAAATCGCGATAAATGCCAAAATATCGCGACTAAAAAGTAATCGCGATAAAATAGTTGATGGGTTTTTGGGTTAATTGAGAAATATTTTTTGATCAAAAAATAGATTAGGTGAAAAAAAGTCATTCTTTGAAAAAACAACAAAAAAGATACTTGATCCAATCAAGGATCAGATCAAAGAGTTTTGTTGTGTTTTCATTTTATTTGGTTGACAAACCTATCGATCCTTTAAGATCAACAACAATAAGAAATAAATAGAAATAAATATTTTTTCAGTTAATCATGGTGTTGTAAATTGAGTCCAATAAAAGACCTTCTAAAACAACCAGCCCTTTACCCGTTCTTTAAAGAATGTGTTCTTGGGTTAAAAGATTTTCAAAATTCTCAGAAAGCTAAAAGGAGTTGGATAACTTTTCATTAGCTTTCACAACCTCCTTTTCAGAAGATGATCACCACACTACACTACACTACACTACAAGGAAAATTTTTTCAAAAAAAAATCTCTAAATTTTGTATTTTTGAAATACACTCATATAATAAACATTATTATACATAACAATTTTCAATGGGGTTTACAACTTTAATAGATATTAATAGGAATTGAAAAAAAAAATGAAATTTTTCAGTAATATTTTTTTCATTTTTAATTGTAAAATTTTTTGAATTTTTTAATTGACTTAGTAGAGAGATAATTTTCAAGTATTTTTTTAATAGTATAAAAGGAAACATATTTTTCAATTTGAAAATAGTACAAAATATTTCAATCAAAAGATATTGCTCAATTAAATTGAAAATCTGATTTTTTATCTGTTTTTGGAATATTTTTTATCATTTTATTTTTTTCCATGTTTGAGTTTTTATATACGTTCCCGGTTTTTTTCTGCAAATTACTTTAACATATATTCGTTTTTAAATCTTAATGTTCAATCAAAAATTAATTCATTTCAACTTTTTCCAATAAAAAAATACCCTGAAAATAGGTGTTTTTTTCAAAAGTCGGTATTTTTGAAAAGGGGGGTATTCAGATTTTCAAGAGTTTAATAGCTATCCTTTTTTTATTACATAAAATTATGATAACTTTGAAAAAATAATTTATAAAAGAAGTATAACTGAAATCCAATGTATATTTTTGAGTAACTTTAATTTTCGGTATTTAAATTTTCCTTGTAGTGTACAAGGAAAATTTTTTCAAAAAAAAATCTCTAAATTTTGTATTTTTGAAATACACTCATATAATAAACATTATTATACATAACAATTTTCAATGAGGTTTACAATATAATAGATATTAATAGGAATTGAAAAAAAAATGAAATTTTTCAGTAATATTTTTTTCATTTTTAATTGTAAAATTTTTGAATTTTTTAATTGACTTAGTAGAGAGATAATTTTCAAGTATTTTTTTAATGGTATAAAAGGAAACATATTTTTCAATTTGAAAATAGTACAAAATATTTCAATCAAAAGATATTGCTCAATTAAATTGAAAATCTGATTTTTTATCTGTTTTTTGGAATATTTTTTATCATTTTATTTTTTTCCATGTTTGAGTTTTTATATACGTTCCCGGTTGTTTTCGGCAAATTGCTTTAACATATATTCTTTTTTCAATCTTAATGTTCAATCAAAAATTAATTCATTTCAACTTTTTCGAATATAAAAATACCCTGAAAATAGGTGTTTTTTTCAAAAGTCGGTATTTTTGAAAAGGGGGGGTATTCAGATTTTCAAGAGTTTAATAGCTATCCTTTTTTTTATTACATAAAATTATGATAACTTTGAAAAAATAATTTATAAAAGAAGTATAACTTAAATCCAATGTATATTTTTGGCTAACTTTAATTTTATGTATTTAAATTTTCCTTGTAGTGCTTTATAAAAGTTTTCTGTCTTTCAAAACTTTAAAACCCTTGAAGATAGTACAAAACCCTTACAAACAATTTTAAACATTTATGAAAGGGAAAAGTGTTGTAAAAGTATCAAGACTTTGTAAAAGTCAAGAGATTTTTTTAAGGTGAAATCAAAAAAATAATTTTTCATTTTTTCGCGATAATGTGAATATCACGATAATGTTGAATATTGCGATAAAGTTGGACTAATCACGATTTTTAATATTATCGCGATTTTATTGTTAATATCATGATAATATATGTTATCATCAAAACCTCTATTCTTTAAAATCCCTCGGAATAATTTTGTGAGTTCTTGATTAAAACTCTATTCTTATTAAAATACAATAATTGAAATAATGATAGTTTATGGATATTTCCTTTTTTAATTGTTATTCTAACTTTTTAAGAACTTTTTATAAAAAATAGAATCAAATATCAAAGCGAAGATCAAATGTACAAACGTATAAATATAAAATTCAATTTTTTCAACCTTTAATCCTTATCTCCCAAATAAAGTTAAAAATTAATAAGATATAAAATAGAAATAATTCTTTATTGTATCTTAGATTTCGTCTACTAATAAAGTATTGAGTTTTACAAGTGTCTTCTTTAACAACCTTAATGAAATTAAAATCAAGAAAACGAAAGTTAAATGTTATGCTTATTAAAATGTTTTCATAATGATTTTGATTCTTTATTATCCACATAAAATTCTCATGATTTTGATCGTTTTTACTTGTGTTCGTAATTAAATTTTCAAATTCCTAAAAAAAATTTCACACTTTTTTTTACACAACCCTAATGAAGATTTTGAAAAAGGCAATCCTTCAAATTCAGAAACCCATTCAATGAAAATTCACAACAAAAAAAAATGATCAAACATTTATAAAGTTATTCCATTTAACTGATTCATAAAAAGAGAAAGGCTATAATCACAGTAATCATATTTTAGTTTTAATTTCGATTTTCCATAGGAAAGGAAGGCAAAAAGAAAAAGTATAAATCTTATTTTTCTTTTTTTTGATGCATACTATCCCTAAAATTTAAACAAGAAATTCATTTTTTGTCACAGAAAGGATCTTGAACTTTAAATGTAGATAAACTCAAACTAATAAAACATTTGGTTTTGATCAGTTTCAATTTAAAGACTTTTGGCAAATAACCAAAACTTCATGACTTTTGAACCAAATACCCCACTTTTATAAAGCTTTTCACCATTTAGTAGTGTTTAAATGGTTTTTCAAGAATACAAAATACGTTTAAAGCTGATAAGAATTCTTTCAATATTTTAGAGTTTTTCAAAGAAGAGACAATTTATTTTTTCTAATAAATTCTCTTTGTGGAAATATTATAAGATTAAATTCATCGACTTACAAAATTCAAGAAATGGGGATTAAGTACTCCAACTCTTCAAACAAGATCACAAACAAAAAGCCACTGTATTTTAAAAAATTAAAGAAATCTTCCAAGCCTATTGCCATTTTTAACAAAGAAGGACAGATCATCTTTTTCACCAACAAATTTCTCAGAATCATTGGTTGGGGTGGTCTAGGCAAAGCCTTAAAAAACAAAACACTGGATTACATTTCAGTATGTATGTTGCAATTTGTTCACCTCGATTTTAACTTTGTTTTTTTAAAATCTATTTTATTCTACTGGTTTCCAAAGTTTCTTTTTTCGAAAAACAGCAAGTAAATTTCTCATTGATCATTTCCACAACCTTATCTTTTTTTTTTTTTTTTTTTCGCACTACAGACGAACAGCCAGATTTCAATGGGAAACTACCACAAGCAAAAAAGGCACTAACCAAACAGCTTAATCGTACTTGTTCTGCTGCCTTTAGGTGGAAAGTTATCATGGCAGATAGGAAATCTATGAAAATTATCCAAGTGTTTGGTGCATTATTTACGATATCTGGTAAATTGTTTATTCAGGTTTGTATTGACAACACACAAATTAACAAAAAAATAAGTGACACCTATTCAGAACCTAGCCCCAATAATATACGAAATATATCAGAGATCAAGTCAATCCGATCTTTAGAATTTAATAATAAAACTGTTCCGTTGAGGGTGTTGGACAGAGGTGTTCGGTTTGATGAAATACAAAGTAAAAAATTTTTTATTTTATTTTTATTTTTTTTTTTTGCCATCCTTATGAAAATTCTTTTTGGAGTTGGGTTCATTGTAAAAATCGCTTTACAATTTAGAAATACTTTATCAAAAAATTTTTTATTGCAAAATTTTCTTCTCCACCTCTTGTGGCTTTTTGTTTTTGGAATTTTCTTGGGATTTGAATTGAAAATTTTTTTTTGTTAATTGACAAAAATATTTTTTGCGATTGTCACTGGGGGTAACTGTCTAGAACCCGAAAACTTTATTTTTTTTTGACTTATGACTTTTAGATTTGAGGAAATTTTTTTTTGTTTGTGTTTTCCAATTCTAAAAGGAAACATTTTTAATTTCAAGTATCAAACTATTTTCTGAATTGTTTGTTGAAAAAACCAAAAGATGTTCCGAAACCAATTAGAAGTGAACAATCGGTGAGCTTTTAAACACACACTCCAATTACTGTTAATTGAAAAATAAAAAGATCAAAATTTTCATTCAGCTTTCCCAAAAAATCGCATCTTCTCAAGAATTAATATAAATCAATTTTCCCCAATTCTAAACGAGGTAATTAACAATTTAATCTGATTTAGAGAATTAACAATTTGAAAATGTTTCTTGATTTATCAAATCTTTTTTTGAAAAGCTGAATGAAAATTTTGTTTCATTTATTTTTCAACAAATAGTAATCAAATAAATCACAACCCTTTAAGACAAAGTACAAAATGTTTTTTTTTTGAATAGTATTTGAGTTGAAAAACTACTGTAGTCAAAATAACCCGTGCAAAAAAATATAATGCGTGTTTCAAAATAAAAAGTGTGTTTTTTTTGTTAAGAAGACAATAAATTATCCAATCAAAGAAACCAATAATAAACCCTAAAAAAGTATGGTTTTGGTTTTTTAAAGTTCTATTATTCAAAAAGAAATTCTAAAAATGAAGGATCAAATTGTAAAATTTATCTCAAAAAATAGAGTTAATTTAAAGAAAATTTTAATCATCAAAAAAAACTTGAGAATATTATGGAAAATTTTCAACTATTTTCATGAAAAATTTAAATTTTACTGAAAATAGCCAGACCTTTACTTTCAAAATTGATTTGAAATTAGGTATACTATTTGGTAGTAGATTGGATGTTGCCTTGGTACAAGAAGAAAAAAAGCACGGATAATATTTTGAAACACGGATTATAGTTGTTGTGTACGCATTATTTTGATCGCTTTGGGTTTTTTTTTTTTGAAGCTTTTTTGATTTTTTAAAAGTTTTTTAATAATGATATATTTTTGGGTTTTACCAAAAGACATGAACTTTTAATTTTTGTAAATTATATATATATATATATATATATATATATGTCCCTACGACCCAAAAAACACTAAAAATGGAAAACCAATCAAATACCTTCCATTAATACAATTAAAAAAACTAAATGAAAAAATAAAAATAAATAAAGTTTCAATTTAACTTTTTCTTGAAAACATTTTTTGCCAAAATCATTGAATTCAAACTTGAAATTATCTATATTTTTAGATACACTATCTTGTTTTAACTCATTTACTAAAACAAATTCTAAATTATAGGAATTTTCTTTTCACAAAAGCCACTAATTTGGTCTTCAAATGTTTTTTTTAGTTTTAAATGGTAAAATTAAAAAAAAAAAGTAAAACTAAAAGGATAAACTCTCTGGAAAAGCATTCTAATTTAATATATTAACTTATTCTTTGGTTTCTAGCTTTTCTCAACCCCAATTTTTCAAAAAAAAAATAAAAAAGTGCACAGAAATTTCAAAAAATATTTTTGATATTCAAAAGTTGAGAGTGTTTTTATTCTAAAAAAATTTCTCCCATTGGTTAATTGAATTAAGTTATAACCTAGATTTCGAAAAATAGTAATCAGAAAAAAAATAGTGCTTAATTTTATTAAGGACATATATTGTGTTCTATTAAAAAAACACATTTTTTTTTTATTATTATTATTTTGAAGGGATGAAATCAATTTTCTCTGATAGTCTTGAGGTTTATTTCAAATCAAAAAAAAAACGACGGAATTTGACAGTACATTCTGTTTTTTTTTTTTTTTTAAATCATTGAAATAAAAAGAAAATTCTTGAAATTTTCTGTTTATTTCAAAAATTATAAAAAAACTGCTGTTAACTTTTCCAGAATTCAAACGAATCAAGTAAACTCTTTGATTTAACATTATTCTTTTGAATTCTGGAAAAGTACTGTTTTTTTTTTTAAATTTAAGAAATAAAAAAACCTAGGCACTTGGCGGTACTCTACGGCACTTTTTGTTAACTATTCGAGAATTTAAAAGAATTGAGTAAAATCGAAGGTTTTTTTTATTTCTTCAACCAAAAAAATCACAAGTCTTAGTTTTTTGAATTTTTTGTTTTTCGTTTATTTGGATTTTACTCTATTCTTAGAAAAAATGAAAAAACTAACGAAAAGTGTCGTCAAGTGCCTTCAAGTGCTGTAGGTGCCTAGATTTCCCAGAATTCAAAAGAATGGAGAAAAATCTTTGATTTTACTCAATTCTTTTAAATGCCGAAAAAGTTCACGGAAGTTTTTTTTTATTTTTGAAATAAATAAAATCTTTGATTTTACTCTATTCTTTTAAATTTTTGAAAACCGAACGGAAAGTATCCTTAGAGTGCCTCGGGGTGCCTAGCAGCTTTCTTGGGGGTTTCTATTTTATTTGGAAACTTTCTTGATTTTCGTTAGGTTTTTTTGAGTTATCTATTTATTTTGAAAATCAATAGATTTTCGTTAGGTTTTTTTTTACTTTTCGACATAAACCGAAAATTTATTAAAATTTTCTGTTTATTTCAAAAAGTAAAAAGAATCTAGAACACTTCACAAATAAAATAGAAAACCTCAAAAAAAAAACCTCTAACACTTCAAATATAAACAGAAAACTCAAGAAAAGCTAAAGGTGTTTTTTTTTTTATAATTTAAGAAATAAACCAAAAATTTCTAAAATTTTCTTTTTATTTCTTAAATTAAAAAAAGCCGTCGTTAGCTTTTCCAGAATTTAAAAAGAATGGAGTAAAATCTTCGATTTTTCTCTATTCTTTTGAATTTTGGAAAAGACAGGCACTCTACAGCACTCTACGGCGCTTGACGGTCACTTTCGTTAAGTTTTCCAGAATTTATAAGAATAGAGTAAAATCTATTTGATTTTACTTTATTCTTTTTAATTCTGGAAAACCTAGACGCTTGACCGAGACCTTCAATATTTATCATTAGTTATTTTTTTCCCATATTTGTGTTTTTTTAGACGATAAGAGTGTTTTCAAAACCATTAGTTATTATCTCTTCAAAGTTATTAAATATCTGCAAGTTGAGTTTAACAAAAATTCATTGTCACATCCATTTAAAAATTATTACCCTAAAATAGACCTTTTTTTCTTGACTAGAGACTTATAAGAATCGTAGTATTATTAACAACAATAAATACAAGTCTCAAGATTTTTAAGAACTGGAATGTTGATTATATTATGAATACAATCGATTAACAAGGATGAAATGATAATTGAAGTTGTAGATTTATCTAACTCTTTTTTTTTCAATTTTATTTTTTCATACTAGTAAAGTGCCAAAAAATATTTGTCAAAAATTAAACCAATTGAGTAATCTAAAAATGAATTTGAATTCAGTTTAAAATAACTCGTTGGAGAATACGATAAATTAATAAGATTTTTTCAAAACTGAAACTCTTAAAAGAATCAACAAATAAGTTATGTAATTATTCGGGAATTAATATAAACAATTCTTAAGTTCTTACTCTCTAATTATTTTGATACATGGTTTGACTCGATTTATTTCAATAATTTTTATTTTTTATTTGAAAGTGATAATACATAAACAAGTGGCCAAAGGTATTTTTATCACGTGAAGAAATTTTAACCAAAAGCACCTTTTAAAAAGTAAATGATTCACTATAATTTTTTTTGAGTTAAGATCAGAAGACTGAGTTTTTATTTTTTGAAAAAAAAAAAAATACACTTTTAAAAATACCGGATTTTCTTGAAAAAAATATCTGACGAAAATTCTTTAAACCATTTTTTCAATAGGCTTATATATTTATTTCTATTTTTAATTCATATTGTTTTATTTTCTATTTTTTTTTTTTTTTTTTGTTTTTACCTTTATTTAATAGGAAAAAAAAAAAGAAAGGGAAATTTTAAACAGGCAATTGCAAATATTAAAAAAAAAACCAAAAAATTGCAAGATGAAAAAATTCAAGTAGAAATTAATCATCATTTATTAATAATCAATAATTTTTTTGAAATTTTTCATGAAGAAAATAAAATAATTTTTTCAGAATTGGTCAATTTAAATCTAAAAAAGAATCGCGAATATCGAAAAAAATATCGAGAACTGCAATTACATTTAGGTACACGCATTCAAGAAATTGAAGATAACAAAAGTCGAAAAATTAAATTGATACAAGAAAATAAAAAAATTAAACAAATTATATTTAAATTAAAAAATATTTTACAATCAAAGAAGTTTGAAATGCAAAAATTATTATCCAGCATAGATTGGGAATGTAATTCAAAATCTATGGATAGTGATGTTAATAGGAATGAATATTGAAAAATAAAATACTTATTTGAAATTAAACGAATAATTCTTTTATTTTTTTTTTTTTAATTTGGACATAATCATGGAAAAAAGAAAGTGTGACAATTCATTTTTTTACTTAATTGATAAAATATTTTTTTTTTTTTCTTTTTTTCTTCTAATTTTCATTTCTTTTTTTTTTCATTTCTTTTTTTCTTTCTTGTGTTTTAACTTTATTTTTTTTAATTTTATTTCTTATTGTTCTTAAAATATTTTTAATATTAATTCAATTAACATTTTATATTTCTAATTTTGCCTTTTTGATTTTTTTTTTTCTTTTTTTTTTTCAATATTTTATTTTAACTAGATCACATCTGCAAAAATTGATGTCTTAATATTTGAATTTCAAAAAAAAAAAGTCTTAAATTTTAACATTTGTGAACAACTTTCAAATTTATTACTTGATATTCAAACCTAAATACCCTGAAATTTCAAAACCATATTGAATTCTATTTTTCTGATCAATTGAAAATTTTCGTAAAAAAGGAAAATTTTCATTTTCTATGGAACTGCCCAGCCTATGAAAATAATCGCAAAATCTGGATATCTGAATTAAAAATAATTATTATATCGAATATCTTAAATAATAATAATAATTCTAATATTATAAACCCCAATTCAAAATTTTTAACACACCAAAATTCGATTTGTGAAAAAAAAAACTTTTTTTTTTTTTTATTCTTTAAGGGTGGAGTTATTAGCCCCTCTTGTGTGCCCGAATTCCTAAATTTTTATTTAGGAATCTTATTAAAGACTCAAAGATAAGTTTATTATCCACTAAGGCTAATAAACTTGATGAATCTTTTTTTATAATAATATTTTCAATATTATTATTTTTTTACAGTCAGTTTCACTTTTAAGGCACAAACTTCCAACTAAATTTAAGGCACAAAAAAAATCTCAAATTAAGGTACAAAATTTGGAATTTTTTTTTTTACAATTTATTTTTACTAGAATTTGAATTTTGTGCCTTAATTTGAGATTTTTTTTGTGCCTTAAATTTCGTTGAAAGTTTGTGCCTTAAAAGTGAAACTGACTAAAAAAAAACTTTTTTAATAAATTCAAGAAGATTTACCAAATTAGAACCATTCACTAATTGAAATGTTAACACTTGTTTATAAATTACAATACTCGCAAAACAATAAATAAATAATTATCAATACAAATAAATCATAGGTGTGTTAAAAATTTTGGAGAGAGCAAAACAAAAAAATACATTAGTAAATTTGTTGAAATTCTATTAGGAATATTGATTGATCAAAGGTTAGATACTACCAATTAATTTTATTTGAGTTCTTCTATTTGGAACAACTTGGCTTTAACCTAATATCAATGGTTGAAAAAAATTTTTGATAGACGAAGCAAATTACGTAATTCAAATAATGAAATGAAAAAAAAAACGAAAAGATGAAAAAATGATTTTCATATAATTCAAAAATCAAAATTATCTCCAATTTCAATGAAATTATATTATTGTGATTGTTTGGAACGTTTTAGCTGTGTGGAAAATTTTGAATTTTAGTTTATTATAAAAAGGGATTCAACCTGCTTATTAGCCTTAGTAGGTAATAAATTTCTTTTTGAGTCTTTAATAAAATTCCTAAATAAAAATTTAGGAATTCGTGAAGTACCTTGGTTTTCCAGAATTCAAAAGAATGGAGAAAAATCATAAATTTTACTCAATTCTTTTAAATTCTGGAAAACCTAACGGCAAATAAGAGGGGTTAATAACAACTAGGTTAATAATAATAAAAAAAAAAAAAAAAAATGGAAAATTTCATTCTTCCATTTTATAGATAAACAGATAAATTTATGGAATAACCATTAAACCTCCTAATTGCGATAATGATTAAAGATCGAAAATATATCAATTTTAATCCCTTGGTAAATATAGAAATTAAAAAAAAAAAAAATCTAAAAAATTAATTAAGAAAATAACTAAAAATTGAAAATCTTATTTATTATGATTATTCTTTAGATAAATTCTAAATTTTTTAAAAAACATCTCTAAAAGTTTTTAGTTTAATGTATGAAATAAGAGTTTTATTTATTTTCAATCTTTCCTTTAATAATTTTTTCAAAACTATAAATTTCAATTTGTGTAACTTTACAAACAATTTTTTTTATTAAAAGTAGGTGTTCTTAATTTAATGTAAATTCCAAATAATCAAAAACCATAGTCAAATTTATAACAATTCATATATTTTAAACTGCTAAAAATGATTCTTATTTTGAAAATTTACATATTATAAGTATATTTTCTATTTTCGGTTTTTTTCTCAATTGATTTTTCAGATTTGGTATTTTTTTAAATTTCTACATTTACCAAAGGATTACAATTGATAGATTTTGAATCTTTAACCAATATCCCAATTCGAAAAGTTAATGGTTACTCCATAATATATATATTTATCAATAAAATGGGAGAATATAACTTTTCTAATTTTTACTTATATTTTATATTTGATCAGAAAAATAGAATTTCAGATGGTTTTGAAATATCAATGTTTTTCAGTAGACATATTGATAAAATTCACTATGATCATATTAATAAATATTGGATTTTGGTTTAATTATTTTTCGACTAGAATATAGAAAAGAGGTAGATCTAAATTTTTGGTTCTTTAGAAAAAATTAATTTATTAATTTTGTTTTTATTTAATAATTTTATCAACTTGTTTTGTGAGTGTTGAAGTAAAGTCTGATAATACTCATTTTTTTTTGAAAGTAATACTGTTTTAAATCAACAAAATATTCTATTTTTTATATTTCTTTTTTAATTTGAAAATTTTCAAATACTAATTCCTTATTTACTTATTGTTCATTGTGAGTTTAATACTAAAAAAAAATAAATCACAAATTTTCTTTCAACCAAAATATTTGGTTTTTTTTGATGAAAAAAGCACAGAAAAAATCACGTTCAAAACTATTTTACTTTAATTCTAAATGTAGTTTCTATTGAGCGTGACAAATACTATCATTCTTTCGAGTGAGAAAATTTTGAATACAAGCCAATAGTAAAAGACAAAAAAAAAACGATTCATTTTAGTGATCGCAAACAAATATTAATTTTCAACTGTTTTTTATTCATAATTACACAAGACAACAATGCTCGACACAACGGTTTTTTACCTTTAAGTGAAATATTTTTTTTCTCAGCAAAAAACAACTTTTAATCTTAAATTTCAAAGTAAGTCACACTATCAAATTGAAAGTTAAATTTGTTCAAACTGTTTTTGAGAACAAATTTGATGAAGACTTGAACTATATGATTGCTAATTATCAAAAAATCCAAAAAGTATTTCATTTTTTTTCTTTTTTACTCAATTATCAAACAATAAGTAAACTTTTTCTTCTTTTCTCTATTTATTATTTTTTTTTGAACAAACTTTCTCAAGAAACAACACGGTTTCGTAGTGGTGTAAATAGTTATTCCATTCGAAAAATAAAATTTATTCGAACAACTTTATAAAAACAAAAATACTTTCCTGTTTTCCAAACAATCATAAAAAAATGAAAAGCACCAAACAGAAGAACAAACTCGAGAGAAATACTTTCCTAAAAAAAATTAACCTTTTGGTGATCAAACAAAACAAAAAATCAATTTTTTTTCTGATTTTGCTTTTTTTATTTTGTTATTATCCTTTTCTTCATGAAACACAGGATCAACAAAAAAAACAAAATAAAAAATAATTTCAAACAGCTTTGTAATCTTCTTTGAAAGAAACAAAAACAATGTTCACGAATAATAGAAATTCTTTCCCTTTAATGACTTGTCTTATTCTTTTTTTAATTTTTTTTTAAAATGACTTTTTGGTGTTAAACTGGAAATAGAGATCCAACTGATTTCAAAATGCTTCACTCACTCCAATCCGGATTTAATCAGACATTATACATTCCAAAATTTTCCTTATTAAAAAGAAACCTTAATCTTCACGAATGGCAAAGCAAAACTCTAATGAAAAAGCACAATGTCAGCATTGAAGAATTCAAAGTAGCTGACACCCCACAAGGTGTCTTCAACGCCATCGAAGAAATGGACTACCCAGTCTACGTTATCAAGTCCCAAATCTTTGCCGGAGGAAGAGGAAGAGGACACTTTGTTGAAAACGGGTTCCAAGGAGGTGTTCAATTTGCCAAGAATGCATCTGAGGGATACAAATTTGCCGAAAAGATGCTTGGGAATCACCTGGTCACAAAGCAAACCGACGAGAAAGGGAAAATCGTCAGATCGTTAATGATCTCCCAGGGTATGAACGTGAAAAGAGAATTATACTTTGCAGTGATCATGGATCGTGTCACCCAAGGGCCTGTCATCATTGTCAGCCCAAAAGGAGGAACCTCCATTGAAGAAGTAGCCGAAGAGACACCAGAGGCAATTGCCAAATTCCCAATTGACATTGAACTCGGGCCAACCATGGAACAAAAAATCAAGATCGCCGAATTTTTAGAATTCAACAAACCCCTTTTCCCAAAGGTCGCCAAGGAGGTACAAGCCCTCTATGACTTATTTATCAAAACCGACTCTAGTCAAGTTGAAATTAATCCATTTGCTGAAACCAAAGAAGGAGACATCTTTTCTCTTGACGCCAAATTTAATTTCGATGACAACGCATTCTTTAGACAAAAGGAAGTCTTTGGCATGGCAGACAGATCCGAAGAAGATCCTCGTGAACTTGAAGCCGCCAAAATGGGAAGCAGCTATGTCGGCCTTGATGGAAACATTGGCTGTATGGTCAACGGTGCAGGACTTGCCATGGCAACCCTTGATGTCTTACAAATGTATGGTGGCGAACCAGCAAACTTTTTGGATCTTGGTGGTGGTGCCTCCAAAGAAGTCGTCGTCAAGGCCTTCAAAATCCTTGCCTCCCACCCAAACGTTAAAACAATCCTAGTCAACATCTTTGGCGGTATCGTAAGATGTGATATGATCGCCAACGGTATCTTGGAGGCAGTTAAGGAAGTAGGCTTAGAGGTTCCTTTAGTTGTCAGACTTGCAGGCACAAACGTTGAAAAGGGTATTGAATTAATGAACAATTCAGGTCTCCCAATTATTACCGCTTCAGATCTTGGGGACGCTGCTAACAAAGCCGTCACAAATGTTAAAAAATTTGAAAAAAAAAACTAATTTGATTTCAAATAGATCATTTTTTTGACCAAAAATGTTTTTTGTCCATTTAATTTTTCCTTCTACTATGATCATAAGATTAACTTTTAGTTTTTATTTATTATTTATTTTTATTTTTATTTTTTCTTTTTATTTTTCTTATGTTAGCTTTATGTTTTTTTGATGTTTTTTTTTATCATCATTCTTTACAAAATAATAATTATAAATAGTTCTTTACTTTTTTTTTTAAAAAAATATATTTTTTCATTACAGGATTTTTGAAAAAAAATAATTTTTTTTTTATTTGAGAATGAATTGATTTTAAAAAATATTATTGGAATAATTTGAATTTACAAATAATCTTTGTTGTATAATCCAGTGAATAAATTTCCCAATAATAATAATAATAATAAGTGCCTTAAAAACAATTTCTTTACTGTGCACAACATGGAAAAAAAAATTCAAAATTTTTGAGAGTCACTAAACAGAATCTATAATAAACTTTGTTTCATTCAAAGGAGCCTAGCATTATTTCCAAATATCAATTATTATTTTATAATTGACCTTTGAAGAACAAAGAAAAAGTAAGTAGAATAATACACATCAAAAAATAGTCGGTATCTGTCTGAATAAAATTAATAAATTAATAGATTTGTTTAAAAATTGTTAAACCCAAATTCTTAGGTCTGGTTATTAAGAAAAACAACAATTGTTCATTTTGATCTTCAATTGAAGATACAAATAAAATTCCAATCACATGCAAAAGTATTTCTCAACAAATTTACGTGATTCAATAATATTAGAATAACAATTTTTACCAAGTAACTATAGATCTTGCAATAAAAAAAAAACCTAGAAATGAATTATGTTTCAAATATAAAAATAGTAAAATGTGAAAAAAGTAAAAAATAATGTGAAAAAAAGATGACAATTTTGGAATTTCCAAAAATTAATTTTTTCTTCTAATATCCTCACAAAAACTTTAAACACATGTAGTACACTTACCTTTACAATTGAGCTCCTTTGACTAAAAAAGGGTTTCCTAGACCCTTTTGAAGATTATTCTATTTAATGATAATGATTTTCAATCAAAGATGGTACTTCCAAAATCAGTGATATTTCTATTTTACAGAAATGGGCACCAACAATACGCACGCTAGGATAATAACAATCTGAACAATTAGCACAACATTATTTATAGATAATTTCATTTTTTTCAATGTAATTTTATTTTCAATTCAAACTTTTATGTTCTGAAAAACAGGATTATAATTATGATCGTTGTTATTGGGTATAGATTTTGACCAAAATGTTTTAGAACCATGAAAATAGTGATAAAATTACAGCTTCAGAAGATTATCAATTGTTACCAAATATACAAAGGTTAATTTGGCATTTAAACTATAAATAGGAATTAACCATTCTGAGAAATTTGTAAAAGATATTTTTTGAATCGTGTATATTATATAATACTGAAAAATCAAAAGTGAAATCATTTAATAGAGGAAAAAAACGAATTATTAAAGATAAAATTGATGAAGAACAAAAAAAACTATTTCAATGTTTCTATCTTTTAGTATTGGTATTCCATAATTTATCTAAACTCCAATTCAAAATTATTAACACACCAAAATTCAATTTGTGAAAAAAAAAAACTTATTTAATCAATTAAAGAAGATTTACCAAATTAGAACCATTCACTAATTGAAATGTTAACACTTATTTATAAATTGCAATATTCACAAAACAATGAATAAATAATTATCAATACTAATAAATCCTGGGTGTGTTAAAAATTTTGGAGAGAGCAAAACAAAAAAATACATTGGTAACTTTGTTTAAATTCTATTAAGAATATTGATCGATCAAAGGTTAGATACTACTAACTAATTTTATTTGAGTTCTTCTATTTGGGACAACTCAACTTTAACATAATATAAACCTTGTAGAACAATTTTGATCCAACGAAACAGGTGACATAATTCAAAAAATGAAATGAAAATTAAAAACTAAAAAGATGTAAAAATGATTTTCATATTTTTTAAAAATCAAAATTATCTCCAATTTCAATGAAATTGTATTATTGTGATTGCTTGGAACGTTTTAGCTGTGTGGAAAATTTTGAATTTTAGTTTATGATGAAACCATTGCTTATTTTTAAGATTTCCAAAACCACTCGTCTGATATTAAAGGATATATACATCGTTTTTAAACATTCAATCAAAAATAATTTAAAAAAATTATGCTACAAATTAAAAAATTATAAATTTTAATCGATTTTACTTTTTCTTTCAAAAATTATGTTGATACTTTTTTCTCAATTACAAGTTGATATTTCATTTTCAATTTCTATTTAAGGAAGTAAGTACATTTTACCATTTTGAAAAATTATAATTGTGTGAAACTTACTGAAAAATATTTTTTTGAGTGCTACCCGATATTGAAACTTTGAAACCATAACAACATTCTCAGCTCTATTTTGAAAAGAAAACAAAGTAATTCGGAGTTAAATCTTTCATTTTTCGATTTTTGACAAATATTTTTCAGAGTTCAATTTTTGGTTTTATTAAATTAAGTTTTGGGTCAAGAAATGTGTAAATATGAATAATGAAATTAATCAAAGAGTAAACCTAAAAATAGAGCTGAAAAGGCGTCTTTTAAACAAATATTTTCTTTTAGAAGACCAAACTCGAAAGATCATCTTTCCATATTTATTTGTTGAAATCATGATTGAAAAAAAAAAAATTGATAAACGCCTATTTTCCAAGATATATTTTCTTAATCTTCTTAATTTGATTGAATATAAACAATTTATAACCTTGTATTTCTTGCCGTATTACTATTTATTATTATTGTTAAAAAATTTTTTTATACAAAATAGCTTTCCCAATTCTTTTTTCAAATATTTTTATCAAACAAAACCTAAATAAAGAATACTATTTCAAAAATTAAAATAATAGGTTTGAATTCTCGGAATCAAAATAGCAGTTAAAAAATATTCAACCTAAAATAATTGAAAATTTTAGAAAAAATTTCAATCAGATTTCAGAATTATTTTGAGTTTTTCATTAAAATGTTAAATAAAAAATTATAAAATCATAAGAATTTTTCCAATAAATCTTTATTCCCGAAGTGGAATTGTTTAAATAAATATCTGTTTTTCTGAGCCTAATCAAGAATTAGTTGAATCAAATGAAAATAGGATTTTTAAATTCATTTTGGAAATTCTTTAGAAAGAACAAGCAATTTGTTTCTAAAAAAAATTAATAAAGAAAAGTATTTCTAAGAGGAATTAAAAATAAAACCAAATTAAGAATAATTAATTGTGTAACAAATTTTACGAATGAGATCAATAAATAAATGATTGTTATTTATATTATTTTGATCAATCTTTTCATTTTTTTGATTTGTTTTTTTTTATTGGTATGAAAATATCTTATACTAGGATATATTCCACTCTAGTATTTATTAAAATATCGATTTATTTGGCTAAAGAAATGATTTGAATTATTAAGTTTCACTTAAATGGTGGTACTTAAAATTTGAAAAATAGTACTTTTACCCTTAATAAAAAAAGATCTCTATAGAAAATAGAAGAAAATTTGTAATTTCGATTTATTTGTTCGCCCTTTTTTCTTTCTCTGTATTATTTGTTAGGTGATCAAAAAACTGTTAATGACACTGAGATTTCAGAATGAAAAAAAGATAAACATCTGGAATTTTATCCCATTTTTATTGTATTACCAAAGGGAAAAAAAAGTGAACCATAAATTTCCTATTGGAATCGAATCTGTCGAAAAAGTGAAGGTTTAATAAAAATCGAGATTTAAAACAACAGTTATAAATTCTTTCCTTTAATTGAAGGAAAAATAAAGAGAATTTTTTTTTATTTTTTTAACTTTGTTTTTACATCTCTCTTTTGAAAATATCAAAATGGAAAAAAACAAACCAAAAAAACCGCTACCACCTATTTTGGTTCCAAAAAAACCGTTACCAAAACCACCACCAAAGAAAGCCTTACCACCTTTACCAAAAAAAGATAAAAAAACTATTGAAAGAATGCAAAATATCATCAACTTGAATAATAGCAAAAACCAAAGTCAACCACTACCAGAGAAAACCTTTCCACCTTTACCTAAAAAAAGAGAAACACCACCAAAAATTGAAAACCAAACAAAAAAACAAGAAAAAGAAAACTTCGAACAGGCAAAAGTAGAAATAGAAGACAAAAAAGAAAAAGAAGTAACACAAAAAGAAGAAAAAAAAAAGAAGAAAAGAAGAAAAAGAAGAAAAAGAAGAAAAAGAAGAAAAAGAAAAAGAAGAAGAAGGAAAAAAAGAAGAAAAAGGAGTGGAAAAAATTGTAAAAAAAAAAATCTTAAAAAACTTTCCACCAAATGAAGCAACATTATTAATCCAAACTGAAATGAAAAGATATTTGTCCCAAAAAAAAAGCAGTAAATTATCTGTAAAATATAGCAGAAGAGAAAAAGCTGTTCGTGAGCTACTAACAACTGAAAGGACATATGTGGAAAGATTGGATATTTTATGTACATTGTTTCGGGAAACAATTGAAGAACAAACAAAACAACGTCATTCCTTTATTACTAAAGAAGAGTACCGATCAATTTTTTTCAATGTCGATGAGGTCTATGAGATACATAGCAAAAATTTTCTTCCTCTTCTTGAGGGAAGGATCGGCAAAGAATGGAAACATGGGCAAATTTGTTCCGATCTTTTTGATTCAATGAGTGATTGGGAAACTGGGTATTCCAATTTTTGTAAAGATTATGAGAAGGCTCTAAAAGAAATTACTCGAATTAGACAAAAAAAAGATAAATTTGATAATTTGTTGCTTGTAATTCAAAATAATTTTTTTTTCTTTTCTTTTCCTTTCTTTTCTTTTGTTGTTTTGAAACAACCTTTTATTAATTGATAACAAAAAAACAATTCTTTTTGCTCTGAAAAAACTTTTGTCAACAAACACTTATCTTGAAAATGTTTTTCATTTACTCAAAAAATCTAATTCTATCTCGTTTCAACACCAACCCAAATAATAGGAATTAAAAAACCATGAAAACAACCAGGGGTTTGATATTACAAGTTTATTAATTCTTCCAGTCCAAAGAGTTCCAAGATACAACCTTTTATTAAAGGAAATCCTGAAGCACACAGAAAAAGAACACCCAGATTATGATCAACTCCAAATCGCACTTGACAATTCCAAAAAATTGGCTACAAAAATAAACAAGTATGTTCAATTATTTGAAAACCTAACAAAATTGCATGAAATACAAGCACAATTTGAATCTGGAAAAATGGTTTGATTTTTGCGTTTTTTTATTATTATTTTTCTTAGATGGACTCTAGTAACCGAAATAGCACTTGCGAATGATTTGAACCCGAGCTAAAATTCAACTCTCCGAAAATGTCCCTGCTGTATCAGCTAATTATCAAAAAAACTCTGATCTTTTTAACAGGACCAAAGTCACCGAAAGGCTGCGCCAAAAGTCTTGAATCCATCTTTCGAGATTTTGGCCAACAACCATGCTCTCAATTAATTGATGTTTATAGAAACAATGTTTAATTTCTCGTAAACAATAAATAATAACAAAGCAATGAAAAGTAATTGTTTCCCCAAATCCAAAGGACTATTTTCGCGAGATGGTGGCCAATTGTAAATTGTTCATATTCTTACAAAAATGGTCAAGAACTACCATAAAAAAATGTGTTCTGAAACTTTGATACATCTTTTATTGAAGTAGTCAACAATACTAATAAACAATTGAATTACTATTAAGAATCAATGAAATGATGAATAATCATTTTGGATATTTAAATAGTTATATTAGAATTGAGTTTAATACTGGTATTTGGGTTATAAATGGGGGAAAAATTATTCACTTACTTTTCAAGATTTTTTTTAAATCGAGTTTTTCAATTAAGTAGAACATAATTCTAAAATCTCTATCTATATTGAAAACATGAATATGAAAATGAAATTTTTTCCCATTTATAATTCAAATATCAGTAAGGATATATTAAAATAAATTTGCCATGCTTTTTTGGAAACAGATTAAAGATAAGAAAAATTAACTACTTTTATTTCAATAAACCATAAATTAGCTAAAAAAAATTTGTTAAGTTAACACTCTAGCCATTATGGTGAAAAATAATTTTCTGAAATGGATTAAAAAAATTTTGAAAATTTTATTAGTAAATCATACTAATCAAAAACTAACCAAAATGTGATGTATGATCTCTATCCAAAAATCAATAATGTAAAAAAAAGAGGAAATTTTTAAAAAAAAAACCAAAGAGCTAAACTCATTTTCCCATTTGAATAGTTAGAATATATAATTTTGAAAACAACAATATTGATTTTGAAGTTTAGCTCTTTGGCACTTTTTGAGATCTCAAAGATTTTTTTTTTTTCATTTCTTGAATGAGTTTATTTTTATCGTAATAATATTATAAAATCCTTACTTGGTCAAATATAGAGGTTAAAAAATAACCACAAATTAGATTAAATTAAATTAACTTGATTTAGTACTTAAAGAAAACAATTTATATTGATTGAAGAAATTTAACCCTTTGGAAATATATAATCATAAAAGAGTAATTTTTTTATTAAATTTTGATTTTTTGGATTGAAGAATACTTTTAAACTTAATTTTTTTTTCAAAATTGATTTTTGATCCTCCAAAAAACTACTAATAAATATATATTAGCAAAGAATTTCTTTAATTGAATTATTTTGATATAATTAACTGCTAAAATATACAAATCAAAACAAAAAAAAACCAAAAAAAAAAATTATTTAAAATTCTAATCCAATGATTTTATTTTTTAAAAAATAAATTTTTAATAACATTTATTTTTTATTTTAATAATAGGATATCGCATTTTTAGGTAGATCTTTTATTGAGCAGACTACAATTCAAATAATTTCTAAAAATAATACTTTACACAAAAGATATTTTTTCTTATTTAATGATCTTTTTATAATTGCTGATAAGAAATTTATTAAATTTAGATATAAACATTTTTCTACACTTTCAGAATCTTGGATCCAAGATGTGCCACCATTGCCAGAACATAAAAATTTAATATTTTTTATTGATCCAAACCTTACAATGGTTATTATTTTTGAAAATGCTGAAAAAAAAGAAAAATGGATTAAAAATGTTTCACAAGCAATTGCAAAACAATTAGAAATCGATCCAACAGGAATAGGTAAAAAATACTAATTTTTCCTAAAAAAAAAAACAAAATTTCTTTTTATTCTAAAAAAAATTTAACATTTATTTTATTCTTTTAAAAACTTAACATTTATTTTATTCTTTGAAAAATTTACCTTTCAAAAATTTATTAAATTATTATTTTTCTCCTTAATTTATTAAATTAATTTCCAAAAAATTCAAATTATTTTATTTTTTTTTTTAATGTTTTTAACTAGATCGTAGAATTAAAGTGAAATTACCAAGGCGATTTCAGAAGCAATTATCTGAGAATTTAACTGTCATGAAAATCTTAAATAATTTGCTTCCACCAAAAAAAGGATGCTTTGCAACAACAAAAATATTTGGAAATGATAATATATTTTTAGGAAATTTTGGGATGAATCTTGGTTCGTCCTCTTCAGCAATTTTTTCGCGTGGTATTTCTTCCCAGGATGTTGTTACCAGTGATTTAAAATCCAATACAATGGAAAATAATACTAATAGGAGATCACAAAAAAGATTTCAAACATTTTATTCTAAAAACACAAAACCATTTGAAAAGGAGAAAAAAAAGGTTCGAAAAAATCATCAATCAATAACAAATTTTGATATGGGAATAACAAATAATCAATCAAAAATTGTTGAACTTTTAAAATCAAGAAGAAATACGAATTCTAAAGAGAAACCAAACCTTCCAAATATTTCATCTCGAAATAAATATCAGACAATAAATCTTCGTCAGATGTCTCATTCTAAAAACAAATCACAAATAATTAATTTAAGGAAAAATATTAGGAAGAAACGGGGCAACAGGGACTCTATTTCAATAAACCTAGTAAATATAATTCGTGAAAAAAGAAAAATACAAAGAAAAAATGGAAATGAAAATAAAAAAATAAATGAGGACGAGAATGGGAATGGTAATGAGAATATGGATCAGAATGAGAATGAGAATGAGAATGAAAATGAGGAGTTCGATCGAAAAAATGAACTTTTAGATATGATTGATGAAATAAATGAAGTTGATGTTGAAACAGAACAAAAAAAAGATGAAGAAGATGATATTGAAGATGATATTAATCAATTTTTAGATGAATTGGGTAACGAAGAGAGTAAAACAAAAGATGATGAAAATATTCCAAATAAAAATATAAAAAATGAACAGAAAAATGAAAATGAAAATTTAAAAGCAAATGAAAAGAAAAATGATAGTGATTTCAAAGAAAAACAAAACGAAAGATCATCGCAACCTTTAAAAATTCTTAATAAAAATAATTTCAAAGAAAAAAAATTAAGAAGATTAAGTATTGCTTTAGGTGTACCAATGAATATTTTAAAACCAAAAAAAGTTGATCAATCTGTTTTAGTTCAGTTAAGACAGAGACGTTTAAGTAAACGATTACCACCACCGATCCCACAAAAAAATAAGACATCTGGAATTTCAAAAAAAAGTTTTGAAAATAATAATTTGAACAAACAAAAACAACCTTTAACTATAATGGGCAAACAAGAAAAGGAAAATAATCAAAAAATGGATGATTTATATCAGAATATTGAAAATGATAATAAATTAAATAATCAAAATGTTATTGAAAATGATAATCAATTAGATAATCAAAATGATATCAACAAAAACAATAAATTAAATGATCAAAATAATATTAAAAATAATAATGTATTAAATAATCAAAATAATATTGAAAATAATAGTGTATTAAATAATCAAAATGATATTAAAAAAAACGATCCATTAAATAATCAAAATATTATTGAAAATAATAATCAATTAAATAATCAAAATGATATCAACAAAAACAATAAATTAAATGATCAAAATAATATCGAAAAAAATAATCAGTTAAGTAATCAAAAAGAACTTGAAAAAAAATTAATTCCCAAAAAAATAAATCGAAAAAAAACACTCGAAATGTTGAAAAAGGATCTTCCAAATACCCCACCACCCCTTCCTTCAAAATCGAGTCGACTTCGAAAAAACTTTTCGGCTCCACAGTCTCAAAAAAAGAAAATTGTAAATAAAATCCCATCAACAGATTCAAATCAGTTAAAAATACAAAATAAAAATAAAACTACCATCAAGCCAAAAAATGAAAAATCAAATAATCAAAAATCTGTAAAAAAAGAAAATGATATCGTTAGTGAGAAAAATATAAAAAAAAAACAAAATAGCATACCAAAATTACCACAAAGAAAAGTTGATTTAAACATTTTACGACAATTAAGAAAAAATAAATCAAATGAACCACCCCCACTCCCCTCAAAAAAGAACATTTTAAATAAAAAACTTCCCCAATTACCACCAAAAACAACAAATAAAACATCACACACCGAAGAAACAAATAAAAGTATACCTCCAAAAATACCACCTAGAAGATTAGGAGGGAGAGGAGGAGGTAGAGGTAGAGGGAGAGGGATAGTGAAAGTAAATATTCAAAATAGGCCACAACAAAAATAAATATTTTACGAAAATTAATGAGTACAAAATACTAATTTAAAAACAATATTTTTCAATTTGTATTTACAACAAATATTTTTTTTAAAAACAATAAATGAATTTAAAAATAATACACGATTAATAAATTGACATTCAAAATAATGAATTATACAAAAACAAAAACAAAAATAATTTTTAATTACTAACATTCATAAAATAATTTATTTTTAAATTTTTTTTTATTTTTGAAAATTTTAATTCGTAAACAGAATAATTTCAAAATAATGATAAAATCTAGTTAAATTAATGTTTTTTTTTAAAAAAGTCAAATAAACTAAAATTCAAAATTTTCCACACAGCTAAAACGTTCCAAACAATCATAATAATACAATTTCATTGAAATTGAAGATAATTTTGATTTTTGTAAAATATGAAAATCATTTTTTCATCTTTTAGTTTCTGTTTTCGTTTCATTTTTTTGAATTTACCTAATTTGTTTAGTTGGATCAAAAATTTTTACAACCATTGATATTAGGTTAAAGTTGAGTTGTTCCAAATAGAAGAATTCAAATAAAATTTATTGGTAGTATCTAACCTTTGATCGATCGATATTCCTAATAGAATTTAAACAAAGTTACCAATGTATTTTTTTGTTTTGCTCCCTCCAAAATTTTTAACACACTGATGATTTATTTGTATTGATAATTATTTATTTATTGTTTTGTGAGTATTGTAATTTATAAACAAGTGTTAACATTTCAATTAGTGAATGGTTCTAATTTGGTAAATCTTCTTGAATTGATTAAATAAGTTTTTTTCTTCACAAATTGAATTTTGGTGTGTTAAAAATTTTGAATTGGGGTTTATTTAATGAGATGTTTTTTTTTTATTTTTTATTTTTTGAAAGAGAATATTTAAATCATTTGTACTTCCATTAAAGCAATAACTATCCATAAAAAAAGTAACAATAACTATAAATTAACTTTTCTGTTTTTTTTAATATTTTTGGGAACAAAATAAATTATTCTCGGTTTCTTAAATTTTAAATTTAAACTGATTATGAAAAACTGATAATATGAAACTTTTTAGATTTAATATTAACAAAATAACTGTAACAATTTTTTTTTTTTTAATTTAATATTTTTCGGAATTAAGAGTTAAATTTGATTTTTTTTATTTTTATGTAATGTTAATATTATATTTTTTGAGAATTATATATGAACCTAATCCCTTATTTTTTTTTTTATTGAATATCCCAATATTAGAATCCATAAGGAAATTTTTAGCAAAAATAATTTTTTTCACAAAATTATGATTATTTCGAAATTATTATTATTATATTTTTAAAACATTAGTTTCTTGAACATCCCTAATAAAAAAATCAATTATATAGTTATTTATTTAAAAGACTTTATATTTCTATCCAATTCCTTTTTATGATCATAAAAAACATTTCAAGAATATGAAATAATTTTTATAACATTTAATTAAAATTGATGATCACACTTTTAATTGTAGAGTTATTTGTCTATATTTATTCTTGTATTATTTTAATTACTAAATGATATTTTTATCCTTTCACATTTAGAAATTAGCAATATGAAATGTTGAAATAATGTTTTATTAAAGTAAACAAAACCATGTTTTATAATAAATAAATTTATTGCATAATAAAATATTTAAAAATCCATTGTTAAACCTAATGATTATTATTAAATTTTAAATTTATTAAGAAAAGGAATTATGGAAACTTAGATTTATTTTTCCATTACAGCTATTTTACTTTAGTGAATAATATTAATTTTTTATGAGATTTTTTGCATTAAAACTTTTTTAAAGTTTTCTATTTTCATAAATCTATAAATTTTGTTTTTAAAAAAGGTGTATTTCTTTGCATTACAATTTCCACATTATATTTCAAGGTTGATTCAAAACTTTATGAAAACAGAAAACTTTCAAAGAGTTTTTGTTATGAAACAGTTAAAACTTATTTAAAATTAAAAATGATAATAAAGTGTTAAAAAATTCCTCGCATTTTTAAAAACTACTGTAGTATTTTTTAATTATCTAAACCTGTTATTTTGGCAATTTTGTAAATTGAAAATCAAGTATTCATTAATGGGTTTATGTAAAATTTATTTATTAATGTTACAAACAAAAAAATCCATTATAATATTTTTTTTTCCTAAAAGATAAAATTTACTTTTTTAAAGATTATGTCGTCACTAATTTATAGCTCATAATACATGAAAAAATATATAATAAACTAAAATTCAACATTTTTAACACAGTTAAAATGATACAAACATTCAGAATTACACCATTTCATTAAAATAGGGTATAATTAAGATTATTTAAAAAATTTGAAAATTATTTTTTCATCTTTTACTGTTTTTTGGTTTTCAATTCATTTCTTGAATTATCAAAATTTATTGATTTGATCAAAATTTTTTTCTACAACCACTTATATTATGTTATAGCTGAGTTGTTCAAAATAGAAGAACTTGAATAAAATTAGTTGATGGTCCCTCGCCATTCCATCGATTAATAATCCTAATCCAATTTAAACAAATATATAATACATTTTTTTGGTTTACTCTCTCCTAAAGTTTTTAAAGACAGGTAATTTGTTTGTATTGATAATTATTTATTTTTTATTTTTCGAGTATTGTAATTTATTAAAAATAGTTAAGATTTCAATTAGTAAATGGGATTTATTTGGTATTTCTTCTTGAATAGATTACAATAGATTTTTTTTTTCAAAAATTGGATTACTGTGTTTTTAAAAATTAGAATTGGAGTTGAAACCTTAAACTTCTATACCTGATAAATTTTTGTGATTGGTTCCAAATATTTTCATTATTTTCTAAAACACTAACCCTTAATTGATAAATCTAATTTTTTTAAAAAGTTTTTTATTGGAAACTAGATAATACTGTTCTAAGAAGAATAGTGGTTGGGTTATTTCAACACTATCAACTTAGAATTCATAATCTGATAATTTAGTATTTCAAAATTCATAAAAAATTGAAATTTATCAGATTAAGGTAATCTTAGATTCTTTATAATTAAAGTACGTAAAAACGTGGTGAAAAAAAATATACTTCTATCTGATTCACATGACTCGAAAAAATCTATGAGAAATATTATTGTACAATAAATTATTTAATTTTTTACGAAGGATCTCAATTAAAAATTGTCATTTTGTAAAATTTTATTTACTTTTCCTAACCTAAAGATAAACACCAAAATAATATTAAACTTTGTCTCAGTCAAAGAATACCCAACAGTTTTTTCAAATATGAATGAATTATTTTATATGATTGAACTTTTGACCTATAAATAATTAATAAATAGTATAATACAAACCAAAGAATTGTTGATTACATCTATGGAATAAAAATAATCAATCAATAGATTTTCTTAAAAATTGAAAAACTCAAATTCAAAGTAATACATTGGGAAAAAAAACACGAACAATCATTTTGATCAAAGATTGAAGTCCAAATAAAATTCCAATAGAAATCAATATGATTTCATACAATCATTTTTACTGTTTCTGTAACAGTAAAATAACATATTTTTATTTGGAAAATATGCGGCATTTCCATAAAAAAAATTTTGCAATGGAATTTATTATATCAAAATAAAAAAAAAAATGCAAGATAAAAAAAGCAAAAATGTGAAAAAATGATTTCAATTTTGAAAATTTCCAAAATAAAATTTTTCTTCTAATATCCATCCAAAACCTTTAAGTGTATGTAAACCACTATCCACAACTTGAATATTTTAACAGTAAAATGGGTTATTCAAGTTTTTAGTAATTCATATTTAGGAATCTCCAAAAGTAACTATTTTTTTAATTCTTTAATTTCAAAGATTTACCCAATAATTATCAATACAAAAACAAATAGACTGATTATAATTGTTTTCTTTTTATAAATCTAATTGTAACATTAATATATTTGTAATTATTTGTTAAATAATTTGATCTAATTAATTGATTTGTTTTTTTTGATTTTTTTTAGAAAATTTATTTTTTAAGAAATAAATCTACATTTCGCGACAAATTTAAGAAAGATATTCTGCAACTTTAGTAGTCTGAATACTGATAATTAAACCTTTAAATTTGTTATCAAAATACACATTTTTTTTCTAAAATTCTAGGATTTTTAACTAATACAAACGATCTTTTTTTGATTAATGAAGATCAACTATAGGTACTCTTTTACTAATTGATTTTTTAGAGTCATTTGTACCATGTTGAATTAATGTGATTTATCTTCCAATAATAACATACTTTAATCTTAGAAATCTCCTACGTAGACACTCTTCTCTACTAAGTTTTTCTAGAAATCATGAGATTAGGGAAACAATTCAAGAATGTTTTGAACCATAATTTCTTTAATGAATCTTGATTTTATTTGAAATAACCCATAAAAAAGTGTGACAAAAAAGTTTTTGAAACGATCGATAAAATATTCACCAAACCTCTTAAAACTTTTTTTAAGCTTATTTTTAGAGGTTTATTAAAAAAATTTTTATTTCACTTTTTTAAAAGTTTAATTCTTTTTAATTAATTTAGAAAAACGTTCCAATAAAGTAGATCGAAAAATATCCCCTCACAAAGAATTTTGTTAATCAAAACATAAAGTTTTAAAAAATTATATTCTTTAAAAATAATAAAACACATTATCACAAACTAAATAAACAAAATATTTGTTTTTCAAAACTTTTATAAAAAGAGCAGAAACAAGAAAATAAGGAATAAATTCAAGTGGAAAGGAAAAGGTTGTACAAAATAAATTACAAAGTTTCTTATTGATAAGTTTATTTTTTACTTGATTGATCATTGAAAAATGACAAAGTTTGCAATTGAATATTTAAATAGCAATGTATTCTAAAGAGTTTTTCGAGGTTCGTAAATCTCAGAATTATTCATTCAGTCAGATCTAAGAAGGAAATAATGAATTTTTTTACTAAAACTGTTAGAATTTTGTCAATCAGTATTAAAAAATAACAAAGAAGGATCGGAAAAATTAACTTTTTGAGAAAATTTCTTTTTAAGTGAAAATGGAAAACCATTTGGCCTAGTTGAGAGTTACCTACGATTAATTTTTTATTCCTGAATTAAGTTTAAATGGTTATCCATTTTCACTTAAAAGGTAAAAATGGAGAAAAATGTAAATCTTTGAGGAAGTTTTCTTTGTTATTTCAAAACCAAGACACATCTGATAAAAGGCACTGTAATGTGTTTGGTATTGTATCAAATTCACCAAAATCCTCAATTAGAAAATAGAAAGATCATTTTTTCTCTAATGAAACATTAATTGAATTTTTTACAAACAAAAACTTGACTCATTTTTGCATAATTTTTTCATGATGAAAAAATGAATGTAAAATTCGACAAAACCTTTACCAGAGCTACTGCAACCAAAATTTTCTTTAAACGCACAATTCAGTTTTTCGAGAGAAACAAAATATCCAAAAAAAAATTGTCACTTAAAAATTAACAACGTGTTTCGAGTATTAACTAAGGTAGATTCTCTCTAAATATACAATAGAGTAAACAATATCCCCAAGATCCTAATAAGTACTTCAATTCTAGAGATAACAAAGGAACCAAGACCAAAAAAACTAAGAGAAAATCCCAATCACTTGTTAGGAATTGGTCTGATTTGTGGTTACAATTGAAAATTCAAGCGACTTAATGATCAAAAGTCATAGACACACGATCTTCAAAAGTTAGAGTCATATGTCAAGAAAGTTTGAAATGATCGTCAGTTTTCAAGCTCAAAAATCGTGATTATTTTTCAATTTCTTTTTCTTTTTCACGTTTCTTGATACGGTCTTTTGAGTTTACTTGTTTCTCAAATTTTTTTTTGATCATTTTCCATTTTTAAAAAATGAAAGAATTATGAAATTTTGATCCAAATTGTTGAATATTTTACTTTAACGTTACCATTGTGAAAAAAATTTGGTTCATTAAAAAAAATTGGGTCAGTCCAAAATTTGTTTTCGTTTTTTAAATCGTAAATATTAGTAAAATGATTTTTAATCAAAGTAAAATTGAATGAACAAATCTTACATTTAAGAAAAACCAAAGTCACTATCAATTATAATTTTCAAAGGCAATATTATTTCGTTGCATTTTGTGCTTTTAGAATTACTATGGGACTCTAAAAATACAAAAATTGAATTTAAATTGTAAACTTTACCAAAAAAAGTTATTTTTTTTTATTAGGCTACATTCCAAGATCAAGTTAGTCATTGTTTGGGAAGACCAAAAAATAATAAGTGTTTTAAATTATAGTTTGTCTATGGGGATTTTTAGAATTTAAATGGTTTCTGAAATCTTGGTATTTTGTTATTTAGAAGTTTTGATTGTAAAACATTAGTGAAAAACAATCTCTTTTGAAAAAATAGCTTTTTTTGGAAGATTTTATGATTTAATTGTGTTTAAAAGGATATTTAAGATTAAGTTGATAAATTTGCGTTAATTAACAATGATAAATATCATATTGAATTTATAGATTTTAATATTTCCTATTAAATATTTCTCTTATTTTTAGTAAAGTTTACAATTAAAAATAAATTTTTGTTTTTTAGAGTTCCACAGTAATTCTAAAGGCACAAAATGCAACGAAATAATATTGCCTTTGAAAATTATAATTGATAGTGACTTTGGTTTTTCTTAAATGTAAGATTTGTTCATTCAATTTTACTTTGATCAAAAATCATTTTGCTAATATTTACTATTTAAAAAACGAAAACAAATTTTTGACTTACCCAATTTTTTTTAATGACCCAAATTTTTTTCACAATGGTTACTTTAAAATTTTAATGGGAATGGATCAAAAGACTTTAGAACAATTTTGTGAATTGTCAATGTATTCCTTAAATGAGTAAACTTACATTTAGAAAAATCATTATTTTGCACATGTTCCCTTTGGTAATTCTTCTTTTGATTATTCTTTTAGCCTTTTACTTGCGTGTTTTTACACCAGTTAAGATTACTGAAGCAAAATACATGGATTTTATTTTTGTTTACAGAACAACAACTGGCCCAGATAATAATGTCAGGAAAGTTGGTTTGGAGGTAAGCAAAATTGTCGACGAGAAAAGCAACTTCAAATACGATATGACATCTAGTTTTTATTACAACAATCCACACCAACACATCAAGCCTGAAGGTTTACTATCTACACATGGCGTTTTAATCCCCAAAGTCAAGGACTCTTTTGCAATTCTTGTGTTTTGTAAGACAACACTACAAGGAAAATTTAAATACCTAAAATTAAAGTTAGCCAAAAATATACATTGGATTTAAGTTATACTTCTTTTATAAATTATTTTTTCAAAGTTATCATAATTTTAGGTAATAAAAATAGGATAGCTATTAAACTCTTGAAAATCTGAATACCCCCCTTTTCAAAAATACCGACTTTTGAAAAAAACACCTATTTTCAGGGTATTTTTATATTCGAAAAAGTTGAAATGAATTAATTTTTGATTGAACATTAAGATTGAAAAAAGAATATATGTTAAAGCAATTTGCAGAAAAAAAACCGGGAACGTATATAAAAAACTCAAACATGGAAAAAAATAAAATGATAAAAAATATTCCAAAAACAGATAAAAAATCAGATTTTCAATTTAATTGAGCAATATCTTTTGATTGAAATATTTTGTACTATTTTCAAATTGAAAAATATGTTTACTTTTATACTATTAAAAAAAATACTTGAAAATTATCTCTCTACTAAGTCAATTAAAAAATTCAAAAAATTTTACAATTAAAAATGAAACAAATATTACTGAAAAATTTCATTTTTTTTTCAATTCCTATTAATATCTATTAAAGTTGTAAACCTCATTGAAAATTGTTATGTATAATAATGTTTATTATTTGAGTGTATTTCAAAAATACAAAATTTAGAGATTTTTTTTTGAAAAAATTTTCCTTGTATACAAGGAAAATTTAAATACCTAAAATTAAAGTTAGCCAAAAATATACATTGGATTTCAGTTATACTTCTTTTATAAATTATTTTTTCAAAGTTATCATAATTTTATGTAATAAAAAAAGGATAGCTATTAAACTCTTGAAAATCTGAATACCCCCCTTTTCAAAAATACCGACTTTTGAAAAAAACACCTATTTTCAGGGTATTTTTATATACGAAAAAGTTGGAATGAATTAATTTTTGATTGAACATTAAGATTGAAAAAAGAATATATGTTAAAGCAATTTGCAGAAAAAAACCGGGAACGTATATAAAAACTCAAACATGGAAAAAAATAAAATGATAAAAAATATTCTAAAAACAGATAAAAAATCAGATTTTAAATTTAATTGAGCAATATCTTTTGATTGAAATATTTTGTACTATTTTCAAATTGAAAAATATGTTTCCTTTTATACTAGTAAAAAAAATACTTGAAAAATATCTCTCTACTAGTTCAATTAAAAAAATTCAAAAAATTTTACAATTAAAAAATGAAACAAATATTACTGAAAAATTTCATTTTTTTTTCAATTCCTATTAATATCTATTAAAGTTGTAAACCTCATTGAAAATTGTTTTGTATAATAATGTTTATTATATGAGTGTATTTGAAAAATACAAAATTTAGAGATTTTTTTTTGAAAAAATTTTCCTTGTACACTACAAGGAAAATTTAAATACCGAAAAATTAAAGTTAGCCTAAACTATATATTGGATTTCAGTTATACTTCTTTTATAAATTATTTTTTCAAAGTTATCATAATTTTATGTAATAAAAAATAGGATAGCTATTAAACTCTTGAAAATCTGAATACCCCCCTTTTCAAAAATACCGACTTTTGAAAAAAAACACCTATTTTCAGGGTATTTTTATATTCGAAAAAGTTGAAATGAATTAATTTTTGATTGAACATTAAGATTGAAAAAAAGAATATATGTTAAAGCAATTTGCAGAAAAAAACTGGGAACGTATATAAAAAACTCAAACATGGAAAAAAATAAAATGATAAAAAATATTCCAAAAACAGATAAAAAATCAGATTTTCAATTTAATTGAGCAATATCTTTTGATTGAAATATTTTGTGCTATTTTCAAATTGAAAAATATGTTTCTTTTTAGACTACTAAAAAAATACTTGAAATATATCTCTCTACTAATTCAATTAAAAAAATTCAAAAATTTTACAATTAAAAATGAAAAAAAATATTACTTAAAAATTTCATTTTTTTTTCAATTCCTATTAATATCTATTAAAGTTGTAAACCTCATTGAAAATTGTTATGTATAATAATGTTTATTATATGAGTGTATTGGAAAAATACAAAATTTAGAGATTTTTTTTTGAAAAAATTTTCCTTGTACACTACAAAGAAAATTTAAATACCTAAAATTAAAGTTAGCCAAAACTATACATTGGATTTAAGTTATACTTCTTTTATAAATTATTTTTTCAAAGTTATCATAATTTTAGGTAATAAAAAAAGGATAGCTATTAAACTCTTGAAAATCTGAATACCCCCCTTTTCAAAAATACCGACTTTTGAAAAAAAACACCTATTTTCAGGGTATTTTTATATTGGAAAAAGTTGAAATGAATTAATTTTTGATTGAACATTAAGATTGAAAAAAGAATATATGTTAAAGCAATTTGCAGAAAAAAACCGGGAACGTATATAAAAAATCAAACATGGAAAAAAATAAAATGATAAAAAATATTCTAAAAACAGATAAAAAATCAGATTTTCAATTTAATTGAGCAATATCTTTTGATTGAAATATTTTGTGCTATTTTACAATTGAATAATATGTTTCCTTTTATACTATTAAAAAAATACTTGAAAATTATCTCTACTAAGTCAATTAAAAAAATTCAAAAAATTTTACAATTAAAAATGAAAAAAATATTACTGAAAAAATTTCATTTTTTTTTTAAATTCCTATTAATATCTATTAAAGTTGTAAACCTCATTGAAAATTGTTATGTATAATAATGTTTATTATATGAGTGTATTTCAAAAATACAAAATTTAGAGATTTTTTTTTGAAAAAATTTTCCTTGTAGTGTAGTGTAGTGTAGTGTAGTGTAGTGAAATGGATTAAAATCCTACGAAATCAAAGAAGCAGATGTAATCGAAGGGTACTTTCCGATTGACAGGTCACTAGCCATGTTTGTTGCAGACCGGACGAAAATGGTAGGCTTCATGAAAAAGGCTGCCCCCTTGGGTGGAAAGGAGGCGCTTATGGAGTGCTGCACTGGCAAGCCTGGCAAAAAAGGGTCAAATCTTTATTATGTTGTAACAAAAGAAATTAAGGGAATTTGGGATGTAAAAAATTGTTTCAGAGAAATCAAAAAAGAAAAATAAATTTAATTGTCAATGTAGAGGATGGGAAAACAGTTTGAACGAATTTGATCTTTTTTTAAAAAAAAAAGAGCTGAGCTTTTAATTTCAATGAAAAAGATCACAAATCCCTCTTTTTTGTTTTCTTTTTCTTGTTTTGCTTTATTATTCTTTTGATAATTTTCCTGATTTGCTTTGGTTATTGAGTTAGTTTTTGAATGTTCAAGGTTTTTTAAGTTAGTTATTGGGTGGTAAAGGTTTTTTTTTGTCTTTAGTTCTTTGCAAAAACAAGACTTTTACAGTCAGTTTCACTTTTAAGGCACAAACTTTCAACGAAATTTAAGGCACAATAAAAATCTCAAATTAAGGCAAAAAATTTGGAATGAAATTTTTTACAAATTAATTTACTAGAATATGAATTTTGTGCCTTAATTTGAGATTTTTTATTGTGCCTTAAATTTCGTTGAAAGTTTGTGCCTTAAATTTGAAATTGACCTAAAATATTGTTCTTCTTTTTTTATTTGTTTATATTTCAGGGTATAAATTTTGAACCTTGATAAAAGAAAAAACATCTTATTCAATTTACAAGACAGTAACAGATTATTACAGCCATTTTGTCAATGATAGGAATCAAAGTTTTTTACAATTGTCACACAGACTATTTGAAATACTCATTTTAAAAAGTTTGGAAATTATCCTTTATTGAAAATTAGTAAGGACCAAGTCATTATGGTTAATAATAAATTTCTGCAACGGAAAACACTATTTTTGAAATTTTTATGAGTACCTGATATCAACCAAAAAAAAAACCAACACGTGAAGTACAATTGATCTCCGAAAATCAACACTCTGAAAAAGATAACATTTTTAGAAAAAAGTGCCAAAGGTTGAAATTAAATTTTCAATTTAAATAGTTAGAATATAAAATTTTGAAAAAAATTATGTTGGTTTTGGTGGGTTGATCTTTGGCACTTTTTCTGATCTTGAAGATTTTTATTTTTTTCATTTTTTTCCTTTCTTGAAGAATGAGTTTATTTTTATCCGAAGGATGTTACAAAATCCTTAAATTGCCAAATATAGAGAGTTAAAAAATAATCAAAAATTAGAATAAACTCAATTAAATTGATTATGTACTGAAAGAAAATAATTTGTTTTAAATTGAGGAAATTTAGACTTTTGGAAATGTAAAAAAAAACAATATATAATTTTTTTTTCAATTTAGGATTTTTTTTAAATTTATGATTTTTTTAAAATTAAGAATGCTTTGAAACTTTTTTGTATTTGAGATACTATGAAATTTTTTTTTGAATTAATTTGAATTTTCTCAATGAATAGCTTTTAAATTAATTTTTTTTGATTAAATTGAATGCCAATGAAGATCCTTTGAAAATTGTTTTTTGATTTTTGAATTTTTTGCCAATGAGATCCGATGAAATTTTTTTTTCTGTTATTTGAATTATTTCAATCAAAAGAAGGGCTATTTCATAATAACTTTTTAAGGTTCAAGTCACTTCTTGAGTATGGGTCAAATCCAGGGTAAATGACTAGAGCCTTAAACCAAGAATAAAGAAAGTTCAGAAAAAAATAGATTGAGCATAGCTTTGAAAATAGATCTGAGACAGCTTACATTTTATACCATGAAGTGTGTTAGATATTTTTTTTATAACTAAAGATATCATTTATTTGAATAAGATTAATAAAGATCAGTTTAAATTTTTGATTTTCTGTTTTAAAGTATAGCAAAAACGTTTTTCTTTGGAGGATTTTGTTTATTTTTTGAAGTTTTTATATTAAACAGAAATTGTTTTTAATTTTTTTATTCTATTTATTCATTTTGTTGTTTTCATTAGGAATGTTTATTGTTCAATAAATCGAAAAAAGTTTTCACTTAATTATCTTTTTTTATATCTTTCTTTTAACAAAAGAGTAGTAGAAGAAGCTAGTTATTTTATATCATGGTTTGAATAGGAAAAGGAAAGGGAAAATGAAATGAAGAGAAAACTTCTCCCCATCGAATCTGCAAATACATTAACTGCTGTTTAAAAACTACAGTGAAATTTTGTCTAGATTAAAATTTGATGTTTATCTCGATAGTTAAAAAGTTGAATATGAGAATAAGAAATCTCGAATTGTACATTTTTTGTTATAATAGGTTAAGATGAGACATAATCTTCTGATATAATCAAAAAAAAATACCTTTTTTTTAAAAACAAAATTTATTTAGTTTCTCAACGAATTTTTCAATATTTAAAGTCATTTTGGGTTCTGAAAATATATTTTTGAATATCTGAGGAAATTTGTGAAAATTCACTCATTTAGGAAATTATTTTTTCAATAAGGGATTTATTATCCTTATATTCTTATTTTTAAAAATCTATATAAATATCAAAATTTGATACTAAAAAAAAAACAGGATAGTATTGGAAAAGCTGTAATACTGGATTAGCAGTAATATAATTATTAAAAATAAATTGTTCATAATTTTTCGAAAGAAAAAACGAAATTGAATGAGATCTTTCATTTCTAAGCACTTTTAAAATTTTTTTCGATGAGATTTTTTTAAAAAATTATTCATTTACAAAGGTATATCTTTTATGAATCTCAACTCTAACCCGAAGGTTATGATTTCTCTTATTTCGAATTAATCTTAGATTGGTTTATTCTAAAAAAAAGTGAATTTTACATTTTTAGCTGGGCCACTTTGATTGAAATGAAGACTATTTGTATGATTTGCAAATTAATGACTATCGATCTAAATAGAGAACTCCAAATATTTCTGAAGTCTTAATTGATATTTTTCCTCAATTTTTCTTTTTCTTTGAGTTGAATATTTTGTCACTGCTTTTTGATTCTGAGAATTCAACCCATTTTTTTTAATTTTGGAGAGAGTATTCTTTATTTTGGCTTTGTTTTAGTTTCAATATTTGAAAAAAGAATTTTGAAATAAAATTTGTATAAAAAATGTTTTGTAAAATAATAATAAATAGTATTGGGGCAAAAAATCCAAGGTTAAAACTTGTTTGGGTTCGTACAAACTCGGAAGAAAACGAAAACAAATCTTTGAAAATAAACTTTGATCGATATTTTTTTCTTACATTCTTGATTTAAACAAATTTCATTTTAAAGGTGATCACTCTAGTTTGGTTTTCGAAAAGAAAGGAGTTGTTTCAAATACACACCTTCTCATGTCTATTTTTTCGTTTACTCTTGGATTAATTTCACTCATTCATATAATAAACACTTTTCAAGATCCAAAACCTAATTTAATAAAACCAAAAATGTAATCTAAAATAATTGTTCAAAAATCGAAAAATGAAAGATTCAACTCTGATTTTATTTTGGTACTTTTCACAAACAGAGTCACTAATGAATGGGATTTTGGTTTCAATGTTTTAATCTCCAATGACACTCAAAAAATCTTTTTTCAGTGAGGTTGTCACAATTAAAATTTTTCAAAATGGTAAAATGTGCCTACTCCCTTAATAAAAGGTATTTATTACTTACTAAAAAAAATAAAGTTGGAAGCTAATATACCCAAGTGTTGTTCGTCACAATTCTTTTGGCCCAAGCTTTAAATAACAAAACAAAAAAATAACAAAAAAGTGTTTATGAAAATGATGCTTTTAATTTTCATCAAATTTTTTTAGTTCAATCAAATCTTCATATGAACTCTCTGTGTTTACGTTTCTTTGACGTAAATTAGAAGAAAAAAACTTTTCTTGTTTTGGCTGCACCTTTACTTCTTCAGAGTTTTCTGATTGTTGAACAAGCTCCTCAATTTCTTGGTTGAAAGTTTTTTCTTGATCATTATTTTTGATCCATTTTTTATCAGACTTCCATTGCTTTACTGCCAGATCAAGATCTTGTTGGTTAAGATCTAAATAAACTTTAGCTTCTAAATGCGAAGTTTTTGTTTGTTTCACAAATTCATATTGTTTTTGTTTTTGTTTGAATTCTTTTGATTTGATCCATTTGAAAGCTTTTTCGTTGAGAGGGATAATTAAATGCTTCACAAAAAGCATTTTCAGATTCCTATTTATCATCGAGTTCGCTTTCATAATGGAATTTTCAGTCACGTTGTAACGAATGGAGAGCCCAGTTAATGTGTCTCGAGGACTTAGCTCATGTCGAATGATCATTTTCTCATTATCGATATTTTTGTTGTCCTCCGACTCAGAACTTTCGGTGTGTATTAAAGGATCAATTTCGCTGAGTTTTTTTGTGATTCTTTCTAATTTCTTTAATTCACGAGACAAAGACATTCGAAAATGAAAACAAAATATAAAAAAATGAAAAATTCTTGAACTTAACACGACAAGAATAGCACAAAAATTGTAGTCACTTTTTTTCCTTAGCAAAACTTTGTTTTTTTGAAATTGTTCCAAATTTTGAAAGGAATTAGAAGATTACAATGCAATAACTTTTAATTTAAAAGTTTTTACAAGTCAAACTTTTCAAAACATGTAATTTAAACAACTTTCCAATTTTGGGTTTCCATAAAAAGAGTTTTAGGTTATTGAAAGTTTAAAAATATTTTTCTTTTCGATAACTTGATAAAAATTTCAATTAAATTCAAAAGGTTATCTTTTGTTAATTATTTATTTTTAACCCTTTTTTCGGCTTACAAAAGTTTGTATCAAGTATTTGAAATTTGAAACAATATGAAAGAATATCAGAGACTGAAATCTTGCATACTGTCAGTCTGAAAGTTCTAAAAAGTCTTGAAAGTATTTGTATGGATTGTGCTATTCTTGTCGTGAACAGCACAACAATAACACAAAATAGTGGTCAGTTTTTTTTCCCATGAAAACAATTTTGTTTTTTTGAAATTATTCTCTATTTTGAAAGGAATTATAAAATCACAATGCTATTAACTTTAAATTTGTAAAGTTTAAAAAGTCAAACTATTAAAAAAGATGTAATTAAAACAACTTTTCGTTTTTTGGATTTCATAAAAAGCGTTTGAGGCTTTTGAAATTCTTTTTCTTTTGGCTGAACTTTTAAGGGGCTAGTAACTCTAATTATTTATTACCAAAAGTAATAGAATGAGTACCTTAACTAGGATATGATTAAACCTAATATGTAAACTCATTTTACAACTTTTGAGAAAAGAGTTATAATTTTTGAAAAGATTTCATTTTTCCCCAATAAACTTTTGAGTCAAAAGATCAAGATCCTTTTTTGTTGGATTTTTGGATGGAAAAATAAAAAGAAAAATTTACAAAAAAATTTATTTTAAAGAAATCTTACTTTTAGTAATTCCTAAGAGTCTTTCAGAAAAATAACCTGGAAGCTTTTAATCTTATTTTAAAAATACAATAAAAATAAATCAATTATTGAATCCTTGCAGATCTGAAAACAAGATGATCATTTATTTTATTCACATATAATTATGAAATTTCTTAAAAATTAAAAGACTAGTCAATATTCTTTTTCAAATACAAAGAGTATAAATAAGGAAAAATTTGTATTATAATCAGTTTTTTGATAATTGCTATTATTTTTTTTTTTTTTTAGTAGAATTTTTATTATTGAAATTTATTTTATTTGTTTGAAAATCTTTTACAAAATAGAAAAATAATTATAAAGTCTTTTGATACTGTTAATCTTTGTGTTACCAATAATCCACTGAAAAAATTTAGATGGGTTATTATTTATTTTTTATAAATCATCAAATTCAAAAGTATTTCTTTAGTTTATAAATTGAAATTCCCAGGTTTTTAATAAACAGTATGGGAAGAATTTTAAATTTGATTGTTTGGTTTTTTTTCTTATATTTTAATTTCATAAAATAAAAAAATTAATTTGAACAGTTCTTTGAATCAAAATATTATATTTTTTTAAAGTTTTAAAATAATTATTGTAATTATTTTGAAATTATGTTTATGCTTTATTCTGAGTTAATTCAGAACTTAGTGGTTTCATTTTTATAATGTTTTTTTCTAAAATTCCTTTACATAGACAATAAGATTTCTTTCTTCCTACAAATAAAATATTTTTTTTTGAAATAATTCAGAAATATGTTGGATTTTGAACTATTCAAAAATATAAAAAATAAATCTAACTTTTAAAAAATAATAATTCATTTCTGAAAATAGTTTTTAAAGTAAGGTTTGATTTTCTGTTTTCAGATTTGAACTTTATTTTTCAATTTCAAGATGCGATACAATTGTTTTGTATTTGCTAATAAATTTACTTGAAGATTTTTTATAGGTTTACTAGTCCCTTATACAATATTGAATAAATACTAAAGGTTAACTTTTTGTTCTCAGCAATTTTGTTTTACCCTTTATTTTTGGTGTTTCAAAAACTGTCATCAGATATTTGAATTTGAAAAAATATAAAAGAATAACTAAAACTGTAATGTTTATAGACTGTAAGACTGAAAGTTCCTAAAATTATTGAAATTATTCATATGAATTGAGTTATTCTTTTGAAGCAGGAATTTTTTTCACAAGCTCTCCAAATAAATTACATGCGGGCATCTCATAAAATCTGGACAATTAAATAAAATTTGTTTTAGCTTTGTTTTATGTATTTTAAAAATTGACAGATATGTTAAAAGCAAGGATTATATTATAAATACATTTGTGATTATACTCTTCAAAAAATAAAAAAATGATGATTGTTGCAATTTATTTTAAAAGTAGTAAATTAAAAATGTAATTCCAAACCATTGGATTTAATATAATTTTCGAAACCAACAATATACCCATAAAGTTATTTAACTTGATTATTAAAAGATTTGTTTTGTATGACCAATAAACCCAACAAAGGAAAAATATTAATAGTTACTTTTTTTTAACAATAATTTAAAGAAAACTAGAACCAAAATTGTTTCCACAATTCTCTATCCTGAATCATTTTTTATCTATCTTATCCTAAACTACAAATAAAATTATAACAATCGAATTTTATTTTCCCCAACCTGATTTTTTAAGTTTTTCAATTACAATACCAAATAATTAAAAAAGTTATATAAAAAATTATCAAATTGTATATTATTAATTGCTAAACATATTAAAAATGATTGAGTCGTAAACAGTTATCAATTTCAAATATTATTTCATACTTCGTGCTTTTTGAAAAAAAAACCCTGAATGGAAAATAAATCAGATTATTAGTAAATTAAAATAGAATTCTGAACCTCAAATAAAAACCAAAATGTAAACTGTATTTACTTTTTTCAAATTTGAAATTTAATTGTAATCATTGTAAAATTGAAATTTTTGGGATCTAATATTACAATGATTTTTAAATTCATTTGAAATTTAGCTTTAAGGGTTTACCAATATTTATTAATTCAGTTTGAGCAATTTAAATTTTTATTTATCGTTCTTGATCAGTAAACAATAATTTAATAATATTTGAATAATTATCACTTTATTTTTTCTTTTATTTTTTAATTGATTTGAAAATTTTTTTCAATATTACAATTTTTTTCCTGAAAGGTAAAAATGAAATTGTGTTGAAATAATCTCTTATTCTTCACATTTTTTAATCATAAATTTTAAAAAATATATGTATTCCAATATATGCTATTAGATAAAATTGACTTTCATTTGTTTTTTCTTTTTTTTCTTTTCTTTTGCTTTATTATATCTTTATTAACTGCTTTCCAGTCAAAGGAGCATATTTAAATTGTAAAAATACAATACATTTTATGAATTTTATTCATTATACTTCTTAAAATAAGCTTTCAATTCGTAGATCTGATTATTTAATATATTTTGTTGTATTTTTATTTTTCTTTTTGATATTTTATTTTATTTTTTCTTCTTTTCTACCTTTTTTTTCTTTTTTTTTCATTTTTAAATTTGAAAATAAAAAAAAAATATGAAACTCCAAATTAAAATGCGGATGTGTAAATCTTTGTAATTTATTATAAAATTCGGATATAAAATTAAAAATTCTTATTTTCAATATTTTTAATATTAAGAAATTGTAAAATTTTGCACAAGAAGTTTCAATGAAAAAGAGTCCGAAATTTTTTTTCACATTTATTTTTTTTTGGAAATTTTGCTTTTATTTAGATTTTTCACATCAATTAAGATAAATTTGAATCTTTCGTTAATTATTTCTCTGGTTTTGAACAATTTTGAGTATAATTTATCATAAAAAAAATGAAAAATTCATTTTTATCAAGTTCATTTGTGTTTAATGGATGTAATTTTATGATTATATAATGATACTCTAGAAGATATCTTTGATTAAAAGTAAGATTTATATTAATTTTTTTTTATTATAAATAAAAATTTTAATTGTAAAAGATTAATAAACATTAAATTTAATTTATACAATTAATACTATTTAAATTATATTAATTTTTTTTTTTATTTGAAAATAGCGAAAATACAATAATTTTTTTTTTTTTTTTTATTTTTTTTTGTTGAAATACTGTTTTAAAAAGATGAAATTAATTTATAAACGACAATGTTTAAAGAATGATGATAATTTAATGTTTTATTAAATATCCTAAATAATATTCAGTTTTTGAATTTGATGAGTTTTAGTAAATTCGACTTAATCCAAAAAGATATGTTTTTTATTGAAGAGAAAAATTTCTTTTTTCAAGTTTTTTTTTTCATTATTAAATAGTTTTTTTATTGCATTTTAACTCTTAAGAAGAGGTTTTTTTTATTTTTTTCCCATTTTTCTCCTGGTTGTTCAATTATATTGAGAAGTAGAGTTACTATGGAAAAAGATTCAGGGGTTAATTGCTAATAATGTGATACTGAAACATGAAATTATGAGTAACTTGAAAATAAAAACAAAAAAGCAAAAGTCTAAAAATAACCAAAGGTTGAAAAAAAATCAGATCAAAGTCAAGAAAAGAAATTACAACAATTAAATAACGATCCCCAAGTGAACATTCTGGATCAATTATCAAATTAAATTAAATTGAAATTATTGTAACTGTGATTTTTGTATTTCTTCATTTAAGATATCATTAGTTTTTTTTGATTTTTTACCAATTGCTTCCTCTCAACCCTTTTTATTAAATTTCTTTTTTTATTTCTTGTTTTTTTTACTTTTTGCTTTTTTCTTTTCAATTTTTCGCTTTTACCTTTTAAACATTGGAAAAAATTGGGTCTGTTTTTCACTTGAACAATCGTTAAATCTATGATTTTACACTTAAATTACCTTTGAGGGAATATAAGTAAAAGGACATTTAGACTGTAATAGACTCTTCTTCCATCAATAAAAATCAAAAAAGAGTTTTTTTTTTCTTTTAATTTTTCTGCTATTGGAAAGCTAAAAATAGTAATTTAATTTTTAAAGCAGATGATTGATAAAAGAATCACAACAAAAAAAAAAAAAAAAAAAAAACAATTTAATTTAAAAACAAATAAAACAAATAGGGATTTTGAATTGTATTTTCTATTCATTTTTATTTCCCTTATACAATTTTTTAAAAAATTACATATTTACTAATTCAAAACATTAAAAAATGAAAATGCTTCCCCACTCAATTTGATTTCACTAAAATTGTCACGTAAATTAAATAAAAAAATAATTTCATTTGAAATTTTGGATTCAAAAAAGTCAATTTAAAGTTCTTAACGAAATAAATAAAAAATTTATTTGAATAATTCTTACAATAATAAATCAAGAAAATAAATAAAAAAAAAAAAGAAATAATAATTTTAAAGAAAAAGAATTGATTTTAAAAATTATAATATTTCAGACTTTTTTGAATTTCTAGGTTCCCTTTTCAAACTAATATAAAATAATTTTTCATCTGATTTAGCTGGAAGGTTCTGATTGAGTATTTTTTGTATTTGATGAATTTTTAATAAATTATATGATTCTTGTTGGTAATAACAAAACTGTTCAATTTTTCTAAAAATCAATCTCCGTTTAGAGAAATTGATCAATCCATTTATTGTGTCAGAATTTTTTTTCACAATTTGCTTTAAATCTTTTAGGTATATTTTAATATGGGGCACGATTGGCGGTTGTATAGTCGAGATGTATTGGTGATATTTGGAATAATTATTAGATTCTTTTATAATTTCAAAAATGTTTTCGTTTGAATTTAAATTTTTCGACAATTCGGATTTGGTAATTTTCAATCTCTTTACGCTAGTTGACGAGAGCGCATAATAAATTGACGCAATTGAATAAAAATTATTTAATTGATATAATTGTTCATTAATTTTCAAAATTCGATTCAAAACTGCAACTCGATTTTTTAATAATTTAGGCATTACTATTTGAGTTGCAAAATATCTTTCAATTTGATTAAATTTCTGGAGAATTTTAAAAACATTTTTTTCCTTTGATTGGTTATTTACTTTGTTCCAGGCACCTGAGATTAAATCTTTAGGCCTTATTTTTTTAAAATTTTCATGGAAAAAAATGGTAAGTTGTCTTGCAAATTCAATTTCATCCAAATTATCTAATGTTACTTTGTGAGAAAATAAATTTTTTGGTATTCTAATTTCTGGTGGGTTTGTTTTAAATACAGCCTCACTTCTTAATGTAATTCTTTTTTTTTTATTAATGATCGTTTGTTGGATTTTTTTTGCAAATGTCGGATAACTGCTATATACTTGGTTATCAACAAAGGCAGCCAAATCCGAAAGAATCATTGGATCAAATTCCTCATCTGATTTGATCCAAGTGTTTAATACAGTTAAGACCCTTAATTGGAATAAGGAATTTTTTTTTCTTGCATCTTTATTATTAAAACTATTTTGAATGAGTTTGGGTGGTAAATGATATCTTTGAATTAATTTTTCAAACACATGCTCCGCTTTTGTAAAAGAATGGTACGTCATTAAAAATGCTTTGATATAATCCTGGTCAGTTGAGACTTCCCATGTTAACCTTTCAATCAATTTATTGAAATTTGCCGCAATTAAAATATCTAAAAATTGTTTTTGCTTATATGAATCTTTTTGTTCTTTAAAGGTTTCGCAATAAAACAAGATGTTATTTGGATTGTCTTTTGGCTCATCCCAAACATTTACATCATTTTGGATTTTAAACCGAAGCCCCAGATCTTTTGATAAATACTCGACTTTTTCAATTTTTTTTTGAATATCTTGCTTATTTTCATTTTTATTAATAATAATTTGATCCCAAATTTTTTCAGTTTCAGATAGATTAGTATTTAATATTTTTAACAATCTATTTTCACCTAATCTTGGAATGCAATCTATGATTTTTGAAAATAATAAATAAATTTTATTTCAAGTAGAATAATAAAAAATTAATAATAATAAATAATTAATAATAATAAATAATTAATAATAATAATAAATAATTAATAATAAAATAGAAAAATAAATATGTATATATATATATATATATATATTAGTTAAGGAATGTTTTTGAGAAAAGGGAAATTCATGAAAATATTTTCTTTAGAGATAAAATGAGATTATCGTGAGTTTTAGTCGGATATTGCTAATTTCAATTTTTTTCATTTATTAAAATAGTTTTTACAAATTTAATATATATTTATGAAAAGGTCTTTTGCAAAACGCAACAATTAAGAGATTTATTATTTCTTATCTTGTTAGAAAAGCTAAATAATAAAGCAAAAGTTGCATTATTTTTACATATTTCTTAATGATTTTTTTTAAGTTTATTGACTTTTGTCAGTCTATTTGTGAAGATTAAAGATGGTGTCACATGATGAAATCGTAATATACAGAAATAAAGACAACAATATATTGGTTCCAGTAATTATGATATACTATTCAGTGACTAATATATATATATATTGACAAAAAAAAGCGTTTTTTGGTTTGTATTTTTTGTTCTATTGTAAAAAGAAAAAATCTACAGAGTAGTAATCAAAGACTAAATTTACAATTCACCAAATTGTCTTAAAATCCTTTTGATACAATCCCATTTAAATTGTAACGGAATAATCTTTAAAATATTGTCCAATTTGGATCAAAAAATCATTTTTCATCATTTTTTAATGAAAAATTAACAAAAAATTTTTATATACGTAAACTTGAGCAACCTTTAGTAAGAAACGTGGGAATGAAAAAGAAAAATAATCATCAATTTTCTTAGCCTAAAAAAAGGTGATCAATTCAAACATTCTCAATAAACAACTCTAACTATTGAAGATAGTGTGTCTATGAGTTTTGACTATTGGATTGCTTGAATTGTTCCAGTTATCGCCGAAACAAATCATAACAATTCTTGCAAAGGAATTGTGATTTGCTCTTCATTTTTTTTTGTTTTGTGATTCTTTTTGTTTTTTCTTGAATTGAAGTTCCAAGCACAACTTTCAAGGATGGGGGTATTTACTCTATTTGATTATTGAACAGAATCTACATTACTGAATAATAGAAATATCTTTTTTATTTTTGTGTGATAATTCTTTTTTTATTTGTATTGTTTCTCTCTAAAAAACAATATGGTTTATTTTCAAGATAAATTGAATTTGAGTGTTGTGGGAAAGGTTTTGGAAGAATTTTGCAGTTAAATATCAATCGAAATAAAATTTTCAAAAACAAGTCAAGTATTTGATTTAAAATAATTCAATTAATGTTTCATTAGAGAAAAAATGATCTTTATTTTAAGGAAATGGGAAATTTGAATGAATTCCATACAATACTGAATACTTATTTGAGCCTTTAATCAAAATTTAGCCTTTGTTTGAAAACAATAAAGAATAATTCCAAAATTTTTAAAAAAGTAAAATGAGTTTAAAATCTTTCGAATATATGTTTCTTTACACATATTTGTCTAGACCTTCTTTGAATTAGAAAACATAACATTTAGAACTTCAAAACTCTATCTCTAAACAGATTAAGTGTTTTTTAACATTTAACTCTTAGCAATAAATAATTCCGAAATTTGTTCCATTTCCTTCCATTTTGCTACCGAAGATTAAAAATTTAAAACACTCCAAGCTTAATTCATAAGTCAAAAAAAAAAAAAAACATAGCAAAATTCTCAGTAATCTTTCAGGGTTTTAAAAAATGACTTAAGGGAAGAGTCATTGTGGTGAAAAAAATTTGTAATTTTTATAAGTTGTTAATAACAATCATAAATAAATCAAAATCTCATGTACTATCGATCTCTCAAAATCAAAAATCAAAAAAGAGGATTTTTTCAGAAAAAAGTACCAAGGAGCGATAATCAATTTCCAATTTAAATAGTTATGAAATAAAATTTTGAATAACAACTGTGGTAGAATTTTTATTTTCTCTTTTTGGTTGTTTTTAAAATCTCGAAGATTTTTATTACCATTTTTCGAATGAGTTTTTTCAATCTAAAGAATATTAAAAATCTTACTTTGTCAAATATAGTGGATTCTAAAACAGCCAAGAGCAATTACAAATTGAAAAGTATTGATTTTGCACTTTTAGAAAACAATTTGTTTTAAAATTGAAGAAATTTAAGCACTAGAAAAAATAAAACATTAAAAATATGGTTTTTTCGTTTTTTACAAGCTTTGAATTTCACTTTTTATTGTTTGTGTTGGGTATTTGGGTTATTCGTCTCATTTTGACAAATAATCATTATGTCAAATGAATCAAATGATGGATTTAACAGAGTTTAATTGTCTGCTCAAATGTGTTATAATCATCAAGGGGTATTCTTAACTCGTGTATAAGATAATTTGGTTATGAGCAAAATTACATTTAATTCCTGTGTACCAGAGTTAAATCATCAAAAGCAGTAAAATAGCAAAAAAAAAACCCAATATAACCAAAAAAAAAAAAAAAAAATGCACCAACATATTTTTTGTTAGCTTTTGTACATTTTTTTTTTCAATTTCATAAAAATATTATTTTTCAAAAAAAGATATAAAAGAATTATGAACACTTACATAATTGAGATGAATTTTCTTCAATATAAGAAATAATATCTCTTCTTCCCAAAGAATTAAAATATTGCATAATTAATTGTAATATGTCATCTTTAGAAAGTGCATGTGTAATTTCGTTTTTCGTGGAACCATAAATTTTCGAAAAAGTAATTGATCTTTGAACTGGGTCAATTCGATCCAACATGTTTAAATATTCTGGGTGTAAGTGATACACATTTGATAACCAATTTGATCTATTCGTTTGGTCATTTGGCCGAAGTGCTATTTATTTTTATTAAGTTATTATTAATAAATTTTAAAAAAAAAAAAAAAAAAAAAATACATAAAGAGTTTTTTAACATAGGCTGATATATTGATAATTGAATTCAATATATAATCACCCCCTAGCATACATACACATAAAGCAATTAAAAGATAAATCAAATACAACCTTAAATAAATATAATTTTGAAATAAAATCAATTTATCATCTATAATAAATTGAAGAAGGAATAATTTGACAATAAGTCTAAAACCTTCTTTATTGAAAAAAATATTGTAATCAACAAAAAAATTCTCTAATGAAATACGAATTTACAAGAAAATAATTATTTATAAATACGTATACGCCTTATTACTGTATTATTATTTCCCACAATTATAATAATAAATGGATTATTGTTCACAGCAAATCAATAATAAATGATAAACTAATCAAGTATTTATGAATTAATTTGGATAAAATAGTCTTATTAATGAGTAAAATTTTATATTTTTTTTTTATTAATTATCTAAATTTTACTTAGTTTTTTAGCAAATTTCAAATTTGGGTTATCTTGTTTATTAAAAAAAATCTGCTTTCTTTATACAAAATATATTTTTTTTACATAATCAGTAATTCTATTTACTAGGATCTTTATTTTAATCCAAATAAAGAAAAGGTTTTTAACAATTAAATTGTTTTAATATTCATTAAAATAATGTATTTCCAAAAAAGTGAAACATTTATTTTTTGAAATTTTAAATATTTAATTGAGAACATTTGTAAAAGTGATCAAATTCGCAAATATTTTTTCAAGTTCAGAAGAATTTAAATAAGAATTAAAACAATTTCATTACAATTTATTTTGCATTTTTTGTTTAAATTTTAAAAAGGTATTTTGAAATTAAATTGTAATTTTTTATCAAAATTTAATAAATAGGATAGTTTTTCAAAAATCATTATTATTAAAAGGAAAAAAGAGAGAATATAACAACAAATTTATTAATATAAAAATTTTATCATTTAATGTCAGAGGGTTAAATGAAAAGAATAAAATTTCTATTTTAGAATCTTTTTTATTAAAATTAAATATTGATATATGTCTTATACAAGAATCAAAAGTTACAAAAAATCCACGACTTATGAATTATTTTTCAATTAATAAAAAATCTTATGGTAAGAAAAATAGAAAAGGTGGTTTATTAATTATAATAAAAAATATTTTTAAAAGATTTTACAAGAGAAATATTATTTCCAGATCTTGATATTATGGGAATTCAATTCACTGATTTTATCATTATTAACTTATATAAGAGACATGACAGGAATAAAGAAATAAATGAAAAAATCCTTGGTTTATTACAAAAATATCAAAACCATAATACAATTATCGGGGGAGATTTTAATTTGAATGAAAATCAAATAAATTATTTTTCAAAATTCAACTTTAAAATTATTTTAAATACTAAGCCAAGTAGAAAAAAAATAATAACATTGATTATTTTATAACAAATTTCAATAACTTAAAATTTATCAAATCAAAAACCATAAAAAATAAAATTAGTGATCATAATGCAATATTAAATAAATTTAATATTAATAAAAACTGGGAAATTAAAAATGTCTACAAAATTAAAGATATTGCAAAGTTTCATGTTGACTTTATAAATTTTTATAAAAATAAAAATTATCAATTAAATGGAAAGAATTTTAAAATCTTTAAAAAACAATTTAAAGTAAAAGGAGAGAATTATCTTAAATATACCAAAAAAAGATTTAAAATTATATAATTTAATTAATAAATTATTTGAAAATAATGAATTAATTAAAGAAATTAAAGATAGGAATAGTAAACAATATTTTAAATTAATAAACCAGATTAATATTGAATTTGAAGAAAATCAAAACTTTTGGAAAAAGCTAAATAGATTAAGAGAAACTTCGAGTAAAATGATTCTTAATAATGAAAATATGGAAACTTCATATTTCGGGTTTGTTAAATCTATTAGTAAAAAACCAAAAAAATATATTCTTAATTTTATTAAAAATTTCACATTAGATAAAAATAATTTATTAAATATTAAAATAGAAGAAATATTCTCAATTACTAAAATCAAAGAAATTATCAAATATCAAAAAAATAAATCTGTCAAAGAATTTGATAAAATTAAACAATATAAAACAATAAAAAATCAAAGTAGTGAATTTTATATAAATTATGAAAACTTTATAAAAACAATCCAAAAATATTTTTTAATTGGATTAATGATATTTCTCAAAAAAATATTAAATTTATTAAAAAAAGAAATTTATTATTCGTTCATAAATCTGGCGATGAAGGTATTCCACTTAATTATAGACCAATTTCAATTAATCAAACTCTCCCAAGATTTTTTCTTAAATTGTTATATGCCGGAATTCAAGATTCTTGGGACTTAGTTTCAAAAAACCAATTTGGATTTAAAAAAAATTAGATACTAGAATTGCAGTTTTAAACTTATTGAATGAATATCAAAAAAAAAAAAAATAAATTTAAAAAAGAAAATATTTATATTGTTACAATAGATATACAAAAATGTTTTGACTCTATTCACCATTCACTTATTTATTATTCAATTAAAAAATTTATAAAAAATGAAATTATTGTAGAATATCTACTTGCTTATTACTCAAAAGAAGGAATTGGTGTTTACCAAGGAGATTCATTATCTCCTTTATTATTTGGATTTATTACTCATTTTCTCTTAGAAAAAAATTAAATCACTAGCGTTACATATTCAAATGTTTGCAGATGATCTGATTTTACTGATGAAAGGATCATTAATAGAAATAAATTTTCAATTACAAAAAATCTTTAAAATAATAAAAAGATTTTGGAATGAATCTAATGATGATAAAACTAAAAAACTTTAATTCCAAAAGAAATTTTATATCTTGGTATTTGGCTAGATAAAAAAACTCATTTAAAATTCAACCTTGATAAAGTTAAGGCCAATTTTAAAAAGTTAATCAATATCTTACAACAAAAAAAATTTTTCTAATGGATTAAAAATTCAATTTTTTTAAAGCTGTATTACATAGCCAATTATTATATGGTTTAGAAATATTTGGTTTGACAAAAACAGATTTTAAAGATATTGATACTTGGATTAATAAAAAAATTACAAAATTTTTATTAATCAACCCACACTCACCAAGGCTTATTTATAAAACTGAAGCAAAAATTGATCCCGTAAGGATAACGATATATAAAAAGAAGATTTAAGTTAATTCAAAAATTAAAAAATCCTCCATTATGATGAATTAATTAATTATCTTCCTTTTAGAAAAAAAAGAATCAGAAAATATAAATTGGTACTCCAAAAATTTAAAACAATTGGAAAATGAACTAGAAAATTTTAGAATTAAAAACTTAGAAAATAGTCCAAGTTGGAAAGTTCAAGAATATCTAAAAATAGTACAAATCAATAATACTATAAATAAGCAGCAAAGATATTTAAAATGGAAGGGTTCAACTTCAATTTTAAAACTCAGAAATTTTACAAATTACCTTAACAGGTACTCTTATGTTATGAATAAAAACAAATCAAAACTATGTGAATTATGTAAAAAAATAAACAATTTAGATATTATTGAAGATTTAGACCATTTTCTATGGAACTGCTCAGCCTATGAAAATAATCGCAAAATCTGGATATCTGAATTAAAAAAAAATTAATATATCTAATATATTAAATAATAATAATATTTCTAATATTATTATAAAAAAGGATTCAAACTCTTTATTAGCCTTAGTGGGCAATAAACTTATTTTTGAATCTTTAATTAAATTCCTAAATAAAAATTTAGGAATTCGGGCAAATAAGAGGGGTCAATAACTCCTCCCTTAAATAATAAAAAAAAATAAATAGGATAGTTTTTAATCACATGGTTTGAATAAACATTCATAACACCATTATTATTAATAGTTGATTTGTCATAAAAATATATAAAAAAATTTTCATAAAGTTGTTTAAATTTTGTCTGTTTTTTTCAAAATTTAAATTTAAATTTTAATACTTTATAAACTTTGTTACTATCAAATGAGCCCAATTTTTTTTTCAAATATCAATATTATTATTTATAATTAACCTTTGAAAAATAAATAATAAATAAGTTGAATAATACACATCAAAGAAAAGTTGATATTTGTATCAAGAAAATCGAGTCAATCAATATATTATCTTGAAAATTGAAAAAACTAAAATTCAAAAGTAATACATTGGGAAAAACAAGAACAATCATTTTGATCTTCAATTGAATATCCAAATAAAATTCCAATAGAAATCAAGGTGATTTTTTTACAATCATTTTCACTGTTTCAATAACCTTATCGTAACACGTTTTTACTGAGTGACTATTGATCTTGCAATAAAAAAATTTTCTACTTCTGAATTACTTTTAAAAAAATAGAAGAAAAAAAAAAAAAAAGCCGAAAAAATGATTTCTATTTTGAACATTTCCAAAATAAATTTTTTTTCAAATATCCATTCAAACCCTTTAAAAGAATGTAATCTGTACATCACAACTGAGCCACTTTGACTGTTAAAATAGTTTACTTTTGTTTTTTTAAAGTTAGTCTTGGGTTTTAAACAATTTTTTTTTGTAATTTACTTTCTTAAAAAAAAAAAAAAAAAAAAAAAAAGAAAAACAAAAATCTACAAAATAACAAAAAATGTCAATTTTTTTATACAAGGATTCATTTTTAAACTTTTTGAATTCTTATTGTTTAATATTTGGGAAAAAATATATATGTCTTTTGCTACAATTTCAGTATTTTTTATTTTTTCTAATTTCCATTATTCAACATCCAAAAATAATATTAATTCTTATGTGTGAATATTGAAAATTGAAAGGGAATTGTTGATCAATAAACTAATAAAGAAAAAAAAATAATCAAAGATAATAAACTGAAACAATTTTTACTTAATGTAAAAAATAATTAAAAATCTATTAATTTGGAATTGAATGTAGAGTTACTCGTTAGAATTTGAATCGAACAAGGTTAAACAAGTTTAGTTACTCTGTTTTTTGATCATAAGAGATTTATCCAAAACAGATTTGTAATCGAAAAACGTAATGTCTTAAAATAATACAATTTTAAAGAAAAATTAAAAAGGGATTTTATTTTTTTTGGAATATTTTTTTGGAAAACAACTATGAACAATTTCAAATTCTAAACCATAAAAAGGATATTTAGTTTCAAGTAAGAGGAAAACGGTATTTAATTGATTTTTTTGAAGTGAAAATTTTCTTTAAAAAATTAAATCTTCAATAGAGATCGGGGATTTGTTGCTCATTTCCATTAATGTGATTTACTTTTTGAGATTATTTATTACCAAGTGAGTTTTAAAAATTACAAATACACATCTGGAAAGTAAACCATTTGTCACTTGAATGTTTGGTAGTAATTAGATTTTATCTTGTTTTTTTTGGTTGAAGAAAAAGAACAAAAAGGAGAAATTTAATTCCTCAACACATAGAAAGAATAGTTTAATTTCCATTTTAGTTTTAAAATTGTTTTGTTTTGGTTGTGTGCATTCCACTCGGTACAGAAAAAAAGAAGTTATATTTTTCAGGAAAAAAATCTACAATTAAAATTATTTTTTTAAAAAAATAAAATGATGTTTTCTTTCTTTGTTCCAATTCCCATGAAAATGAAAAACAAGTGAATTCGCTCTCTTTGGACTATTTTTAAATTATTTTGATTTGAGTAACTAAAAAATAATAAAACGTGGGAAATATTTTTATTTTTTTTCAATTTTTAGCAAAAGATTCTGTGGTTTGTTGAAGCAAAATAATGAATCGAGGGTTTGTTTTAACAATATTCTAATCAAATTGAGATGTGTATATTCATGAAAACAAATTCTTTGAAAAAAGCATTGTCCCCGTATATTAAGACATATGCAATGAAAGGTTTAATTTTAATTTTTTTCAATCATTTTTTTTTCAAAGATCAAAGACTTTTATCTTTCCATTTTAATCAAAATCTTTTTAATCTTCTCAAAAAAAAAACTCGGTTTTAATTTCCTTTTTGGCAATAAACAAGTATTTTTTTTTACAAAATGAATTTTAATCAAGTTATGAAAAAACGAGATTTTACCCCCTATTAAAACTCCTATTAGAAAATCAATATATTTTCATTTCCAAATCACAGAAATCACAGAAACCTAAAATCTTCTATTTTTTGATAATTTCAAAGTTTATCATTTTGAATTGCCTTTATATCACTAATTTAGAATTAGAAATACCAAAATGACTGAATTGGTTGGTGAGATAAAATAAAAATAAAAATCAAAATGTTATCAAAATTTGAGATTGTGGGATCTGTGATTTCTGTGATTTCTGTGATTTTCTTTTTTAAAAAGAAATGAAAATATTCTGTCTTCTTTTTACTTTTTCGAATGGGAGTCTTTTCAAATGAAGACCTTCCAAAGATATTTTTTTTTGTTTTAAAGTTTGGACTTGTCAATGTAAGAAAACTTGATTAAGAATGACAAAAAAAAAATTTGTTTTTAACAATTATTTTTTCTTTTTTGAAAACTTTTTAAAACTTTCAAACATTGAAGATCTTAAAAGCTTTATCAAATTTAATGTTCTAGATTCAAGTTAATTTAAGTAGGAATTATGTTGGATTTTTTCTAAAAAATAATGAATTAAAATTTCCCTTTCATGTTAAACATGAAGAGTTAAATAATTTTAGATGAGATCTAAAAAAGTGAAGGATTATAAATTTTTCACATTTATTTGCTGTATTATTTTTTAAGAACTGAAAATTATTCTTTGGGTTTTCTCATCTTTTTCCAGCTGAAGTCTTTTTTTGGAACATTAACTGATATTTATTATCTTTTGTTTGATGATATAGTAATTCCAAAGATAAAATCTATTGAAATAATTTGTTTTTGGAATTCAAACTGAAATTTAATATTGAAATTGCAATAGTTTCTAAAAGGGAAAAGTAACATATTTCAAATTTATTATCAGCAAAATTCAAATCATGTTAACTCAATTATATTTATTATTGAGGTTGATTTTCTGAATTGTTATATAGGTATTTTCTTTGAATATCAATCTTCCAAATAGGGCAAAAATAATCAATTTTCAAAATTAAAATGAGAACTAAAGCCTTTGAATAATCATGAATAGTCATTTAATTTAGAAGTTTCTTAATTTCAATTTCATCAAGATTGTTCAAGTAGATTGTACTAAAAGTCAAATGCTTATTTGAAAATTAAACCTAACTCAAAATGAAGAATTATCAATGTTTTTTTATCTTTGTCATTTTAAAAGTTCTTTTAAAAATTGAGTTGTTAATGATTTTAGTAATTTGGAATTTATATCAATTAATTTTGAGTATTATATCCTTAATCTTGATATTTAATACTATTTTGAAAAGAAATTAATTCTTTCGATTCTATTAAGATTTACAATTAAAAATTGTAAAATTCCAAAATCTATCATTTTCACAATTGGTTCAACTTAATAAGAAGAGTGTTTTTTTTTTTGAGTACTCATAAAATAATTCAGTTTAAATATTAAGGGCTATATATGAAAGAACGTAATTTACCAGACACGAATTGTGCTCAAAAGCCACTTTTTACATCTTTTTTGCGACTCTTTAAAAACCTAACAATAAAATATTTGATTTGAGTAACATTCTTCTTGAGCAATCTTGATGAAATTGAAATTAAGAAACTTCTAAATTAAATGACTATTCATGATTATTCAAAGGCTTTAGTTCTCATTTTAATTTTGAAAATTAACTTTTTAAAAAAACTGGTGATTTGATCACTATTACTAATGGGGTGTTTGAAATATTCCCGAAAATACCCGAAAATAAAAAATATTCGAAAATTTTTAATCAATTAAAATACTTTTTGAATATTTTCGATTTTCGGGTATTTTCGCGAATAATTAATAGATTCTTACTAATGTTCACAATTAAATTTTTGTAATTTCAAATCAAAAAAAAAATTACTCACTTTTGTTTCATTACTCATTATTTTCTTTTTTTCACAGAATCTGAATATTAAATGATTAAAATATTTGTTTTTTTTATTATCTGGTGAATTACCTTTTTTATTAATTTTTTTTTCTGAATTCTAAGTACGTTTAAAAAAATGCATTCACTCCTTGTTCTGTGGCATATTTAACACATTTTTTTACTAATATGTCACAAATCAAATTAGTTTCTTTCTTTTTATTTTGAAAATTCCCAAAAAGTTTATTTTTTTTTTTTTTACACAGAATCTTTATGTGATGTTTTCGGAAAAAAGATTAACTTCAAAACTTTAAACATTATTGTTGTATTTCTTAAATTGATGAGTTTTTCTATTTTTTATTGTTAAAATTTTGAAAAATAATTCTAAAAAAAGGTTTGTAAATATAATACGGTTATTAACTACAAGGATATGTACTCACATATATACCCCCCTCCCCCTCATAAACGAATAAATATAATACAGTTATTATCATGTAAAAATGTAGTGTGTTATTTTACACCACGTATTTGTATATTTTAAATTTATTCTTTTATTGTAATTAAAGTATTTTTAACTCATTTTAGTTTTTATTTTTAAAATCATTTCTTTTGAACTTGACCCCTTAAAACAAAATCCATCAAATTAAACCATTTCTTTATTTGATTTATTTTTAATAAAAAATAATTTTGTTAAACCCAATTAAGCACATGAATGATACTCAAATTATTCTTAAATAAAAGTTTATATACATGAATAAATATTAATTATGATCATTTTATATTAAGAAAATTCAAAATCCTAAAAAACAAAAGATGGGAATCTTACTTCTGAACATTTCGATAGCCTGTTTTGATTTGCCTCTTTTCAAAAGGGATATTTTGGTTTGTTTTTTTAATAATTGTTGTTTAAAACGTTTGATTTTTAATTGAAATTGTTGTAAGCTTTCATAATCAAATTGATAAGAACTGCTAAATTGATCTAATAATTTTTTTTTTTGCTGTTCAATTTTCACAATTTCTTGTGAACGGAGAGCCAATGCCCTGCGTTTTTCATCTAATTTTAATATTTACCAAAATTATATCAAAATAAAGATGTGTGTGTGTGTGTGTGTGTGTGTGTGTGTGTATGTGTGTATGAATTGTGTGTGTGTGTTTATATGTATATTTATAAATAAAAGTAGATTAAAAGTATAAATAATAAATAAATAATTAAAAAATTGGGAATAAATAAAAATAGATCCCTCAAAATTGTATAATTGAAATTTCATTTAGAAACTGAAAATGTATATTGAATGAACAAACCTGCGTCTTTGTTGTTTGTTGCTCTGCAAACCTTTATATCAATTTGAAGATTAATCATTTCACTTTCGATTTGTTTTTGTTTGATTGTTTCATTTTTCAATTTTATTTTGTTTTCCTCAATGTTGGTAGTAAATCGTTCAATCATTTTTAGACAATATTGCGAATCACGAATACCGATTATTTTTCTTCTGTTTTCAGCTTCTTTTTTGATTTTTGTTTTGACAAATTTTAATTCCTTCAAATATTGCTCTCTTTTCTTTTTTTGTTCAATTAGTCTTTTAATTAGTTTTTTCCGATTTTTTTTTTGTTCTTTTCTCTTGGAGATTTTTTTTTCTTCTTTTTCTTTTGTTTTTTTTTTTCTTTCATTTTGTTCCACACAAAAATTATCGTTATCTTGGAGATTATCATTCTCTTTTTCGTTTTTGTTTTCTTTTTTCTTTTCATTTTCTCTTTGATCAGTTTGTCCATTTATTCTGTTGTGTGGATTTAGATTTGCTCGTTTGGTGTGTTTATGATTTTTTTTTGGATCAATTGGGAATTTTTCTGTTAGTTCTTTTAATCGAACAATCTGGTTGAGTAATATTTTTCTTTCGTCAAGAAGGAATTCTATAAATTCTTGGTGTGGCCGTAAAATTTTTAATAACCTTGATGGTTTGATTTCTAAAAGGAATAAAAAAGACAAATTTACAGACGTCCGTGATTTTTTTTTGTTTTTTTTTTGAAGGACAAAAATTGATTATTGTGGGGGTTAAAAACAATCAGTGGAATTGAAAAGGGTTAAAGAGAAAATTCGTGAAGAAAAAAAAAAAAAGTTTGTTTACTTGTTCTTTGTTTTGTTTTGTTTTTCATTGAAGGTAGCCTGATTTGTGAAGGTCGCACAAAAATTCCAAAACCTTTCTTACATTCAAAATATTTTATTCCTTGGATTGACCCATCATTTCTACCATCTAAAAAGGAAAAAAAAAATCATTAGATATAAGGTTTATTAGAAGTTACGGGTTAATCAGCAATTTGTATTTTATTTTTTTTTTTTATTTTCTTTTCTTTTCTTTTCTTTTCTTTTCTTTTCTTTTCGAGATCAATAATGATAAAGGTGTCCAAATATGGTTTATCAAATTTTTAGAAAAGAAACCACCGTCATTAATTCTTTCTTATTTTTAATTATTTACATCTGATTTTATTTTTGTTTCTTTTTCTTTTTTATTTTCCTTTCGAGGAAATAGTTTGTAAAAAAACAACAAAAAGTGTTCAAAAAAAAGAGAGTCTTTTTCGGATTAGAAAAGGGAACTCAGAAATAACTTTTTGAAGTGAACTAAAGAAACTATTTCAAAAATGAAGAGAATTCCCAAACAGTGCTTGACAATTGATTTTTTTTTTTGGCTGTTAACACAATAAGTTTTACAAAATTACAAAAAAATTTTCGGAAAAAGATTTACTTGGGGTTTTGAGCTCAATACCAACCCACGTACCTGGGGAAAATTGAGTGTCTCCAATAAAACGAATAGTACCCTCATTTGCAAAGATTGAGACTGTGTCACCAATTTCAAAAGACAAAGACATTCAACAACTTTGTTTTCAAAGAGAAAAATTATTGAATGAAATTTGCTTAAATTTTCAAAGTTTAAAAAAATGTTTTCTAATGTTTTGAAAGCCTTACTTGTTTTTCAAAATATTTTTTAGGGAACAGTGATCAAAGAAACCTAATTTAACATTCAAGGATTTATGTTTTGATAAAATTTAAATCCTAAATTTAAACTTTTTTTTTTAAGTACTTTGATTTTAAAGGGTTTAAGGTTTTCAATCCCTGAAATTTAAAAGAAGATTATTTTGTGTCAGATATGGTGACATGTTGGTTTGGTTCTTAGGTGATTGATCTTATGCATGATATGGGTTTTAATAGTGGTTCAAAAGGGTAATTTTTGACAATTTTGTTATTTTTTTTTTCCAAAATCCGAATTGAAGAGTGTAAGATTAATAGATTGGTAGCTTTTTAAGAATAAATTTTGATTTTTGGGTTATAGAAGAAAATTTTCATTTTCTTTTTTTGTCAATTAACCGAATGAAAAAAAATAATTTTTTTTAAAAGGCTCCCAATAAAACCAAACCTAATTTATAATTTGAATCAGTCACCCACAAACCACATTTCTTTATCACTTAAGTTCCAGCCAATTAGATTTACACTCTTCAATTTGGATTTGTGAAAAAAAAAAAATAAATAAATTATCAAAAATTGCCATTTTGAACCACTATTAAAACCCATACCAAGTACAAGATCAATCACCTAAGAACCAAATTAACATGTCACCATACCTGACACAAGATAATCTTTTTTTCAGATTTCAGGGATTGTAAACCTTAATATCATCATAAATTCATCTATAATAAAAGTGTAATGTAATTGAATACAAATTATATTCTAAACAAGAATTCCAATAGTTCTATAAAATCTATTATAATTTTTATTAATAATATATTTTAAGATTTTTTAAAAATAATTATCATAATTAAAAATATGTTGATTTCAGAGATTTTTTTTATAATTACCTTTCAAATCTAAAATATAGAAATCATAATAAGAGTACTCCATTTTATAATAATAAATGTTTGGGATCTCTAAAAGTAAATAAACAAGAGATATACCCCCCAAAAAAAAAAAAAAAAAAAAAAAAAATAGTTAAGATTATTTTAACATTTATTCATTTAACAAAATTATCAAATATCAAGTTAAAATATCAAAAATACTTATTCATAGTTCCTTGCAATTAAATAAGAATCAAATTTATTTGTTAGTATTCATTACTTGTAAATCTAGAGGTGAAAGTTTTATATTTCAATTTAATATCATATTTTTGAAGTATCGAGATATCGTAGTTATTTTTTTTTTTTTAATCATAAAAATTGTTTATTAAAGGCATTTATTTTTGAAAAAAATTCTAATAGAATCAAAATAATATCAGGAGATTTTATATATTCAAAAATCGTTTGATCCTTGAAATTATGTGCATTTTCTATTGAATTTGATTGTTTCCTGTTTTCTCCAAAAAAAGTAATTCGTTGTTTTTCTTTTTTTGGAAATTTTTCGTTAAATATATTCTGTAATATATTTAATGAATATTAAATCAAAATTAATCTTTGCCTTAATTTTATATTGTTAATCTACAAAATAGATACACAAGCAAAGAAATTCTATTATTTAGAGAAATGAAAATCCAAAATAACCATCTTGTTTCGAAATACCCTACATTTGAACACTATATGTTCATATATCATCATTAATTGCTGAGATTAGATTCACGAAATCTCAAAAGGTGGTGTTTGTATATTTAATAAGAGTTTTTTTAATCAAAAAAACTTGTCTTTGTATTTGACCTCTCTGATAATTATTAATCCTCACAACTTATCATTTTTAAATTTAATATAAAAAAAAATTATTTATGAAATGGGAATAGATAATAGAATCTAATCCCTTTTTTCAAAAAAAAAAAAATTGGTTTCAATAAAGAAATGGAATATATTCTCTTGGTTTAATCTATTTTTGTACTGAAATTAAATTTTCAATTTTTGATCTGATCATTTTTTCAAATTTTCAATATTTTTTAATTTGTTCTTTTCTTCTTTCTTTTTTATTTTTTATAAAATAAATTAAAAAAGTCTTTTGAAAACAAAAAAAAATCCTTAAAACTCCAAATTAAATTAAAAAAAAACAACACTTTACATTTTTTTAAAAAATGAATATATTTACTATCAAAAAATATTATTGTCAAAAATTTTAATTTCAGAATGAAATTGAGTATTTTTACTTCAATGTGTTTGCATTTTAAGATGCTATACATTTTTTAACCTTTTATTATTTTCCAAAATTTATATTTTGTTTATTCCTGGATTTCGTTTATGAATATCAACTTTCATTTGAAGTTTATAATTTGTTTAATTTCTAAACAATCAGATGCTGGTTGATTATTTAAAAGAAATTGAATTTTTCATTTTTAGCTGGGCAGCTTTGAATGAAATGGAGTTTAGATTATTTTTTTCTATTGGGTTTAAATATAATTCTGGTAATATTTGAGTTTCTTAAATCTTGAATGAATTTTACTACTTTGTTAACACAGATAAATAACTCTTAAAAGAAATTATTTTAGAAAAAATAAAAAAGAAAAAGAACACAAATTCTCATTCATTTTTTATAAAACTTTGTAGTCAATTTAAAGGGAAAATATATACCAAAATCGGTATTTATAAAATATTGAAAAAAATTAAAAGATTTTAATTAGGAAGAATCTATTTAAAATAAATATAATTAATTTTTTTTCGATGCTATTTTATTATTTGATTTTCAACAAAACGAAAAAAACAACTTGTTTTTTCATTCCTTCAAGTATGAGTAAGAAATGGCTACTAATTTCTATAAACATATTTTAATTAATAGAATGAATATTAGTAAAAACATCATCAGTTATGCCTCCACTTTTGGTGTGATCTTTAGCTGATTTAGGTTATATAGTAATTTTTTTCATTCTAATTCTGAATTTTCATTAATAGGTTTATAAAAATAATTAGACAAAACTGATGAAAAAAGTTCTCATACAAAGTTTTCAAATATATCACTCAAACGAGATAAAATGGTTAAACTAAATTGTTTGGAAAAAGTTATATGTAACTTCTATTTCATAATTTTTAAAAAAAAATTAAGTTTTGAACGTTTTAAATGGAGCAAAATGGCGAATACTAACAAGAATAATAATAATAATCATAATAAATATTATATAATTTTATTTTAAAAGGAAAATTATTTATGTAAAAAAATTTATATTACGGTTTTTTTTAGGAATGCAAAAGTAATTGACAGTTAAACAAATTTAAATCCATTCATAAAATATAAATACAAGAAATTTCTTTCAATGTATAAGAATAAGAATAAGAATCAAGTCATTTTAAAAAAGCGTGACCAAAAAAAAAAAGTTTTTAATAGAGTCTTCAAAATAGTTCTATTGAAGTTACTCAATTGACCGCTTTAAAGAAACTTTTTGAAAACAGATTTTGTTCACACTTTTTTTAAAAGTGCTCTAATAAATGAATAAGAATAAGGATAAGAATAAAAAAAAACAAATATTCAATTGAAAGGAAAAGTATATATATATATATATATATATTTACCAAAGTTTCCAATATTATTTTTGAAAATGGTAAATCAATACAGATCTCCACAAAACATCTATCTAGATATATATTTTTGTGTGTATGTGTGTGTGTGTGTGTGTTTGTGTGTATGTATTATTTATGTTGAAAAATTTCTAAGGGAATCAACAATAGATAATTACAAAATCACATAAGTGAGCATGCTGTATTTTTCTGAGTAATGCAAAGCTTGCTATTTAAGGAAGAATTCAAATTTAATTGATAATAGTCAATTAATTCTAAAAGTTCCAATGAAGTATTTTTCTTCAAAGTTTTGGGGATTTGGTTTGTATAAAAAAAATTGATCAAATTTTCGATAATAACGGACGATTTTCGAGAATAATCGTTGACTTGGTTTGTCGATTTTTCACACGAAAGGAAGAATCCCCTAAAAAGGTCTGATCGTGCTGCAAGAATTAGTTTGTGTGTTTTGATGCTTGTTTTGCCAATTTTTAAGGTGAAATCTGTAGTCTTTTCGTTTTCACGCAATTCTTGCAAATCACTAACCAAATTGTTGACACCTGACAAATTGAAATAGTCGAGATCCAATTTTTGGCAAATGTTCTGGATATTTGCAAAATTTGAAGGGTTTGTGTACCCGCAGTAAGCCCAGCTCAGAAACTTTTTTGCTTGCCTTGGTGTGATTGTTAAAAGCACCTCTTGAATTGTTTCGAGAGAGACTTTCAATTTGCACTCCAAGATGAGCCGATGAACACCGATTTGTTTGTTGTTTTGCAGTTGGAACGCGTGGTCGCAAAACTCTTGCCTTTCGAGCAAGTGTTGGAAATCCTCAACCAAATCCTCATGGCTGATTTTTTCCTTCATGATGGTGAAGTAATGCAAAATATTGACAAAGGTCGTTTCCAGATTTTCCTTTGTTTTCAACGAGCACTCGAAATAGGGGCAGTCGTATTGCCTTGACAATTCTTCTCCCTCTTGCCTGCTGATTTTCCTTCCCTTTGTGTTCTCTCCGAAATCGACCTTGTTGGCAAGCAAGACATACTTCAAGTTACGGCTGCCTTTCGTCTTGATTTTGCGTTGGAATTGCTTCACCTTTTTAAGGGAGCGCCGGCACGTAACGCTGTACATTAAAATGAAATAGTTGAAACGGAAGATGTGCTGATCAAACATCGAGTCAAGAGGCTCCTGCCTTAGCATCTCAACAATCCCCAAGAAATAGTCGCGATCCTCTAATTCAAGCAGCTTGTTGTACGTTTTGTCCCATTCCTCGTCAATGTCGCACAGCAAACTGTTTTGAACGCTCTTTCGAAAGGTTGTCTTCCCCACTTTGGAGTCTCCTAAAATCATAATTTTGTCCTGTTCGTCCATTGCCTATACTAATTTTCTTTTGTTATTTTTTGGAAGAATTTTTCTTTTGATAATTTGTCAGTTGTTGAAAAAAGTGACTGTTGTTTGTAAAAGTTGTATTTTGAAAATTTGCAAAAAAGAATAAAGAAATGAAAAATTAAAATTCCTATCCCAATATCTAAGCGATTCCTAAAAAGATGGAATTATCAATTATTTCTATTCGTTGGATTGAAAAGTACTTACTCCGGTTGTTTAGTGCATTTTGGACAATCATTATTTGCTTTCATTATTTGAAAAATTTTTATTTTCGAAACAAATTTATTTTTTAATTTTTTCTAACTTTTCCAAAGATCATTTTTTTTTTGTGAAAATAAAAAGAAATTTCAAAGTATCCGAATCAAAAAGGATGTTTTTTCAGTACTTTTTTTGAATTTTTTTTAAATAATTAAAGAACTTTCACCAACTTAATTTTCCAAAACAGGAAATCGTTTTAAAAAGCGTTTGTTTGTTTGTAATCACTTATCAAGCAAAAACACTCTGCTACAAAAATTTTTGAATAAATTCTCAATATACGAAACGAAAAGAAGTGAGTCCTGAAATTTGGATGAATTTTCTTTCAATTTGTTCCACAAAATTATTTGGATTTTTTTCATTTATTACAGTGATCAAAAGAATGCGTGCACAACGACTATAATCCGCGTTTCAAAATATTATCCGTGATTTTTTTTATTCTTGTACCAATGTAACATCCAATCTACTACCAAATAGTATACCTGAGCCCAAATCAATTTTGAAAGTAAAGGTCTGGTTATTTTCAGTAAAATTTAAATTATTCATGCAAATAGTTGAAAATTTTCAATAATATTCTCAATTTTTTTGAAATTCTTTGTTTTTTTTATGATTAAAATTTTCTTAAAAATTACTCTATTTTTAGAGATAAATTTTGCAATTTGATCCTTCATTTTTAGAATTTCTTTTTAAATAATAGAACTTTAAGAAACCACTACTATATTTTTTTAGGGTTTGTTATTGGTTTCTTTGATTGGTTAATGTATAGTTCTTCTATAACAAAAAAACAAGCTTTTTATTTTGAAACAAGCATTAAATTTTTTGGTACGCTTTATTTTGAATACAGTATTTTTGTCAAAAAATAAAATGTTTGCCTATCAAAAATTAAACTTTAAGGGAGAAAGACACAATCATAAAAATCAAAAGACTTTGGGTTTATTATAACTGAATTTAAACCCTTTTTTTAATCCCTTTTTCAACTGATCCTAGGATTATTGTGTCTTCGTTTGATGATCATAAAACCCTGTAAAAATCCCAAATCCCCTGTTATTAAAATAAAAACCTTTCTTTTTTTTTTTCTTTTAGTCCATATACAACATCTATTGGACTGATCAATAGTGCAGCATGAATTCAAATCAATTTTGAAGCAAAACTACTTGATATTTTCTCGAAATTTTTAAATTAGGAATGCAAATAATTGAAATTTTTTGTATTATTCTCATTTTGTTTGAAATTCTTTGTTTTTTTATCAAGAAATTTTCTTTGAGAATAACTCAATTTTTTGCATTGAATTTTTGAATTTGATCCTTCATTTTTATAATTTCTTTTTAAATTATAGAACTTTCAGAAATCAATACCATGTTTACTATGTGTTTGTGTTTGGTTTATTTTATCAATTAATATATAGTTCTTGTATAATAAAAAAGTAAGATCTTTTATTTTGAAATATGGATTAAACTTTTCTGAACAGGCTATTTGTAAAACAGTGTTTTTCACATTTTTTTTCTCCCCTTTTAAATCAGAATGTGGATTATAAGTTTATGTTTAATTAAAAACGATTTAAAACTACCCACCACAATTTACCAATTATCAAATCTTAAGTCTTTTTTTTTTGAAATATAATCGAAACATAATTCCAAAAATTTGGACACAGTTTAAATAGTTGAAAGAATAGCAAAAATCAACTTTACATTCAATTTGGAAATAATTTTGATATTATAAACAATTTTATTTTTGGTCTTTTTTGTTTTTGTTTTCATTTACTTTTTTTCAGTTATATAAACTATTTCGTAAGATCTTGAAAAAATTTTTTCAATGGTTGATAGACATTTATTGTTGAGTTTGTTGAATAGAAAAACATATATAATTAGCTGATGTTATCATATCATTTGATTGATCAACAATTTTTGGTGAAATTTCAACATTTTTTTTTTTTTTTTTATTGAGGAGTAAGTGTATATTACACTCTAAGTGTCTTTTTACTTAAATTCCCTTTTAGAAATTTAAGCGTAAAAATCATAGATTTTATGATTATTAATTAACCCAAATATTTTTAAACTATCATAATTTAAAATTATTACATTAAAATTTAATTCTTGTAACTTTTCAGAAAAGTTAATCCATCATTTTCATAGGAAAAGAACATAACCATAAAAAATGATCAATGTTTTCTATATTTTCTTCTGTTCATATTTAAAACATAAAGGACAAAATTGGTTTGAATTTTTATGTAAAGTCTATTTCAAAATAATTGGCCCATTAAAAATCAAATTTTAGAAATATATATGATTATAAATTAAGTTATATATTAAAATAAAAAAATTACTATTTTTTCTTATTTTATTTTGAAGAGAGGAAACTAGTTTCCTCGTACATCCGTTGGGATTTTTTTAAGTCTAAGAAATAAACCGAAAATTAATTTAATTTTATTTTTATTTCTTAAATTAAAAAAGACCTAGGCACTTGACGGCACTCTACGGCACTTTTCCTAATTTCTAAATTTTTGTTTAGAAATTTTAATAAAGAGTCATAATTTTCTTTATCCTTAATTAATGATAAAATAAATAATGAGTCTTTGTTTTGAATAATATCTTGATTATTATTCTTCAATTGCTTATTATTTGTGTTTATTTGAATTAATTCATTAATCCAAATTTTTTGATTTTTTCCATAGAATGGGTAGCCCCAAATGAAAAAAAAATTACTATTTTAATATTCAGTTCTTTACGTTTGGTATATTTTTTTTTTGTCAAAAAATAAAATAAATAAAAGTAAAAACAAAAATAAATAACAATCGGGTCATTTATGTGGAAATTTAGTTTATTATATAGTAATATCTATTTAAGTAATTGGTAAATATACTGAAATATATAAAGTTGAGCTTGATGAGTAACTTAAATTTCTTTGATTAATAAATAAATGTTTTTGGTTTTTAATTATTCCGAAATATTTTTGTGGATTCTCGTATAGTGCCGTCATTTGCACAAGTTTTCTTGAGGTTTTCTGTTTTATTGTTTAACTTGTTCTAGGTTTTTTTTTTTGCTTTTTGAAATAAAGAGAAAATTTTAATAAATTTTCCGTTTATTTCTAAAGTAAAAAAAACCTAACGAAAATCTATTGATTATCCAAATAAATAAACAGAAAACTCAAGAAAAGTTAATGCGGTTTTCCAGAATTTAAAAAAATATAGTAAAATCTTTGATTTAACTCAATTCTTTTAAATTCTGGAAAACCTAACGGAGTTTTTTTTTAATTCAAGAAATAAATTGAAATTTTTTCAAATTTTATTTTTATTTCTCAAATTAAAAAAAAAGCTAACTACACATACAACTTGTAGAATTCAAAAAAGCATTAAACTTATATTTAAATATTTCATTCTTAAGAATTTTTAAATTTTCGGGATTCTAATTAATTTTATTGTTAATTCTTTGATTAGATGTAATTAGTTTTATCAGATAAATTAGAGATAATTTTTTAATTTATTTTTTGAATTTGTATTTCTTTTTATAATTGAAATTACCATTTTTTCAAATTTAAATTCTGTAATATAAATAAGAATTGGGATGTGTGTTTATTTTGTCTATTTCGGTAATGCATGTATTTATCCACGGGTTTAAATAGTTTGGTGTTGCATTTAATAATTTTCTATTTCGAATCCGTATATTAATTGGCTTTATATAAAAGATTTAAATAATCTAATTTTTAAATTATTTTTTAGTAAATTTACTCTGAATAATCGTTTATAATTATAATAAGTTTCTTTTTTCTTTTTTAGTTTATATACTAAATGTGAGATTGTTTCCAAATATTTAATCCTTGATAAATCTTGAGTAATATTGTTTTTATCTTGATTATTTTTTAATCCGAATTGGACATTTACACGATATATTAAAATTAATTTTGTATTTATTTGATTTATATTCTTTTTATGATCAAAATTAAATAATCAACAAACATTTGATATTGATCTGTTATTGATAGTTTTTTAGTAAAAGAAAATGTGAAATGAGTACAAATATGATAGGTGATAATGGATGGTCTTGGTATGTACCGTGTCTTTCCCCTTGATAATAGTTTTATAAAATTTTTTTTTAAAATAATTTTTTTATTGTTTTTCTAATTATTTTAAAATTGATTGAGTCAAAGCATTTTGCTATATCAATCATTATAATATAAGTTTTATTTTTCTCATTTACATTATTTTTTTATCCTATTATATATATATATATATATATATATATATATATATATATATATATATATTTAAAACGTTTAATACCACGATACAAGTATCAGTTTTTTTTTTTTTTTTTGGAAAAACAAACTGTGATTTATGAATGTATTCTCAACATGACTCAATTAGATAGAACTTTTTAAGGAATAATCTTAGAAAACTTTGATTAATTGAAATTTTTCTTAAGTTTAAAGCTACTCCTTCTTTTCATTTTTTGTGAATAAATAAAATTGATCTTTTTTTGATATATTCAATAGTTGTATCAATTGGGGGTCATTAACCATTTATTAATTTTATTTTGAATTTTATTTAGAAATCTTTTATAATCTTCATTCTCAAATTTCAACAAATTTACCAATATATTTTTTGTTCAGTGGTTTCATAATTTTTGACACAATCATTTTTTTTTTTTTGGTTTTTAATTTTTTTTTTTATTTGGATGAAAATAAGTGCTTATAAATAAACTCAAATACAGTGAAATTTAAATGTTGTTAGTAATTACTTTTGTAAAAATACAATAAATTCGGAGTTTTTTTTGAATATTTTTGATTTTTGAGTTTGTCTTAATTTTTGGAATCGAGTTTAGAAAAAAAACAAAAAAAATGGGGGGTATTTAATTTATTGTTGACAAAAAAAATTTTGGTTTAACAAGGATCAAAATACATAATAAAATACAGCCAGTTCCACTTTTAAGGTGCAAACTTCAATGAAAAATAAGCAAGATAAAATTCTCTTATTTAGGTACAAAATTCATATTCTAGGAAAATAATTTGTATAAAAAAAATTCCAAATTTTGTGCCTTTATTTGAGATTTATTTGTGCCTTAAATTTCGTTCAAAGTTTATGCCAAAAGTTTGAAACTGACTGTAATTGAATTTTTATATATTTTTAAAAAATAGATTTTTCTGATTGTATAAAAAAAAGGGATAACAAAAGAAGAGTAAGAAAATACGAAAACTAAATTTTAAAACAAAAATACCAAAATTATTGATTTAATATTTTTTACAAAAAACCAAAATTTCTGTTAGAGAATTTAGACAATCGGGATACATTTTTATAATTGATCTCTGTGTTCATACAAAATAAAACAACTGAACACTTTTCTTCACTTTTATTATTAAAATGAAATCTAAATTTATATTTTAAAACTAAAAACAATCACCTACCCAGATGAATTTCTTCTTTTAAAAAAACTGATTTCAATATTTTCACAATCTCCTCAATAGCTCTATCAAATTTCTGAAGTAGATACATTCAAAATGAAAAACTTAAGTACACACAAATTCTGTCCTTTCTTTTTGGTTCAGAGTCTTTCAATCCTTTATTCAAAGATGAACATAAATATTTTGAAAAATACTGTTTTTTAGGAATTTTCAGTTTTGTTTCTATTTCTTCTTTTTTGTAAATACCTGCTTTACCACAGAATAGAAATGAAGAATGGTATTCATTTATGGGGAAATTAATAAATTAACTGAGTAAGGATTAATTTCATACTAATTACCGACGAAACCAAAAAAACTAATTGGATAAATATCTTCTTGGTTATTTTTCTAAGATTAGGTTAGTGAGGTTTTTGAATAATAAAAAAAACGAAAAACACTATTTTTCAAAATATTTATTTTCATCTTTGAATAAAGGATTGAAAGAGTCTGAACTAAAACGAAAGGAGGGGATTTTTGTGTACCTAAGGTTTTCATTTTGAATGTCAATACTTTGTATTTTGAAAATTTTTTGGAATTGAAAACTTGTAAAAAATTTCAAAAAGTACGTTTAGACACTTTTATAAGAAAAAATAACCACCTGGATCCTTAAATAATTCAATTAAAACTAATTTCTGTTTTTTAAAAGTTTTCCAATTTGATGAATTATTCCAAATCAAAATGTCCTTTGAAAATATTCTAATTTTTATTTAAAGTCGAAAGGGTTTAAAATTATCGACATTTTATTTTTTTTAAAATAATTAAATTATTTTTAAACCTCAAATTAACCAAAAGAAATTAAGAAACAACCCTTGTTTCAAAATTAATTATTAGTTAGACATTGAACAAATATTGAAACATAAATTTCTTGTTGTTTATATCGGAAAAAAAGATTCTTTTTACAAAGTATTTATTAATGGACATTGAAAAACTCAAATCAAAAGCCAAAACAAATTCCAAATTAAAGACAAAACTTGGATTTCTTTATTTGGAAGGTCTTGAGGTTCCACAAGATTTAAAACGAGCTTATCAATTATTCCATATTGCAAGCTACGAAGGGGATAATAAAGCAAATTATTGGCTAGGTGAATGTTATTATGTTGGTTTGTATGTACACCGTAACTATTCAACAGCGTATCGGCTATTTAAAGCTGCAGCAGAAAAGAAAAACCCAAGAGGTAAGACTTTTATCAGAGTAAAAAAAAAAATCAGATCAATAACAAATTTTTTTCCAAATAAAGAAAAAAACTCCTATTACAAAAGCTCGTAGATTGGTGGTGTTTTTAAAACTGTCATTTCCCAAAATATAGATTATCCCTCAAATTTGTTATCTCAAATACAACACAAAGATATTCGTCCCAAATTTAATGAGATCTTGTGCGAAAAAATTCTCATTTTGTAGTGATCAAATTTTCATATTTTCCGAAAAAATTATAATTGTCTCATTTTGACCATTTTGAGATTCGTAGTTTATGTTTTTTCATGGAAAACAGAAGTTTAAAGGAATATAACTGATGAAATAATAATTTTCAATTTGTTTTCAATCTTATTTCATATAAAAAATTTTATCATTATTTTCAAAATTATTTGAGAAAGTATAATGGTATATTCTTGTCAAAATTAGTGAAATCGAAATAGTTATATTCTTGAAGGTTTTTGAAGAAAATTATAAAATAGGAAAAAAGTTAAGTTTCATTTTTCGCCTTTGGTAGCTGAATTGATTACAAAAATATTTCAAAAATTGGTTATTCTTCAATGAATAATCACTTTATTTTGAAACAAATTTGTTGGTAAAAACAATCTATCTAATAACTCGGTTGGGGTTTATCAACTCAATACTCAATGGTTTTCGAAATTTTTTTTGCCATGTAGTATTTCAAATGACGAGACTAATTGAAAATATTTAAAAAAATTAGTCACATCAAAAGCAAAATAAGGGTTTCTAACAATTAAGGAGTTTTTTCAGTTTTTATCGTTTTATAACTATCGTGTGTTGTAACAACGAATTGTGAAGAAAACCTCATTGGGAAAATAATGACAATTTTGATCTTTTTCCATTTGTTAAGGGTAGTGGTGTTAGTGGAATACAAAACTAATCATAATATTTATTTCAAAAAGTTTGTTTACGAAGAAATTCAAACAAGTACAAAAATTTTTTTCTAACTATTTCCATTATTGAAAATCTGATAACTTTCACTTTCAAAACAATTCTTAACAAGGAATATTTTGAAGATCAACAAATTTTTCAAAATTTCATAATATTAAAAAATAATAAAATCCTTGGCCCATTTTTATTTCAACTAACCATTAGGGAAAAAAAAGTTCAACATAGTTTTCCATTCGGAAACTTAATAAAAACTAAAAACATAAACTAAAATCAATTCAAAGAAGAAACCAAGTAGCTCCAAATAATAATATATTATATTATTTTCATTCAATCGAACAAAAACAATTTAAATCTATTTTATCAAAATCAAAATACACTTGATTGGTTTTGGAGATCCTCAAAAATCTTGAATTTTTTCAACAAATTGTTAATAAATGATTATTCAAATAACAACTCTTGGCCAAAAGGTAGTATTGAAAAAACTTTTTTTGTCTTGAATCCTCCCTTTTGTCTTTAATCATTTATTTTTTCTAATATTATTAAACATTGCAAAATACAGGGAACAAAATTTTCATTCAGCTTCCCAAAAAAAGCATTTAAAAATCCTGAAACATTTAAAATTTTTAATAATTCCAAAAAGAAACTTAAATTATTAATTAAACTTTAAGAATTTCATATTTTGATGATTTATTTTAATTCTTGAGGGTAGATGTGATTTTTTTGGAAAGTTGAATCAAAATTTTGATCATTTTATTTTGCAATTAAGAGTATTAGATCTTATTTTTCAAATTCTGTTGGTACCCAATTAAAAATCATGTTGAACAGTTTTTCCTGTTTCGCTTTTTTTCCTGGATTTTAAGGTAAAAAAATTTTCAAAAGAAAAAATTAAGCAAAATTTTCTCCTCTTAACTTATATTGGGATTTATCGTTGCAGTATTGATTACTTATTAACTTTTAGGAGTAAATTTTACTCGCAGCTGTTGAAAAAAAGCGAGTACTAAAAGTTTTCAAAAGTTGTACTTAATTCTGACTAATTTAAACAGATTAAACAGTTTTATTAACTTTTTATAAGAGGTTTAATTTCGATAATTTTGTAATCACTGTATCAATTTTTTTTAATGTTTGTTGAAGGAGCAATTTGTAAACCATTAGAAGAATTTGAAAAAAAACATGAATAATTTGAAAGACCTAAAAAATGATAATTTTTTAAAAATAATAATAAATGAAATTATCCAATTTTATGTGAATTTTAATATTTTATGTGTATGTACATGATATCACTAAAAAAAAATTATTTTTTTAATTTTGTTGCTTGAAAAAAAAAATCTATATTTAAAACAATGAATTCTAAAGTCGTCCAAAGTATCTAAAAAACTTTTTTTGTTAAAAATTATATTGAGAAAAATTAATCGAAAAATCATAACTTGAAAAAAAAATTATTTCTTGGGTAAAATAATGGATTTATACTAAAACAGGAAAAAATATTTTAAAACTATTATTAAAAGAATGGTAACAAAATAGAAAATAAAGAAACATTAATTGTTAAAACAAATGTAATAAAAGGGGTTTTTAGAATTTCACATAAATCAAGAATAATTTTTTTAAAATCAAACCAAATAATTTACTCATGCAATACTTTTATTTGAATAAATAATCGATGTTACAATAGCATATGTACTGAAATTAATCATTTTCATTAACCTTGCAATTTTTAATAATAATTCTTCAAAAAATTTTTATAAAAATATTTAAAAAAAAATTCTTTTGATTTTATTAAATAAAAGAAAAATATTTATTGTTGGAAGAAGTATAAATTACAGTCTAAATATCCTTTTACTTAAATTTCCTCAAAGGTGATTTAAGAACAAACTCATAGATTTCACGATTTTTCACGCGAAAGACATAACCAAATTTTTTTATTTTTAAAAAGCAAAATGGGAAAATTGAAAAGGGAAGAAAAAAAAAAAGAAATTTAAAAAGGGTTTATAAGAAAAAATTGGTTAAAAATTAAAAAAAAAACTAAATTAATTGTATCTTTAATTAAGGACTCCCAAATTTACAACCGCGAAACTTTTGGTTGATTTGATAATTTGATAATTGAACATTCATGATCAATTATCAAATTATTAAGTTGTTGTAATTTATTTTTGTTTTGATCTTATTTGGTTTAAACCTTTGAACCTTTTTAGACTATGCTTTTTTGTTTTTATTTTAAAAGTACCCACACTTGTGGTATTTCAGTATCATGGTATATTGACTACTTGGTATTTTTTGTTTGTAAATCTTCTACATAATAAAAAGAAAAATCAGCAGGAAAAAAATGGAAAAAAATTAAAAAAGTATCGTTTTATTTATACATACTTATGAATATGTGGGTTTCCCACCTAATTATCGATCTTTCCGAATAAACAAAACCTTTCCAACATTTTTTCTTCAATTTTTATACGCTGAGGTACAATATTTCAAGTATTTAGTGTCAAAAAAAACAATTTGGTTTTCAAAATTAGATACATGGGGTGATGTTTTGAATTTATTATATAAATATAAAAAATAAGTAAGCTAAATTTCAAAAATAGGGTCATCATGAGTATTTTCTAAATTATTGGTATATGTGTTGCGTTGACCAAATATTCTGAACCCAATATCATTTAAAAGTTATTATTGAATATTTAATATCAAGAAACAATCTTCTTTTAATGAAAATTTCCCAAAGTTGAATTCATTTTTTTGCAATTTTTCTTTCAAAATGATTCCATATTTTTATTTTTATGTTGAATGAACAAGAACATTTTTGAAAACCGTTAATATTCAAAAGATGAGATTAATTAACATTGGAGAAAGGGTTTGTAAAATTCAAAGAAAGTAAAACACCCAAGAAGTGTTTGCTTCGAAAACAAGTATCAACCAAATTTGCTTTAATGGGTTACAATGGTTCCTTGAAAAGTGAATAAATAGAGAGATCAAATAAGATCTTCTTTTCTCTTTCATTTGGAGACAATGTGATGAATGTGAACGTATTCATTTTATCTTTTTTGTACACTCAAAAAATTGTTTTTGTTTTCGTTTTCTTTTCTTTTTCTTTCTTTTGTTGAGATTCTTTTTATCTTGAAAAAGGTATCAAGGAAAGTTTGGGTTGATACCAAATGGGTAAATAGTAAAAATCTGATAACTCTGATGGAAAGTTGTTTCAAAAGGTTCTTGGAAGCAATGGTGAATCTTAAATGGATAATTTTAAGATGAAAAATCATTTCAAAAATAGGGTCAAATTTATTTTTTTCTTTATGGGTTTCTTTTCTCTATTCTTTTATTAGAAATAATAATTAAAACAGAAAAGGGTGTTTTAGACAGTTATTTTTAAGCTTTAAGTTCTGATTTTTCTGGGTTGAGTTTTGGTATTCACTAAATGAGAAACTACAATTTTTTTTCAATCAAAAATTTGCCCCTATTTTTGAAATTAAGCTTAAATGAATACAAAATTGAAAATATTTATCTTGTAACAAATGATATTCAAAATTTTTTTGACTCTATTCATCATTTTTTGATTTATCACTCAATTAATAAATTTATCAAAAATGAAATTTGTAAAAAATTTCTAATTGAATATTATTTAAAAAGGGAGAATATATATTTACCAAGGAGATTCGTTATTTCCATTATTAATTACCTTTATTTCTCCTTTTCTTTTAGAAAAAAAATCAAATGATTAGCATTTGGTGAACTGATATTTGCTTATGATTTGATATTAATAATATAAGGATCAATTATTGGAATAAACTATCAATTTATAATATATATATATATAATAAAAGATTTTCTTATGAAACCAAATAACGAATAAAATTAATAAAAACTTTAATACCAAAAGAAATTTTATATATTGTGATTTGGTTAGACAAAAAAAAAAAACATCTGATATTCAACTTTGAAATATTTGATAATAATTTTGAAAAATTTCTCTATATCTTTATAGAAATGAATTTTTCGAATGGGTTTAAAATTCCATTCTTTAAAGTGGTTTTTACTAAGTCAACTCTTATATGGATTGGAAATATTTGACTTCACAAAATCTGATATCAAAAAAATTGATGTATTTATTAATAAAAAAAAAAATAGAATCAGTATTATTTCAACACATATTCCCCCAAAACTTATATATAAAAGTGAAGCAAAAATTGACTCAGCAAGAATCACAATTGACAAAAGAAAATTTAAATTAATCTAAAAATTAATAATTCTAGAATTAGATAAACAAATTTATCTTCTTTCTTAAATTCAGAAAAAAGGAAGTAGAAAATATTAGTTGGAAATTAAAAAAATTAAAAGAATTAGCATATGAATTAGAAAATTACAGAATAGATTAAACAAAAAAAATATCGAAAATAGCTGGAGCTGGAAATGTCTTTAGGTTTTTTTTACTTTTTGAAATATAAAGAAAATATATTTATTTTTCTTTTCATTTCTCAAATTAAAAAAAAAAAAAAAAAAAAAACCTAGGTACTCTACGGCACTCTAAGTACTTGATCACACTCCTCAAAATTAAAAAAAATAATTATCATACAGAAAAATATTAACAAACAATTGTATCGTTAAGTACAGTGTTTTTTTTTTAATTTAAAAAATTATAAGAAAATTTCAATAAATTTTCGGACTATTTCTTTAATTAAAAAAAAAATTTTGAAAAAAATAAGAGAAATTTTAAATTCCTCCTTTAAATGTTAAGAAAAAAAATTTTTTTTTTTTCTCTGAAAAATTCATTATTTAAAAAAATAAATTTTTGCTCAAATAAATAAATGAAAAAAAAAAAAAAAAATAGCTTTGGGAAGGTTGGGTGATTGTTATTTTTTTGGCCATGGAGTAAAAAAAAACATTATTAAAGCAATTAATTTATATTTAGAGTCATCTGAATTTTCTGTTTCAAGATCTGAAAAGCGAATGGTCGATTGTTTCAAATTGAAGAAAAATAAAAACAATGAGAAATTAATTCAGAAATATCACGAGATTATTACACAATTAATAAAAAACGCAGAACAGAACAATGATACGAAATCACAGTTAATCTTAGGAATTTTCTATCAAAATGGCAATGGAGTTGTTGAAGATAAAGAAAGGGCATTTGGGTATTTCAAATTATCTGCGAAACAGGGCAATTTAATTGCACAAAGGAAATTGGCATTAAGTTATTTACAGGAGGGGGAGAGAAAAAATAAAGAAAAATCAAATTATTGGATGAATTTATCAGCTGATCAGGGTAATTCTGGATCAATTAACAACATTGCTATTAATTATTTAAATGGGTTTGAGGTGGAAAAGAATTTGTACAAATCAATTTTGAATTTCCGAAAAGCTAAAAAACTGAAGAATGCTAATGCTTATAACTCTTTGGGTATCTTGTATTTAAATGGCGGGGGTGTACCCAAGAATTTAAATATTGCATTCAAATTTTTTTTCAAGTCCCATTATTTAGGATCGTCCAATGGAACCGAAAGTTTAGGGTTCTACTACCAATATCACAGCAATAATTCCCATGTCAACAACAAAAATAATTCATACAAGATATACAATTATTACTTGCGTTCTGCTAAAGAAGAGAACCCAGATGCACAGTTTGCCTTGGCGATTTGTAGTTTACAGGGTATTGGGGTAACAAAATCAAAAAAGCAGGCATTTCATTTATTTAAAAAGGCTGCAGAAAATGGAAACACTGAAGCAAAAAATAGCTATGCAATATGCTACGAAAAGGGGCGTGGGTGCAAAAAAAATATACAAAAGGCCTTTGAAATCTATAAAGAAGCAGCCAAATTAAATGAAGCCAATTCTTGTTATAACTTAGGGATCTGTTATTTAAAAGGAAAAGGTGTAGATGTTGCATATGGTCGGGCCTATAAGTGGTTTAAAAGGGCAGCTCAATTTGATGATTTTCGTAACCTAAGCATTATCCAGGGCATTTCAAAATTACAATTCATTATCACAAGAAATGGGAGATATGAGGAAATCGAAAAGGTGTTGCGTAAAGGGTGTGAAATTAATGAAATTTGCCAGGCAACAAGCCAAAGTGCCTTACATTTGATATGCCAAGCATCCAATAAAAAACAATTCCAATTATTCCAATTATTAATTGACCATGGGGCAAACCCTTATTTGAAAAATCATTTAAATAAAACACCCATCGATCTCTTAAAAACAAAATCAGACAAAAAAATGTTTTGTTGCGAAATTTCAATAATAGAAGATTTTTTAAACGTTTTTCAAGCTGAAGAATTGACAGATTTAATAATTTGTAAAAAAAGGGTAAATAGGTTTTGGGTTGAGCATCGTATCGGCAGAAAATTTACAATCAATGACAATCACATTTTGTCACAATATTCGTGTCAAGAGGTGAGGCAATGGCTAAAATGGGTTTATACGGGAATCATTGAGGGAGAAAGAAGGATTATCTTGAAGATTTCAAATCATCTCAAAATAAGTACATTTCAACAAAAGACCGGCAAATGTGGTTTAATTAATGATCTCAGAATGCTTATTCAACAAACTAATTCAATGGATTTTACTTTAATCATTGATCAAAAAAATTTAAAAATGCACAAGTTTATTATGCAAACAAGATCAAATTTATTTAGAGGACTGTTTTTGAGCGTAACACAGATCTTTAACCAAGTCAGAGACTATTCAAAAAAAAGTTATCAAACTTTAAACTGCTTAAGAGATTTTATTTATTCTGACTCGTTTGCTACTAATAATTTTATAAATAATAACAACCCAAATATTTTCCATCTAATCGAAGATCTTAAGGAGGCCAAAGAGTATTACCAATTAAATAAAAAATCTAAATTAATTGATTGTTTGCATCAAATTAAAAATTATTGTAATATTAACTAATATTTAGTTCTATTTTTATTATTATTTTGATTTTTATTGGGTTTTTTTTTTGTTTTCAAAAATAAAAATTTTGTGTTGTGTTATATTTTTAAGTACCATTTTCTTATAATAATGGGTTTTTTTTTTTTCAAATTGTTATAAGAAGTATTTTGTAGAAAAAAAAATGTAAACTAAGAATGAGTAGAACATTTTTAAACATGAGAAAAAAAAAAAAAAACAATTGAGTTCCAAATGTTGTAGGGGCTAAGACTAAAGTGATTTTCAAAAATTCCGGTTTAATTTGAATATTTAAATATTTAGTCTCGCCACATCTCTAAAAATCTATAAGTACTGAAACTGAAGACAATAAATAAATTAAATATCAAAATTAATTTAGTGGGAAGAAATATTTATTTGATTTTGTTTGAAAGAAATAATCCATAAATTATTAATTAAAATTTATTTTGTTACAATTTAATACTTCTCCAAAATAATATTTCTGATCGACTAAAATAAAATTTGTTGATGGTATCTAACCTCTTGATCGATCAATAATTGTTAATAGAATTTAAACAAATTTAACCTAAACATGTTTTTGTCATGCTATCTCTCCAAAACTTTAAAACATCGATAATTTATTAGTGTTGGTTATTATTCATTTTTTGTTTTATTACTATTGTAACTTCCTAAATAATTATGTTTACATTTCAATTAGTAAATGTTTCTAATTGAGGTATTTCTTCAAGAAGTTATTAAATAAATTATTTTTTCAAAAATTGAATTTTGATGTGTTAAATATTTTGAATTGGGGTTTACTTGAATCAGAGTTTCTTTTCACCAAGTTCAACTTCTAATCTGAGGCTAAAATAATAACCAATGGGTTAAATCCGAACAATTTCTCTCAAGAATTTATTTTTTACTTTTGAAAAATAAGTTTCTATTCATTATTACTAATAGTATATTTGAATTCATTCTATTTATGGGCAATTGAATAAAATTAAAGTAAAACGTTCTTTGGTTTTATTCACTCAAACCAAATAAATATTTAAATCAATTCATTTGGGAATGTAAAAAATATTATAATTTTGTAATTAATAAATCGAATTTTTTTTTTGAAAATTCAAAAATATTTTACTAATTAATAGCTGAAAAAACACAAAAATGATCACAAAAATAATTTAAAATTGATATTTTCATTAAATTTAATTTGAGCTTCCTTATTGAACTTTGAGATAAAATTTTAATTCGAGTAATTTAATTTTAAAAAATAATTGAATATGTTTCAGGATGTGCTTAAACAAAAGTTGTGGACTGGAAAAATCTTACTGGTATTTGAATTAAAAACGGGAAAAATTTTCACTTCATTTTCAATTTCGTTTTTAAAGTAGAAATCGAAACCACAAACCCCAAGCTACTTCTTTGCGAACTCAATTTATAAAAGAAAAATATGGTAACTGAAGTGAAAATTTTTTCCAATTTATAATTCAAATAGCAGTATTATACTATCCTGTGACAAAATATGTTTTAATTTGTAGACTAAATCAATTACCCCGAATCTCGATTTCATTAAGAGTATGTTTATAACAAATTTTAAAAAATTTCTAACAAATATTCCAAATTGTGTACTTGCCAAAAACCAAAAAAAGGTAAAATCAAAAAAAAAAAGTTTAATTTCTTTTATTGAAGAATTTTACGATTTTTTTTTGTGTGTATAAAGTAATTGTCTATTTTGTGAAAGTGATCTTGGTGTTTATTAATTATGCTTTTTTTTTTTTTTTTTTTTTTTGTTTTTTTTGCTTTTTTCAAAAAAGAAAAAGAAAAAACAACAGAAAAAAAAATTAGTTAAAAAGATTTTAATACCTAAAACTTATTTCTTTTTGGATTTTGCTTGTTCGTGTTTTTTAATTCTTTGTTTTCTGTCTTCGTTTGGATCTGGTCTAATACCTCTATTTTTAGGAAGGGAGATCATTGGTCTATTTTTTCTTCCAATTACAAAGACATTTGATAATCTTGTGGCGAAGGAGTGTCCCTTTTCATCCTTGATATGGATGATGTCATATGAACCAGCATGTAATTCCTTTTTGGTGATGATTCCAATTCTTCCTGTATTTCTACCTCCTGTGATCATGACAACATTACCAACTGCGAATTTGATGAAGCCGACAATTTTGTTTTCTTTGATATCGAATTTGATTGTGTCGTTGACTTTGATTAAAGGATCTGGATATCTGAAGGTTCTTCCATCATGAGTGACAATAAATGGGATTCTTTTCATACCAATTTGTGATTTTTTGACTTTACATAATTTAAAGTTGGATTCTTTTTGAGTGATCTTATGTGCGACAAATCTTCCTTTTTCGTCATAAAGGATTCTAAAGTTTTCATTGGTTCGATCAATCGAAATGACATCTTTAAAGTTTATTTTGAAATTTAATTTTTTTTTTTTTTTTTTTTTGAATTTGTGTTGTTAGGTGTTTGAAAAAGATTTAAAAGTTAACCTTTGTTGATTGAAAATAAAAATCATAAAAGAAAAAGAAAATTGTTTTGTACCCATAAAACCAGTTGGATAGGTGTTGTCAGTTCTAACTTTTCCGTCAACTTTGACAACTCTTTGCATAAGGATCAAAGTAACTTCTTTTCCTGTTAAAGCATATTTCAATTTGTTTCTGAGTAAAAGTGTCAATGGAAGACATTCTCTTAATTTGTGTGGGCCAGTGGATGGTCTTGGTGCCTTTTTTTTTTTTTATTTTTTTTTTATTTTTTGAAAAAAGTAAATTCAATTGGTTATTTTTTGGTATTGAGCAAATTTCAAAAAAGTTTTTTTTATTGGTTTTTTTTTTTTCTTGATTGAAAAATAAAAAAAGAAAAAGATTAGTTGAAAATTGAATTTATAAACTTACCCATGTGCCACCTAATTTGTCTAACATCCAATTTTTTGGAGTGTTTAATCTTTTTAAATGTTTTCTTGGTCCTCTAGTCATTCTTTAGAAATAAAAATTATGGAAATTAAAAAAAAAATGAAAATAGATCTTATAAATTTTCCTTTTGAGCGAATATACAACAGCATACTTTAAGATGGGAATTTTCTGTTTTGTTTTTTTGGGTTTAATTTTCACTCAACTTACGGTACTAATATTGGGGAATCCCCTTGAAAATATACGAAATTTGAGTATCTTTTTGATAAGATCAAAAATTAGAAACTAACAAACGCATTTTGTATGGTGTGTTTGGATCTAAAATATCTTAAAACTCTGTCCAGGCACTAAAAATTGATAAACGTCGTGATATCTTGATTACATGTGTTTTTTTGATACTATTGTCAAGTTTAATGCAGGTTCAAAAGATTGATCGTGTTTCACAAAAGAAAAAGCGTTTTTTATTGTTATCGAAGACCTATACATCAACCATTTATAAAAACCAACAATAAACCTTAATTAATTATGGTATTGGTTTCTTAAAGTTCTATAATTTAAAATGAAATTCTAAAAATAAAAGATCAAATTGGACAATTTATCTCAAAAAATAGAGTAAATTTTTAAGAACAAATATTTTATTAAAATTTAAAAAATTCCAGAAAAATAAAAACTAAGAAAGATTTTGTAACCTATTTTAAATTTTGCTGTAAATATCAAGTAGTTTACTTTCAAAATTGATTAGAACTTAAGTATACTATGGTGTGATACTTTATATTTTATATTGTAATAAGAAGAAAAAAAAAACAAAGACTATATTTTGAAACAGATTAAAGACTTTTGGAAATGCATTATTTTACTCACTGTAAATTTAAATTTGAAACCTAAAATTTTTTTTACCCAATACTACATTCAAGATGGGTGGTGAATTACTGAAGTAGCACTTTTGGTTTTTATCTAAACACAAAATAATAAAAGAAAGAACATATAATTTTGAGAATTTTATTTTTTAGTTCTTTCAGAAGTTTCTCAAGGTTTACAATCCCTGAAAACTGAAAAAAGATTATCTTCTGTTAGGTTTGGCTACTTGTTATTTTAGTTCTTATCTAATTGATCTTGGACTTTATATGAGTTTTTAATCGTGGTTTAATAAAAAGCTTATCTTTGATTTCTTAAAAAACAATTTAGAAAAGAATTTTTTCTTTTGATTATTAAATAAAAATAAAATAAAAATCAAAAATGTGATAAAAATTTATTGATGAAAATAGACAAATATTTCATAATTGAATTGATTTTTTAAAAAATAAATTATTTTTCAAAAAATGTGTGAATTTTATCATTATTATTATTCTAAATTATTATTGTTAATTGAAGGGGAATTTGGAAAATTTTTTGTAAAAAAGTGAAAAATAGAAAAATAGGATTTATGTTTGTACAAGCCGTTTTAAGAGCTAAAACTGGAAATAAAAGAATAATAATTTAAAGTTTGAAACAGAGTATTATACTTAATATTGTGATCTTTGGTTTTGGCACTTCTATTGTTTTTAGTGTATTAAATTCGTGATCGGTTACTGGTGTCATAGTTATTTATATAGTTCATTTTATTTCTGCTATCATTGCTATTATTGATGCTGGCGGTGAAATTATAATTATTATTAATAATATTGTTTTTATTATTGATTATGTTGTTATCTTCACAATTGCAATATTGATGATACAAAAAAGCACACAGTCTTAATATCTACAAATATTCATTGCCAAGGGGAATATAATTTAATTTTATGATTTTTATTTTGAGAACAAATTTTATGTTGAAATAAAAAGTATCCTAAAATAAGTATATTGTAAAAAAATGTCACCCCTTAAAAATAAATAATAAAAAAAAAAAAAAAAAGGTATTTACAGAACCTAACCTAGAACGTTATTGTTATCCTTAAAGTTACTAGTGTTATAATTGTTGAGTTTACATATTATATCGTTGGATCATATTTTTCAATAGTGTTCTTGTACATTATTTTTGAAGAAAAAAAAAAAAAGGATGTTTATTAAAAATTGTAGCCTTTAATTTCACAAAAAAACAGGAAAAATCTTTTGGTAAATTGATAAAGACCAAACAGTAAATTATGATGTTGTAAAAAATAAAAAAATTAAACCTAATTTTGGAAACCGTAATATTCAATAGTAATTCAATTTTAAATTTAATATAAAATTCATTTATTGGCTGGTAATTTCTTAAAATATTTTTTTTTTTAAATAATAGATAGATTATTTGAAGAAATATTTATTTTGGTTTATTCAAGGGAATAAAAATAATTATTGAAAAGTCCACAAAAAGTCAAAGACAAACATTAACAATAGACAAAGAAAATTAGAATTTTTTATTGGAAAAAACTAAGGCACACTAGAGTATTATGATGAAAAGATATTATTCAAGTGTTCCTTTTTTATTGGAAAAATATTTTTTAAAAAAAAATCTAGCTCAAAATGAGATATATTAAATGACGTGGAAACTTAAAAAAGATGAAATTGAAAAATATTCACAAATTATATGATTTCTAATTGATAGTTGCTGTGAAAAAATAAATAAATTTAATTTCACTCATTTCTAATTTTAATGATAAATTTGGACTATAAAGGTAATCAAATAATACATTTGGTTAAATTGTCTAGTAATTACATCTTTTGATATATATATATATATATATTATTAACTTCTATTTTGAAACATAAAAATCACTCAAAAAAATTGAAAAATACTATATTAATGGGGTAATATACTCTTTAAATTTCATATGCTAGAATACTATTATCAACCAACTAATCAATTTATTTTACTGTATACCATTTTTATAGCCCTTTCTATTTTTCTCATATATTTATAAAAGACCAAATGTTCACTGGCTGGGAATTCAGTGGATTTATCATGTGCTGTAGAGTTCCGCCAAGATCCGTAAAATGTAGAAGAGTATAATTAAGATAATTTTTTTTTTGTTAATTGTAGAAATTAAAAGAAATTTTTTGAAATTTTCTTTTTATTAATAAAAAATTAATGACACTTTTCAAAAATTCAAAATTATGGAGTAAAAACATTGATTTAACTCAATTTTTTTAAATTTTGGAAAACCTAATGACTAGTGTCGTGAAGTGCATAGCTATTACAGAATTCAAAATTATGGAAAACCTAACGAGAGTAGATAATTTTTAATTTTGCCATTAAAATGAGATGATTATTTTATAAAATAATCTTTTAATTATTTTACTTCTTCTCTTTTTAGATTTTGATAATTGTTTTTTAATTAATCCCTTCTCACAATAAATAAAAAATAAAAAAAAAGAATAATTTTATGTAAATGCAGAACAATACTTTGTGATAACACGTATTCGAATAAAAAATGGTTAAAAAAAAATATCACTTTATCTTTTTTTTTTTTTCAAAAAAATAAATTTTGAGTTATAAATTTGAATTCGTTCTCTCTGTTTATTGAAGTTGTACTTTTTATTTTTGGCATTGAAATATTTAGGTTATAATTGATCATTTAACGAATAAGAAATATTGAAGAATTAAATAAAAAGTTATCTCAGACGAAAAATTTTCCAATCAAATATTTCAAATGTTTGTATTCTAAAATAAATGAAAAATATTTTTTTTTTTATTTGAACTATTTTCTAAAAGAAAAGCACATCTAAAAAAATATAATTTTTTACTGATTTATCAAAAAACTTTCATATCATTTTCAAAAACATTTCAATTGAATACATCAATTCTTATAAATATGCAATATTAATTAAAAAGAATGTTCTTTCGATACAATTAAAAAAAAAAAATATATATTCAAATTAAAATTAAAGGTTAATATAATTTAATATTATTTTAAAAGATGATCATCCAAAAAAATCTGATCTTGAAAAAAAAAAAACAAATTCTTTACAATAAAAAAAAAAAAAATAATATAATCGAAATTTTAAATTATTTGTGATCTTTTCGAATTTCTAGGTTCTCTTTCTAAACTCTTATTATATAGCTCTTTTTTATCGTGATTGCCTATTTCAAAGAATAGTTTTTGTATTTGATAAATTGGATAAAAGTTATAGTGTTTTATTTTACAAACTTCGATCTGAGAAATAACGTTATAAATTAATTTTAATTTGGAAAAATTTATTAACCCATCAACTTTATCTGGATGGCCATCAAAAATAAAAGTGAGATCAGTTAAATACATTCCGATGTGGGGCAAGCATGGTTTTGGAGCGTTTTTAATAACTTCCTTAAGTGTTGAATAATTCTGTAAGCTGTCTGTTAATTCCAATAGCCTTTCAAATATTTGTTGTGATTGATTTGATAATTCTGAATGTGTGAATTTTAATCTATTTACTGACGATTGCCTCAACCCAGCAATTGTCAACATTATTCCATCATAATTGTTAATTTTTTGAAAATATTCTCCTATTTTCAAAAATTTAGACAATTGCTTAACTCGATCTTTAAGCTTTAGTGGATCGATAATTTGGTTGGTAATTTCAAATGATATTCGATTAAAAGAAGAAATCATTGTTAATATGTTTTTTGCTTTATGTTTTAATCTTTCTTTTGACCATGCTTGAGTTACTAATTCTGAACTCTAAACCATAGTTGTTTAATTTAGTATAATTAAAAGAAAAAAAAAAAAAAAAAAATTGAAATTGATGATATAAAGTAATAATATAATTTTTAGAAATAATGATCAAAATATTTAAATAACGAAAATTTCAAAAAATAAAAAAAAAAAAAAATCTATTTACTCGGCATTTTTTAAAAATTGAAAATCTAATTAATGTCAATTGCCTTGCATATTCTATTGCGTCAACTTGAGATAATTCCAATTTTGGTGAAAAAATATTTTTTGGCATTATTGGATCTGGTGGTGTTTCTCTAAAAGATTTTATTTCATAATTTGGGTTTTTCGCCTTTTTTGCTAAATCTCGTATTTGTGAAAGGAGCTTTTTCGCTTTATTTTTATTATTACTGCTTGCCTTAGTTGAAAGAAAATTTTTTATCATTTCAAGTAATTGTGGACTTAAATCCGAAAATGATTTATTTATCCAATCTTGTAAGAATGACAAAACATTTTTTTGAACAATGGCTCTCATTTCATTGAATTTTTCTTCTTCTTGTTTTCTTTTAAATGATTTTGGTATTGGGACTTCATATCTTTGAATTAATTTAAAAAATAATTTTTCTGAAGTGATCCACATTGGATATGTTTCTATCAATATATCACGGAAATACAAATCTATTCATTTTTTGTAGTTTTTTGTTTTTATTTAATTTATATATTAATAAATTAAAAAAAAAAAATTCAAAGAAAAATAAAGAAAAAACAAAAGAAATAAATTTTATAAAGATGAAATTTGAAGTTTGAACAATTTTTCGGAATACTCTTTCATTCAATATAAAGTCTGAAAAAATGGATAATAGCGTGTTTTAAAGTTGTGCCCTAAAAAATGCATAGGGAGTGTTTATTTCTATCATTTTTTTTCTCTAAACTATTTCCAAAAAAGATCTGGGCAAATTTATTTTTAAAATATCTGTCGTTATTGTACGAAGTTGAGATAATAAGCAATATATTTTTCTTGAGAGGGTGATATTTATATCGCCCAGAAAGAAAAATATTTTGCTTGTTGTTGAAACAATGAGTCAAATTGCGTGAGTTATTATTTGTTGAAATAGTGTGGATCTTCAAGGAAAAAAAATAAAAACACAAAAAATAAAAAAAAATTCTTTGTAGTTTTTCATTCTTTTTAGATCTTCAAGCTAGACAAATTTTAGTATTCTTTAAAACTGTTTTAAAATAAGAGACTCTCAACCAAAAAAGTAATTGTTTCTAAATTTCAACCTTTTTAAAAAGTTATTTTCTTCATCACCCTTTTAAACTCTCAAAATAGTTAACACTCATTAATAACAACACATTTTAAAATCTATTTTTTATTCAAAAAAATATAACTGGTCAATTAAGATCTAGAGAAAATTCACATTTCTTCTATTCCCCTGTCTCTTCTGTTTTTAATAATAAGACACCATTTCCAACAACTGAGCAATTTATTTCTCATAAAAACAAAAAAAAGAGAAAAATTCAATAATACTCATAATCAGTAGAGTATTATTAAATAAAGATCTTTTTTCTTGAAATAACCAATATAAATATGTCTAGAAAAAAGTTTATTTTTTTTTTTTTTTTTTTATTTTTGAAGAGAGAAAATTGCTTTTCTCCTGTGTGCCCTAATTTCTAAACTTTTTTTTAGAAATTTTGTTAAAGAATCACAAATTTTATTATCACTTACTAATGATAATATATATGATGAATTCTTTTTTATTAATAATATCTCTGATATTATTAATTTTTTTATTTTTTTCAAAAAATTCAGATATCCAGATTTTTCGATTTATTTTATAGGCCGGACAGTCCCATAAAAAAATGATCGAAATCTTCAATGATATCAATATTTAACTTTTTCTTTACATAAATCACAATTTTTATTTTTATTTTTACTTGTTACATAAGAGTACCTATTTAAACAATTAGTAAAATTTCGAAATTTTAGAATTGTTTTTTGAAGCTTTCCAGTTTAAATATTTTTTGTTGTTTGAAATTGCAATTTTGTTGTTTTATAATTTTTTAGATATTGTTGAACTTTTCAACTAGGTGAATTTTCCAATTCGGTTAATCGAAAAACTTTTAATTCTAAATCTAATAATTTTAATCCCTTAGTGTGCCAATTAATATTTTCATTTTCCAATTTTCGAAAATTTAGTATTTTTTTTTAATTTTTTTTAAATTTAAGAAATCTAATTTTTTCTATCAATTTATATTTTCTTCGGTATACTTTTAATCTAGCGAGATCAATTTTTTGCTTCAGTTTTATAAATTAATCGAGGTGAATGGATATTAATTTGTAAGAAATTTGTGACTGATTTATTGATAAATCTATCAATTCTTTCAAAATCATTTTGTTTCAAGTCAAATATTTCAAGACCATAATAAAGTTGACTTAAAATGAGAGCTTTGAAAGAAGTTATTTTGACTCCATTGTTGAGTTTATTTTGTTGAAACAATCGATTAAGTGTTTCCAAGGACTTTTCCACTTTTTTTGAAATTATATTCAAGATGCGTGTTTTTTTCTAACCAAATCCCAAGATAAAAAATATCTTTTAATTCTTTTTTTATATTTGGTTTTTTTTATTATGTGGGTTCATCCCGAATCTTTTTATTATTTCAAAAATACTTTCTAAATTAATTTTTAGAGAGATTAATGGCCCTTTCATAATAAGAATAAGATCATCTGCATACATTTGAACATGAACAGCTAAAGTTTTTAACTTTTCTAGTAGGAAATGAGATATAAATGCGAAGAGAATTGGTGATAAGGGATCTCCTTGATAAACTCCAATTCCTTCTTTTTTTGTAATATCTCAAGAGCCAATTTTTAATTGTTTCATTTTTGATAAATTTTTTAATAGATTGATATATTAACGAGTGTTGTATAGAGTCAAAACATTTTTGTATGTCTATAGTAACTACAAAGTATTCTGTATTTTTATTTTTAATTTTTTATTTTTTTAAATTTTCTTAATAAATTTAAAACAGCAATTCTTGTTCCAAAATATTTTTTAAATCCAAATTGTTTTTTTTGAAATCAAGTCCCATGAGTCTTGAATTCCAATGTATATTAATTTTAAAAAAAATCTTGGAAGAGATTGATTTATAGAGATAGGTCGATAATTTAATGGTTCGCCTTCATCCCCCGATTTATGAATAAATAATAAATTTCTTTTTTTTAATAAAATTTATACTTTTTTTCAGTTTCGTCTGTTATCCAATTTAAAAAAATATTTTGAACTGTTTTAATAAAATAATTATAATTTAATAAATATTGAATTGGTTGGTTTTTTTAGAAACTTATAATGATTTATTTTGTCAAATTCTTTAACTGATTTATTTTTTTTGAAATTTGATTATTTCTTTAATTTTATCTTGATCAAAAATTTCCTTTATGTCAATTGGATTTAATGAATTTTTATTAATTTTAAATTTTTTAATATAATTAATTATATTTGTATTAGGTTTTTTGACTAATTGATTTTACAAAATCGTTATACACTGTGAATATGGTTTCATTATTTAAAAACATTTTTTGTAGAAGTTTCTCTTATTTTATTTAATGTTTTCCAAAAGTTTTTATTTTTATTATATTCTTCATTTATTTGATTAAGTAATTTTAAGTAATTTAATTCATTAATTTTTTTGATTTTATGTAAAGTTTCATTTTTATCAAACAATTTATAAAGTAAATTATTAATTTTTAATTTATCTTGTTTGATATCAAATACTATTCTTTCTTTCTGTTTATATTTTTTTTTAAATAAAATAAAATTTTCTTCATTTAAATTAAAATTCTGCCGAGAAAAGAATTGGAGAAAGTCTTCTTGAAATGTTGGAATATCTTTAATTTTATAGATATCATTGATTTCCCAATTTGAGTTTATTTCAAATTTATTCATAATTGTATTATGATCACTAATAAAATTTTTGATAGTCTTTGATTTATTGAGTTTTAAATTATTAAAATTTGTTAAAAAATAATCCAAATTGTTTGGTTTTCTACTTGGTTTATTATTAAGAAATATTTTAAAATTAAATTTTAAAAAGTTTATTTTTTATCATTTTTTTTAGCTTAGGTTTCAAAAAAATAATAACTTTATTAAACTCAACCCTCATAAAACTATTTAAATAATACAAAATAATTAACAATTATTTATTGTTTCTTGCTAGTAATTCAATTTGTTTGTTAGTATGGCATTACCTAAATAAAAGATATTAAAACTTCTGGATCTCAATTTTGTATCAGATATTTTTTAGGGGGGTAAAATTAGCGATTATTTTTTTCTTTTTGATCGAATAAAATCGTTTTCCTAAGAGGTTTAATCTTGAAAAAATTTTCCAATAGAATCGAAAAGCTTAAAAATGTATTTTATTGTTTCAAAAAATCATTTGTGACATTGATATATTGCTCCTTTTTTATTGAAATTAGTCGTATATTGTTTTGTCCAAAAAAAGTGCTATTTTTTTATTCATTTTTTGGATATATTTGAATGAAAATATTTTCAAATCAAAACCATAGATAATGATTCAATTGTTATTAATATTTCATTTAATTCGGTATTGGTAATTAAGGAATAGATTTACAAACAAAGAGGATTTTTTATTATTTTTTTTTACATTTACTTTTTTTGAGTTTCTTTTTTTTTTTCTTTAAAAAAGATATTTTTTTTTAGTTTCTTTTTTTTTTTTTATGAAAAAGTTAAGATGAAGAAAAATAATCAACGGTGTGGTTTGAATTTGGTGGGAAAATATTAAATAAGAGAATTGGTGGTGGTAATTTCGCTTCTTCTTATATACTGTTGTCTTGTACTGGGATTAACTTCTGGTGAGTATGGCAACAATGCATTGTACTGGGAATTAATTTTTGTAAAGTACGGTATTACGTTATCCAGGTGAAAATGGTGGTGGTGATTTTGATCATTTCGAAATAATTAACCTAAAAGGAAACAACAAACAACCCGTTCAACACTTGAGACACAAAATAGAACTTTTAATTAAGTTTAGGCAGAATTTTTTGCTTTATTTTTTTTTGCTTTCTTTTATTTAACTAAATTGAGTATAAAATACTTCTAATGACTGTAATTAAAAGATTCTGTTGACTACTCTTTGAATTAGGAGTCATAAATTTAGTCACTCCAAAACTCTCTAATTAGCAGATTAAGAGCTTTAGAGCACTTAACCCTTACCAATAAAGCCTGCTTGCTTTTTATTCTCTTTTTCTTGTTTTTAGAGTTTTTTTATCCTAGTTATAATGTAGGCAAGATTGTAGCTCATAGGATAGCTTTTCTTTAATAAATAAAAAAAAAATTTTAATTTTTAAAAAAAAACAAGTTTAGAGTTTCAGAAAGTTTCGTCAAGTGCAGTAGATTGCCGTAGGGTGCCTAGGTTTTCTTGGGGTTTTCTGTTTTATTTTTAAATCAATGGATTTTCGTTAGGTTTTTTTTACTTTTTGAAATAAACCGAAAATTTATTAAAATTTTCTGTTTATTTCAAAAATTAAAAAAAACCTAGAACACTTAACAAATAAAATAGAAAACCTCAAAAAAATCTAGAACACTTCACAAATAAACAGAAAATTCTGGAAAAGCTAACGGCAGTTGTTTTTTAATTTTAGAATAAACCAAGGTTTTTATTAATTTTTGGTTTATTTCTAAAATGAAAAAAAACCAAAAAAAAAATCAAAAAAAAAAATTTTTTTTTACAAATTAAATCAATAAATAATTCTTTAATAGTTAAAGTAATTGATTTTAAGTTTGAAAAATATTTATCAAATTTAAAATACTTTTAAAATATAATAAAATGAATGACTTCGTAAGTGTGAAATAAAATGTTTTAAAACATTTTACTATTAAAATATGAAAAAAAATCTTAATAGAACCTGAAAAATTGGATTTTTCAACAAAAATTATAAAATATCTTTAAAAATAATTTCTGTATCAAATCTCTCTTATTTACCAATAGTATTTATTATAAGCGAAGTTATTAAAAAGTGAAAAATTAGCAAAAAGTTTATGTTTTTTTTGAAAAATTTTTTCTATTAAATATTTAAAAAAATCTAAATAGAATTGTATTTCACTCCAAAAATTATAAAATACCTTTCAAAATAATTTTTGCTCAAAGCTCTCTATTTTAACGAAAAAACTTTATTATAAATGTAGATATTAAAAAAGTTAAAAAGTAGCATTGAATTTTTCAAAAATTAAAATTATCAAAAACGAGATGTGTTTAAAAGATTTTCGAAATTCGATTGGAAAAATAATAAAAGCATTTTAAAGGGAAAATTATTAAATTTCAAATTTGGTCAAATTCTCATTTTTTTTCAAAATAGTCAATTCGATTGAAATATATTTACTGTAGGCATTTAAAACATCCTTTACTGGTAGGTTAAGGTATGTTAGGGTATGTTAGGGTAGGTTAGAATATGCCTGGGTGATTTGGATGGTATACTAGAAAATTTTGGCAAGGGTTTTGAAAAAAAAAAATTAATTTTTAAGAGACCAATTAGACCTTGGCAACTTGTTTTAAGGGGAAAAATTTTCCACTTAACTTTTGTGTTCAAATTGATTTTCGAACAAATTTATGAAAATATTTAGTATTTATGATTTCGAGATTTTGGATATTCTACGATTTATGTTATAAAATACTACCAATCACAAAATAATCTTTTAGATTTTTCCACCCACAAATTCTAAAAACCATTAAAAACAATCATACCAATAAGAGTAATCAAGAAACTCTTCAAAAATATGAAAAAATTCAATTTGACCAATTTTTTTTTTGACCAAAATTTGAGAATTTAATAATATACCCATTTTAAATATAAGATTAAAAAAAAAAAAAGATTTTATGATCTACTTACCGATCGTTAATTGGTTGGTGGGTGTTATTTTGCTGATTAATTTATTTATATTTGCATATAACATGGAATCAACTAAAGTTTTTTCATTGCTTCTATAAATTATATTATTTATTGAATCGTCTTTTTCAAGCCAAATATTAATATCTGTTTTAATATCATCATCTTCCAATCCCCGAACGGTTGTTTTATTTTGGGCGTTTCTGAGTCCATCGACTTCTAAATCTGGAAGATCCAAATTACTGGAGTTTTCATCAAAATTTAAATCCCAAATTTTACTTCCTTCATGTATTGCCAATAGTAAAAGTGCAATTATTGGGCTCATCCGGTATTTATATTCGGTGTCTTGACATATTAAAAATGATAGTAATGATAGTAAAATATATTTAATATAATGATATAAATTATAAGAAATCAAGGATATAAATGGAATTTATTCCAAATTTTGTTTATCTAAATTAATTACTAGAAAGATAGGAAAGTGAAAGGGGTAGAAAAAGTATATATATATATATATATATATATATATATATATATGGTGAAAATTAAAAAAGAAATGCGGAAAAAGAAGAAAAAATTCATGATATTGTTTTTTCGATTCGTTTGTTAATTTTTTTGAAAATGAAATAAAAAAATTTTTCAATTTATCTACATAAAAAAAACTCGAGTTGATAAAAGATTATTAGCTAATAAATTAACGAAGGATCAATGAAAATGGAAAAGTAGAAAAAAAAATAAAAAGTAGAGAGAAAAAAGAAAAAAAATAGAGGTGAGAAAGAATAAAGGAAGAAATATCCATACATTGTGATGCTGTGGTAAATTCAATAAATTTTCTAATTTGTGGTTTTCCTTCAAATTCAAAATGTTGCATTATTAATTGATCTACAATTTCTTTTGATAAATAATTTGGTGAAGGTGTTTTAGAATTATTTATTAGCATTGAAAATGATTTGTGATTTGATGTTGGCCTTAATCGTTCACGAAGTCTTAGAAGATGCGGGTGGTCATTCATTAATTTGGCAACCCACTGGCCCTTATTCTGTTTGCTTTCCGAGCAAATTTCTTCTTTTGAGGGAACGTTACGATCAGAAAATGAGCGTAATTTCTTTAGTTCTTTAAATTTTGTTTTAGCTTTTTTTAAATGATCTAATAAGACTTCAGCCTTTTCTTCTAATTGGAAAATATTTGTGTCTCCCTTTCCCTTTCCATATTTTTGCAGCAAGTTTTGTTTTTTTTTTTCAATTTTATCATAATGAAATTTTTTTCTCTGATATTCTTTCTGAATTTTAGCTTTTTGTTTTTGGAGATTATTAAAAATAATAATAAATCAAAAATATAAATTAAAAGACAAATTTAAATGAAAATAAATTAAGTTTAAATATTTTGAATGCCATAGCACTTTCATTTAAGTAATATGAGAGGTCTTTCTATATTTTCTTTTTGTTTCGTTTCGTTCCATTATTTTGAAGAAATATTTTTTCTTTAAACCTTGAAATGGGGTACTTTACTCATTTCGACACATGTTAGTTAAAAATATAACTTATTGATTTTAAAAAAATTCGAGATAAAAATGTTTTTGTAAACAGCTGTTCTGTTTTTTGAAAAATTCATATTTACTCTTGTGAAAATGTTTATTATTTTAAATCCGTGTTATGATCATTTTAAAAAAATTTTTTTCAATCATATCTCTAAAATAGATGACAAACCTCAATAGAACTATTTTCTAAGATGTAAACCATTTTCCAGTCAAAGGTGTCCAGTTGTAATAGGCAAATCACATATTTTAAAGGGTTTGAATGGATATTAGAAGAAAAAATTTTAATTTTTAAAATTTCAAATTTAATTTCATTTTCGCAAATTTTTTCACATTTTTCACATTTTTCTTAGCTTTTTTTTCTATTTGTTGGATACGTAAATTCATTTGCAAATTTTTTTTTTTGAAAGATCGATAGTCACTTGGTAAAAACGTGTTATTTTAATGTTACTGAAACAGTAAAAATGATTGTAGAGAAAATATATTTATTTCTATTGGGATTTTATTTGATCTTCAATAGGAGATCAAAATTTAACATTGTTGTTTTTCTCAATTAGAATTCCGAAGAATTTTGGTTTTTCAAATTTTTAAGAAAATTTATTGATTTTTAAGTTTTATTCACTACTACGGATATCAACTATTCTTTGATGTGTATTATTCTACTTATTTCTTCTTGGCTCTTCAAAGGTTAATTATCAAAAATATAATTGATATTTGGAAATGAAAATTTTTTGGGCAACTTTCACAGAAATAACGTTTATTTTTTAATTTTTTTGGTAATACTTATTGAAGACAACTTTTAATTATTTGTTTTTGAAAAATAAACAAAAAAATGTACAAAAAAGAAAAAAATGGGGGTTCTCTCCGGGTATAATGTCCTATCTTTATCATTTTTTTTTCGAAATAAATAATTAAATGAAAGAAAGAATTGGTATGTGTTTATTCATAACTGATAAAAATTAAAAGAATTTAATTACTGGAATTTGAATTTTTTTATTTTTTATGTTATGGTTATAAGAAAAATTGGTACAATTTCACATTTTTTTTAACTATTTTTTTGAGTTGTTTAAAAGTTATCAAAATATTGTTTATGTTTGTGGTTTTAACCTCGGATTGAGTTTTTCATCATTTTAAATTGAAAATTCAAAGTTTTTAGAGTTCTTTAAGGGAAATTTTTTTATTTTTATTTCTTTTTTGGAATTTTTACAAAAATAATAATAACAATTTCTTATTATTAATTGTTGGTTACTTTAATTTGTTTATAGACTAATCTCTTATAAACATCATTCTAGTATTTATTGTTGATTACATTATTTAAAAAATAAATGGAACAAAATTTTCATTTGTTTTTTTATTATTATTATTATTGAAGAATAAGCCTAAATTACACTCTAGTTTCCCTTAGACTTAAATTCCCTTTCAGTTAATTTAAGCATAAAATCATAGATTTCACGATTATTAATTAATGAAAATAATTTCAATTTGTCTTGTTTTAAAATTAATTCATTAAGATTTATTTCTTTTAATTTGTTATGAAATATTAATCTATCTTTTTCATAGGAAGGGTATACCTATAAAAAATGATAAATATTTTCTATAATTTCCTTTTGTTCATATTTTAAACATAAAGGGTAAAATTTATTTGAATTTCTATTTATTGCATAGTAAGATCCATTTAGGCAGTTGGTAAATGTTCTGAATTTTCGAATTGTTGAACTTGACGGATAACTTAAATATCTTTGGGTTTTTTATAAATAATTTTGATTTTTAATGATTGCAAAATATTTTTGTGAAGTATCATCAAGTGCCGCCAAGTTCCTAGGTTTTTTTTAATTTGAGAAATAAAAAGAAAATTTCAAAAATTTTAGGTTTATTTCAAAAATTAAAAAAAAACTAATGGTAAACAGGATATAATTTTGTTGAATCAACTCTCTTTAATATTAAAATAAATAAATAAAAATCAGAGTTTTTCTAAAGTATTCACAAAATAATTATGGCGTAAGATAATGGGTTGTCTCTAAAATATGTAATTTTTAGGATATGAATTGTTCATAAAATGTTTTTTTCGTATTTTCTTTAAGGTTTCTGTGATTTCTGTGATTTCTGTGATTTCTGTGATTTCTGTGATTTCTGTGATTTTTGTGATTTTTGTGATTTCTGTTTCTTCTGTATTTGTTTACAATTAAAAAAAAAAAGTTCCTCGCCACATTTTTTATCTTGTGAGATTTTTTTTAAAGAACGATTATATTCAATCAACGTAGCACAGCACAATGTTTCTAAACTGAAATAGAGTTAACTCTAATTTAAATTTCGTGTTGTGAAAGGTTTTAGGTATTATTTTAGAAATTTTATTTCCCATCTTTCAACTTGTTTAATTTTTCTCTTTAATTTAAGAGTGTTCTTTGAACCTAAATCTTATTTCTTGAATTTTCCGTTTTTGTCATTTCTGTGATTCTCTTTATTTAAGCAAAAATATTTTATTTTTGGTTAACATTTAGATATAGTGTATTTCAAATTCTTTGAAAGTTATCGGGGAAAGAAGAAGTCGATAAGAAAAAAGATTCTTAAATTAAAAAATTCTGCATTTAATGGACTATTAACTCTTGTTTTTTTTTTTTTTTTGAAAAAGGTAATAGAGTAATTATTTTCACAGAGATTCAATTAAACTTGATAAACAAATTCTTTTCTAACCTTTAGAGAAAATGAGTTTACATTTTTTTAAAAGAATTTCCTTTTTCCCAATTAAATTTTCAGTCAGAAGATTGGATACTTTTTTGTTTGAATTTTTGCTTTGAAAAAGAAAAATAAAAATTTAAAAAAAAATTAATTTTAAAGAAATCTTCTCTTTTGGTAATTTTTGTGAGTTTGTATTCGCAAATAACCTTCAAACTTTAATTTTATTTTATAAATACAATTAAAATAAATCTAAATATTGAATCCTTGGAGATCGAAAAAATTGATTATTTATTTTATTCACAAATATTAATTAAATTTTTTGAAATTTAAAAGATTAGGTAATATTATTATTTTTCAAACATTCATGCTATAAACAACGAGCAGTTATTGTATTAAAATAAGTTTTTTTGATAATATTTATTTATTTTTATTCGAATTATTAATTTGAATTAATTTTATTTGTTTGAAAATCTGAGAAAAAATTGAGAAATAATAATATAATGCCTTTTGATACATTTAGTCTTTGAATTGTTACGAACTCACTGAAAAAATCAAGATTGGGTAATTAATTATTGATTATAAATAATCAAATTAAAAATAATTTCTTTAGGTTATAAGTTGGATTTTGCTGGTTTTAAAAAAGTATGTTGTGAATCATTTAAATCTTAATGTTTGGTGAGTTTTTCTTATACTTTTTGTTAAACAAAAATGAAAATATTGATTTGAACTGTTCTTTGAATCAAATATATATATATATATATATATTATTGTAATTTAAGGGAGGAGTTTAGAATTCCTCTTGTTTGCCCGAATTCCTAAACTTGATTTTAGAAATCGTATAAAAGATTCAAATATAGTTTTATTATCTACTAGAGCTAATAAAGATATTGAATCTTGTTTATTAATAATATTAAAAATATTATTATTATTTAAAATAAGTGAAAAATTATTTTTTTCTAATTCAGAAATTCAGATTTTTCGATTATTTTCATAGGCTGGGCAGTGGTTAGGTTTTCCAGAATTCAAAAGAATAGAGTAAAATCAAAGATTTTACGCAATTCTTTTGAATCCTGGAAAACCGCCGTTAGCTTTTTTTTAATTTGAGAAATAGAAAGAAAATTTTTGAAATTTTCTTTCTATTTCTCAAATTAAAAAAAAGCTAGGCACTCTACGACATGATCACAGAGAAAATGATCCAAATCTTCAATGATATCCAAATCTTTATTTGTTTTACACAATTGACAAAATTGTGTTTTATTTTTGTTCTTGATTTTTTGGTTAATAATTATTAAATGAATTATGATTTGGAAAATTTGAGTTTTTTTAATTGTTTTTATTTGATTATATAGTCATTAAACTCAAATCTTTTAAAATTAAAATTATTTTTCAAGATTAAATTCAAAAAAATATATTTTTAAAAGTTTAAAATAATTATTGTAATTTTTTTTGAGATTATTAAGTATTAGTTTTTATACTGAGTTATTCCAAAACTTTGTGATTTTGTTTTTAAATGAATTTTTGTGCGCACTTTGTCCCCGATCAATAAGGTTTCTTTCTTCTTTCAAAGGAAATAATTTTTTTTTAAATAATTTTGAAAATAAGTTGGATTTGGAACTTTTCAAAAATGAAAAAAATGGATCAAACTTTTAAAAACAATAGTTCATTTCTGGAAATGAAATTTAAAGTATGGTATTAGAGTAATCAGATTTTTACTTAGATTTTTCCATTTAAAAATAGGGTAGTTTTTTTTTTTTGAGTTGGCTATTAAATTTCAGACAAGATTTTTTAGTTTGGTTTGCTAGTTCCTTAGTGATTCGAGATTGATTAACGATCTTTTTTTTAAGAAAAAAATAAAAACGTTCTGTTGAGTGTTTGTTGTTAATTAGTCGATTTTTGGGTTATTTGATTATTTTTAAGGAAAAGAAGTTTTTTTCCTCCAGAAAATTAAAACTTTTCTTCTTTCTCATATTTTTATTATGAAGGCCTTGGATCTCAGAAAGACAAATTTACAGAGAATGTAAAGTAAAGAAGAACAAAATGGTAAAGTGAATGAAAAAATCAACAAACCTAATTCTTTCTTCTTTTTGATTTTTAAAAGCTGAAAGTTCTCTTGGTTTTTCTCAATAGCTTTTTTTATTTGGCTTGGAATGTTTTGTTCGTTCGTTGTTTTTGCTTGGATTAATTTCGCTCGTTCTTTGTTCATAATTGTTTTTTTCTTTACCTTGCTGGGTGAGTTCTCCTCTATTCTTGTTTTGAGTGAGTTCAAGATCTGTGTTGATTTTTTCAGTTTGGAGATTTTTTGGCCACGCATGATTAAGCAATTTGTTCTTTTCATTTCAAGTTCGTTGATCTCTAACAGATATTCAAAATGCTCTTGGAAGACTTTAAATTTTTCAGGTGCTCTTAATGAAAAATTGTTTTCATGCCTTTTTAGGTTGGATTTTAATGTTTCTCCTTTTTTGCGGAGTTTTGTTAAAAGCCTCTTTCTTTTTTGAAGGGAATAATAGATTTTCTTTTTATTTCCTAACGTCATTCGTGGTGTTAACACCATCACTGAATTGTTTTTTTTTGGTGAGTTACTCATTTTAAAACAAGAATTAAGATTTGAAACAATAAAGAACCAAATTTGAGAACAAAATAATGGTTTTAGAAAAAATAAATTATTTTGGGTTAATAATTTGGTGGTTTTGTCCCAAAGTTGTTCAATTTAATTTTGATGGTACAGGGGGGGTATACAATGGAAATTAATTTATTCTTTTCAGATTTCCTTTTATTTTGACAGTTTCAGCCAATAGAAAATTTTCGATCAAAGTGATACCAATTCATAATAAAAAAAAAAACAAATGTGGATTGAAATAGCTTGATTTCAAAAGACAAAAAGCTCTAAAAAGTGAAATCTCTGTTGGAGAAACCTTCAATATTATTGTTGATTTTTGAGGTTTTTGGGTAAATCATAAAAATTCTGAAAATTGTGTAACATTTAAGGATGGTTATTCAAAACAAATTCTTCATATACACTACAAAAAAGTCAGAGTTTTATTTTGGGAAGTACTCAACTGATATTTTATACAAAGATTAAAAGAAATTATTTTTTGCCTAAAAATGTTGTTTTTTTTGATTTTTATTTTTTGTTCTATTGAATTACTCTCTAAAACTTGGCTTAACTAGCCACTAGAAACACACCCAAGGAGTTTTTTTACGGTTATATTGTTCCTGGGGGTCAATTATTGGTATAAAAGTACTCATAACCCAATTAAATTGAAAAATTTGCCCCGAAACCAATATAATTCTTCTTTTTACTATTGTTCATGAAACAGTTATCCTAAAAGATAAAAAAATAAATAAGCAAAAAATCTAATTGTTGATTTTCTGATTTATGATCTAAAGTTAACCTAAAATACGAAAACATTGGGACACGCAGGATAAAAAATTAAGGGAAAAAAACTCTTTGTCTCTTGAGATCCAGAAGAACTATGAGATTTCAAAATTTTAGGAATTTGGAATTTTTTGATTGTTCAGATTCTTAGTTATAAGTAGGTAATATTTTCCAAAGCCCAATACTTTTTGTTCTTGGCAACTATTATCTAGTTACCAATAAATACCTCTAAAAAAAAATAGAGTTAGAACAATAAGGGTTGGGTTTCTTTTTTTCAGTATCAAGTTTACAACTAAGAATCTGATTGAGCAAAAAATTCCAATTTCGGGAAATTTTGAAATCTTATAGTTCTTCTGGATCTCAAGAGAAAAAGGGTTTATTTCCAGAATCTTTTTACTCACGGTTCTTTTGTAATGTCCTTTTTTAGATATTGCTTAAAATTATTTTTGAATCCTTAAAAAACCCTGAGAAAAATACCTTTATTATGTAGCTTAATTTGGGTAATTCTAATTACTTTTTACAAGTTGTCCATGACGTCTATTAACAAATAAAATCAATTCCTTTCGCCAATATGGAGTTGCCTAATAATGGTGTTTCTGTTTGAGGTTTTTTGGTATTTGAGAATATCAATAATCTGAGAATTTTCCCAAATTTTATCTGATTTTATTATTTTTTTACTCACTTTCGTTTACAGAAAACTAAATTGAGTTTAAAATATTTCTAATGACTGGGATTAAAAGGTTCTTTTGACTACTCTTTGAATTAGGTATAACAAATTTTTCACTTCAAAACTCTCTCTTTAACAGATTAAGAGCTCTTTGGCACTAAACTCATACCAACAAAGCCTACTATTTTTCATTTATTGCTTTTCTTTCTTTTTTTCTTGTAAATTATTAACTATAAAAATTATTTCTTTTCATTTTTTGATAAAAATTTCTTAGATGAATTTTAATAAAATCTACTTTAGAGCTAGAATGAAAAATTCTAAATTGGTTTTAGAGTTTCAAACAGAAAGACAATATTTTTGTTTTATCTCTCCTCAAGTAAAAACAATAAATATATCAAAGAAAAAAAAAATTAAAATATGTGATAATTTTATTTCCAAACAAATAAAACAAAAATAATATAAATATAATTAAAATATAAAATTCCTATTTCAGATTTAATATATTTCATTGTTTTGGGAAAGTGATATTTTTCTAGCTTTTTTTGGTGATTTATTTTGATTTATCTGGTTATTGATATTTAAGATTGTTGTATTTGGTTTTCTTTTCATTGGTTGGTTAAGAGTTTGAGTAGAATTTTCAAACTTTTCCCAATTTGAATTTAATCTTGTATCAATTGTTGTGTTCATTCCATTTTCTTCTGTTTCGTTATCAGACGTTTCTTCAATTTCACTTGAAGGGATTGTTGAGCTTTCTTTCAGAACATCTTCTTCTTGATCTGTCACAAGATAAGAAGACAAATTTTCTTGTTGAGATAGTCTCATAACTTCTCTTAATTTATCATTATTATTGATCATTTTCTGATATTCGCTGTAACGTGGGAAATTAAAAATATTTCCTAATTTGTTACAAACATTATCCCAATAATTTGAGAGTTCTTCAGGATCAAATAAAAAAATGTCGTCAAATTTTTTACTATTACTCGCCTGTTTTTTTAAATTGGGGCATATTTGGAAGATGATTTGATTCAAAACTTCGCTTGCATATCCAAAATTGTTCCAATCGATCCTTGCAACGTGTGTTTTTGATTCTTGGAGTTCGGTATTTAATGATTCATAGCATTCATTTAAGCCTGACAAATATTCTAATGGGATTGATGACTCACATTTTCTACCTCTTAATTTATGAATTCGATCATAACATATTTTTGGTTTGACGGACAAGTATAGACAGATTTGTGGATAAGGAACAATATTTAACATTTCTTTTCTTATCGACGAATATAGCTTATACCCTGTTAATTTTACCATGTCGTTGTTATTTGGGAGAGGTTCAAGTATAATAAAGTTTGTATTTAGAAAAAAGTTTTTAGGAAGAAAAGAAAAACAATTTAAAAATTGGGGTAAAAAAAAATTATAATTAACAATAAGTACCTTCTTCGTCAATGTTCTTATCATTGAAATTTTTTTTTGCAAAGACCCAGTCAGAGTAAATTGAACGATCAAGAATCACTCCTTTAATTTTTCTAGATTCTAATCTTTCTAAACAATGTAAATAAGTCATGAATCTTTGTCTTAATAGGTATAATTGCATTGGCAGTCCCCATTTTTTGGGATCAGCATAGTATAATTCTAAATATGGATTTTTTGCTGTTGGTTCATAAAAGACCTCATAGTCTAAGAGTCTACCAAGCTCGCGGCATAGTGTTGTTTTTCCTGCAGAAATGTTTCCTTCAATAATGATAAATGACATCTTTTAAAAATTTAGTTATTTCTTTAAAATTAGTGTTTTAAAAAAAAATGCTCAAAATTATTCAAAAAATGCTCTTTTTTTGTTTTCAAAACGGTTACTCCAAAAATATTTTCAGGAATAATATTCGTTCTTAATGTCTGAAATGGTTTTGAAAAGTGATAAAACTAAAAAAATTGAAAAGTTTCACGTTAATTTTTTTTGGAATTTTTTAAAAAAAGAAATAATTTTTTGAAAAAACTCCAGCTCTACAACATTGATCTGTGTTTGTGTGTGATCATTTTTTATTTGTAAATAATTTTTAGGAGACTAAATTATTTGAAATCAGATAAATTTTCAAGTTAAAGTCTTTTGGAAGAAAAAAATAAGAACTCATTTAGAAAGAATAAAGTTATTGTGTTCATTCTTTCAATTGATTTCTTTATCATTAAAATAAAGGAATTTATTAAAAATATCTTTCAGGGCTTTTAAAATGACAATACTTCAATAAAAAGCTTTTAAATAAACATCCAAAATGCTGATTTGTCAAAAATTTCGAAAATTAAGTTTATCTATTATTTTAGAATTTAGAAAAAGTCGAAATATTGTTTTTTAAAATATCTGATTTGGTTTTCTTTCCTCTGTTTGAAAATAAGTTCACTTCTTTGTCCATAAAATTTCTATGGTTGGTGATAGAATAAATAGAATCAAGATTACCTTGAAAACCCAAAGTTGCAATACTTTTCTTTGAATTACAAACTTGAAAAATTTTCACTTCATTTTATATTTCCTTTTTGTTTTGAGAAACAAACCCCAACTCCTTTTTTGAGAACTGTATTTATCAAAGATAAATATTGAAAAGGAAGTGAAAATTTCAAACCTTTTATGATGTAAATATGTGTACTGTAGTCAAAATAACCCTTGCAAAAAAATATAATGCGTGTTTCAAAAGAATAAGCGTGTTTTTTTGTTATAGTTGACCAATACTTTAACTAATCAAAGAAACCAATAATAAACCCTAAAAAATATGGTATTGGTTTCTTAAAGTTCTATTATTTAAAAAGAAATTCTAAAAATGAAGGATCAAATTGCAAAATTTATCCCAAAAAATAGATTAAATTTTTAAGAAAATTTTAATCATAAAAAAAACAAAGAATTTCAAAAAAAATGAGACTATTATTGAAAATTTTCAACTATTTGCATGAATAATTTAAATTTTAGTGAAAATAACCAGACCTTTACTTTCAAAATTGATTTGAACTTAGGTATACTATTTGTTAGTAGATTGGATGTTGCCTTGTTACAAGAATAAAAAAAAGCACGGATAATATTTTGAAACACGGATTATAGTCGTTGTTCACGTGTTATTTTGATCACTGTAAACCAAATAATCCCAATAAATTAGTAAAAGCCAGAATCTAAAAAAGAAATCACAATAACACCGATCCAATATTCTAAAAGAGTTCAAAGGCACTGAGATCATTAACTTGGATTCGAAATTTAACTAGTTAAAAATATTCTATTCATTTACATTTTTAGATTTTTTATTTCGCCTTTTAATAGTGATTTCAAGGAAGAGAGTGTAATTGTGTGATTTGTATTTGTTCATTTGTTGATTATTTTGTTATTTGTCTTGGTACACTTTATTGATATCGATAAATTCAGAACAATTCAATAAAAAGTATTATTCAAAATTGAAAAAAAGTCAATTATCCAAAAGAATTTCATTTTAAAATTTCAAAATAGAGAAAAACATTTAAGAACTTTAAACTATTTTGGAATACTGTACTGACATTGTAGTGATTTTACACTTTTAGATTGTGGCTTTTACTAATTTATTGGGATTATTTGGTTTACACATATTTACATCGTAAAAGGTTAGAAAATTTTCACTTCCTTTTCAATATTTATCTTTGATAAATACAGTTCTCAAAAAAGGAGTTGGGGTTTGTTTCTCAAAACAAAAAGGAAATATAAAATGAAGTGAAAATTTTTCAAGTTTGTAATTCAAAGAAAAGTATTGCAGCTTTTGGGGTTTTCAAGGGAATCTTGCTTCTATTTATTCAACCATTAACTGAAAAAAGTATTTTGAAATTTATAAATGGGTAAACGCTGGAAACACCAACTGGGTTGTTGGGTTCAAAATTTAAATGCTTTCAAATTTTGGATGATTAGCTATAGTGGTGTAAATAACCCGCTTTGACAATCTTCAACCCATTACTAAAATTTAACTAGTGTTTTTTTTTTTCAGACTTGGGTATTGGAAGATCGCAAGGCACTTATATATTCTTGGTTAGTATTTAAATTGACTTTTGAGGTTAGATCTTGAATTAATGTACATTGTTTAAAAAATATTAGATGCCTTTGTTTCAAAAATTTCATCATATTTAGAAAATTAGTGAGATTAAATGATTTTTTGATTTTTTTATAAAAAAATGAAATTTTGATCATTTTTTTTGTCAAAAAATTACATTTTAAATTTTCCATATCTTCATAATTCTTTTTTAATATTTATTTAAAGAAACCCATTTCTTGTCTATCTATTGTTATCATATTGATTTATTTCTTTTATTTCTACAGTCAGTCAATATTTTTTACATGAGTTAAATTTTAGTAATGGATTAAAATCAAAAACATGGGTTATTTACACTACTGAATATTGCAATTTTGAATAATACTTTCCATTGGATTGTTCTTAATTAATCCTAATTGGCAAAGAGTATCAATACAAACAACAAAATAGTCAACAAAAAAACAAATTGAAATCACATAATTACCAACTCTCCCTTGGAATGAAGATTAAAATTCGAAATTAAGAAAAAAATAGTTGTGTCAAATATTTCTGACCTGATTCTAAATAATATTTATTTTTATTTTATTTTTTCTTGATCAATTTGATATATTTTTCTGATTTCATTTTTTTAATTGTTCAATATGTAATACTATTACCCACTCACCCACCTTTAATGGAATTTACCTTTCATTTCGAAAAAGAAACACTGTTAAAAAACATGTTTTAGGGGGGTGGGGGGTGGGGTAACAACACCATAACAACAGCTGGGATTGAAATATCCCATTGTATTAAAAATTATATTGATGTACTTTTATGTTCAATATTCTCCAAAAATTTTAAAAAAAAATACAAAACTTTAATTTTACTAATACCAACAATTAAAATTTCATAGAAAATAAAAAAGAACAAAAAAAATTCGTAGAAATTTTATTAGATTTTTTTTGGAGATTATTTTTTTGAGATGAAAACTCAAAAACTTCTTTTTATTATCATGTTTCATTTCTATTCTGTTTATTAATTAATGTCAGATTACCAGATGAGCAAATATCCCACAAATATAAATATTTTAGAGATCTTAAAATTCTAAAAAAAAAACACAATAATAATTGTTTTTTTTCAAAATTTAAATTGACAAAAGAGAATATCAAGGCTCATTGATATTTCCAATCCACATCACCTTTTAATAATACAATATGTATTAATAGGTAATTTATTTTATTTTTTTAATATAATTTTAATATTATTAAACAATTTTATGTTTGTTAAATTAATTATTTTTTTACAACTCGTGAAATGTTTTATTAACTTTTTTATTTTTAATTAAATAATAAATTAATTTTCATTTTTACTTTATAAAACCATCATATTTTCTAGATAATTCTTTTGAATTTTTATAAATACAAATATCCCTATTGAGACCCTTTAAACCATTCTATAGTTATTAAAAACTTTTCGAAAATATTTACTTGTTTTTAATTCAACAATACAATGAAATATCTGAATAATAAAATCAAACAATAAATATTTCTATTTTATTTTCCAATCGTTAAAATTCACTATTTTTGAATTTATAAAACATTCTTGAATTCATAATAATTATTCCTTTGGTTGACAAGATTGATTTATGATTTTTATTTCAATTATAAATCATTTTTAATAATATGCGCAATTATTTGGAATATTTAGATTATACTGTTTAAGATTCAGATTACAAACCAGATTATCAATATTCATAATACTATAAAGATTAATATCAATTTTATACCTTGGAAAAAACAATTATTTATAGCCATTCTTCCAAATTAGAAAAATAATAATAAATATAAATACAAAGATCATAAAAATACAATTAATTTTGAAAAAAAAAACTAAAAGAGAGATTTTCAGGCCGTAATCAGATTAATATATAATTTTCTTTTGTTTTTAGACCTGATTATCAGATTGATGCACATTTAAGGTATTTTCAAAAAATTTGGGTAAAATTATTTTAAAATATATTTATCAAACCCAATTCCTCTTCAAATAAGTATTTAAATATCCAAAATCATTAACTACCATTTATCGATACTAGGTAAAAATTCAATTTGTTTCTTACTATTGTATTACATAAAAAAAGGTTATTAAATTTTATGGATCTCGATTTTGTCTGATATTTTTTAGGGGTTAAAAAATGGTATTTATTATTTTCTTTTTGATCAAAAAAATGATACACATAACTTTTTTAATTTTAATAAATTATCAAATAGAATTGAAAATATATAACTGCATTCGATTGTTAAAAAAACCATTTATACACTTTCCATATTTCCAGTTTTTTATCGAAATTGGTCGTATATCGCTTTCGCCAAAATAAGTGTATTTTTTTTTTTCTTTTTTGAAAATATTTCAACTTACATATTTTGAAATAAATACCTTTGCTATCGATTCAATTGGTATTAATATTAAACATAATTTGGTATTGTCGTTTAATAGATACCTCAACTAAAAAAGATGTTTTTTTTTTTTTTTTTATTGTTCAGCAGAGGTGATTCAACAAAATTACCTCCTATTTACCTGAAACTCTAAAATTGTATTTAGGATTTTTTTATCCTAACTGTAATGTAAGCAGGATTACAGCTCAAAGGATATCTTTTCTTTAAAAAATGAAAAGAATAAATTATTTCGGAAAAAAGACAAGAAAAAGAGAAAGAAAAGCAAGAAATGAAAGAGAGTCAAAAAATAATAGAAAAAAGAAAAAACTTTCAGTGAAAAGTTTTTTTTGTGCCCCAAGTGTTGAATGGGCTGGTGGTTGTTTCCTTTTATGTCGTTTTTTTGGATCGCCACCATAGGTTGTTTTAATAAAGAGTTCTAAATATTTGAACAACTATAGATCAAATGAAAAAGGCTGTTTATTAAATTTTGATTTAGAACTTTATAGATGGGTTGAATCTATAAAGTGCTGAGTTTTTAAGATTAAGATTTGGTTTTCGAAATTTTCTTTTCAGTTGCTTTGCTTTTTTTTTTTGTTATTTTTTTTTTTTTGTGTTATTTTTTTTATTATTTTAATTTATTTTAGTTTCCAAAATCTTATTTTCTGAAAACACAAGTAAAAGATAACAACTCATCAGTATTGACTCGGTCCAAGTGCCAACTATTCAAATTGCACCGAAATGCTCGATTCTGTCCACTTTAGTTGGTTTCAGATCGCGTTCGTTGGATTCAGTTCAGTTGCATAAGTCCTCGTCGAAGATCTGATCATGAACAAGTTTGGTTGGGTTAGTCATGATCAGGTCAACCAATTCTTATAATGATTTTTTATACTTTTTACCTTTCCCAAACACCTAAAAAAAACAAAAAGAGAAGGAACATAGAGCCCAAGTAACTTAAGAAGGGAAATTTGGAAAAGGTAAAAAGTATAAAAAATAAAAAAGATGTTTTTTATGAAATGTAAAAAAAAAATTCCACACCTTTTTAAGAAATACTATACATATAAAATCTTTACTTATTAAGGAATAAACTTTGAATATCAACTTATTCTCAAATTATATTTACTAACAATAGAAACACCCAGGATATTAGATACTATTAAACGCATTCTATATTTTTAATCCACGTTGGTTAAAATAATCACTTGCTATAATCACTTTTCGAACAACTGTAGTTTAAATTCAAAATATTTTACAACAGCGTTTATAACAAAATGATAGATCTAAAGATTGTTTATATTTCAAATTTTATTTTTTTACTGATCAAACCTATATTGTTCCTTTTCCAATTTTAGGATAAATTCAATTAAAATAAGAGTTTTAAATCAATGATCGAAAAATTTCACGTTTTTTTTTAATTTATAATTGGATCCAAAAATTATTATTTATTTGGTTGTGGTTTTGTTGATTTTTACTATTTAAAATGCTTCCTTAAAAACTAATTCATTAAATTTTTTTTTAACTTAAAATTAGATTATCTAATAGAACGTTAAGATAAGAATAAAAGTTCAACAATTTAACACTACCCAAAGCGGATAAAACAAATCAACTTAACATTCTATGGTGGCATTAAATTTTACGTCTGAAAAAAAAAATTTTATAAAATGCATTTTCAAAAAGTATTATTTAGACTAAAAAGTAATTAACCACATCCAAAGTAATATGGAAGTTTTTAAGATTTAATTGTAAATGTAAAAAAAGTGAAAAATTTGACTTTATGGTGACCACTCCCTTAACTTTTTTTCCTGTTTCATTTTTTTTCCCAATGGGCTCTTTCAATAATAACGCACCTTAACTACAGAGAAATTTATGAATGTACTTCCCTTAAGTAAACTATATACATATAAATATTAAAAAAAAAAATAATACAGAAGAATATTATTATGAAATTGATCAGAAAGATTAATCATTTTTCTAATTTTTTCTTTTCCAAATTAAACTAACATTTATTCTTTTTAATTCCTTTTTACGTTATGTTCAAAAACATCCTTCAAAGTTTTGGGGAAATAATTTCGCCAATCATCAAAACACCCTTTGAAGAATTTACAGAAACTTGGGGATCAATAAAAGAATTCTATTCGAACAGCAACAAATCAAACAGTATTTTTTTTTTATAAAAAAGAAATAAAAACATAACAAACACCACTTTTTTTTTGAAAAATCAAAAAAGAAAAAAATTATTTTTTTCTCATTGCAAACAACCTTTTCGATCTCTTTTATAATCTTTTCTTTTCAAAATTAAACAACCACCATAACCACAAAATAAAAAGTAAATAAAGAGAAGAACATTAGTCAATTATTTTCTGATATCAATAATCTCTTTCGATTGGTTTTACTTGAAGACGAAACACAAGGAGAAGAAAAGCCAATTGTTGAATTCTTTTTAGATCAAAGGATCTTGGAAACACTAGCACTTCTTTCGAATAAAAACGTATGATTTATTTATTTTTTTTTGTTTGCTTGTTTTATTATCAAAAGAGAAAAGGTGTTTACCCAAACCAGAAAGAATTTTAAAAAACCTTTTTTGTTTTGTTAATTCTTTTTTCTTTACATTTTTTTTATTGACACTTTTTTTAGATCCCTCACAACCTTAATAAAATTGTATTAAAAAATGTCACCCAATTTGTAAGAACACTCCCAGAATTAATCCACCATCTTGCGATCCACAACCCGATTTTATCAATTTTAACAAACGAATTAACGCAAGAATCTTTTAATTCGGAATATTTAATGGTTTTGCTTTCTTCGTTGGTTGAGTTGTTTGAAAAGAGCCCTTCAACGATTCCATTATTTTTAGAATTTGAAGATGATCCAAACCAAACAATCAAAGAAAATTCCAAAAAAAAAACAATTTCAAATTTTATTGTATTCCAAGGTTTGCTGAAAGGCTTTGAACACACGGGGGAAATTGGAGAAAGGGTTAAATTATCAATTATTAAGTGTATATGCTTACCTAACCAAGAAATTTCAAAATATATACTTGAAAAAACAACCTTTTTGCAATTAGTGACAGATTTATTAATTTCCATTTATGATTCTATCGAATTCGAAAAACCAAACAAAAAGAAGATTTCTCGAAAAGAAGATTTTTCAAAATTAAACAAATCTTTATTATACAACCATCTTGAATTTATTAATTTCCTTCGAAAAGTTACACCTCAGGTTTGTGATTTCAAATTTAATCTACTTTACTTTCTTCCCTTCCTGCTTCCTTGCTTTCTTCCTTTCTTCTTTTTTTTTTTTTTTTTTGAGCTCTTAGAAATATACCTGCATATTTTAAAGAAAGATCCTAATATTTATTAAATTTTCTTTTCTATAGGTAATTAACATTACCATTGTGGAAAAAAAGTGAAACACTGTTTTAATTGGGAACATTACTGAAAATTAAAAGTAAGATCAATTAAAAAAAGAATAAATAAATAAATAAAGACCAAATGAAGTATTCCGCACAATAACAGTTTTTTAAATACTATCTTTTGGTATGGGCTTTTCTTTGATTGCTCAATTATTAAAAATTTGTTCAAAAAATTGACTATTTTTGAGATCTCCAAAACCACACCAACAATTTCGATAAATCAAGTAGATTTAAATTGTGTTTGTTGGGTTGATTGAAAATAATATAATGGGTTATTATTTGAAGTTAATTGGTTTCTTCTTTTAATTGATTTTACTTTTCATTTTCAGGTTCTATTAATGTTCCCAATGAAAAACCGTGTTGAATTTTTTTCCAAAACGGTTATCTTAATTAACGAAAAATTATTATTATTATTATTATTATTGAAAAAATTCATTTGGAGAATAAGTCAGATAGATTTATCAACAATAATTCAAAATAAAAAATCATATCTTTATTTTTTATTTAAGAGTCTAGTTACAAACTGTAAATTTGCTCCATATTCAAGGATCTATTCATAACAAAAAAGAATAACATTGTGTAATTTTACTTCTTTTGGTTGAAAAAATTCAATTAACAAAAAAATAAAATTCATGGATCTAAATTACAAAATTCTAATAACAATAAAAAAAAAATTAAACGGATCAAAATAACAAAAAAAAAAATTAGTATTGCCTCAATGCCCAAAAATGCAATAAGAAAAATAATGTTGAAAGGAGTACCTCAGTTTCAAAATCAAAAAAATAAAAAAAAAATTCAAAGGATCTAAGATAAAAAATTCAATTTAAAAAAAAAAACTGTTTCTCAAGGATCTCAAATTACAAAAAAAATTTCAAAGAATTATCAATTTAGAAAAAGATTCAAAAGATCCTCAATGACAAAAATTCAATTAATCAAAAAAATTTACATCTGATATTGAGGAAAAAAAATAGAACACAGGATCTTAATTGGAAAAAAATTTAAATTTTGAAAAATAAGTTTGAAAGAGTTCTCAATTTCAAAAAATCAAAATTAAAAAAAAATAATTAATCTTTTTTTGTTTTATATTTCCAAATCCGTAAAATTTCTTCAATTTGAAATAAATTGTTTTCTTTCAGTACAAAATCAATTTAATTGAATTTTATCCAAGTTGTGATTGTTTTATTAGCCTCTATATTTGAAAAAGTAATGATTTTGTAATATTCTTTCTGAGGTAAAAATAACTCATTTGAAAAAAATGAAAAAAAAAAATCTTCAAGATCTCAAAAAGTGTTAAAGAGCTACACTTCGAAAAGTTACACATTTGTTTTCAAAATTATAATTCATAACGATTCAAATTGGGAATTGAGCTCCGCTCTTTGTTGTTTTTTTCTAAAAATGACCATCATTATTCATTATTGATTCTTAGAAATCTCTCATACATCACAAACTGATTTGTTTTTAATTAGTAATGAGACATTCATAAAAATTGATACAAAAATATTTTTCATTTTTCTATTTCAAAAATTTATTTTTCACACTCAAGATTTACCCTTAATAATGATATTATAATATTTTATTTTCATTATTTGTAGCTAAAAATAAAAAAACAATTACCCAAATATTGCATTTTTGCAAATAAAATTTTAATATTTTTTCAGACTTGTTTTAGATTTTTGGAAATAATTTAAAAAATCTACCAAAGTTTAATAAAATGACTTTAAATTTTGATTTTTTAAAAAAGTTCATCTCTACTTATGATGATATAAATGAAATCTTATTTTTTTTCTTTTTTCTTTTTTTCTTATGTCTTTTTATTTTTGCTTTTTCAATCATGATAATGGTTTGGATGTGTATTTTTCACGAATAATCTTGGAATCTATGATTCCACACTTAAATTATCTTTAAGAAATTCAAGTAAAAGTGCACCTATAGATGTGATTTACACTTCTTCAATAATAATAAAAAAATTTTTTTTTAGTACACCAAGAATAATTTATCAAACTGAAGCAAAAATTGATCAATCCCGAATTTCAAAATGAAAAAGAAGATATAAACAAAAAAAAATTAAAATTTCTTGGTTTTAAATATATACCATTCCATACTAATAACCCATTTTGGAGAAAAAATTACTTTTCCCATATTTTTAAAAAAATCACCACCCATCATCTATATAAACTCTAATAAACATGTTCGATGATCAGAACAATGATAAAATGTTCAAATAAAAAATTGAAAATAAAACAAAATTTTTAAAGTTTCTACTTTTTTTAAATAAATTGGTTTTTCAGAACATGAACAGGGACAAAATAGTTGTGATAATGGGAATTGTATTGATTACACAATTAATGAAGTACCATGATTTCTTTTTTAAATATTATATATAATAATAACAAGTTCTTATTGGATTATTACAAGATTAAGATCTGTTTACTATTCGCATCATTTCCATTCGTAGAACTTAAATCTTTTGCAAATTCAAACAAATACTCATTTTTACCAATTGTTTTCTTTATCATCGATCCATAAAAAAAATCATCTTTGTATTCTGAATTAACATTTTATATAAGAAATAATACAAATTACACCACTTCCAAGAAAAATGCTTATTTTTAAAAAGATAAGCATTTACACCTTGATCTGTCTTATCAAAAAAACACACCATATTTAATGTCATGATTAATTAACAGCACTAAATTGTTTACAGTGTTTAATTTTGCTTTACAAGATTTCTAATCTTTCTTTTATCTTTTTTAGTTTGATTTGCTTACCATTCATAGTTTTTTTGCTTGGGAATTTTTTTTGTTTAATATTGGAATTTGTGAAATATTTTGAATCCAAAAGAAAATAATTTCATCAAAAAATGTAAATTTTACGTTTTTTATGCAATTTTTTTACCAGATTTATTTGTCTTTCAGATCAAAAAGTCAATTATCCAAACCTTACACAAACTATTTTCCGGCTTTATGAAAAAACTTTAAATCTGAAAAAGTAAATTGTAATTTTCTTTATTCATTCTGAAAGTACTAAGAAAGTAAAAAACAAAATTTTGATAGCTTTCTTTAATTCATTCAAATTTATTTTTAAAACTCGAAATAGAGATAATATTGAATGAGTGCTTCAATTATCCCTAAGTAAATTCAGCGATAAAAAATTATTTACTTTTTAAATATTACATTTATCTAATTGTTACTTACTTTCAAAAACATTAAAAGGGAATTCGATTAAATAATTATTCCTGGGGCATTCCGAAATTTAATAATATTGTCTAGTTTCTCAATTGTTTTTAAAAATTATCAAATAGGATTTTACCTTTTTCTTTAAAATTTAGATATTTTATTTATTTATTTTTGAAGAGAGAAAATTACTTTTCTCCTGTGTGCTGTTAGGTTTTCTTGAGGTTTTCTGTTTTATTTGTTAAGTGTTCTAGGTTTTTTTGAGTTTTCTATTTATTTGTGAAGTGTTCTAGGTTTTTTTACTTTTTGAAATAAACAGAAAATTTTAATAAATTTTCGGTTTATTTCGAAAAGTAAAAAAAAACCTAACGAAAATCAATTGATTTTACGAAATAAAATAGAAAACTCAGAAAAACCTAGAACACTTAACAAATAAAACAGAAAACTTCAAGAAAATCTAGGCACTCTACGGCACTCTAAGACACTCTACGGCACTCTACGATACTTGATGGAACTTCTCTAATTTCTAAACTTTTTTTTAGAAATTTCGTTAAAGAATCACAAATTTTATTATCACTTACTAATGATAATATGTCTAAATATACGGGGAGTAATGTTTTTTTCAAAGAATTTGTTTTAATGAATATAAATATCCCAATTTGATTAGAATATTGTTCAAACTGGCACTTGATTCATTATTTTAATTCAACAAACTACAGAATCTTTTACAATAAATTAAAAAAAAATAAAAATATTCCCAACGTTTTATTATTTTTGAGTTACTTAAATCAAAATAATTAAAAAATAGTCAAAAGGGTTAGAATCCACTTGTTTTTCTTTTTCATGGGAATTGGAACAAAGAAAGAAAACATCATTTTATTTTTTTTGTAAAAATTGAAATTTGATTTGAATTTTTTTCTTTGAAAAATACAACTCCTTTTTTTGCACAGAGTGGAACACATACCACCAAAAAAAAACGATTTTCAAACCAAAATTGAAATTAAACTATTCTTTCTATGGGTTGAGAAATTAAATTTCTCCTTTTTGTTGTTTTCTTCAACCAAAAAAAAAGATAAAATATCACTACTTCCAAACATCCAAGTTACAAATGGTTTTATTTCCGAGGTTTATTTGTAATTTTTAAAACCCACTTGGTAATAAATAATCCCAAAAAATAAAACACATTAATGTGAATGAGCAATAACTCCCCGATGTCGATTAAAGATTTAATTTTTTATAGAAAAATTTCACTTCAAAAAAAGCAATTTAATACCGTTTTCCAGTCTTACTCTAAACTAAATACCCGTTTTTTGGTTTAGAATTTGAAATTGTAAAAGTGGTTTTCTGAAAATTACTCCAAAAAAAAAAAAAATCCCTTTTTAATGTTTCGAAAATTTGTAGTATTTTAATACATTACGTTTTTCAAAACAAATATATTACGGATAAATCTCTTATGATCAAAAAAACCAGTTTTTAAACTTTTAAAACCTTGTTCAATTCAAATTCCAACGAGTAACTCTACATTCAATTCCAAATTAATATATTTTTACTTATGTTTTTGCAATAAGTAAAAATTGTTTCAATTTATTATCTTTGATATTTTTTTTTCTTTATTAGTTTAATTGATCAACAGTTCCCATTCAATTTTTAATATTCACATAAGAATTAATATTATTTTTGGATGTCGATTACTGAAAATTCGAAAAAATAAAAAATGCTGAAATTGTAACGAGAGACATATAAATGATGAATTCGTTGTATTAATAATATCAGAGATATTTTTAAGGATTATTCAAATTTTATGGTTAGTGAATACTATTTTTCCACCTAGTAACATATTTAAAGACTTAAAAGAAACTTGATCTAAGGGATCTTGCTAACTTGAAAAATTTAGGTTTTTTTTGCAAAATTTTGAGTTGGGCAAAAAAAATTTCCCTTCATCAAATCCAAATTATTCTCACAAATTTTGAAGAAAAAAATTCCATTAGGAAAATGTCACTCCACTTTCTTTTATAGTATGTTAGAGTGTAGCGAGAGAGTATAAATATACTTGAAAAGAAAGTGGAGTGGTATTTTCTTAATATCAAAAAAAAACATCTTTTTAGTTTTGCCTTGTTTTGTTCAGGAAATTCAAAAAGTTTTTGGTCAAAAAATGATTTTCAAGCAAAATCTAAAAAATCCAAAATTTGCAATATTTTGACTTTTCCTCAATTCATTGTCTTTTAACGCTTTTTTCCTGTTTATAGTATTTTATTTCAACCCTCACTGAGCATAAAATTTGAATAGTTATTAATTTTTTTAATATTTAACATTTAGATATTTTTATAATCACAGAACCCATTTTTTCAGGATCAGAAATTTAAAACACTTAACTATACACATAAACCAATTTTTCACGATCAGAAATTTCAAACTTTTAATCATACTCGATAAGAGTCTAACTCATGATAATTTAATTTAATTTCCAATTTGAAGATAAATCTTGAAATAATAATTTCCTAAAATAAAGCATGCCAATTAATTAAAATGAAATATAACTAGCTCATTAAACTTTTCCAAAAAAAAAAATGAAAATATTAATTGGAAAATAGAAAACTTAAAATATAAATCTAAATAATCTTAGACAAAATTTAATAATAAATAGTTATGGATGGAAAGTGCAAGATTTTTTAAAAAATATTAGATATAACAATCATAGAAATAAATAGTTGTGTTATAGAGGTACATAAAGTGCCTCCAAGTGTCTTGGAGTACTGTAGAGTGCCTAGGTTTTTTTTTAATTTAAGAAATTAAAAAAAACCTAACGGCGGCTTTCTTGAGGTTTTCTGTTTTATCTGTGAAGTGTTCTAGGTTTTTTTTACTTTTTGAAATAAACAGAAAATTTTAATAAATTTTCGGTTTATTTCGAAAAGTAAAAAAAAACTATCGAAAAACTATAGATTTTCGGAATAAAACAGAAAATTCAAGAAAATCTAACGAAAATTTCTTTTATTTTTTCAAATAAGCATTAAACTCAAGAAAACCTAACAAAAAGTGTCCTAGGCTTTTTTTATCTTATGAAATAAAACCTAACGAAAGTGGCCTAACTTTTCCAGAATTCAAACGTATAGAGAAAAATCAAAGATTTTACTCAATGATTTTAAATTCTGTAAAAGCTAACAAATGTTTTTTTTTTTAATTCAGGAATTTTCTTTCGGAGATCCATCGGTTTTCTAATTAAAACAAAAATTAAAAAAAACCTAATGACAGTAAGAGGAAATTAGCATCGCACCTTCAAAAAAAAAGAAAAAAAAAAAAATTTGTATAATTGCGAAGTGAACAAGCTAACTTGGAGAATTATCTCAAGAATTAGTCTCCTGTGGTTTAAGAAGTTAACTTCTGAAATTAAGACAAGCTTTAATTAATTTTTTTTAATCTGGTTCTATTATTTAAAATTGTAAAAAATATATAACGACCAGATGATGTTTAAAAAAAATTAGTTATTTCCAGAAGCTTTAATCCAATTTTCAGTTAAAATTACACCCAGCTTACTTTTAGAATGTGTATAAACAATCAGAAGATTTGAGGATTAAGGATACTTGAACCCCGGATCTTTCAAATTGATACAAGTCATGTTACTGCTATACTTTATCACTTATCTTAACAAATATAATACTTTTCATTTAATTTTTTTTTTTTTTTGTTATAAAGATAAAATATTAAAAATTTTATATTAATTTCAGTAAAGTTCTAAAAGATTTAATTTTTAAAAAATATTTTTTAAATTAAAATAATAAACCATTAAAACCCCAAAAAAATTATAGGCTATTTCAGATGCACTACTTGGTATGATAAAAGAACAATTTATATCAAAAAAAATCAATGGTGGTCTTCGTGAAGCGTAAATATAACCATTTATTCTTTTTTACCTTTTATTAATTTAAATTTTTAAAAAATATTTAATTATGTTTTTCTTTATAATAGTGATGAAGATCTAATTTGCCAACAAATATATAAATTTTCTTCCTTATTTGAGCACATAATAGATCCATTTTTTGTTGAATTTTTCTTTTATCCTTTATTAATAAAAAATTCAAATTTCAAAGAAAAACAAAAATCGATTATTTCACTTCTTATTAATAGATTACCTAATTGCTCAGAACCAGTAAGAATTTTATTTGTATTTTTTTTTTATTTTTACAAAACAAAAAAATTATCTCTTTCTCAAAATATTAAACAATTTTATATAACTATTAATCCTTCTTATACGTTCTTCTTTCTTTTTCTTTTTCTTTTTCTTTTTTTCTTTCTTCCCATTTTTTTTTTTTTTTTTTCTCTTTCTTATTAATTATAAAATTCCACACCCAAAAAAAAAATAAAAAATCGAATAATAAAAATAGTATTGTTATCATTTTTTGTATCTTTTATCAGTAATCTTTAAATATTATGATGAAAAAATTTTTCAAGTACTTTTTCTTAAACGTGTCAAAAATCCAAAACTTTACAATTTTTTTAATCAATTTATTCAACAAGACTCAACTGTAAAACCTACAAAAAAGTAATATTTTATTTGCCTTTAAAAATTAGGTTATTTATAAGATCCTTAATTTTTTTTTTTTTTTCGAATTTCAAAAATTGTTTTCATTTAATAATTAGATTTCTAGGACTTTCTGTAACAAAATACAAAGGATTTGAAACAACTTCATTTCATTCTTATATTATTGATGCACAAAAAACACTAATCCATACTTTTGGGTCATGTGATGGTTGGGAATGTGAATGGGATATTGGTGAATCGCTTCAACAGAAAAAAGAACAAGAAACAAAAATAGAGAAGAAAAATGACGAAAAAGAGATCGAGAAAGAAAAAGAAATGGAGAAGGGGGAAGAGAAGCATAATGAGAATGGGGAGGAAAAGGGAAATGAAAAGGAGAAGGAAAGGGAAAAGGAAAAGGAAAAAGAGAAGGATTCTAAAGAAAAAGTAGTGGGGGGAATATTTGATGACTCGATTGAAAATTTTATCCAAATACTTTTTGGAAAACTTGAATTATTCTTTCAAAACAGTAACAGAACCAATCTTTTGCTAACAGGCATAATTTCGCGATTAACAAGATTTCCATCTAGATTAAGTAGTTCTCTTCATCAATACCTTTTTGGAACAAAAATCATTGAAAATGAGAAAACTTTATTTAGTATACTTTCTCAGCTGTCTGAAAAGGCCAAAGAAAATGTCAAAACGATCAATAACTTTGATCAAGAAATTATATTATACCGAGAGGAAGTTTTTTATAATGAGAAAAATGGGAATTTAGTGAAAAATCAGCAGAGAAATAAAAAAGTTACAAATAATTCTGAAAATATAAATCAGCACTTTTACCATTCGCTACTGATTTTTGATGAATGGGTAAAAGAATTATCTTCAATTTTGCATGTAAAAGGAATTTTTGAAGGAATTATTCAAAGCTATAAATAAATTTATATTATTTTTCTTATTTTTTAAATTAAATCAATTTTTTTTTCAAAATAATATATTTCAACAACTAAAATTTGGTTTTGAAATCAAAAAAATATACCCAATTCAAAATTAGCATCAATTTATTTTTTTTTAAATATTTTTACAATTTTTTGAAAATTTATTTTTATAATTGAGAAAGAAGTGGAAATGACACACTATATATATCCTTATATTTTAATTATCTTTCGGAAATTTAAGCGTAAAATCATAGATTTCACAATTATTACTCGAGAAAAGGAATTTTAAATAAATCCAATTTTAAGAATTGTGAAGAAGTATAAATAATTAAATGAAAAAAAAGTAGTATAAATATTCTTTTGTTTAAAGAACAACTTATTAAGGGACTAGTCTATATTAAATTTTTTTAGGTAAATTTAATAGAGATTTAGAATTTTTTTTGCCAATTACCTAGATTTGAAATCAAAGTGAAAAACGTTTTTGTATAGTAATGAAATCTGGCTAAATGACATTCATTAAATTTAGTTATTGTTTTTATAGAAATAAAAAATTTTTCCTTTTTTTCGCTTTTTTGAAAATTACTTTTTTTCAACTTTTCACAAAAACACAAAAAATAAAAAAAAATATGAGCAAGAAAGTAAAACCTTGTTGTGTTTGTGGAAGACATACAAAAAATAGTTTGAAAAATAAACCTGAAAAGGTTTTTTTGGATCTGCATGAAAAAACAGTTTGATTCTAAAAAAATATACAATATATGCTTTACTCTTAATAAAATATTTTCTTTCTTTTCTTGTACAATTCTTTTTTTTTTTCGTGAATCTACTTTTTGAGTTTACACTGTTTTTTTTTGTTGAATTTGAAGTTTTTTCAAGTATTCCCAAATTATCATTCCAAAAGTTTTTGTCAGAGTCAAAAAAAAATAAAAGAAAAGAATAAGAACTATTTTTTAAAGAAGTAATTATTGAGAAAACAAATTGAGTTCTTTATAGAGTCAAATTGGATGAACAGAAGGGAATAAGAAAATATTCACTAGTTTTAAACACATTTTTCGTTTTTATAAAAAATGAGTATAAATATTATTTTTGAGAAAATTATTAAATCCAAAATTAATCAAAAAATTCTCATCCGTTAAAGATATTTTTTTTAAAAAAATTTTTTAAAAGTCAGTTTTTTATTCAGAATTGTAAGATTTTTGAGAAAACAAGAAAAAAAAGTTCTAACTTTGAAAAAAACCTGTCTATTTTCAATTTTAAACATATTTCAAGATAAAGATTCCTTATTTAGTTATTGGTCAAAAAAAAAATTAATAGAGACTAGTCCCTTTATAGGGATTTTATGTAATTTTTATTACAGAAAAAAATTAAAAAAAATCGAAATAAAAACCCTATATTTTAATTTAGTATTTCAAGGAGAACAGAAAATTCTAAAAAAAAAAAACAAAAGGTATTCCACCATTTTTTGAGACATGATTTTTTTTGACATTTTTTAATGTAATTTATATTACATATTTTATTTTATTGAATATATTTTGGAAATGTACTTTATTTTAAAGATATATTATAATTTCTGTTCCAAAATACAATTTTATTATATATATATATATATATATATATATATATATATATATATCAAAATTAAAGTATTAAGTAAAAATGGTTAACTAAAACCATTTAAAAGTAAGAATAATAATTTTTAATTCCCCAAAAGAGATTAATTAATATGAAGAAAAGTATTTTAAGAATAAAGGAATTTCAAGAGATAGAAAAATATTTATAGAAAAGAACACTAAAATGAAGAAAAAATTAAGAATAGGTTATCATGACCTCATAAGAAGAAATTTTTGTAAAACTAGAAATTCAATAAAAATTGATAATGTGTTAATTAATTAATTATGATAATCTCATTATACTCAGAAAATACTATTACGAAAGTCAAAATTATGATAATTTTGTTCTTTTTTACCCTTTTTTAATTGAAATTGAACTTTATGATTTTTTGACCTTTTTAAACTGAAAAAAAAAATAATTGATTTTTATTTTTCTGTTCCTTTATTCATTTTCTCTAATTTCTATCAGTGATTTTTATTCAACTGAAATATTACACATAAATACTACTAATCTTCAAAATCTAAACAAAAAAATCATTTTTGTAATTTCTTTACTTGAATTAATTTGATCTAGAAATATTAGATAAGAAATTTAGTAATATACTTTAAAAATATGATAAACATATAAGAGTATGAAAATTTTAAAATAAATCAAAAAAAAAATACAATAAAAAACAAAAAAATAGAACCACAATTTTTGAAATGAAATTTACAGATTTTTTGTAACTGGGATTTCATTGAAAAGGTGTTTACAAGAAGATCATTTATGAATAATTATCTGATTTTTAAAATTCATTATAATATCTCATTTTTAAGATATATTGGGGTATTTGAAGTTTTTTTTTTTTTAAATTTGTTGTTTTATTTAAATAAAAAAAAATAAGGGTATATTATTAAATTTCAAATTTGGTCAAATTTAAAAATTGGTCAAATTGAACTTTTTCATATTTTTGAAGAGTTTCTTGATTATTATCATTGGTATGAAAGTTTTTAATGTTTTTTTATAGTTGTCGGAGGAAAAAGCAAAATGATTATTTTGTGATTGGTAGTATTTTATTACTAAATTGTAGAAAATCCAAAATTTTGAAATCATCAATAATAAATATTTTTATAAATTTGTTCGAAATCCAATTTTAACCACCAAAGTTAAGTGTAATTTTTTTTTCCCTTAAAACAAGTTGCAAAAGTCTAATTGGTCAGTTAATTATTTTTTTTTCAAAATCCTTGCTAAAATTATTTAGTATACCATTCAAACACCAAAAACCTATTCTAACCTGCCCTAACATACCTTAAAATACCCTAACATACTCGTAAAGATGTTTTTAAATACATACTGTCAATAGATTTAAATGACATTAACTTTTTTGAAAAAAATGAGAATTTGACCAATTTTGAAATTTAACCAAATTTGAAATTTAATAATTTTCCCAAAAATAATTCTATAGAAAAAAGTAGAAATAGAAAAAAAATTAAAAAAAAACTAGAAAAAATTATAATAATTAGTATAACCCAATTTTTGATGAAATTGTAAAAAAATGATTTAGTCTTAATATAAAAATACCAATACCTATTTGAGATAAAACAATATAAAACCACTTTCAAAATCATTACAAAAAAAGGTAAAAATTTGTGATAAATATGATAGCAAATACTAAAAAAATATTACGATTCCTTGAAATTTCAAAACAAGATCAAAAAATGTGTACTACAAAACAATACATGTTTTTAATATTATTTTCAGAAATGAATTTTTGTTTCTAAAGGTTAGAATTCATTCTTCTCATTGTCCAAAAGTTCAAAATCCTACAAATTTCTACTTTATTTAAAAAAAATTATTTTCTTTGAAAGAGGAGTAAAATTCTTATTATCTGGAAGGAAAATATTCAAAAAAACAAGCTTCATTAATAAAAACAACTAAATTTTACAATAACTCGGTATAAAAAATGTACTTAATAATCAAATAAAATTACAATAATTATTTTAAACTTTAAAAAAAATATAATTTTTTGATTCAAAGAAGAGTTCAAATCAATTTTTTCTTTTTATTGAAAGATAAAATATAAGAAAAAGAACCAAAGAATCAAATTAAAAATTCTCAAAATTTACTTTTTTAAAACCGAGAAAATTCAACTTGTTACCTAAAGAAATACTTTCTTGGTTGATTATTTTTTTTCAATAATTAATAACATAATCTTAATTATTTCAGTGGGCAGGTAAAAACACAATGATTAAACATATTCATCTATTTTATTATTATCTGAATTTGTTAAATTTTCAAACAAATAAAATAAATTCCTATTACTAATGAGAATATGAAAAAAAATATAACTATTATCAAATAACTTATTTGAAATAATAACAATCAGTTGTTTATATTCTAGATAATTGTAAAAGAATATTCCATAATCTTTTGGATTTCAAGAAATTAAATAAATTAATATAAATAAAATAAATGTTCTATTTTTTCAATTTCAAGGATTCAATATTTTATTTATTTTTATTATTTGTTTGAATAGGAATAAAGGATCAAGATTATTTTTTCCCTACAAACTCTAAGAAATTACTAAACGTAGTGTTATCTTCAAAATAAAAATGTTTAGTAAATTTTTCTTTTGCTAATTTGATCCAAAAATCCAAACATAAAAATTGATCACATTTTGGCTTAAAAATTAATTAGGAAAATGAAATTCTTTTCAAAATTATATTCCAATTCACTAAAGTTGATAAGTGAATTTTTCTTCTCGGGTTTAATTGAACCCTTGTGTAAATAATTATTCTGTTAACTTTGGGAAAAAAAAATCAAAAAGAGTTTTTATTTACTTTTCTATAAATTCTCTTGAATCATTGTTTTGAACAAATCCAAAAGCTCTTTCGAAGTACCATATTTTATTTTTTACAAAGAGGATTTACTAGAGAGTTTAGGTTTGTTTCTCTTCTCTTCTCTTTTTTACTCTTTTTTAATAGAAACAATAATAAGATTTTATTTTTCTTTTGGTTTTTCGGATTGAAACAAGTCGTTCAAAAAAAAATGTGATCAAAAAACTCGTTGATTCAATCCAATCTTTTGAAAAGAAATCCAAAAAAAAAAAAATTTTTGGTAATTTATTTTTCAAAAAACCTTTACTTTCGTAAAAGGAATACAAAAAACAAATAAAACTACAATAGAATCTTTGATTTTCGATCTTTAGCTTGTGGGAAAGAATCAAAAAAAAAATAATTCTTGCCACGTTTTTTTAGATTTGTCTTTTATTAAAAATTTTTAAACACAAAAAAATTTCAAAAACATTTTTTTTATTTGGTAGAGTTATCAAACAATAAACATAATCACATTTGAAACACTCTATTTTTCACTTATTCACAATATTTTCGATTTTTTTAGAGTAATTTAAATGACCAACTATGAACCCATAATTGATAGTGATCTAGATTTAATTTCGAATTGGATTAACGAAGAAGAATTGTTTCCATTGGTTTTCTCTGATGAAGGGAATACTTTTCTTTCGGACTTTTGTGCCAATGAAACAAGCGTACACCCTAGTTACGAAAAAATCTTCGATCTCCCTTCTCCTTCAAACGAAAGTGAGGACGAAGTAGAGACTACCAACAAAAACAAAAACAAAATCCAAAAAGAAAACCAAATCCAAAGCCAAAGCCAAAGCGACAACCAACAAAAAGAAGAAAACTCAAGAAACGAACCAAAAACAACAAATCTGATCCAAAAGCAAAAAGAAAACCAAAACCAAAACCAAAACAAAAACCAAAACCAAAACAAAAAAAAAAACAAAAAAAAAACAACAAACAAAAACACCAACCAAACCGACAACCAACCAAAAGAACCAAACACAAGAAACGAACCAAAACCAACAAATCTGATCGAAAAACAAAAAGAACAAACCAACCAAAAAGAGGAACCAAAGAAAGAAACCAAAAAAAGAAGTCGTTATATTATTTATAAGAAAGTAGCAAAGGCAAAAAGAAAAAGGAGACACGAGCTTATCCAAAAAATTGTTGGAAAAGAGTTGGAATTAGCAAACCGAAACGAAAAAACAAAGTTTGAGAACAAGCTATTCGGGCAGCCTGTGTATGTCAAAAACTCAATTGGCGAGACTGTTAATTTGATTGGCGATATGCCAAAATCAAAATTCAAGTTACTGAGTGTCAAACAACAAAAGGAAAGAAGGAAGTTAAAAAACCGAATAAGCGCCGAACAAAGCAGACACAATTCCCGGCAGCATTTCGATATACTGAAAAACAAAATCGAAGCATACAACAATAAAAATTCAACTTTAAATAACACAATTGGCGATTTAGAAAAAGCCACTATCGAAATGAGGGAAGAAATTGAACAACTAAAAAAAGTTTTGACCAAAAACAGTGAAACTGAAACAGAGACTGAGACTGAGACTGAAACGGAAACAGAAATTGAAATGAATTCTTTCAATCAAAACGAAAGCGAGAATGCAAGCGAAGAATTATACAACCATTGCTACGAGCCACAATGCAAAATCCGACAAACAAATTTGGCGCATTTAAGCAATTTGGAGAAAAAATTTGATTATCCCAAGAACGACAAATCTTCAAATTACTGGGACACCTTTTTCAAATCCAGTATGATGCTGTGGAGTGATTTAACGGGAATCCAAGACAAGGATATGATGGAGAAAAATAAAAACAATTTAACATTAAACCAATTCTCTTCTGGCGGGAAAAAGCAGGGATTTGTTTTTTTCATATTCTTATGTGTATTCGCCCTCGCCTTCCAAAACCTTGGTGGCTTGTCCAATTCCATGGGCAAGAAACAAAATGAAATTATCAATCAATTTGGAGAAAGAAAATTAGCTGAGCTGCCAAACAGTTCGCAATACACACCAACAAACATAAAGAAGTTTAGTAAGCAAACAGAATTCCCAATAGAATTCCAAACCAACTTCGAAACACACCTAAATACTTTACAAAGTAACCTTAATAATCATAATAATAAGATCATTCATCATCCCCACCGTAGCAATTACAATAATAATTATTACAATCCTTTCTCTTATATTAAACCTGATCAAATCACTGAAATTGATCAGTTTGGTTACCAAGAATTTTTAAACACACCAAAGAATCAAACCTCACTTTTTCATGAGAAGAACATTTAACAAAAAAAATATTAATAATTAATTAGTGAATTAATTATCTTCTATTTTTTACCAATTTTTTATTTCAAAAATTAATTTTGAAATTTAATTTTTTATTTTTTAGATTCAATTTGTAGAAATAATAATAAATACTTCTTTTTCATATTTAAATAAATGTTTCTAAATATGTTAAAAAAACTTATTTTTTTTATTCTTTCTTTTCATTTTTATTCAGTTTTTGAATGATTATCTATCATTAAACTCATTTTTTTTTTTTTCAAGGGAACAAAAATTTTCATCATTTCTTTTTTAGAAAACAAAAATGTAAAGTTTAATCAAAAATATCAACAAAATATCTCTTTATTAATTTGATTTATTTTTGAAGGGATGGATAACTTTCTATTCGCCTTGAGTAGAAAAATAATTAAAAAAAAATACTAATAATTTAGAACTTAGAAGAAGAAAAGTTAAAGTAAGAAGAAAAAATTTTTAAAAGATTATTTTTTTAAAAGTTTAATATTTCCCTACGAACCAAAAAACACTAAAAACGGAAAACTGATCAAATACTTTCCATTAATACAATTAAAAAAACTAAATGAAAAAATAAAAATAAATAAAGTTTCAATTTAACTTATTCTTGAAAACATTTTTTGCCAAAATCATTGAATTCACACTTGAAATTATGTATATTTTTAGATTCAGTATCTTGTTTTAACTCATTTACTAAAACAAATTCTAAATTATGGGAATTTTCTTTTCACAAAAGGCACAAATTTGGTCCTCAAATGTTTTTTTTAGTTTTAAATGGTAAAATTAAAAAAAAAGTTCAACTAAAAAGATAAACTCTCTGAAAAAGCATTCTAATTTAATATATTAACTAATTCTTTGATTTCAAACTTTTCTCAACCCCAATTTTTTCAAAAAAAAAATAAAAAAGTGCACAGTAATTCCAAAAAATATTTTCAATATTCAAAAGTTGAGAGTGTTTTTATTCTAAAAAAATTTATCCCAGTGGTTAATTGAATCAAGTATGAAGCTAGATTTCGTAAAATATTAATCAGAAAAAAATAGAGCTTAATTTTATTAAGGACATATATGCATTCATAACCTTCTAACAGTCTGAAAAAGAATAATTTTTTTTTTTGAGTTTGTCAATTATTCTTCATTAGGAAAATTTCACACTTTTTGAATCATTTAATAATAAGGGGTTTAATGAGATGGAGTCAACACTTAATAGCATTTTTATTAACAAGATCCACTCTTCACCCCTTTATGTTTTCAGATTTACAAGCCATTTCTTTTGTAAAAAAAAAAAAAAAAAAAAATAGATTTAGTTCATCAAGTCGAAATGTTAGTAGATTACTTAATTTTAATAATGGAAAGGCAAACATCCAAAAATATACAAAAAATTGATAATAATTTTATAAAATTATTCAAGTATTTTGAATGAACCCAAATAAAGATAAAACTTTACAATCAAATACGTTATCATAAATTCAATATTTAGGAATTTGGATAAAAAGAGAAACATTTTAAAAAAAAACATTAAGAAAGTAAAATATGATTTTTAAAATGTTATAAGATGTTTAATCTACAATATTTAACCTTTGTGATACAATTAAAAAGTGTTGAGGATATAAGTATTTTTCAATTATTTTATTGATTTGTTATCTTTAACCTAAATATAAAAAATTTTGACTCAATTGATATTTAATTAAATAAAATAAGTTGTAGAATTAATAATTAACCCATATTCCACAAAAATAATTGATAAAACCAGATCAAAAATAGACAAATTCGGAATTTCAATCCTTAGAGGAATTCTATAAAAAATCAAAAAGACATTTGAAATTCTGGGGTTTAAAAATATTTCAAAAAAAATGTAAAATTTTAAAAAAAGACAATGGAAATATTACTTGGGAAACAGAATCTTTAAAATCAGGAGTTGCAGATTTAAATCTATTTAGAGAAAATGTAATAATGAATAGTTCGAGATGGAAAGATCAAGAATATGTAAAAACTTTTAGAGAATAATAATGTAAATAAACAATTGTATTGTAAAGTTTTTTGTCAAGTATAAATATTTTCTTGAAGTTTTCGGTTTATTCTGCAAATATATTGCTTTTCAGAACAAATAGAATACGCAAGAAATCCTCATGGTAATCTATTGATTTTTTAAATAAAAAGAAAAATAAAACAAACCTAAGGACGGTTTTCCAGAATTCAAAAGAATAGAGTAAAATCAATGATTTAACTTAATTCTTTGTAATTCTGGAAAAACCAAGTCATTTTTCTTGAATTTTTTGTTTTATCCTCTAAATCTATTGATATTCGGAATAAACAGAAAACTCAAGAAAATCGAACACAATTTGTACTATTTTTTTTTACCTTATGAAATAAAACCTAACGAAAGTGGCCCAACTTTTCCAGAATTCAAAGGTATAGAGAAAAATCATTGATTGTACTCAATTCTTTTAAATTCTGGAAAACCTAAAGAATTTTTATTTTTGTAATTTAAAAGGATTTAATCGAAAAATTATTAAATTTTCATTTTATTTCTCAAATTAAAAAAAAATCCTGATAAAAATATTTAAAAATTAAGAGTCTACTTTTATATTAAAACCAATAATTTCAAAATATCACCTAAATAGATATTCTTATGTTTGTGATATGAATAAAAAAAACAATTTCTGATAATTTATGCAAAAAATACTTCTATTTAAAGATAGATGAAAATTGCCATCTTTTTTTTTTTGCAACTTTTCATTTCATAAAGAAATCAAATAATTTGGATCGAATAATTAATTTGAATTAATAATAGTAAGAAGGATAATATCTTTGATATTATTCATAATAATGATCTATTATTTATTTTGTCATTGATAAACAATGAATAGAATTGCGATTTTTGTTTTTGTATTTCGATTCAAAAATTATAAATAAAACATTGTTATATGTGGAAATTATTTATCTCCCCTCTAAAATAAAAATAAATGAAAATTTAAATTTTGAATAAAAAATTATCCTTTATTTATTAATTTTACGAAACCCAAAAATTTCGAAAATTTGAAATAAATTATTTACTTTCATGAAAAAGTGATTTAATCCAATTTAATCCATTTTATGGTTACTTTATTATTTTTTATATCTGACATAGCAAGGCTTTATTAATAATCTCCCAATAAAAATAACTTATTAGTGGAAAGAAAAATTGAAAAAAAAATAACAAAATCTTCAAGATCTCAAAAAGCACAAAGATGGACACTTCTAAATCTGAACAATTCACTTGAAATTTAATATCACCAACCTTTTAAATTAGAAATTGATGTCTCACTCTTAAGTCCTTTTTTCTAAAAATACTCGTTTGTCATTGTTGATTCTTGGATCCCCATCATGAAATCAATACTTATTTGATATTATTTGTAATTAGTTATTCAAAAAAATTATATATTTTATTTTTTAATTAAACCAATTGTTTTACTACAGATCAACTTTTCCCTTTGGTGTAGAAATCAAGATACAAGGAAAAAATTTTCAATATTTTTCTACCTATTTTTTATTGTTCAATAAAGATAAATGAAACTGAAATTGCTCAAACTGGATAAATATCCATTATCAGAATCTTAAAGCTAATTTCACAAGAAAAGGAAAATCTTTACAAAAAATCCAAAAAATTTAATTTTACGAATGTTGACAATTAAAATCTCAAATTTGGAAAATTGAACATCCTTAAATTCTGGTTTTAATTGAATATTTTGGTATCTATTTGAATTCAAATAATTAGTCTAGTTTTTAGGACTTGTTTTTTTGTTTTAAAATGAAGGAATATAAGAACTAAAAAAAATTTGAAAAAGAGAACTATGATAACTATTTTAAACCTAAAAATAATTTGATGGTTTTTTTCCAGTATGCATTTTTTTTGACGTGATTAATTATAAACTTTGGATAAATAAATCTATTCCATTTTTTGATTTTTCAAAAATGAATGTTCCACTTATTGAACAATAAATAAAACTGTCTGAAAAAAATAAGAGTCTGAGAGAGATATAGATTTGGTATTTTCATTATTAAAATTGAAAAATGCCAAAAAATAAAAATTTGAAACACACAAAATGAAAAGACAAAATAGAAAATTTTTATGATCAGTGATCAAATGGAAAAATTTGAAATTAAGAAGAAAAAAAAAAGGAGTTAATACGAATTATTCGGTTTAAATTCCTTTTCTTTGACTTTTCATTTTTTTTACATCTTACAATTTTAATTTTATCAAACATTTCTTGTTAAGGTGAAATACCAGCAATTTATCTTCTTTACCAAACCAGTTTTCACAGTTTTAAATCTTCTCTCTCAATTATTGAGTGCAAGTATAATAGTTGCCAGAAATAAAACAAAATTGATAAAAAAAAATTATGAAAACTGTTGTATTAAAAACGAATTTGGGTGTTTTTATCCTTAGTTTTCTAGTTCTCGTGTTAATTCAATGCTACCAAGTCAATGTTCATGAAGAAACTAGCACTTATGTTTTACCTTTGCACTTCAGCTATGGATTGGTAAAAGGAGCTAAAATTGAAATAGAATTTACTTGTGATGAAGCAATCTCCTTATACGCTGTCCTTCTGAATTCCCAACAACTGGTAAGTTGCCTTGATTTCTTGTTTCAACTTTTTTTTTTCTTTAGAATCTACATCTGGATTTACAGCCTTTTTTTTTTTTTTAAGAAAGTGTCATTTTTTTTTTTGAATAAAAAATGATCCGATTGGATGCTTGAGAATACAAAAAGTCAAAAACATTTTTGTTGAGATCAATATTCTGTATGACATCCACACTTTTACCTAAAAATAATTACCTTTAAAATATTAATAATCACCATTATTATAATGGGTCTTTTCAATTATATCAAAAAATAGCAAGATTTATTAAAAGCAGAATTATCGTATCCAAAAAAAAGTTATGTGCACCCATGCAAAATCCAGACACAAAACAGATTTGAATTCAAAAATTATATTAAGAAGGTAATAAACATTTCCAAAACTGATCAATACACCATAGGTATCTTAAATTGCAAACAAGAATTAATAACAATTGATGGGAAAGTACATTACCAAAATACATTCAGGCCAGAGTTTCCAGAAGGAAAACAGTATTCTCCAGAAATTTATGGTTGTGCTAGTATAATTAACATCCTTTTTTTTATTATTTGGACAAGGTTATTGGTTAAAAACTGGAAAATTCGCAAGTCCTTTCAAATTTGTATTTGGTTGATTTTTTTAGCAAAAAATGCACAATTAATCTTAAATATGATCAATAGCGTACAATTGCTCACAAAAAAACAATCGTTTCAAACAATATCTGTAATATCAAATATACTACATGCTCTTGTTCGTGACAGTACTTTAATTCTGGTGCTTCTTGTAAATGTTTTTTTTATTTTTATTTTTTTACAATACAATACCCTAATGATTAAAATTAAGATTATGGATCTTTTAAATGAATAACGGGATCATAAAAATGGAATTATGTGTTCATTATTTTTGAAATTGACTTGTTAAAAAACAACTGTTCTTTCAATTTAAACATCAACCCAGAAAAACATATTTGTTTGAAAAATTATATTTAAAATTTTTTTTACTATATTTATGTGATTAAAAACCACCAAGTAGAAACCCAAAATTAACGAGTTTTGTTTTTGAAGGTAAACCGTATTATTGTCCCATACTTCAAATGTCTCTAATAATTCCCTTTGTAAAATACACTGTTTTAAATAATTTGTGTTTTTAACTTTAACCCCTGTTAAAAATTTAACCCTTCTCAAAATATTGTACTAGTGAAGAGATAAAAGAAGATGATCAATTTGATGAACTAACAATATTTCAACAAAAAATATGGTTCTGTAAATAAATTTTACAAAAGAGTTATTAAGATATTGAAAAATTAAGAACAACATTTCCAGGTGAGAACGATGAAATTGTTGATAAAAACACTATTGAAAGAGTTTTATAATCTTAGTTAACCCCCGACTCCCTAGGAATTTCTTTTACAATAAAATAATAAATTTGTATAATTCCAACAATTTTCATAATTACAACCCTTTCTTATTGAATCCTTTAAAATTTGTTTTTAATATTTTAGAATTTCCATTTCAAATAAAAAAACTCACATTAAGTCCTCTGGTTGTACTAAATATTGTTTTTAGTTATTTTTATACGTTTGAAATGTTTTCAAGCTTGGGCCTGTTCTCAAAAATCTCATAAAGTTTACCACTTTTAAAAAATTTTCCATTAAAGTCCTAATATTTTTGTTTTTAACTTCTTTCACAAGGAAATTATAAATTATCATATATACAATATTGTTTCAGAAAACTCTTAGAAGAATTTAGCTCTTGATTTGTACAATATTGAATGAAAATTAAAAAGTAAGAAAACACTTGAAACATCTGAAAACGAATAAAAAGTTTAATGTACTCTCTGATTTCTTTTTATTTAACAATTAAAATATTTATTCTATTTTTTTTTTTTTTTTGAAATAACTTTCTGTAATATATATATATATATATATATATATATATATATATATATATATATCCCTTAGCACCCCGGATTTGCCAAAATTTCATCAAGTTTTTTAAATTAGATTTAAAATGATATTGATCTAATAATATATTAATTTTCTTATTTGTCTTTAATCCAGATTTGAATTATAATAAAACATTAAAATAGTTCAAAGATAAAGTAGTTAAGTTATTGATTTTTTTTTTGAAATTGAAAAAACAAATAATAATTATTCATTTTTACATTTTTTTTAAAGATTTTTATTTTTATTTTGTTTTTTTAAATCAGAAATTTTATTACATTAATAGTAATTCAAAACTCAATACATTGATTTATTAATAATAACCACCAAACAATTTTGCTAATTTTATGATAAAAAAAATAAATAAAAAAAGAAATTACTTTGAAATTTAATTTTTTTTTTTAGAAAAAATTTCAATAAATATCCAATTAAGAGAAAAATAAAATTTATTTCTTTAGGTCAAAATTAAATTTTTAATATGATTAATTTTCTAAAACTTTTATTTAAGCAATAGGTAATAATTGAAAATCAAAAAAAAAAAAAAAATTGTAAAATAATATCAATTTATTAAATTGGAATAAAACAAATATAAATTACTTTTTAATAGATAAAATATTTATTTAACCCTAAATTTAAAATAAAATAAAAATAACTCTTAAATATTATTCCAATATAATAAAATAATCTCCGAAACCAATTTTTTTTATTGCATTTTGTTATTGGTAAAAATTTGAATAATATATTTGTGATATTTAGATTTTTCCTTAATAAATTAATCCAGATCTTGTTTAATATGTTCTGATACATGATCTCTAATTCAACAATATTGTTTATTTTATGCCTAGATTTTAAAAAGTCAAAAATTAAAAAAAATTGTAAAAAATAATAAAAAAAATCAATTATTAATCTGACTCGAACTATTGGCCAAATCATTTAAAATTAAAAAAAAATCTTGATGAAAAAATTGTAAAATTTTGCAATGAAAAAAAATATGATTTTTTTTTCTAATTTAATTTATATTTTTTTTTATTTTTAAATTATTTAGAATCTAATATAGATATTGATATTGAATAGTAATCAATAGATAAAACAAATTTTCTATGTGATGTTAAAATAACTTTTATAATGAATAAATTATTTAATCAAGCATTTTAGGCAATTTTGGGGTGCAAAGGTCCCCCAAAAAATTTCCAGTAAAGTATGATGTGTTTTAAATGTTAAAAATAAGAGGTTTTTGATGTCTAGACAAACTTTTCAAAAAAAAAAAAAATTTATTTTGACAAAATTTGAAAAAATAATAAAATCACAATAACCAAAAAAAAATTCCCAATGTTGAACAATTTTTTTCAAGTTATTTTTTTATTTTAAGTAACTATACAATTTTTAATTATAAAATTTTCTTTCTAAGATAATTGATTATTAATTCTATACTTTATTATCCTTTGATAACATTTCAAATTAAAATTTTTGTTTGAAATGTTTTTAGGTTATTTGGGGTGCTAAGGGATATAAACTGAAATTCAAAATTTTCCACACAGCTAAAATGTTCCAAAGAATCACAATAAAACAATTTCATTGAAATTGTAAATAATTTTGAATTTTGTAAAATATGAAAATCATTTTTTCATCTTTTAGTTTTTGTTTTCGTTTCATTTTTTGAATTACGTAACTCGTTTTGTTAGAGCAACATTTTTTTTTCAATATTTGATATTTTGTTAAAGTTGAGTTGTTCCAAATAGAAGAACTCAAATAAAATTAATTGGTATCTAACCATTTGATTGATCAATATTCGTAATAGAATTTCAACAAATTTACCCAATGTATTTTTTTTTTTTGCCCCTCTACAAATTTTTTAGCACACCCTTGATTTATTTGTATTAATAATTATTTATTTTTTTTGTTTTGTGAGTATTGTAATTTATAAACAAGTGTTAACACTTCAATTAGTGAATTGTTCGAATTTGGTATTTCTTCCTGAATCATTAAATAACTTTTTTTCTTTCACAAACCGAATTTTGGCGTGTTAAAAATTTTGAATTGGGGTTTTGATGAAAAAATTAAACTTGATTAAATAAAAAAATATTAGATTAGAAATTTACCAAACTACATTTTTTTTTGTAAAAATTTTCCTCACCATTGAACTATCATCCTTTTTACATCCATTCACACATGTTTTTTTTTTAATTTCTCACCCTTATTACAATATAAATATTTTACAAAGTTTATAGAAAAATTATTGATGAAAAAGAAAGAAAAAATATACATAATCTCTGAACTAAAAAATTATTATTTTAGATTTATACCTAAACTTTGCACCTTTGTTCATACAAATCCCTCTAAAAAACAAATTGGGTTATGTAATTTGAGTTGATAAATTATAAACCAAAATTAGCCCCAATTGAATAGTATTATATAAAATTCGGATAATTACCATAAATTTGAAAAAAAAAATTATTCATTATTTATTAAATAACCATAGTATCTTTTAAATTTATTTCCCACCAATCTCTTCAAATCAATAACTGATTAACATTATTTAATATTTTCAAAATCAGAATCTCTAAAATAATTTTTATATTGATTTATCTCAGTTAAATTGAAGAGAAGAAATCTAAAATGAAGATTTCAAAAATATGGAATTATTTGCATGATTTAAATAAAAGAAAAATTTTTTATGAAATTCTTTACTATTAACCAGTTGTAATTATACATAGATTTTATGATTTATTAATAATTAATTTAATAAAAAAATTATTTTATTGAACTAACAAAAAAAAAAATCTCAACATTAATCAAATAAAAAACAATTCCATAATTTCAATTTATTAATCGTAGTTTACCAAATAACATTATTTTATACTAAATAATAAAAAAATAATTATTTATTTATTTATTAATTTAAATATTACTCTCTTTAACCATTTTAGATTGCTTTAGGATTTACAACTGTTCGATCAACTCTTACAATAAATGAAAAAATAACAATATCAATTTATTCGATATTATATACATTTTTTGATATATTTAATTTAAATTGTGAAGAGACCTTTGGGAAACAATCAAATAAATGCACTACCTTTTATTTAATTAGTAATGGCTTACATTTTTTCATCACTTTTGCAAGTAAGTTTTTGTTTTTATTTTATTTTTTATTTTATTTTTTTTTTGAATCAAAGTTGCTTATTTTATTGAATTGTAAATTAATAACAGAATATATTTATAAATGATTTCAAAAAAAAAAAAAAAAAAAAAAAAGAATTCTGTTAATTTTTTTTTTTAATATCTTTTTCAAACATCATTAAACTATTTAAATCTATTGAAATTTGGTATACAATTATTTGGTGTTATTTCTTAATATGATAATTCAATTTGTTTGTTTGATATTACACTGTTCAAATAAAAGATATCAAAGTTTCTTATCACAATTTTGAGGATATTTTTAAAGGCCAAAATTAGGTATTTTTATTTTTAATATTTGATCATAAACAAATTTTTTTTTATCTTCCAATGCTGTTTAATATTGATAAAATTTCACACCCAATGCTAAGTTCTATACTTCATTTTGTTTTTTTAGGAAGTTAGTATATTTTAATATTTTGAAAATTTTTAATTGTATGAACCTGTCTACAAAAAATATTGATTTTTTGAGTGTTAATGGGATATTTAAATTTTGGAATCAAAATATAATTAATTACTCTATTTGTGAAAAGAAAAATGTTTAATCAAAGTAATTCAGAGTTGAAACTATAGTTTTTCAATTATTTAAACATTTTTTTTTTTGATTAAATTTTTCGTTTTTATTAAATTATTTGTTGGTTCTAGAAATGTATTTATAGTTGATATTAAAAATTCAAAGATTAAACTCAATGTGTCTGAAAGGAAAAATATTATATTTAATTTATTTAATTTTTTTTAAAGAAAATTGCAAAAAAAAGTATTTTAAATCTTAAATCTCGGTTCTTATACTTCTGCGAGGTAGGGCGCATATCAAATAATTTTGGAAGAGCTGATTGGTAATCCTAGTTATTTTAATAAAAATGTTTAAGGCCAAGTGAATTTATGTCGATTACATGTCTGAGAGATTAGGATTCTAATAACACAAGATATTCTTATTAAAATAAGTAAGAGAACTAATTACAAGTGATTTAATTATGATGAATACCACACTGATCTCCCAAGAAGATATAATTTATGATATTCGGTTGATTGACAACTAACTTTAAAACACAAAACAAAACTCAATAACAAAAAATGAAATTATTTTTTTTTTGATTAAAATATTTTTTTACCTTTTATTTTTCCTTCCAGTTTCCTTATAAACCTCTACCCCACTTAAAAATTTTCAATCTTTTCAATTCAATTACTTTTTCTTTATTTTCTTTTCTTTTTTGTTCTTTTCAATGTACATTTTCGAAAATTTAATAGATCCACTTTTTGTTTGTTATCTTTAATTAAAATATTATCTAGTGTTTATTTACAATTTTTTTTTTTTTTTTTGTTCAAATTTTTTATTTAATTATCCAAAACTATTAAAAAAAAAATTATTAACAAAAAAAATGATTTTTAACCAATATATCAGATGGATAATTTCCCTACAAAACCAGAAATTTTCCAAAAGTTTTGGGTTCTAACTTTTCTCTTCATTTTCAATGAATTGGAATGAGTACAAAATTTTTGAAATACTTATTTACATTTTTTAAAGCTAAAAAAAATTTTTTTTTTGATTGTAAATATATGAAAGTTTCTACACATTAAACCAAAGAAAAACTAAAGTTTTTCTTTTAATTATTGCCATATAATCCTCATAAAATAACTAAAAAGAAATTTGGAAAAAAAAGTAAAGGAGGATATATCAAATATAACAAGTGATGTAGATCTGAAAAATATAGCATCATTTTTTATATTTTTTCTAATATTTTTTCTTGAGAAAAATAACAAAACTAAAACTTTTACAAATATTTCAATTTATAAATTCTAAAATTTAAATAAAAAAATAAATAAAATAACACAAAAGTTATTGCGGGATTTAACGGGATCCTTGAACAATTGCGACCACAGATAGAACGGAATGGGATCCCAAATAAAACAGAAGCCCAACACCAATTTTATATTGGATATCAAAAGATTAGGTGCTATTTTTTTTATTATTTGGTTATACCATTGATAATATTAATAGTTCAATCAACGGTATTGCATTGGTCAAGGGAATGGTTAATAGTTTTATTTACTGAACTTTTTGAACTATTTTTTTTACTGCTCCCAAGCTATTATTTTCGCCCATTAATAACAAACCCCTTTTTATATTTTGAAGTTTATCAAGAAAAATATCAAATGGACAAAGGATTTGATTTTGAATCCGATTATGAACCAGATTATGTTCACACTGAGGATAATGATATTCAAATTGATGGCGACGATGGTGAAGATTGTGATGATGGTGATGATGCTGAACCTGAAAATGAGAACAAAGATGTGAAACAAGAATTCAATATTGATATTGGTGGATTGGAATCTTCAGATTTTATTTAATATATAAATAAATATTCAAATACACTTGCAATAAATAGCTCAACATGCTTTTTCAATTTATGTATAAGAAGATATTATTTCACCTGAAATTCTTATTATTTTATTTGTAATCTTTTAAAAAATATTCAAAATGAATAACAATTCGAAAAAATTATTATTACAAAATTTTCTGATTATATTTTATTTTACGTTTTAATTTATTAAAAAAATCAACATCTATGAAAAAAAGTGAAATGGATAAAAAAAGTTAACTGTTAAGGGTAACAATTGTATAATGGAATATAAGTAATATACCTATTTTGAAAAAATTTAAAAATTTAATTGTTAACATCTGTAAAACTGATCAAAACTACCATGATTTTTTTGAAGATAATAAGAATCCAAATTGAGATTAAAACCTCTTAAGAAGTCAAGAATCTAACTTATTTTACTGTGATTTCAATTACATCAAATTACTTCAAATAAAAAGTCTTAAAAATCAAATTCTTAATATTGATTTTTTAAAAAATGGCACAAATGAGTAAAAGGCACTTTTTTTTACAATTCATATCTGGAAAATTATGACTTTCAGAGATAACCCTTAATATTTATTCTGGATGATATTGTGAGTTGTTGAGAAAAATTAGATTCTAATTTAAGATAAAAAAATTTTGAAAATGACAAATTTCTGATTTTTCAATAATTCATTGTAAACCTTAATAAAAACATTCTTGTTTTAAAAATAGCATCGAATATCAAGATTAAGGATTAAATAAACAAAAGAATAGGCATATAAAATTCAAAGAACTAACCTTAGAAATTCTTTATTTTGAAATAATATTTTTAAAATGTTAAAGATAAAAAATAGTTTTAATTCAACATTCCTGTGAAGATTTAGTTTTATAATAAGAATTTTATTTTTAGAGTATTCTTCTTCGTATTATCTTGACAAAATTGAAATCATAATTAAATAAGTTAGATACTCCACTTCTTAATTTTTTTCATCTCAATTTGGTTTTCTTATTATCTTCAAAAAAATCATGGTAGTTTTGATCAGTTATATAAATGTTGGCAATTTAATTTAGAATTTTTGATAAAATAAGCGCACGACTTATATTCCATCTCCCATATTTTTTTCAGCATTAATAACATCTTTTTTTAATTGGAAATATTTATTAAAAATTTCTTATAATTTCAATTACTAGAAGAAATGGATCAACTTTAAAGAATAAGCAACTAGTTTTTTTTTCTTAATATAGAAAAGAAAACATTTCAAATACCCTTTTAAATTTTGATTTACTTAACATATTTCAGATATCTCAAAAAGAGTTTTTAATTTTTCGATCCTTGTCACATATTTGAATTTAGTACTTTTTTTTTTGTATTTTTTTTATTTTTCTTTCTTTTATATTTATTATCTTTTTTTTGCTATCAGTAAGCCAATTTGAAAAAAAAAAAAATCTAATAAAAAACTTTAAATAACACTAGGAAAATTGGTTTATTGTAATTTCTTTTAAAATGAAACATTTAGTATAAAAAAAAAAAAAAAATTGTTAACAATTTTTATTTTAGTAAAGAAATTAAGAGATTTTCATGAGCTATTACACTGTTTGGAACCAAAATTTTTTTACCATTTTATTTTTTTAAAACGATTTATCCTTTATTAAAGTATTTGATAAATGAATAATACCTTTAATCAGAAGTTTTTTATTACAATTATTAACTAAAGAATCTTATCTTCTTTTATTCATAAAAAAAATTGAATTTTTCATTTTTAATCACAAATAATGGGTGAAATGGAGTTTACCAGGAAAACTAGTAAAAAAACTATTGTTAATAAAACAGAATTATTGTTCGATAATAAAAATTTAAATACTGATAAATTCTAATAAATTGTTGAAAATTTTTACTTGATTTTCCTTTTTGAAATTTTTCTGTTCAAACTTTGAATAAAACATTTTATGAAGTCAAATGTTAAGAAACTCTGTAAAATTAGCTGTTCTTCAAAATATCCTTTGTCCTGTACTTTTTGATAAGAAATAGTTTTAAGATTTATAAAAATGGAAAATGAACTAAAATTTTTTGTGAAATTTATTAGAATTTATCAGTAAAAAAGATAAATTTAGGTAAAAAAAAGTTAGTGTATTCAAAAAACTATTGTTTAGTTGAGTTTACCTTCTTTGTTGATATTATTTAATATTTGGTTTATTAATTGATATTACTTTTCATTTTCAGGTTCTATTAAGTTTCTCAATTGAAAATTTTGTTGAACTTTTTTTCCAGTATATCTTTTGATAACCATTGTTCTTTGATATCTAATCATTCATAATTTAAAAAAAAAATTGACTATTGTTGAGGATCTCCAAAACCACTCATCCGATTTTGATTGTATATGGAAATAAAAATGGTTTTTGCTGATTCGATTGAAAAGAATATTTTGAATTAGTCTAGGAGTTAATATCTTTCCTTCTCTTAATTAATATATCTTTTATTTACAGGTTCTATTAACGACGAAGTTTGCAATTGAAATTTTAAGTATCAGTGTATTTTGAAGAGGGTTTGTTGGTTTGTAAATCTCACAAATTTTTATTCAGTGAGATCTGAGAAGGAAAAAATTTCAAATTTTTCATAAAAAGGTCTGAATTTTTTAGACTCGTATCTCAAAATGACAAAGAAGGTTGCGAAAAATCGACTTTTTGAAAAAATGACCTTCTATGTCATTTTTTAAAACCCTTACACATTGTTGACAATTTAAATAGTTTATTTTTCTGATTCTGAGATAAGCTGAGAAGGTTTTAAAAAATGACATAGAGCGTCAAAAAGGAGAAAAGTGAAAAATTTTTGATGAAAAAGTCTATTGTTTTACAAGAAAGACATTTTTTGAATAGTGTGTACGATATAGTGTTTGGAGTTGGATTCAAATCCACTAAAATCCTCATTTCCCAAAATTGAAAGATCATTTTTTCTCAACTGACACAATATTTTTTTTTAAAATAAAAAAAACTGACTAATTTTTGCAATTATTAAATCCAAATGATCCGAACATTAAAAATTCTTCAAAACCTTTCCCACACAACCTCAACCCAATTTCTCTTGATACAACCAATTGGTTTTGAGAGAAACGATCCAAACAAAAAAAATTTTATCAAAAAAGCATTAAAAAATGTGAAGTACGTTTGGCATGGATCGTGTTGTTCCACAAACAATCAGAAGAAACACTCCCCTCTTAGTAATGGCTGGGAGATTTAATTCAAGGAAAAACAAAAAGAACAAAAGCCAAATAAACAAAAAGTAAAATAATACATAACCACACCGCTTTGTTAGTTAATACAGCTTGTTCCAGCACTACCGTGAAAATTTATAAGACCTTGAAATTGATTTTCTATTCTGAAATTTTATTATGTACAACAACCCGTAAAAGGGTTTTTAAAGCTCATCATAAACTATAAAATTTAAAATAGAAGATTAAAAACAAGTTATCCATTTTTTACTTTGGGAAATTGACAAACAAATTCTAAAAAAAACTTACATTAACGTGGATCTTCAATTTCTAAAATTGTTAAAATCTCAGCTTTAAACAATTGAAAAACAAAGATCGAAAAATACTTTCAAGTTTCCATGGTTTCTGTGATTTCATTTCTTGAGATTTCTGTGATTTTTTTTCTTTTGAGAAAATTTAATTTTTGTTTTGGTTTTTACAAAAAAAATAACTCTAATGAAGTCAGAGAAGTTGCAAATTTTGATCTTAAGATCGAAATTGAATTTGATATTTCAAAAAACACACTTTTATAATAGACAACCAATTTAGTTGTTTTATAATTTTTTTCTGGAGGGTTGGAACGGGTTAGTTGTTTGTGGAGACAATGTAACAATTCAAAGTAACTCAATGATCAAAAATCTTTGACAACACTATCATTTAGATTTAAAGTTGTTTATTCAGAAGTATTTTTTTGTGTAAGAAACTCGTGGTTATTTTTCTTTTTCATTTTCACGTTCCTTAACAAGGTGTTCGAGTTCACGTATCTCAAAATTTCTTTTTCATTTTTCATCTAAAAAATGACACAAAATGATTTTTTGATCCAAATTGGAGAATATTTTAAAGATCATTCAATCATAATATAAATGAGATTGGAACATATCAGGTTGAGAAAAATTGTTGAATTGCAAACGTAGTCCTTAAGGTTCTCAATTAAAAATTCTTTGTACTTTTTTTTCTCTGATGCTAATGAAAAAACTTAAAGATCTCTTTAATTTCAATAATTCGTTTATTTTCTCAAAGTATAATAAAGCTAAATAAATTTCAAAAACTTATTCCTTCCATATGATAAATTTCTTTTGAATTTTCGAGTAATTAGCAAAAAGGTTTTTGCCAAAAAGATCTAAAAAAAGAGTTGATTTAGAACCACCTTGAAAATTGCTTTCAAAACATTTCTTTTTCTGAAACTTTAATCCCTTCTCAAAAACTTTTTAAAGTCCCGAAATTTAGTATAAAAACTGGTTTTTAAAATACCACCAAGCCTGTGTAGAAATAACTGTTCATGTAAATGTTCTTGATTTTATTGAAATATTTATTTGGTTGAGATTTTATTCTTTTTTTTCCATTGAAAAATAATAAAATAATGATTAACCAATTCTTTCATTATGAAAAACTATGTATTTTGTGAATACCCCTTCTCTTTTTGTCCATTTTTTTGAGTCCGAAATTTCATAAAATGAAAAAATAAAAAGAATTTTCAATAGAAAAAAAAAAAAAAAACAAAAACTTTTGCAATTCTTGTTTAATCAAACAGCAACTATCAAAATTCTATGATCAATATCTCAAGAATTTCAATTAAACCAATTCCCTTTGAACAAGAATACTAAGGAAATTTACTTTGTCATTTTTTTCTTTTGATTTTTATTTAACTTTTATTTTTTCCGAAATTTAAATCTTTTTTGTTGCCTTTCTTTTTACTTTATTCTTTTTGATGGATTACTTAACTTCAACAAGTGAATGTGTTGAAGACGAGTTTTATTCTTCGTTTAGCTATCGAAGGCAGCAAGGGAAAAATTGTCAAAACAGTCTTGGGCCACCGGACCTGTGTCATCTGCAAAAGATCAACCCACATACCAAAAGCCAAACAAAGGTGGGCTTTTGTCATCTTGTACATGGGCTCAGGATTGATTCTGTTTCCAGTGTTGCAGCATATTTTGCACGTCTTTTGCTGACCCAGCCTGGGCAGGAATCTAAAAAAAACAAAAAAAAGCAATGGAAGATCGAGGCATTAACATTCATCAGTTATAATGCCTTTCAAAAGGAGGACCTGGTGGTGAAGTTAACACTGCCCAACCAACTGTTGTGTTATTCTCTTGACAAGGACGACAAGCAAACCGAGGATCCAGAACCCAGCTTTTGGAAAGGGATCCTGCTGAGTTCCTTCTTAAGGTGGAACCAATTACGGAACGAATCCAAGATCACACTGTTTTTTGACAAATGGTTGTCCATCAATTTAGTTGACGACTACATCCTGGATCCACAGCCACGGGTCTTGGAAAACGCGCTCATCGAAATGTTCCGCCACGGATCAAAATTGGGCACTGATCAATTGAGGGCAATCCCGACCATCACATCAAACAAATTGGTTGATGGCTTTATGAAATTTTTATTTCAACAGCAGAGGTATACATATTGTAGGAAGCTTTTCAAAAGGCTCTCGCAACTTACAAACGAGCCAGAATTCCTGTGGATTGTCGCCAGGTGCTATAGGGCGCAATCCAAGCCTGAAAAGGCCAAGCAGATCCTTGAAAAGGCCTTGAAAAAAAGCCCATTTTCATTTTTTTTAAACAAGGAGTATCTGAAAACATTATCAAAATTGGGCAAATACAAGGGAGTTGTTAGGATTGTAAAAAAGTTAGAAACACTTTTCCCCTTTATGCCACAGACTTTTTTGCTATCAGCCAAAATTTCTTTAAATAACCAAAATTTTAATCGAACATTAATAGCGATAAACAAATGCCCATTTGATGGCTTTGATGGACTCGATGGCCAGTTAAAGAATAGCAATAGTATGAGTAACCCAAATTATAATAATTTTAATCAGCAATACGAAGATTATGACGAGTATGAAAATATTATTGGTATTAATAAGAATAATAATAATAATAATAATGATAATAATGATAATCCTCAGAAAAAAAATAATAAGAACAACAATATCAATGAAAATTATGATTTTAATATCACACGTGTTACCTTCTGGAATGGAAGGAAAAGTAGGATTGGCTCCAAGGCAATAATTGATGAATTAGATGATTTATATTCAAAAGATGGTGAAAAATATACATATAAAAGAAATATTAATTTTAACAATTATAATAATCAACAATCCAATTTTAATAATGATGAGCAAAATTGGAATCAAAAAGACAATAATAGCAGATTTATTTCAAATAATTTCCTGAATGAGAATAATAAAAGGAAAAAAAAGAAAAAGAAACGGAAAAGGAAAAGGAAAAGGGACTCTGAAGAATTCAATCAGTTTGGTATTGGGCTATTTATCAAAAACACCAATAACAAATTTCAAATTATCGAAGGGCTACCATTAAAAATTTACAAAATATTTGCACAGTTTTTTTCAAAGGTTACTTGGAAAAGGATCGTTGAATTACGAGACGAAGTTTTTTTAGAAAACGTCAGGGATTCTGGTGTGAAAAAGGGGATAATAAAAGTAGAATTCGGTTCGGAGCTTGAGAATAAGGAATGGGTGCAAATGGAACACGAAATACAAAATGAAAAATCAAGCGATGAACAATATAATGATGAGTGGGAATCACAAAATTTGGTGAAAAGAAACGAAGAAAAAAATCAAATTTTAAATCAATTACAAAATGAAAAAAAATTAAAAAAAAAAGAGTTGCCCTTCAAAACGTTTTTGAATGGATACGAGGCAGATAATGATGGAATAATTTCTTGTGATTATTATTCCGATGATGATGATGATGATGATGAAAATTTTCTAAATAATTTTAAGAAAAATAAATATAATACTAAAAATGATAATGATATTGATAATGAAAATGATAATAATTCTGATGGAATTGAAAGTGTGAATGGGAAGAAGAAGAAAAGGAAGAAAAAAGAAAAGGAGAATGAGAAAGAAAAAGAAAAAAAAGGGAAAAAAAAAGGAAAAAAAGGAAAAAAAGGAAAAAAAGGAAAAAAAGGAAAAAAAGGAAAAAAAGGAAAAAAAGGAAAAAAAGAAGAAAAAGAAGAAAAAGAAAAAGAAGAAAAAGAAGAAAAAGAAAAAGAAAAAGAAGAAGAAAGAGAAGATAATTCATTTGATTATAGATCATTCGACACAAAAAGCAAAAGTATAACAGTTAATAAATCAATAATTGGTTATCAAAAAAATAATAAGGATGATCAAATCAAAACAAACAATCATAATAATTATAAAATTTATCAATATTCAGAAGATGATGATGATAATTTTAATGATAATATGAATAAAAATAAAAGATTTAAAAGTATTAAAACGAAAATTAATAAAGCACCTGAACCAGAAATAATCCCACAATGGCAAACCTATACATATCAACAATGGTTAGCAAATATTTTAAATCATATTTATCATGACTCGTCAACATTATCAGTTTTAAAATTAGAAGAAAATAATTTGCAATCATCTGGACTAACCTTTGAGAGAACAGTTCGCGAATGGGAAGAAATCGGAAAGCTTGCACTTAAACTTCAAGATATTACAATGGCAGAGCAATCATTTTATAATACACTCAAATCAAAAAAATTCGAAAACGAAATTCATTTAACGGCCAATAAAACGGATTCTTTACTTAATTTAATCAAAATTAAATCAAAGCAAAATCAGTTTATCCAAGCCTTAATATATTGTGATTTAATGTTCAACTTTATAGATACCCCTCAAAAGCATTTTGAGTCGTTAATACCGGAATGCACATTTTTCCAATTTAAAACTATTTGCTTTGAATTAATTTGTAAGTGCATATTTATTAAAGGTGCCATTTTTTTAAAAGACTTGATCGTCAATTATCCAGAAAAAGTTAAACAATTTGAAAACGAAAAATTGAAACGTGAAAATAATAACAACCAACAAACGAATAATAATTTCCAAAAGAATTTTAACAAAACCCAAAAAAAAAAAAAAAAAAAAAAATCTAAAAATGTGAAAAATTTTGAAAAAATTAATCAAGAAATTGTTAATTTTTATGAAATTGCTATACAATTGCAGGTGGACGGATGGGATCGTTAATTTAGAAATTCCTTTTTTATTAATCTAAGATTTTATTTATTTATATTTATATTTTTTTCTTTTTGCTTGTTTTTTCTTTTTATTTTTTCTCTTCTTTTTTCGTTTTTTTTTTTCCTTTTTTTCTTCAATATTTGATTTTATAAATTGAATAAATAAAATTATATTAATCCAATTTAAAAATTTTCTTCCAAAATCAAGTCTAAAATAATTATATTTAAGTGACCAGTACTCTACAGCAACAACCCAAAAATTGTAAACTATGTTATTGGTGGTATTCTCTACTTTTAAATTTTGATGATGCCAAGTGTAAAAAAATTCTGATCGACTAAGAAAGCCATTAAAGAAAATTTTTTTTTTTCGTATCAACTTTTTTTTTCATTTTTTCTGAAAAAGAAAACAATTAAATTCATTTTATTTCTTACATTTTAAAATTTTTTTTCACCTGTTTATTTACCATTTTCATCATTATTATACTATAACAAGTCTTTGTTACCAGTAATATTTATATAAAGAATTTATTTTTCTTTTTTGAGATAAAACTTTTGGTTAACCAAAAAGTTTATTTATTGAACCACTTGAAAATTATTATTATTGTTTTAAGGAGGATAGTTATAATTATGATAGTTTTAAAGTCATTTATAAATTATTACTTTGAAATTATATTTTTATACTAAGATGAAATTTGAATTTTAAAATGAAATGTTCTTCAAGATTTTTTGGAATTAAGATAATTTTATCCTCAAAATTCAAAATCAATTTTTTTTTACAATAATGATTTAAATTGTTTTAAATGATTCTTGTGAATATGACCAAACATTATATTAATAATATTTATCAGAATTGAAAATTTTTTTATTCTTTTATTGTAATAAAGATAGATAATTTTTTTGGAACTTTAAGAAATAATTTTTTTTTTTTGCTTTATAGATCTCAATTTAATTGATTGATTGTAGTTAAACTTTTATCGAAATTATAATTTATTTATGACCTATATCCCAATTAATTTTATTGGCTGGGATTTGAATTGAAATATTAATGATTAAAAAAAATAATGATATAAAAAATGTTCTTCAAAAATCAATACTTTTATACATAAAACGAAATATATATTTTCCATTTTCAAGAACAAACTTAATTGTGAATGAAAATAATAAGCTACTAATTTTTAGTTTTCTATATATAAAACTATTTTTCAGTCAAAGGGACCCAATTTTATTGAAGAATAGAACATATTCTATAATTTTAGTTCATTATTCTTCTCAAAATAAATTTTAAATTTTTAATCTAAATCATTTTTTCTCATTTAACAATTTTTTTATTTTGGGAAATTTATTTATTTTTTTTCTTATTTCTATTTATATTTTTTTTTATAAAAGTCATTTGAAAACAAAAAAAAAACATTGAAATTTCAAAATAACTTTAGGAAAGTGGCAATTTATATTTTCTTTTCAAAAGAATATATTTACAATTAAAAAAAAATCTTCTAGTCAACAATTTTAATTTTCGAAAAGAAATTGAGAAATTTTACAAAGAAAGTTAACTGAAAATTTTTTGAACTTTTTTCATTAAAAATCATGTTTATTCGGTATTTCTTTGATGAATATTGGCTCATGTCGGAAGTTTATTATTTCTCTTATTTCTAAACAATCTAAGTTTGTTTGATTTTTTAAAAAAAAATCGAATTTTTCATTTTTGGATGGGAACTTTGAGTAAAATCGAGTTTCGATTGTTGGTAAAATAAAAAAGAAATAGAAATGAATATATTTTTTTGATGTATATTTAACGATACCCGTATCAAAAGTTCTAGAAATTTACTCAAGATCACGCTTTTGAAATCTTATAAATTAGCTATTTGGATAATATTTATATCTTAAAAAAATTAGAAAAAGTAATTCAAAGAATATTTCATGTTATTAGTTGATAAAATAAAAATACTCTATTTCATCAAAACTTTCAAATAATTTATTTTGGATTCATAGGTATTCTGAAATAAACAATAGAATTCTAAAATACTAATACCACCCCGGTTTCAGCTCATTGTTAAAATAAAATAATCAATTAATTTTCTGTTTTCATTTTTTTATCTTTATTGAGTATATTTTTGATATTTATGTTTTGTTCATTATCTGGAGAACCAGCAAAAGATCCTGTTATTACCAAAAGTGGGTATATATTTGAAAGAAGGTTAATTGAAAAATATATTGAATCAAAAGGATCATGTCCAGTTACACAAGAAAGCTTGGAGAAAGAAGATCTTGTTTCAATTAAAGTACCCAAAACATCAAATCCAATCGATCCCAAATTAACTTCAATTCCACAATTTGTAGAAATTCTTCAAACAGAATGGGACTCCTTAGTTGTTGAATGCTTTGAACTTAAAAAATCACTTCAAAAGGTAGCTTTGTTCAAAAAATCACCTTCTTTTTTAAATTTTTTATCGCTTTTTCTTTTTTTGTTAATTGTTTAACTTTTTCTGTTTCTTCTATTATTCCAACTAATCAAAAATCATCCAAAACAAATCAAAAAAAAAAAAAAAAAAAAAACAAAAAGAATCGAGAAGAATTAGCAAAAACGTTATACGAATATGATGCAGCATGTAGAGTTATTGCCCGCTTAATAACTGAAAGAGACGAAGCCCGTGATGCATTATCAAAATATCAATTGCCTCAAAAACCACTTCAAATGAAAAACAAAAAAAAATCCACACAACAAGAAATTCAAAAAACTATTGAAAAACAGATGGAAATTGAGCTTCAAAAAAATGAACCGACAAACCAAATCCCCAAAGGAAGGATCGAAAATATAGTAACACTTTCAAAAAGGTACTTTTTATTTTTCTCTTTCAATCAAGATCCTTAACGTTTCTTTTCTCTTTCAACCAGAAAACAAACAAAAAAAGTTCAAACAAACAAAAAACAAACAAAAAAAATTTCTCTTCTGGTTTGGTTTTTTTTGAAAAATTTTAAACAAATGAACAAGAGCTATCCTATTTTGCCTTTCCAAATTCTTGTAAATATTATTATTTAGTCATTTAGTAATCTTTTCTTTAAAATACAAAGAACCAATCAGATTTGAATACAAATCAAACGAACATTTCCTTTTAAAAAAGTGTGAACTTTACTTTTTTTTTAATAATATGCTGAAAGTGGGCCTAGTGAATTTTATCGTCTGTGCTAAGGGTTGTTCTAAAAACTTTTTTGTTACACTTTTTGAAAAAGGATATTCAACTCCAATTTTTTCTTGCTCACCATCTTTTCATTTTCAGCCAATATTCAAAAAAAAAACATAAACGACCTTCAATTTAAACAAAACTTTCATACTTTAACAATCAAAAAAAATTGAAACCTTAGTCTGTACTTTCTCATTTCTTTCTTGGTACAATAAACCGATTTACTTGTGATTGGAAATACATTTTCAATTACCAATTTGGCGTTCCCAAAAAAAATTGTCAAATCGATTTTAATTGTAAAATGGTAGTAAAAAGTTCTCATTTTCAAATATTATTTTTACATATTTTTTCCTTCATTTTAAAACAAAAACCAAGACCAAAAATTAGGTTGGTTATTGCAATTAAAAGAGAATTCAAAACACCACACTAAACAAAAAAATAAGCATATTCATTTACCAATTTTGAAAATTTAATTGTAAACATTCGTAAAATCGAACTTTTTTTGGTTTTTTGTTGTTCTGATTTCCCTTTTCATGTGAAATTTTATTTTAGGAGTTTAACAATGTATGTTAATCCAGTTTGAGATAATGCCAGTTTCAGATATCTTGACTGATCAGTGAAAAAATAAGAAAAAAAATATTCTTTCAAAAAATTTTCATTTTCACTACCATTTTTTAATTAAAACTGATTTGACAATTTTTTTCCGAAATCATCAATTTTTTCTGGAAAGTATAATTTGATTTTAAAATTTTTACTACAATTATCTTAAAAAAGTCTGACTTTATTTTTTTTTTTTTTTGTATAAAATCTCGTAATGTCTAAGGTATTTCCGAAAAAGAGGGGCTTTTTTTTATTATCTTATAAATAGTATTCTCTTTTTAAGTCTTTTTATTCGTAAATTAAAAAAATTACAATTAAGAGGAATATTAATACCAATTGAACCAATACCTATTGTTTGTATTTATTCTCAAAAGATGTTCATAAAAATAATCCAAAAAATGAAAAAAAAAAATAGCACTTTTTTTGGTTAAAACAGTGTACAACCAATTTCAATAAAAAAATGAACAATAGAAAAAGGATACAAACGATTTTTTAAAACAATAAAATACAGTTATAAGTTTTTTCATTATATGAGAAATTTTATCAAGATTAAACACGACAAGAATAGCACAATCCATACAAATACTTTCAAGACTTTTTTGAACTTTCAGACTGACAGTATGCAAGATTTCAGTCTCTGATATTCTTTCATATTGTTTCAAATTTCAAATACTTGATACAAACTTTTGTAAGCCAAAAAAGGAATAAAAATAATAATTAATAAAAGATAACATTTTGAATTTAATTGAAATTTTTGAAAGTTATCTAAAAGAAAAATATTTGTAAACTTTCAATAACCTGAAACTCTTTTTATGAAAACCAAAAATTGGAAAGTTGTTTAAATTACATGTTTTTAAAAGTTTAACTTGTAAAAACTTTTAAATTGAAAGTTGTTGCATTGTGATCTTCTAATTCCTTTCAAAATTTGGAACAATTTCAAAAAAAACAAAGTGTTGCTAAGGAAAAAAAGTGACTACAATTTTTGTGCTATTCTTGTCGTGAAACTCTTCGAAAAAAAATTTTTTCGATCCAAAATAGGGTAATATGTTTTCAATTCGATTTGAAAATTAGTTGTGATTAAACTCTTTTAGGAAAATATTTTTTTCAAAAAAAATAACCAACTCACTATTTTCACCATCTAAAAAATATCTTATAAAATTGTGATCAGAAACTTTGATATCTTTTATTTAAGTAACGTCCATACTAACAAATAAATTTAATTAGTATGAAGAATCCATTCACAATGAATAAAATTTTTTTAATTAAAATAGTTTATTAAGATGGGATTTAATAAAGATATTTGAAAATCAATTTGCTCTACTTTTTTGGAAATAGCTTACATTTGACAGCAAATTTTAACATTTTTTTTTTTGAATTAATCAATTATTTTTTAGATGACTAGATTTCGCCCACTTACACCAACTTCAAGACTGTTCTATTTTATTTTCCTTTTTAAAAAATACGAGTCAAAATAAATACTGTTGAAATATTTCACAGAAATGTGATTTATTAAGTCATCACTAATTCAAGTATTAAAACCATTCAAAAATATGCTTGAAGATAAAAAAAAAAAAAATATATTCATATTTTTTTTTTTTTGAATATTAATTTATGTAAACTTTTCAGAAACACTTAATTATTTCTTAACAAATTTTAAATTTTGCAATTTTCCAATTATTAATTAGATTATCGACCGAAAGAAAAAAAATGAGATCAAATCTGAGAAAAAAACACCTTGTATTGCCAAAAGTTAAACAGTTCAAACAGAAATACATCAATAAGAATGTGCTTGGGGAGGGGGAGCATTGCATAAAAACTTTAGATACTATTGAGAATATACCAAATATAGTCATCACTTTAGGAAGCGAGGGGGGAACGAGCGTAAGTGATTATTCAATTTCACGTACCCTTGCAATAACAAAGAAGAAATCAGACAATAATTGCTTACTTGTGCACCCTACAAATTCTCTTTTTCTTCTTGGAACTGCCCAAGGTTGCGTTGAATGCTATAATTATAATATTGACAAATCAGTTAAACATCCAAAGGTCTGTGAATCAAATTTCACGATGCAGGTTTCAAATCCTTCACCCATAATGGGAATGAGCTTACACCCAGACAAAAAAACACTCCTTACTTATTCGAAAAACAATATCTTCCAGCTATCAGACCTCGAAACACAAAAAACCTTTTCAAATCACATTAATAATAACAATAATCAAATAACTTCAAGTTGCATCCACCCTGACGGAATTCTGTTTTTGTTTGGCACTCAGCAAGGTGAGATTCATCTTTGGGATGTTAGATCAGAACAAATTGCACTCACACTTTCTCATAATAACGAATCTCAAATCGATCAAATTATTAGCTCAAATTATGGTATACATCTTGGCTCAGTAACAAGTGATTCTAAAGTAAATATATGGGATCTACGAGAACAAAGAGTTTTGCAAACTTTTGGGAAAGTTGAAAAGAATAAACCAAAAACTTCTATAGATTTTGACCAAACCGGTTCTCATTTATGTATCGGATTCCTTGATACTATACAGATAGTTGAATCAAAAAATTGGAACGTGATAAAAGAGTTAAAACTTTTTGATAAATCGTCTTCAATACAAGATTTGTCTTGGGGTAAGAATGAAGGTATTACAGTGGGCTCTTCAAAAGGAGTCATTGAACATTTTTCCATCTCCTAATTGTTTGATTTTAGATTTTTGGGTTCTTTATTTATATAATTTTTTCTCTTCTCTTCTCTTTTTTTTTTTTTTTTTCTTTTTCTTTTATTTATTTTTTTTTTTTCCAATTGATAGAATTTTAAATTATTATTTTTTTGGTTTAAAAAACCTTTAATTATACCCATCAAAACTCAACGAATGATTATCAATTATATTAATAAAAATAAAATGATTATCTTTAAAAATTTTTATTTCAAATTTTTGAGAAACAAACAAAAAGATCTCAAAAATAGTCAATTTTTTCAACAAATTTTGAATAATTGATCAATAAAAGAAAAATCCTTTACCAAAAGATGGTATTAAAAAAAAATTTGTTGTGTTTAATCCTCAATTTTGTGTTTAATTATATATTTTTTATTTTATAAATTGATCTTACTTTGAATTTTCACTAAGATTCCAAATAAAAATGGTATTAATCTTTTTTAACGTGTTTAACTTTTGTTCCAATGGAGAGATCCTCAGAGTTCTCACCCTATTCCTTACTCCATTTCAATAAAAATTCCCGAACAACTTCCTGTTCGTGTTAAAATTTTTCAAATTATAACAAGGATTATCTTCCAACCAACAGAAAATTTGAAAAAATCTTTTTTTTTTTTTGATATTTGACACAAAACTTGTCAAAAAAAAATGTTTTTAAAGAAAAATTACTTATGTTTACTATTAAAAGAAAATAATTGTATCAACTTTTTACCCAAGAAAATTCTGCCAAAGTCTAATGTGATCCTCAATGGCCAAATCAATTAAAATAATGATTTGAAAATTTACATTCCTAAATAAAAACCTTTTTTTTTTTTTTATAATTATAGAACTGAGATAAATCAACAAAATCACCTCCAGTTTACTATTAGTTTTTTTTTTTTAATTTGAGAAACAAAAAGAAAATATATGAAATTTTTTATTTATTTCTCAAATTAAAAAAAACGTAGGCACTCTACAGCACTCACGGCAACGCATGAAACCATAAATTTATTTAGAAATTTTTTATATTAGCTCTAATGTATTTATTGCGGTTTTAAGAATTAAATCAAGAAAAAATTGCAAAATAATAAATATTCCAAATATAATTATATTTGTTCTTTCTTGATCAAAGATCTCAGTTAGTCTATACACTAATAATTGAGAGTAATAGTGGAATTTTTATTTTTTAGAATTTTTATATAATTGCTTGAAAATGCTTTGAATTTTCAAAAATGGATTGACAAAAGGAATTTAGAAAATAAAGTTTCCTCTTGATTTTTAAGAACTGATTATCATTTTTTTTTAATTGGGATTCTAAAGATGTTTTTATTAATGTAACTCAACTTTTTTGAGTCGTGAGAGGAATAAATAAATATTTGAAAATGTATTTTACCATTGAAAATTTCAATTTTTTTTAGTTGAGTTTGTGAATTTCAAAACTATTATTTCAAAATTTGAAATTGTTCTTGTTAATGAGGATCAAAAATAAAAAAAAAATTAATTGAATTTTTTTTTAATTTTTTAAATTTTTTTTTTTTGCTGAATGATGTAAATTGATTTCGTGTATATAATAACGTATACTATGATTAATTCGAAATTCAAAAGTATACAATATATAATTTCTTTCTCTGTAATATTAAAATATTATTTAACAAGAAAAATAAATTTGATTATTTTTTCATCCTCTTTCAAATATAACTTTTATTTTATCTCTGGAAGTTATGCTAAAAAAATAATAAAAAATAAATTTTTTTCTATGAATATTTATATTGTTTATTACTAGAAAAAAGATTTTTGTTAGATAATACTCGACAGATTTAGAGTAATAATATTTCTTTTTTTCAAAAATTTTTTTTCATTGTTTTTTCAATTTAACTGGTTAGATTTATTGTAAATTTCCTTAAATATTAAAAAAAGAAGGAAATATTGGTAGAAGAAATATGTATTTTCTATTGATCTAATTTAATCATTTATTATTATTATTATTTTAAATGGTACTTAAAATCTATTCGAGTTAATCAGTGTATTTAATTTGAGTGTTTTAAAGGGATGCGCAAATAACTTATCAAAAAATGTTATATTCAAGATAAAAATGTTTTTTTTTTTGTTTAGGTAATTACTTTAAACATGTTTATTAAGAACACTAACTTAATCTAGCTATAAAAATACAAAATAAATAAAATAAAACTTTGAAGATATTTATTTGATTTTCAATTTTTACATAAATTATTTTTTTCTTTCAAGATCTATACCACTTCAATGAAAAATAACTACTCTAATTTGAAACTTTGTTTCAAAAAAATGCAAAATATTTTTACTTTAGGATGCTATAAATATTACACGATCACGAAAAATATATTACAGTCAGTTTCACTTTTAAGGCACAAACTTCCAACGAAATTTAAGGCACAATAAAAATCTCAAATTAAGGCACAAAATTCAAATTCTAGTAAAATAAATTGTAAAAAAAAAAATACAAATTTTGTTCCTTAATTTGAGATTTTATTTTGCCTTAAATTTCGTTGAAAGTATGTGCCTTAAAAGTGGAACTGACTGTACTTATTTTCTAAAATTCATTCAATAAATGGGAGTTAATATTATAACCCCAGAAATCCATTTTAATTAAAAACAAACAGAAAAAATATTTTTTCTAAATAAAAACCAGAAAAAGAGAAAGAAACATAAGAAAAAATGGAAATTAACAAAATAATTAAAAAAAAATTATAAAATTTAATAATAAAAAGTTGTATTTTGTAGTTAAAGTGTTAAAAGAACGGGAGAAATTCTTTTTATTAATTTTTTTTAATAAGATCGTTATTATTTAAATTTTTAATATAACGTCTTTTAATCTATAAACCTGATTTTTCTAACTTTTATTTTTCCTTTTTTGTTTCTGTATGATTTAAACTAAAATCATAATTCAAAATTTTTAACACACCAAAATTCAATTTTCTAAAAAAAATATTTTTTAATAAATTTGAGAAGAAATGACAAATTGGACCATTCACCAATTGAAATGATATCACTTATTTATAAATTAAAATACTCACAAAACAAAAAATAAATAATTATCATTAATAATAAATCAAGTGTGTGTTGAAAATTTTGGAGAGAGCCAAACATAAGATATACTGGTATTTTTTTTTTAAATTCTATTAGGATTTTTGATTGATCAAAGGACTGGCGCCATTGACTAATCATATTTGAGTTCTTCAATTTTGAACAACTCAATTTTAACCTAATCTCAATCAACTGTTTGAAAAAAATTTTGATTGAACAAAACAAGTTACCTTAATCTAGAAAAGGAAATTAAAACAAAAAACTAAAAGATGAAAAAAATATTTTCATTTATTTAATTATTTATTTATTTATTTGAGAAAGGATTAATTAAAGAAAATTTATCAAATAAAAAAAGAGAGAAGAAGAAAAATCATATATATATATATATAATACTATCATTTTTATGACCAATAGAAATGATAGGCGCACTGAATACACAGGAGGAGTAAAAACACGATAGTAAGATTATCGTTTACCTATAAAAATCCCACAATCTGTGATTAATAATTTGTATTCCACTATCGTTAAGTTTTTTTTTTATTTAAAAGAATCGAGTAAAATCCTTGATTTTAACTCTATTCTTTTGAATTAAAAAAAAAAAAATAATAACCTAGACACGACATTTCAGAGTTGGGGACAAAAAATAATTTTTAGATTTATAAAAATCAAAATTATTCCAAATTTGAATGAAATTATATTATTGTAATTATTTGTATTATTTTAACTGAATGGAAAATTCGGAATTGTAGTATGTTATCCAGTCAAAGTTACCCAGTTTTTGCACATGAATTATATGTGCTTTAAGGGTTTGAATCAATATTTTGAGTAAAAATTTTAATTAAGACAAGTTCAAAATTTCCTCCTATTTTTTCTCATTTTACTTTTTTTTTTATTCGATTTTTTTTGCACATATTTTTCATATATACAATTACTTTTGAAAGTTTTTTTTTTATTGTAAGAACATGAGTCACTTTTTAAAAAAAAAGTCTTATTCTATGGTTATTGGGGATCTGAAAATGATTGTAGAAAAATAATATTAATTTCTCTTCCGATTTTATTTGATCTTTAATTTTGATATTCAAATTGACAATTATTGTTTTTCAGAATAGGGTATAAGAATTTGAATTTTTCAATTTTTAAGACAAAATATAGTAATTAATTAGGTTAACTTCATATGGAATATCAACTATTCTTTGATGTGTAATTCAACTCATTTCTTATTTATTCTTCAAATTTCATTTATAAAAATAATTAATATTTGAAAAAACATGTTGTGTAACTTTACTACAACAAAGTTTAGTACTTTAATAATTAAAACGCCCCCAAAAAAAAGATCGAAGGGAAGGTTCTTTGAAAAAAAAATATTAGTATTTAAATTTTAAATGAGTTTTAAATTTCAAAACTTTTAAATCGGAAAAAAATTGAAAAATTTGAAAAAATTCAAATCATAAAATTATTGGTTTGCATCTGTCCCTTTTTCACTAAAAGGAAGAATATTAACCATATTTGTCCCTTTGACTCAATTATTTAAAAAAAATTAATAAATTTTAATTTAGTGTCTTTAAAATGACACACTTTGGTTGATGAGTAAGTTATCTCCTCACATTTTTCAATATTTTCCCTTTCACAAAATAAAAAATGCTAAATAATAGTCATATTTTCCCTCGTCTTGGACTCAGTGAAAATATGTATTGTATTATTGCTTGACATTTAGCATTCGAAACAATACACAAATAGTTAATTTTTTCATTTTCCCCAAGGGAAAACATCAAAAAACAAAAAAGGAAATAACCCACACAAATTATATTTATTCGTCAAGTTATCAAATTTCAAATTTCAAATTCAACCTTAAAAATGAATAAGAATAAATATTGATAATGATTTAAAAAGTATTTATTTGGGTATTGTGAAATAAAAATAAAAAAATAATAATCTTTGGATTGCAAACCAAATTGGAGGAACTGATAATAACAAAAATAATTTTTTTTTTCTTCTGAACAACAAAACATCAAAAAATAAAAAAAAAAAAGTAATTGTGAGGAATTTATCAGTCTCAACTCAAAAATATATTCCTGTCCACGAAAAAATTCAAATTCCTGAATAATTATTCTCAGGAAATTAGAGATCGAAAACAATATTTGACAAAGCTGGGAGATCATTAAAGCACTTAGGATATTCCATCTTACGTTTTTCACATTCAGTTTTTATCTCATGAAAGAAATTTGAGCCTGTGCAGTGCATTGGGTAGAGGTATTTAAGACCCTTTCTTTGAATTAATTCCTTGCACACTTTCTTAAGCTCTTCGCCTACAGTGTCTATCAAATGCATTCCACCAATAATGGAGTGAATGGGAAGGTTTGTAAGCCTTTCAGATTGCAAAATAGTTGGAATTAAGCCAGCATGACAGCAACCAAGCACTAAAACGGATTGTTTCTTTTTTTTCATGGAGACAATGATGCTTTGATCGTCAAGTATTTTGTCTTCCTCAAGGATGCCATTGTTGCTTTTTAATGAAATGATATTCTTTTTCAGGCCTTGTAAGTGCTTTGGTAATTTGATTTCTCCAGTGGTTCGAATAGCTACGTGGTCGTTTTCGAATAAGAGCACAGATTCTCTTTCAAAGACCAAAGATCCTGTATGCTTTGGTTTGAAATCAGGCAACCTCTCGATCCTTAATTGCTCTTCGTAAGGCAACAAGGCAGATCGGGGCTTTCCTATAAACTTTTCTAAATCTAATGAGGAGTCAAATTTATAAAATCTTTCACAACAGCCATAGGGATGTACATAGACAGGCACATTTCTTTTGTAGCCCTCCTCTTCCCATATTTTTTCAAGAACCTCATCTAAGGCACCCACATGGTCGTAGTGTGTATGCGACAATACTATCTTATCTATTTCTTTCCATGATCGTTTTCGAATTGGGTAATTATGTAAAATGGTTTTGTTCAACCCAGACACATCCAACAAAATGCCAGACACACTTTTTGCTTTTTGGATATTACGCAGATTCAATTTTTCATCGTTGGTTTTTAAGACACTTATCAGCAAAGATAGACCATGTTCCGAGAGAGTTGGATTAAAAGTTCCGATTAGATTTGGGAATTTTGTTGGTATTTGACTCAAATTTCCTGCAAGTGGAGTAACAACCAGCTTATACATTTGAAATTTAGAAAAGGACAAAAAAAAGAAGGAAAAATAGAAAAAAAAAATGATTAAAACTTGAAAACGAATTTATTACTGAATTGTATTCTTTTGTTTATAACTTTTAGGCTTTGAAAATAATTTTTGGTTTCTGAGAAATTCAAAAAATATTGAAAAATTTTATTCCAATTTCAATTAATTTTTCCTTTGATCTTTTAAAACGGAGTCTAATAAAAGGTTATTTTGGTTTAAATAAAAAGAAATATTAATAGAAAGTGCTTCGATACGAAAGGTTTCAATTATAGTTTTCAAATTTAATAAAATGATTCTTTATTTTTTTTTATTCTTTAGGAAAAGAGAATAGAAAATTTATCAGAATTCCAAAAGGTGAAAAATACACAAAAGCAAATTTTCGAAAAATAAAAGAACATTTTTTTTTGTTTAGTCCATTTGAGAAATTTTAGAAGAATATTTAAAATTAGATATTGCTTAACCCTGAGTAAAAGTTAGATTTTGTGTTTGTTCTTTTTTGAGAATTATGTAACAAACAGGATTCAAAAGAGGAAGTAGAAATAAATGAAAAGTTTGAGGATCTAATTTATAATTGGGGAATTTAATCCAAGAATTTGTATTCAATTTAGACTCTATTATTTTTTAATGATCCTTTGAATAACAAGTTCCACTAAGATCTTTACAATAACAGAGCTATTAGAAAACATTGAAGTTAAATGTTTTTGAATTTGAAAAAGCCCAGATTCCTATTTCAAAAATTGAAATTTTTGGTATTCAAAAAAATAACAGAGATGAAAAAAAGTCAGGGAATCATTAATAAATGGTTAAAAAATTTGAAATAAAATACTTTTAATGACAAGAGCGATCGAAATAATGAATGCCAAACGACTATAATCGGTCTTTCAAAATATAATTTGTGCTTTTTTTTGTTCTTGATCCAAGGCAACATCCAATTTAATACCAAATAGTATACCTAAGTTAAAATCAATTTTGAAAGTAAAGGGCTGGTTATTTTCAGTAAAATTTAAGTAGGAATACAATTTGTTAAAAATTTTCCATAATTTTCTCAAGTTTTTTTTGAAATTTTTTGTTATTTTGATAATAAATTTACTCTATTTTTTGAGATAAATTGTTCAATTTGATCCTTCATTTTTAGAATTTCTTTTTAAATAATAAAACTTTAAGAAACCAATAACCATATTTTTTCGGGTTTATTGCCAGTTTCGGATTGTTTGATGTATTGATCTTCTATAACAAAAAAATACACTTTTGATTTTGAAACAGGGATCTAACTTTTCTGCATACATTATTTTGACAACATTAAGTAAATTGTTTATGAACACTGTAATAAACCTATATAATTTTCATTAAAGTGGGATATCTAAGGAAGATCAAGTAATTGTTTGATAATCTAAGGATATCTACATATTTCAAAAAACAATTGAGTTTTAAAGGGCGATAACTTGAGTTTGGAAAATGATAATTATTATTCTTGTTTTTTGATTGAATGGTGTATTGAGCAAGTGTAATTCCATTAATAACCATTCTAATAAGTGTGTGTATTATAATTTAAAAATTTTGATTCATAAAGAAAGGGATTTGATTTATAATATTTACAATTACAAACCAATTTTACTAATAATTAACAATTATAAATCTTTTACTAGTTTTATTTACATGTCTGGTATCTTTTTCACTGCTATAAATAAAAAAATAGTTTTAAGGGTCAAGTCATGACGGTGAAATTTTTTTTTCTGAAAGGGAAAAAAACTATTTAGTAATTTTTATGAGAACCTAACACCATTTAAAAACCAATCAACATATGATGTACGATCGATCTCTAAAAATCAACAACTAAAGACGAGGATATTTTTAGAAAAAAGGGCCAAATCCGACAGTCAATTTCCAATTAGAATGGTTATCAATTACAATTTTGAAAACAACTGTGTCAGTTTTGAAGTGTCGCTCTTTGGCACTTTTTGAGATCTCCCTGATTTTTTTTTTTTTTTTTTCATTTCTCAAATGGGTTATTTTTATCGTAAGAATATTACATAATCCATACTTGGTCAAATTTATAGGCTTCTAAAATAACCATAAATCAGATTAAATTGAATTAAATTGATTGCGAACTTCACGAAAGTAATTTGTTTTAAATTAAAGAAATTTAACCATTTGATTATATAAAATGATGAAAAAGTTATTTATTTTTAACTTGTATTTTGTTTTGATAAATTGAGAACTCTTTTAAATTTATTATTCTTCGTTGAATTATTTGTAAAGATGATCTAATGGAATTTTTTTTTTTGTTATTGGAATTTTTTCAACCAAAAGAAGGGTTATTCCGTAATACCATTTTTTTAGTTCCCAGGTAATCCCTTGAGTATGGAGTAAATTCATAGTTAATGACTAGACCCTTAAATAGTTTTTACACTATTAATTTTATATCAATTTTTTTGGGTTTTAAACCCATAATCTTGGCTATTCAATCCTTTTTTTTTAAATTATTCATTTTATCGTTTTTTTTTTATGATTAATAATTCAAAACCGAAATTGAAAATTTTTTATAATTTATTTATCTTAATTATATCATATATTTTTACCTAAGAACCCATAAAATAATTTATATTAAATATTAGGGATTATATCTGAAAGTTGTAATTTTGGGTATATCAATTGCACAGAAAATTTATTTTTTATACATTTTTACCAGTCTTTACAAACAGAACCAAATAGTTAAAGTTTCTTAAGGGACTAATTTTTATGAATTTTTTTTTACCTAAATTTAATAGTGATTGAGAAAATTTTTTGCCAATTACTTAGATTTGAAAACCCTGTTTATTTTCAATATTAAACTCATTTCTAGATAAGGAACCCATATTTAGAAATTGGTCAAAAAAACACAATAGTGACTAATCCATTAAGATTTATTCCATCAAGATCCTTGAAGTGAAAATTCTAATAAAATTAAAAATGACTTCTTACTATTAAAATTTTTTGGTTCTCCTTTATCTTTTTATTAACTTTTTAAAAAAACTGGTGTTGTAGTCAAAATAAAGCGTAAAAAAAAATTTAATGTTTATTTCAAAGAAAAAAGCTTATTTTTTTGTTATAGAAGACTTATACATCAACTTATCAAAGAAACTGATAATAAACCCTAAATAAATATGGTATTGGTTTCTTAAAGTTTAATTATTTATAAAGAAATTCTAAAAAATACAGATCAAATAGGAAAATTTATCTCAAAAAATAGAGTAAATTTTTATAGAAAATTTTTTTCATCAAAACATCAAAAAAACAAAACAATTGAGAATATTTTGAAAAATTTTCAACTATTTGCGTTCCTATTTTAAAATATACTTAATATATCAATTAATTTACCTTCAAAATTGATTTGAACTTAGGTATACCATTTGGTAGTGGATTGGATGTTGCCTTGTAACAAGAAGAAAAAAAAAACACGGATTAATATTTTGAAACATGGATTATAGTCATTATGAACGATTTATTTTGATTACTGTACTTTTGATCACATTTACTCGTGGGGTGTATGAACTATTCCCAAAAATATCCGAAAATCGAAAACATTCGAAAACTTTTTAATTAAAGTCAGTTTCACTTTTAAGGTACAAACTTTCAACGAAAATAACACAAAAAAATCTCAAATTAAGGCACAAAATTTGGAATTTTTTTTTTTACAATTTATTTTTACTAGAATTTGAATTTTGTGCTTTAATTTGAGTTTTTTACCTGTGTCTTAAATTTCCTTGGAAGTTTGTGCCTTAAAAGTGAAACTGACTGTACTAAAAACACTTTTTGAACAACTTCAAAGTACTCTAGTGCCAGAATACTCAATTTAATCTAAAAATAACAATTTTATTCAGAGTAGAAATCTATGAAAGTAAAATTTGTTAAACCCTACCAACAATTTTTTCAGCCTTTTTATTTTTTTGATTCTCATAATTTGTTTTAAAAAAATTCAGTTCGAAGAATGTGTCTAATTGTAAACTAATTTCTAAAGTTTCTTGTATTTGTTCAAAAAAATCATTTCTATTAAATAAGTATCCGAAGATAAAAAGAAGAAAAAGGCAAAATGGTCTCAAAAATTCGAAACATTAATTTGAGTGTCTAACTTTCAATAGAAAGTGATCTGATTCTAAGACAGACTATTCTCAAAAAAGGAGGGTTTCAAGAACAATTTAATAACTGGAAAAGCTTTCTCAAAAAAAGTGATTATGACGTCACTATTGATTCATTTTGTAAAAAACATTTTTAAAAAAATATCCATCCACTTATTTTTTCATTTTTTTTAATTTCAGTGAAAATTTATAACTCACTTTATTTAATATTTTCCACAATTCCACCTCCAATTATACCAATACTACACTACTATTATACATGAGTACTTATTCCACAATACCGTCTTTGGACTTTATGCCCACAGACTTTGGAAAGTTTGGCTTATTTGAGCCTGCAATTCCTCTGATCGGTGAACCGGCAACCATCGAAATGGCAATGAAAGAGAAGATTCTCGAAATAACCAAAACAACAACAGAAAAACCAAAGTCAAAACCAACACCGACAGCAACAAACAAAACAAACAAAACAAACAAAACAAACAAAACACACAAAACAATCAAAACAACCAAAACAAAACCAAAGTCAAAAACAACACCAAAAGCAACAACAGAAACAACCAAACCAAACAGCACAAGGAAAAGAAAAAAATCGAACACCAAAGCCATTTCATCAGAAGAAATTCTGAAAAGGAAAAGAGAGCTAAACAGGATTTCCGCAAGGAAATCGCGTGAGAAAAAGAAAATGTACATTTCACAAATCGAAAGAGAAGTTGACGAGTTGCGCCAAGAGCGTGAAAGACTTATCAAGCTGGTGAATTCCCTCAATCAAGAGGTAGAACGACAAAGAAAGCGTTCTAATACCGACCTGTTATTCCATTTACTTCAAAAGAAGTTTGGAATTGATTCGAGCTTGTTCACCACTCAGCTAAGCAATTCTTATCATGAAAATCATAATTCACAGAATAATTGATTTGTGTGCTAATCTATGATCTTAATTATTTCGTTTTTTTCAATTATGAGCTTTTTTTTTTTTAAGTACTTAAGGTTGTTTGCATCTAATGTCTTTTTGGATTAAAGGGCAATTATAAATAATTAATTTTGATTATTTTCATTCCATTTCTTTCATCAAAAGAATAAGCATCCAAACAAAATGAACTTGAATTAAAATCATAATGAATGGAAAAAGCGAAATAGTTTTGATCAGTTTATTTTTTTTAGATTATTCACACAACCAGAACATACAAATCAATTATTTTGTGAAGGTTGTTGCTCTTCCGTTGGTAGTCCATCGGTTGAGAACTTATTTTGATTTTCAAGGTAGGAAGCTGTTTACTGATGACAAAACAACAACACTTGCTATTAATTATGCATGCTGTTGGGGCAGCTCCTTCACAGGAAGATTCAACTATTCGCTTTCGAATTTACCCACTTTCTTTCTAAACAAAGATTTTTTTTTATTACAAATTTTATTTTCTATTTATATTTCTATTTCTATTTCTATTTCTATTTCTATTGTTGTTCATTTTACATCATTTTTTTTAACAAAGATTATGTTTATTATTATGAATCTTGAATATTTTTTTTGAATTTAAAAAATAAATACAAAAAAAGATAAAATAATTATTTTTTTTTTTTTTTTTTTTTATTATGGAGGAAGTGTAAATTACACTCAAGTTCCCTTTTACTTAAATTCCTTTTCAGAAATTTAAGCGTAAAAATCATAGATTTCATTACTATTAATTAACCAAAATAATTTTAAGCTATCATAATTTAAAATTAATTCAATAAAATTGATAATTATTTTAACTTGTTCAGAAAAGTCTATCTATCTTTTTCATAGGAAGGATATACCCATCAAAAGTGATCAATATTTTCTATTATTTCATAGTGCCCCACTCTTCGGAGTCATGGAATACCAATTTATTAATCACAGTTTGTGGAATCTTTACTTATTATTGATAATCTTAATATCTGGTTTTTACTCCTCCTGTTTCAGAACGTGTATAATTTTTAATTTGGTCATGTAAATGATATAATATTTTTGTTCTTGAATATTTTAATTATTTTTCTTCTTCCTTTTTTTAGATAGTAAATTTTCTTTGATTACTCGTTTCTCACAATAACATTTTCGATTATTTCCTACTATTCGAATTTTAAATATAAAGTACAAAATATGTTTGAATTTTTATTTATTACATAGTAATATCTATTTAAGCAGTTAATAAAAGTTCTGAAATATTGAATTATTGAGCTTGATAGATAACTTAAATATCTTTGAATTATAAATAAAATAATAGTTTTTTTGATTTTTATACTCAATTTTTTCAATCAAATTATCCATATATTTTTTTTATATTTTTGTTAAATTATTGGGTTTATCAACTTGTTTTCATTTAATTTTTTTTTAATAAATCTGGTTGGTTAAAATCTGGAAAATATTTACACAATTTGAATTAAACAGAGGGGAATGTCAACACTTTTTGGTACTTTTGCCCTTTTTTAAAAAAATAGGAGATAAAAAATAAAGAGTTCTCTTGAAAATACTAATTGTGTACCGTAAGATGTTTATTGTATTTCGTTTTTTCAATATTTTTTGTTTTTGATTAAGAAAAAAATCAAAAAAATTGTTATATTTTCACAAAGTTTAAAATAGGGAAAAATATTTAACATAGTATTCTGAAGTTTTTGCCCTTCGAATATATAATTATATATTTCGATTTTTCTTGACCAAAATATAAAAAATTTGAAAAAAAATACCATTTTTATTTTACGATGTGATAAATAACTTCTTGTTGAATACTTGTACCATTGCAAAAAAAATAACAATTTTTTTTTTTTTTCATAATTTATTAGTCAAAGAATAGAATCAGTGGATACAAATTTAAATCAGCTTTAGAGGTTAGATCTTATTTTAATATAAATCACAAAATAAAAATTAAATTTTGTTTTTTTTAAATTTCTTCATAATTTACCATATTTCTTGTAATAATAATGAATTTTTTTAAAAAATTCAAAATATGAACTATTCATTTTTTTATCAAAGAATTACCATTTAAATTCTCAATAAACATTTTTGAATTGCTTTTTAAAAGTAATTTAACGAACTCTATTTCATGGTTTTATAAGCTCAATGTCTATACCGGTTTCTTTTAACTCCCGAGAAATCCACCATTTTAATCATAAGTTATTTATTCAGAAAAACCACAAGTTATAAACACTTGTTATTTACTTTACTCTACAGATCAAATATTATTTTTGAATTTTATTTTTGAATTTTATGGTTGATCAAATTAACAGTGTATCTTTTTTAACTCATGTTTCAAAGCAAAAATAATGTTTCGTTTTTGTTAGAAAACTTCTAATGAAAAAAATTTAGAAACAGACAGAAAACAAGAATGAAATATGTAATGAGTTTCTTAAAGTTCTCCATATATATATATATATACCATTTTCTCATCAAAGGGGTCTAATTGTTATTAGTGAATTACATAAGTTTAAAGTGTCATAATTTATATTAGAATAAAAATTTTATATTTGTTTAATTTCAAAATTGAAATCATTTTTTTATTTTTTCTTTTTCAGAATTTTTTTTTGAACCTAATTCAGTTGCAAAAATTTTTTATATTGTAAGATCGATAGCCACTCAGTAAAAAGGGTTATTCTATTGTTACTAAAACAGTGAAAACGATTGTAGAAATCATATTGATTTATCTTCGATTTTTTTTTTTGGATCTTAAGTAGAAGAACATTACAGTCAGTTTCACTTTTAAGACACAAACTTTCTACGAAATTTAAGGCACAAAAAAAAATCTCAAATTAAGGCACAAAATTCAAATTCTAGTAAAATAAATTGTAAAAAAAACAATTTCCAAAAAATGTGCTTTAATTTGAGATTTTTTTGTGCCTTAAATTTCGTTGAAAGTTTGTGCCTTAAAAGTGAAACTGACTGTATTAACTTTATGTTAAATTCTAAATTTGACCCAAAGAATTTTATTTTTCCATTTTTTAAGAAAATAAATTAATTTATCGAATTTATATTATACAAAGTATTAAATATACTTTTATTCGAATTATTATACTGATTTTATTGGTATTTTAAAGGTTAATTATAAAAAATAATTGTTATTTAAAAAAAAGATGGTGATTTTAAGAGTAAAAAAGCATATATATATATATATATATATATACCCCTTAGAACATTAATAACCTAATTGTCTTTAAAATAAAATTTTAATTAGAATTATTATAAAAATGATTCAAAGATATATAATTTAACAAATAATTATCTTAAAAAGAAAAATTTATAATTAAAAATTATATAAGTACATATATTCAAAAATAGCCTGGAAAAGTTTTTTCAACCATTGAAATTTTTTTTTTATTCTTGTTTTTTTATTATTTTTCAATCAAAATTTTATCCTAATTCTGTCAAAAAAAAATCTTTTTTCTTGAAAAGTTTGTCTAGACATCAAAAAAATCTTATTTTCAAGGTTAAAAACACATCATTCTTTACTTGAATTTCTTGTTTGCTCTTTGCAACCCAGTATTACCTAAAATAATTCAATAAAAAATAATTAATTCTTTACAAACGAAATTTTGAAATTCATACAGAAAATTTGTTTTATCTATTTATTCCTATCAAATTACAATATTTACCCTTTTCTTTGATTCTAAATCATTTTAGAAATATAATAAAAATTAAATTAAAAATAAAAAAAAAAAATAAAAATTTTTTTCATTGTATATTTTGTGGCATTTTTTCAAAATAATTTATTTTAATTTAAGTTATTTTACCAATAGTTTCAGTCAGATTGATAATTGATTTTTTTTTAATTACTTCCATTTTGTAATTATTGACTTTTTAAAATCTAAACATAAAATAAACAATATTATTGAATAATAGACCATATATCAGAGCTTATTTTTCCAAGATCTGGATTAATTTAGAAAAGAAAAATTCGAATTTTAACAATATATTATTCATTTTTTTACTAATAAAACAATTCAAAAAAACAATTATGTTTTGAAGATTATTTTATTATCTTTAAATAATATTTAAAGATTATTTTTTAATTTTATTTTTAAATTTAGGGTTGATTATTTTATCTATTAAAAAAGTTTGTATTTGTTTAATTCCAATGTAATAAAGAAAATTATTTTAATAGTTTTTTTTTTATTTTTATTTTTACAAGTATTTTCTATTACTTAAATAAAAGTTTTACAAAATTATTTTTAATAAACTTTTAATTTTGTTATAAATAAATGAATTTCATTTTTCTCTTGATTTAATATTTAGTAGAAATTAATCTAAAAAAAAAAAAGAAAGAAAATTTAAAAATAATATATTCGTTTATTCTTTTAAACTGGCTATCATAAAATCAAATACAATTATTTGATCGTCATTATTAATAAATTATTATATTGTGTTTTTTAATTACTATTATTGTAATAAAAGTTCGAATTTAAAAAAAAATAAAAAAATAAAAAATCTTTAAAAAAAAGGTAAAAATCAATAATCATTATATTTTTTTTTTCAATATCAAAAAAAAAAAACAATACACATTAACTACTTTATTATTGAACTATTTTGACTTTTTATTATAATTCAAATCGGGATTAAAAATAAATAAGAAAATAAATATATTAATAGATCAATATCATTTTAAATCTTTTATTTTAAACTTGATGAGATTTATTCAAATTCGTATTACTAAGGCTTACCTATTTTAGTATCTTTCACAAAGAATCCCTAAATCGTAAAATTAACCATTGAATAAAAAAAAAATGAAAATTTTAAATTTCTCTGTTTTTATTTTCTCCCCTTCCTCTCCTTTTTGTTTCCTGTTTTAGAAATGAAAATATATCTTTACACAAATGTAATTTATAAACTTCAAAGAGATATTTTTTCATTTAAAAGTTATTTAGTTGACAAAACCTATTATTATTTTCATAGATTTTCGACTTGAAAACTTTGAATGAAATCTAATATTTAATTTTTCTCTTTCTTTTTTCTTTCCCTTTTAGTTTAAAAATATTTTTCCATATTTTTTTACTTTGATAAAATAATAGAATTACTTCTTTTAAATAAAATCAATCAATATAATTATATGTATTAAAAATTAGTTTCGGAACATACCCTTTTACAAAAACAATTGTTTAGATATTCTTTCAAAATATTTATATTTTAACTTCAATTTTTATTGTTTATTGAAAAAAAAAAAAATTGTATTTTATTTTTATATTTATTATCATTGAAGAAGTTTCAATTGAACTCTAAGGGTTCTTTTACTTAAATTTCCTCAAAGATAAATTTAGCCATAAAATAATAGATTTCACGATTATTCGAATCGAAAGATATACACCAAATTATTTAAGTTTAATTAGTAAAAGCAAAAAAGCAAAAAACAACAAAAAATAAAAAATAGGAAAATATTTAAAAAGTGATTTATAATCAAGAAAAAATTGGTAAAAAAATTAAAAAAAAAAAAAAAGAAAAACAATTATATCATTTAATTAAGTACACCTAAAAAAAAATACACGAAACTTTTGATCAATTTAATTTAATTTGATACTTGATCTCATGAATATTCATTTGAGATCACTTGTTTAAATTTCTTTTTTCTTTTTGATCTGATTTTGTTTTTGATCTCCCTTGTTATTTTTTCCCTTTAGTTTTTAGTTTTTATATCCAAGTTGCTCATATTACGGTTGTATTTCAATATCACACTTGATCTTTTCCCTTTGTAACTCTTCTTCTCAATATAACTAAGATTCAGCCAGTCAAAAAAATGAATATTTTCTTTATATATTCATTTTCTTTGAACAGTTTGATTTAGAGTTAATTTGATAGTTCGATATTGAAGAATCCGAATTTTAATTATCAGAAAGAAATACATAATAACTAGAATAATAATAATTATATGGATAATATATTGTTAAAAGGAAAGAATTGCAATTTTGCCATCTTTGAATCCAATATATAAATATTTGTCTTTATTAACTAATTTAAGACAATTAATTGTTGAGTCCGAAAAAAATAAATCGTGTATTATGTTAAGGTTTATAATATTCCTTACTTGAAGTGAACCATTTTCACCAGCAGTGATTAAAAATTTGTGATCTGGTGTTAAAACACAGTCATTAATTGGCTTTGGAGTTTTTTTCAAAACTAAAAAAAAACCGTTCATTGAATATAAATATAGAAAACTTTGGGTGGCTATAAGGATTTGCGCATTATTTAATATTTTCACAAAAGATATAGTTTGCTTATTTTTGTTTTTTAACTGTGTATTTGAAGACAAATTTATTGATCTTATAAACTTGCCATTGTGTAAAGTATTAAATATAATTTGGTCGTCTTCTGATACTGAAACTATAAGATCAAAATCTGAATTTAAATCGAGGCATTTTATACTTGAATTATGTTCGTATAATATCGAAATTAATTTTATTTTTGGAAATGCTTTGTATTCCACTTCCCTATTATTATTAAATACATGATTGCCATTTTTCGAATCGTCTTCTCCACTATTATTTCGATCTCTGTTACCCTTTTTAATTCTCTGTGGCTTAATTGACCAAATGCAAACAGTTGAATCTTTTGATCCTGTTGCGAGAAATTTACATTTTTGATCCACTTTTATGCAAGTGACAACATTTTTATGGAAACGTATGGTTTTCAATTGATTTGGCTGATGCATTTTTATTAATCTAAATGCCGAATCAAAATAGCCGCAACTAATAATAATGTCATAAGGATGAATTATAGAAAAACAATTTTTAAGATTGATTTGCTTTTCATTTGCTAGGTTTGTCATTTTTTGTCCCTTTCTTCTTCGAAATATTGGATTAAATTTATTAGTCGATTCTTGTTCAAAATTAAAAATTTGAATACCACAGCTATGGATTGCGATGTTTCTTTTTCTGTCAACAGTAATAATTTCATTTAAAAACCCATTTAATGTATTATTTGTTTCTTGTAGGGTTTTGATGGATAAATGTACAATTGGATGTTCTGAAATATTTACCATAAATACTTGTGATTTATTTTTGATCAAATATATTTTATTATTGGTTTTATTATTGTTGTTTTCCTTGTAGCTGCTATTTGGTATTTTTTTTCTTTGTGGGTGTGGCTTATTTAATATTTGTAAAGGACATTGTCCAAAATTTTCTATTTGCGACTCCAAAGATTTTTTCTCTATTTCATCATCAAAGTCATTGAAATTGATGTTGTTTTGATAAGTATACGGATGGAATACATTTTTTGCCTTAATGGCTTCCTCCCCTTGCTGCTGATAGCCGAAAATCAAATCGATCCAATGATGTAGATTTTCACTAACATATTCACTTTCTAAAGCTTCGTTCATTATTCTTACAAATTCATGTACGCTTCCTTTTGCCCAAGGTGGTAATTGGACTTGTGAAATATTCATTTTCTTCTGTGTTTGTCCTAACATTAAGTCATTGATATTTAAAAACATTTCTGGCAAATAATAAAACTCTGGAATTAATTCCATTGGATGAAAACCAAGCTGTAAACTATTATTCCAGGCAATATTAATTGAATGAAATATTCGATCCGGCTGATCAAACTGTCCATCTATTTATTTAATTTTTTTTTTTTTTTTTATTGAATTTAAATTTTTTTAAATTTGAAATAATTAGAAATTTTTGATCAAAAATTTATTTTGTTAATAAGACTCATTTAATAAGTTGTATGGTTGGAGGAATTGATTCAATAGTTAATATATATATATATATATATATATATATATAAACTTTGTTTCTGTAAAAGGGGCCTGAAATTTTTTTTAAAAATATCAATTATTTTTGAGTATTGATCTTTGAAGAATGAATAAAAAAGAAGTTGAATAATACACAAATCAAAGAATATTTGATATCCGTATGGAGTAAATTTAATCAATATATTTTCTTAAAAATTGAAAAAACCCAAAATTCTTATTTGAGGCTATTGAGAAAAATCAACAATGTTTATTTTGATCTTAAATTAAAAATCAAAAAAAATTCCAATAGAAATCAGTACGGTTTTTCTCAACAATCATTTTCGCTGTTTCAATAACATTAGAATAACACATTTTTACTTTTGACTATGGATCTTGCAATAAAAAAATATTGCAAAAAAATTACTTTTCAAAAAAAAATCAAAAAAAATCATAAAAAAAAGCGAATAAATGTGAAAAAATGATTTCAATTTTGAAATTCCCAAAATATAAAATTTTTTCTTCGAATATCCATTCAAACTCTTTAAACAGATTTAATTCACTCATTACAACTGTCTCACTTTGACTGGAAAATAGTTTAGATACACTATTATGATATTTTGTTTCAACTTTCATACAAAAAGAAAAATAAAATAATTTTTAAGATTAAATCCACAAACGATGTATTGAAGTAAATAAAAACAAAAAAAGTTGAATATTTTCTGAAGATCTTATATTATTTTAATATAAAGACAAAAAATAAAAGTAAATTTATTTTTAAAATTTCTCTATTCAATTCCTAATGAAAACATTTGAATATCCAAAATTGTGATAAAAATCATTTAGACATTGATTCTTCATAATTTGAATTTGTTTTTTCATATAACAGTACACAAATAAAAGATATCAAAATTTCGGATCTGATTTTATATAATATTGTTAATGGTGAGAAAAAACTCATTTCTCATCTAATTTCAAATGGTTCTTATAAATAATTGTTTAATAAACAGGTAATTTCTGTATCTGGCTTCATTTTTATATTTTCTAGGATTTTTTTTTTTGAAAAATTTATTTTTCTGTTGTAAAAAATCTTTCCAGAGTTGATCTATACAAACAAAATTTTTTGAACAAAGAGAGGTGGAGATGTATTCTAATACAGACACATTAACCTATAACAACTCACAATTGTTTTTTTTTTTTTTCCATCATGTGGCTGGTCACCAGAAGTGTCTGATTAAAGATTAGTTTTTAAATGAATCAATTAATCTATTTCCAAAGCTCATTTAAAATTAATTGGATCACTAGAAAATTCCAAACCTGATCATTCTTCAAAACAAAATAATTTTTTTTAATATTTAAAAGTAACAAACATTTTTATTTTTACAAAAAAATAATAAATTTTGAGACAGTGTTCATTATTTTACTATATCATTTTTCCTTTTTTAAAAACGGAATTTGTTAATATTTTGTTTTTTTTAGTTTTTCAGTTCTTATTTTTTTTGCTTTAACTTCTTCAATTCTTTCTTTCTGATTTTTCTATCTTTTTTTTATTTTGAAAAAGAAAATCTTTAAAAAACAAAATTTATTTAGAAAAAGTAATTTTTTGACTTATGGGATTAGCGTCTACCAAGGAGAAGCCTAAGATCAAAGTATGTTGTTATTGGGTGTAAATCACATTAAAGCTCCATGGTTCAAATGTCTCTAAAAAATCTATAAGTAAGAGAGTACTATTTGTTGATCTCCATCAAATACAAAATATACATTGTATTAGTAAAAAATTCAAGAATTTTAGAAAAAAATCTGCATTTTGACATAAATTTAAAGGTTGAATTATCAATTTTCAGATCCCAAAAGTCACAAAATATCTTTCTTAAATTTGTGGCGAAATGTAGATTAGTTTCTTATAAATTTGTTTTTTTTGAAAAAATTAAATAATTAACAAATAAGATTTTTTTTAGACCAAATATTTTGCAAATCATTGGAAATATATTAATGTTACAATTAGCTTTATAAAAAGGAAACCAAATTAATCAATCTTTGGGCTTTAATGTTAATGATTATTCAGTCAATCTTTGAAATTAAAAAATTGAAAAAAAAGTTACTTTTATAGGTTCTAAATATGAATTATTAACTACTGTAATACTATTATTTTGATTTGCTATTTTTAGATTTGGAAAAGGAATTAAAAAACAATTCCAAAATGATAATTTTTATTTGTGATCATTAGTAAAAAATGGAATAATTTATTCTGCAATAATATTTATAATAGATTTTTTTAGAGACATGTGAATCATGTGCATCATGTAGAACTAATATAATTTAGACCCAATTACAATATACTTTGATTATAGAGAAATCTATGGTGAAGCTAATCCCTTAAGGAAGTCGTATTTTTTAAAAATAAAATGAAATCTTGTTAAAGATCCTAAAAAATTTTCTTTTGAGTAATTTGTGTTTTGGCTTATAAAATGGGCGAGTTAGCCTCATCTAAACAATTTATTAATTTAAGTCTATTTTTTTGAAATCCAAATTTTACATATTTCCAATAGAAAATTAAAAAAAAGTAGCTTATTATTTTTATTAACAATTAAGTTTATTCTTGAGAATGGGTAAACATATTTTTGGTTTTATGTTCGGACAGTATTGATTTTGAAATAAAAATCTTTTATTTTATCATTATTTTTAATTATTAATATTTTGTTTCAATCCCAGCCAACAAAAATAATTGAGGTATAGGTGATTAAATTAATGAAATTTTAATAGAAGCTTAACAAAAGTTTATCAATTAAATTTCGATTTATTAAGTAAAAAAATTTTATTCTTTATTTATTTTAAAAAAGTGGTTTTCTTTTTTTTTTAAAAAAAATGAAAAAATAAAAGCACAAGAATTTTCAATTTTGATAAATTTTTTTAACAAATTGTTTTTTCTTATTCACAAGAATCATTATTACAATTTCAAATCATTTTTGGAAGAAAAAAATAGATTTTGAATTTTGAGGATAAAATTATCTTAATTCACTAAACATCTCCAAGAAAATTTTATTTTGAAAAATCTAATTTCATCTTTGAACAAAAACACAATTTCTTGGTAAAATTTGTAAAATGAATTTAAAACTATAATGGTTATCACATTCATCTTAAAACAATAATAATATTTTTCAATAGGTTGAATAAATCAATTTTTTGGTTAACCAAAAGAATTATCTTAAAAAAAAAGAAAAAAATTTTCTTTTATTAATATTACTGGCAATAAATACTTGATTTATGTAATAATGGTGAAAATGGTAATAAATAGGTTAAAAACTTTTTTATAATATAAGAAATAAAATGAATTTAATAGTTTTCTTTTTAAGAGAAAAAATGGAAAAAAAAATTTATCTCACTGAAGAAAATTTTCTTTTTTGGGTTTTTAATTGTAGAACATAATTTTTTTGACACTTTGCATATACAAAATTTGTAAGTAGAGAATATCACCAATAAAATATTTTGAAAAAATTTGGCCTGTTTTCGTGGAAGTACTGATCCCTTAATATTAATAATTTTATCTAGTAAATAATAAAAATAAAAATGATAATCCATTTTATTATAAAAAATTAATCTATTAACCGTAAGTTTTAATTTTTTTAATTAAATGTAAATTTTTGAAAAAAATCAATTTTTTACAAATAATCAAAGTTGTAAAATTAGAATTTTTTTTTTAATGAAAACCAAAAACAATTGCTTTAATCATATAATAACGTAGTAATTACTGTTATAAAACATTGTAATCTATTTGGATTAATGATTGATAATTAATGTTTAAAAAAAGTTGATCTGCACCAACTGTAGTACCCATGAACCAAAAAGATGAATTCAAAATAATGAAAGAAAAATGTATTTTTCTCAAAATAACTTCACATATATGTATACATGTATGTATGTAACAATAAAAAGAATGAAATGAAGGTGAAGATAAAATAAAATACTAATTCTCAGGAAAAGTAAAAAACCAAAAAAAATAAAAGGGGTAAAAGATTGGAATTAAATGAATGGAGTTAATTTGTTTTAAAAAAAATAATCTGCTTACTGTGGATGTTTCGATTAATTGTGGTAAAAGGTTCTAATCTTAAAAGAAAATAGGAAGTTGTGCCGGGTGTGGAATAATGTGATCCATAATGGAAAGGGTGTATATCCATTTGGCTCTGTTCCATTATTCGGTATTTATCGGATAATTCTTTAGCGTATTTGGACAATTGACAGCCTATTGGCTTTGATAAGTCTCTATAATTTTTCTTATCATTTAAATCAATTTCCTTGCTTGTGTAGTTTGATATGACCCAAGGAAATACGGGATATTGGGCTAAATCGTTGTACGTTCTGCCAGCTAGAGTATTCAATTTCATCAAATATTGGAAATTGGAAATTTCCCTATTAACCCATTGTTCAGTAAAGCCTGATTCGAATAACCATTTTTTGGGGTTATTTGATTGGAAAATACTTTGTAAATTTTTGGGGTTTTGTTTAAGAATTATCTTATAAATCCTGTCTCGAATTATTTGATTTTCAAAATTTAAAAAATAGTTTGTTTTATTCATTAAAAACAGTTCGAGTGCAGTATTTTTAAATTTATAACTTCTTTTATAAATTTCCTTTATATTTTTCAATTTAAATATTTTATCTTTTTTTTTAATATTAAAACAACATTTTATTTTTTTTTTCGTTAAAATAAATTTACATTTTAATTGGTTTTTTGCTGAAACAATTAAACAATCATGATTAGATATGATTAAAAGTGGCTTTGTATTATATTTTTTTAATAATTTTTTAAAAGATTGGAAATAATATAAATTGTGATTGCTGTTGATATTACTATTATTATATCCAAGGCTGCTGTTACGGCTATTACTGCTACTACTAATACTACTAATACTATTACTGCTACTGCTGCTACTAATACCACCGCCGCCACCGCCACTATTGTTATTGATATTGCTTTTATTATTTATGTTATTATTGTATTTTAATTCATTTTTTATATTATTATTAAAATTTTGGTTTTTATTTTTTGAAAATAATTGAAAATTATAGTTTCTTTTTAATTTTAAGGTTCTTCTTTTAGAATCTTCAGATTTATCTAACTTCCAAAATGTTTGCTTTATTAAATTATTTTTTTTAGGAAAAATACTTTTTTCATGAGTAAAATCCCTCACCATATTTTTCCATTTTGATTTTATGTTGATTTTATTTTTTTTTTGAGTCAGTCTCCAATTTTTAAGAAAATTCATTTTCTCTAGAATATCGTTTTCAATATATAAAGCAAAATTTATTGAAAATTGTGATTTTTTTTGATTCCAAAATGTTGCCTCTAATTTTTTTTTCAAAGTTAATTTGGTTTTCAGATTCAATTTACTTTTTTTTTGAAAGCATTCCAATTGCGACTCTTGGTGATTTCGAAAATTTAATAAAAAATAATTATCCCATTCCTTATTATGGTAGACGTTTAAAAGATCGTTAGAATGCTTATTGTTGGTATTGGACACACTGGTGGTGGGTATCGTTGATGTTGTATGCGTGGTAGTATTTTCTGTTTTATTATTATTGCTGCTAAAATTATAATTATATTCTGGTAATTGGATTTCATCAAAACTAAATAAAGAGGGGAGTAAAATTAAAGTATGCATATTTTTTTTAAAAAATTTTTCAGTAAAATGTGTTAATTTTTTTTTAGTTTTTGATTCTTTCATAATCTTCATACTAAAAAATAAATAAGATAAAATTAGTTTTATTGTGTCATTATGGCTTTTTGAATTTGATAATATTTTTGATAATTGTAAAAACATTGTTAATGAATTTATATTTTTTAAAAAATAAACTTGTTCATAAATTAATGGGAATAATAGTATTTCGGTTAATAATTTGAGAATTTGTTTTTTATAGTTTTTATTAAGAAATGAATTTTTATTTTTATAAAATTGTAAGTTTATTAATAAATTCCATAAGTTAGTTAAAGAGTTAAAAAAAACATTTAAAAATTCTTTATTATTGTGATCTTTTTTGATATCATTTGTTTTGTTGTTGTTGTTGTTGTTGTTGTTGTTGTTGTTGTTGTTGTTGTTGTTGTTGTTGTTGTTGTTGTTGTTGTTGTTGTTGTTGTTGTTGTTGTTGTTGTTGTTAATATTTGTGTTATCGATAGTTTTTTTTGTTTTTTTGTTTTTATTTTCATTGACATTGTTATTATTATCAATATCATTATCGTTTACATTTCCATTATTTGAATTATAATTGTATTCAAATGTATTTATAATATATTTGTATTCATTAATGAAATCGTTAATTAATGAAAGTAAATTTATAAAATTCGAGGGGAAAGTATTCATATTAATAATTTTATTTTTATTTAATTTCTGATTCTCCAAAATTTGATGTTGGATTAAATCTAATAAATCAGAAAATAAAAAAATTTTGAGAATTGATCTTAATTTTAAATTTTTTTGGGTTAGAATATCAATGAAAAATATTGTATTTTGTAAAATTTCTCCAAAATTGTTTTTTTCAAAAAAATAATAGCAATGTAGTTGAGATATAATTTTAAAAATTAATCTATTAAAATTATTTTTGAGATTTTTTAATTCAAAATATTGTAAAAATTTGTATTGCCAACCAAATTGTTGAGTAATTATTTGATAATTTTTTTTATATTTTTGATTAATATGTTCAAAAGTTTTTAAAAATTCAAGTCCTATAAGATCATTTGAAATGAGATCTTCATCATTATCATTTCCATTTCTATTTTTATTTTTACTTTTATTTACATTTTCATTTTTATTTTCATTTTCATTTTCATTTTTATTTTTATTTTTATTTTTATTTTTATTGTTACTTTTATTTCCATTTCCATTATCATTGCCATAACCACTGTTGTTATTATTTATATTCATATAGAGTAAATCAAAAATTGTAAAAATCATATATGGTCTTGCTATGTACCATTGATTTGTATCAAAAAAATATTTAATTAAAACTGAAAATAAAATTGAACTTTTTTTACTTAATCGAATTATTGATTCATGTATTAAAGAATATTTTGATTTAATATCAAAAAATTTTTTATTTTGTATCTTTCCATGTTCATTGATTTTCTCATTTCCTTTAATATTCATTTTTATATTCTTATTCTTATGAGCATTTTTATTACTATTAGCTAATTGTTGTTTGTTATTAAAATCGAAATTTAATTGGAATAAGATCGTTACAATCCACATTTGAATTAATTCGTCATCATAGTTCAAAAAAAATATACAAGAATTAATAATGTTTTCAATTATCTCTTTATCCTTTTCACAATTAATTATTATTTGTCTTTTAATTACTATTTCTGTGATTAAGTGTAATAATTCGATGATATTTCTATTGTTACGAAATTCTAATAAACATAATTCGATCATTATTTTTAAATTAACCATGGTGGGTAAAAAGGAAAAAAGAGTATTCATTAATTTTAATAATAATAATTTAATATTTTCATTATTAGATTTTGATTTTTGTTTATTTTCAATTTCGGTTTCATGAATGTTATTATTTCGAATTTCCTTCGTTTCAAAATTGCTTTTTTCTTGATTGTGTTCTTTAATGTCTTCTTCCCGTTTCATTTCTTTTTGTTTATTTTCATCATTTTTTCCCCCTTTTTCTTCGTCTCCCCCCCTAGTAATGATTTTTTTTTCTTTGTCTAGAGCCTGTTTCTTGTTATTGTAATATAAATGATATGAAATTAATAAATAATTTAAATTAATTATTTTGAAAAATTTAATTGCTTCATTTCTTTGTAATTTTTTTTTTTTCAATAAAAAAAAATCAATTATCATTTGGAAATTCAATTCTTGTAGATCATAATCAATAAAATACCAAATTTCAAAATTTAATATCAAATCGCATATAAAAGATTTTAAAAAATTGATTGATAAATTTTTATATAAAATTGGTTTTAATAGATTTATTATTTTGGCCGTGATTAATTGTTTCTTTTTTTGGAAAAAGAGACTCAATAACTTAAATCCTTTCATATTTAAAAATTGGATTCTTATCGATTCACTAAATAATAATACTTTATAAATTAGACTTATTATTTGATAAAAATATTCAGAATATTTTTTTTCGTTTGGTAAAAGAGATAAAAAATAAAAAAAAATTTTAATACCCCCAATACAAAATAAATTGTCTGCAATATTTTGTGAAAATAATGTTTTGAGATTTATTAGTTTTGCATTTAGATTTATTGTTTTGTTGTTTTGGTTTCCATGGGTTATGAAGGAATTTAAACAATAATCCGCTTTTATCCGTTTACAATTGTACGAAAATAAAATATCTGAAGAAAAATTATCAAAAAAGAGTATCTGTGGCCCTTCTCTATATATTTCGTTAATATTTTCTTTTGTTAAGCTTTTTTTAAAAAAATATATTGGTCCCATTTGCCCATTAAAGAAATTAACGTTTTTCTTCTTTTTTTTGTTTACTTTTTTTTGTGTTGAACCAATAAAATTATTAACAAATTTTATTTTATTCGAAGGATATTTAATTGTTTCATTTTTTCCAAATCCGATATTGCTATTAGTTATAATCACGGTTGATGTTGCGAATTTTTTCCCCTTTGAATGTACTAATGAAACGAATATCCATTTGTTGTATTCAATTTTTGTTGAAATTACTTTATTTTTGTTTTTTTTGTTAAAAATTTTATAAATTAATTGATTATTTTTAATATAAAATTCAATGCCATTATCGAAATTTTTTGATAAAAAAGAAAAAATTGTTTGTTTTTTATTTTTATTGGGGTTAATGTTGTTGCCGGTGGTGGTTTTTTTGTTATTTGTTGTGTTGTTGTTATTATTATTATTATTTCTGTTGTTGTTATCAATATTATTATCATTATTATCATTATCATTATTATCATTATTATCATTATCATTATCATTATTATTATTATTATTATTATTATTATTATTATTATTCGATAAATTTTGAAGGGTGATCCAAGTACAAAAAGTAAACCCATTTTCTGGAAAGATATTGATTCTTGGTAAAAGAATTGTAGAATTTTTACCATTAAATTCAAAATAATAATTTGGCTTATTTCCAATTGTAGGATCCAATAATTCTTGAAAAATATTAAAAAATTTTGAAAATTTCTCTTCTTTTTGAAAATTAAGAATTTCTTTTTCAAATAAATTAAACATAAATTTTAACTCGTTTGGTGGGAAAAAATTTGAACTTAATAATTTATAAAATTGTAAAGTTTGTTCCTTGGTTTTTTTTGAGCTTAAAATATATTTTTCTAATAAAAATGAACATAAATTAATTGTGCAACAACTTGTTTTGTTATTTGCTGATTTTTCACATAACCCTTGTAATATTTTGATAAACTCATAAAAAAGAATTTTTTTTGGAAAATATAAAGAAAATTGAAAAGTTATTAAAATAACTTCTGGGAGTTGAATTTCAGTATCTTCAAAATTCTCTGAACACATCATTAATGAAATCATTTTTGATAATAATTCATAAACCCATTGTTGTGTTTCAATGTTATTACTATTTTGATTTTTGATTTTTTTTTCATTTTCATTTTCATTTTTATTTTCATTTTCATTTTTCATTTTCATTTTATTTTGAATTTTGTTGTTATTTTTATTGTTACTTTTATCATCAAGTATGTTATTTTTAATAATATTTTCAATATTATATTGAAGCTTTTTAGATATTTTTGAAAAAATTAATTTGTTGTTTGGATTTTGATGAAAAAAATTTATAAAAAATTTTAAAATTTTAAAAAGAATTATTTTTTGAATTTTTTTTACTTTTAATAATTTTAATAAAATGTAATAAATTTTGGATTGTTCTATTAAAATTTGAATTATTTCCCTTTTTGTATTTAACAAATTTAAAATAAAATCAATTACTTCTATTAAATTTTTCTGATTATATTCATTTTTATTAATTTTGCTGATATTATTTGAAATATCTAGATTTTCTTGGGGATTTTTTATGTTAATATTATTAGCATTTTCGTTGTTGTCATTTTTGGTATTCTTATTATCATTCGCATTGTTGTTTTTAGATTTGATTAATATTCTGTCATTTTGAATAGTATTATTATTTTTCTCTTTTTGGAAAATATTATAATAAAAATTCAGAATATTATTTAAATATTCAAAAAATTTTATTGGTTGGTTTTGTGGAATTTTTTTTAATATTGAAAATAAATTTTTAATTTGCATAAAAAAATAATTTTTTAATTGTTTATTAAATAAAAAACAGCAGAATAATTTAATAAATGGATTATCTTTAATTAAATGTTCTTTGGAATAATTTTGTTGAAAGATTAAATTTAATATTAAAAATATTAGATCGATATTTTTTTTTGTAACCAAAATTGTTCTATTTTTTATTATGGTAAGCTGAAATAAAAATTGAAGAAAATTAATATGTAATTTTAATTTAAAAATGGTTTTTAAAGTTAATTTATATTTGGTATTTAATAATTTATAAATAATCTTCAGAGATTTATTCGCTAATTTTGGTGTTTTGATGGAAACTAATTTTGATAACAATTTTACAATTTCCAAATTTAGAGAATTTTGTTTCTTTTTTGAAATATTATTCAAATTCTTTGCCTTCAATAATACAGACGATGAATCAGTTTTGGTTAACAATTCGTTTTTCCGTTTTTGTTTTTGCTTTTTTGGTTGTTTTTGCCTTTTTGGTTGTTTTTGCTGTTTCTGTTGTTGTTTTGAATTCTCTTGTTTGGGATTTGAATGTTTTGATGGAAATTCATCTTTGGTAGCTAAATATAAGATCAACTTGAAAATGTTTTTAGTGTTATTTTTTATAATATTTAATCCCTGTTTTGGTCCCAAATATTCTTTTTCATTATGTAAAGAAAAGTTTGTTGTTAGGAAAATGTTTGAAATGTAGTGCGTTAATGATTTTAAATAATATTTTGGAATTCGAACAATAAAATTCAAAATATAAGATTGTAATTCTGGATTAACTTTTATAAAATAGGTTATATCTCTATTATTATTTTTATTTGAAAAAATATTTAAAATATTAAGAATAATTATTTCTCCAAAAATGAATTTTTCACTATTATTATTGTTATTGTTAGAGTTAATATTATCAGAATTGAAATTGTTCTTTACATTTTTATTTTTTTTATTAATGGTTTTTACTGTGGTATTTAAATAATTTTGTTTATTGTTAATACTATTTTGACAGATTTCGATTAAGGTTTGAAATACTTGCTCAAGAATTGGATTAATATTCGAATTATCAATTGTTTCTATTGGCTTTTTAGATTTAATATTTAAAAATTGTTTATCAATTTTAAAATTTGAATCTTTTTCAAAATCAATAAAAAATTGATAATTTTGAAATTCTTGGATATTAATTTTTAATAATTTCGAGTTAATTTTAATTTTGAATTTTGAATTTTTTTTCTTTTGAGATTTTATTTTCTCTTGATTATTTAAAATAATTAAATTTAATTTTTTTTTATTAATAATGTTTTTCAAATTATTGTTTATATTTTGATTATTTTTATTTTTAATTTCATCATTTAGATTGGTATTATTTCTGTTAAGGTTGTTGTTGTTGTTGTTGTTGTTGTTGTTGTTGTTGTTGTTGTCATTATTATTATTATTATTATTATTATTATTATTATTATTATTATTATTATTATTATTATTATTCTCATTTTCAATTTTGTTCTCGTTATTCTTATTATTTTTGGATTCGTTATTATCCTGATTATTTTCGTTATTATGGTTGCCCATGTTTTTTTTGTTGGTATTATCATGAATGTAATTGTTGTTTTTAATCCATTGAGGTGGAAATGTATATGAACACCAACAGATAAAATCTGCAAGATTAATAATGTCACTATTGGAAGAAATTTCTGATTCAAAGGAAAAATTTCTAGATATTAAAGTTTTTATCATATCTAAAATTAGCATTATTGATTGAAACTCAAAATGATAACAAATTTCTTTTTCCAAATGCGATTCTTGATCATTAACTTTTAAATACCCAATTTTTTCAAAAATTTTAATAAACTCTTTGCTTTGGTTTAATTCTAAATATATTTTACCAACGTTTGGTTTTCCAATTAATTTCAAACAGGTTTTTAAAGTGTTAAATTGGCTATTGTAGCTTAATAATTTCGAATTCAATAAGGTAAATTTTAATAACTTTACTAAATTTACTTGAGTTTCATATAGTCCTTTTGTAAAAATGAAATTTAGTTTGGTAACTTGGAAATTTTCAACAAAATTATTATAAATTTCAATTAAATTTTCATCGAATTGATCATTATTATTTTCAATCATTTGGTTCTCTTGTTCAAATTGTAATAAATCATAAAATTCTAAAAAAATCTGTGTGCCTTCCGAAATAACAAATTGGATTAAAAGTAAACAATAACTTTCTAATTGACTTAATCTTATACTTTCAAAGTTTTTAAAAATTGATTGTTTTCTTATAATTTCCAAATTTTTTACTAATGACGTGAAAATCATTAAGGTGGATTGAGTAATTGCAAAGAGTAAATCTAAAAATCCAATTTCATATAATACCCTTTTATGGTGTTTTGATGTTAATAAAATTTTGGTGATTTTTAGGCTGATACCTGTAGATAAATCGAAATCATCTTTTTCCCAGACAATTTCAGTCTTTCCTGAAATCAATTCAGTCATACGAATGTTAACTATTTATATATTTATTGTTTTTTTGATTTTAAATTGAGAAGAAAAAAAAAGTTAATATTATTTTAAATAATGAAAATATTAATTATTAGGTTAAATTCATTGACAAACAATTCTTTTTGGAAAATAAAAAATATATATTTTGAGAGGAACATTTCAATATAATTATATCAAAGAGTATAATAAGTTGAAGAAAAGAATTTTTTTTAAATTTCGATTCTGTTTTTGTCGTTTTTTATTTCAGAATTTAATTATTCCTATTTGTTATTATTCTTTTCTTTCTTTCTTTTTTTTTTTTTTTTAATAAAGAGGGTTTTAAGTAACATATGATTAAATTAAATAAGATTTGTATTTAAACTCTTTAAAAGTATTTATAATTTCATTTTGTTTTCGTTTTAAATTTTCTTTAAAGGTATAAAAATATTTTGTAATTGTGATTGCATGATTTTTTTTTGAAATATAAATTGTGTTTTCTAATTAATTTTTGATTTGAATTTTATAGCTGTTGGAAAAAGTTTCTGAATTAGATTGTTCAAACTTTGAAATAAATTTTTTTTCCGATCTTTAGATGTTATGCAATTTCAGAATCTTTATTTTTTTAAAATTAGAGGTATTACAATTTGAAGGATTTTTTGTTCAAATTCTAAATAATCATCTGTTTTCAATTTTTAATGGAAAATTAGAACCAAAAAAAAAAAAAAAAAAAAAAATCCACAAAAAAGTCAAGAAATTTGATTATTTAATGATATACTTTCTAGAATTGAAGACAAAACTAAACAAATCATACTGGCTGATCTAATGTTTTTGAAAAATGAAAAATGGAAAATGAAAGACTGAAAATGAGAAATGGAAATTTAGAGCAAAAAAGTTATAACTGTTTTAAAAAAGTGAGGAATAAAAGGTTTTTAAAGTATTATTCAAATGTTTCGCTTACTTTTTTGAAGCCATTCAACAAAAATTATTTGAAAATTTTTGACACACTTTTTTAAAATTACTGTATAAATTTGAAAAAAACTTTATATTTTTTTATTTAAAAAGCATTGGTTCTTTTCAAAATAACTTAACATACATATAATTTTTAATAAAGAAAAGGTTTTATAACTAATAAGTCAAATTACAATAAAATACATTTAAAAACAATAAATCATTTTTTATTTTTTTTTTTATTTTCCAAAATTTGAAAAAAAAATTAAAATTCAATTTTTTATTATTCCAACGGAATCAAAAAACAAAAAGAAAAAAGAAAAATCAAAAAATTATTTCAATTATACTTGTTGTTGTTGTTGTTGAAAAAGAACGAAAAAATTAAGAAATAGACATGAAATAATTATGATAGATTTTCATCATGGTTATTTTGATTTAAAGAAAATATTTTAAAATTGTAGATGGAAGAACTATTATGCGGTAAACGCAAATTTAGACCATCCTTTTTTTTAATGTTTTTAAATTAGAAATATATAATGAAACAGTTAAAATTGAAAATAAATTCTAATACGTTCTTGAACATAATTTTTAATTAATCTTTTGATTTTATTTTTTACATTATTTATTCTAATTTTTCTCAATTTTTATTAGAGCTACTTTATTGAACCAGAAGGTGAGAAGTTAAAATTTCAAAATACCTTTTTTCAACAATGAAAAAAAAAAAAAAAAGGATTTGTAATCCAGGAATTGGACCTGATTACAACCCCTTAACGACGACGTTTGCAATTCAAATTCAAAGATTTATGTGTTTTTATCCTGGTTTGGTTGTTGGTAAATCTCTCAAAGTTTTTTCCAGAAAGATCTAAGAAGTAAAAAATGACAAATTTTTACAAAAAATGTCTGAATTTTTTTTTGTCGTATCTCAAAATGACAAAGAAGGTTGGCAAAAATCGAATTTTTGAGAAAATAAGTTTTTATGTCGTTTTTTAAAACCCTTACAAATTAGTGTGGGCTTTCTATGACTTTTTTTTGATTTGTGAGTTAAGATGAGAAGGTTTTAAAAAATGACATTGAGGGTCAAAAATTAGAAAAGAGAAAAATTTTGGATGAAAAAGTTTGTTGTTTCACAATTATGACATTTTTTGACTAATGTCTTGGATAATTGTATTGGTATTGGATCAAATCCACCAAAATCCACATTTCACAAAAATTGAAAGATCATTTTTTCTCAACTGACTCAATATTTTTTTTTTAATAAAAAAAACTGACTAATTTTGGCAAATATTATTTCGAAAAGATCCTTGAATACAAAAATCTTCAAAACCTTTCCCACACAACCTCAACCGAATTTATATTGACACAACAAATTGGGTTTTGAGAGAAAGGATCCAAATAAAAAAAATTTTATCAAAAAAGCACCAAAAAAATGTGAAGTGCGTTTGGCATGGATCATATTGTTCCACAACCAATTCTGGGGGATACTCTCCTCTTAGTCAGGGTGGGGAGATTTATTCAAGGAAAAACAACAAGAACCAAACAAAAAACAAGAGAAACCCTCAGCCTCTTTGTCGTGAATTAATCTGATTTACAAATTACTAGAACAATTCAAGGAACCCAACATTCAAAAATCCTAACAATGTAATCTTCGAAAGTTAGAGTTGTTTATTGAGAAGTGTTTTTTCAAGATCTTCAATTTTTCGTGCAAGAAACTAGTGGTGATTTTTCTTTTTCATTTTCACGTTCCTTAACAAGGTGTTCTAGTTCACGTATCTCAAAATTTCTTTTTGATTTTTCATTAAAAAAATGACTTAAAATGTTTTTTTGAACCAAATTGGAGAATATTTTAAAGATCATTCAATCATAATCTAAAAGAGATTGGAGTATATTGGTTTGAGACAAATTGTTGAATTGCAAACGTAGTCGTTAACAAAAGACACATTAACATTAGGTAAAGTAGGTTGGTTTTACAAAAGTCCAAAAATTCAAAAAGAATATCTAATTTCTAGTTTTATTTTCTTTTAAAAAAAAATATTTAAATAGTTTATTTCAAGTCTGGAAATCTTGGTCTGGTTTATTAATCGTTAAGAGTTGTAATCTTGAGGAAATCCTCAAGGCGACAACTAATTTTGAAACTACCCATTGGTACTTCAAATTTGAGAAAAAAAACTTATTTTTTTTTTTTAATCATTTCGAGCATCCTAATGAATTCTCATACTTTTGACCATTGCTGTATGTTTTTCTTCTTTTTTTCAAATTGGATCAGTTTTTAGTGCTACCTTGTTTTTGATTACAATCATGTAATCCTATAACAGTGGATATTGAAAATTTTATCTAGAAAACGATTTGGAAAAGATTCAATTTCTCAATTTCGATATTATTTTTAAATCTTATTTAAAAAATAATTTTTTTGGTGATTGTAATGAAATACTAAAAAAGTTTCTAGTGTCTGTCTGAAAGTGTAAAATGTCCGATTCCCCTTAACCATTAATTTTCTGATTTATTTGAGCATTGTTGTCAGTCATTAAAATCACATAGGGTGTAATTTTAAATTGAATTTGAAAATTGTTCTTCTGGTTAAATGAATCACTAATTTTACATCTTGCAGATAAAAATAAATTTTGACTTTGTTAAGGAGGTATGACCCAAATGTATTTATCGGATATACCACAAATGTTCTACTTTCCTTTTTATATTGATTAAGGTGTTTCTGATCTTTTATTTACCACTGATTAAAATAAAATAAATTTTTTGTAAATGTTGTTTGGTTTTTTTTGATTCGATTGTAAAATACCCACCAACCACAAAGTAGTAATCGAAGAGTGGAATTGATTTAAGAAAAGTATTAAATGTTATGATCTATTTGTGCTAAACCACTAAATAACTGACTTATATGAAAAATTAATTGGATAAATATCTTCTTAAGTGTATTTTTCTGAAATTGGTCAGTTATTTTTTTGTCGTTTAAATTGTTTTTAATTCTTTGAAATGAAAGAGAAATACAAATAATTTCAAATTTCTATTTAATAATTAGATTAATTCATTTAGTTTGAAAAAGAAAGATTTAATTCCAATTATTAGAGAACAAATTCAAAACATCAATCATGTGGATAGTTAAATTTTTTCATGGTAAATGAGGTTTTTATAGTAAACAAAATTCCAAAAATTTGAAAACAGTTTAAACAGTCGAAAGAATAACAATACTACAATTTCCATTCAATTTGTTAAAAATTTTGGTTTTACAATTATTTCTTCATTTTTTTTTCTTTTTTGTTTATGTTTTCATTTCCTTTTTTCCATTTACGTAATCTGTTTGGTTCGATCTGGAAAAAATTTTTTCAATGATTGATAGAAGGTTAATGTTGGATTTGTTAAATTGAAAAATCCACATACAATTAGTTGATGGTAAATAATCATTTGATCGATCAATAATTGTTGGTGAAATTTCAACACCTTAATCAATAGAATTTTTTTATTCAGCTAGTTTCATCATTTTAGACACACAGATTTTTTTTTTTTTATTTTTATATATTTTTCTTTTTTATTTGGATTCAAAATGATTACATATAAAAAATATTAATACTGGGACAACTTAAACCTAATTTAATATTATGTTTGTAAAAATATTTAATAAATTGATATTTTTTTGCATATTTTTGATTCAGTGTGTCGCAATTTTTGGAATGGGGTTTATTTTATAACATTTTTTTGTCTTTTCTTTTGTTTTCATTTTATTTTTTGCAATTACCTAATCATGTTTGGTTAGATAAGGAAATATTTTTGGAATGTGGGCTTAGAGGGTTAATATTGAGTTTAATTAAATAGAAAAATCACATAAGATCGGTTGATGGTATCTAACCTTTGATCGATCAACAATTGTTGGTGGAATTTCAACAAATTTACCAATACAATTTTTTATTCTGCTTGTTTCATCATTTTGGAAACATCAATTTTTAATTTTTTCGTTATATATTTTTTTCTTTTATTTGGATTAGAAAAATGATTCCTGATATAAAAGCACGAATACTGTGTGAATTTGTGTGTGATTGAATATTAAGATTTTGCAAAATATAATAGATTGATATTTTTTTGTACTATTTTTGATTTTGGGTATGTAACAAATTTTTGGAATGGAGCTTGAGAACAAAAAATAAAATCGAAAAAAAAACGAAAAACCTTTTCAAAAAATTTTTTTTATTTTAATCAGTGGTGAATAAAAGATCGTAAACACCTTAACCAATATAAAAAGGAAAGTAGAACATTCGTGGTATGTCCAAAGAATTCATTTAGGACATATATCCTTCAAACTAATGTGAAATTCTAATTTAAAAATATTTCGTTTACTCGCAAAAAGTTCAAATGAGAACGAGCCAAATTAATAAGACAAGTTTTGTTTTTAAATTTAAATGAAGATCTTGTTCGTTTTTCAACTCACTTTTATGAAGCACTATTTCGAAATTGTAACAAAACCTTTTTCATTTATCGATTCGAAAATATCTGTATGAAAAAGAATTAGTAACAGCCCTTTTAAAAAGATGGGAACTTCAAGGTTTTAAAAAGTATTATTCAAACTGACTAAAAAGAGTACTCTCAACAATACAATCTAGAATTTTTAAAACTTTGGGTGCTGTTTTTAAAATGGATGTAAAAATTCGCTTAATTTCAGGGTTGTATGAAACCAATTCTTTTGAGAATTGCTGAACTCCTGCAATGGTTCAAAAATCTCTTTAATTGGGGAATTGGTTGTTCTACACACAAAGTAGTTTTAGTATTCGTTTCTTTCAAGGAAAAATTAAAAATAATCTTTTTAAAAAAAAAAAAAAAATGAATTGAATCACAAGCAATTCTATGAGCAATTTTAGAAACTATTTTCTTCCTATGTGGTGACAAAAAAACAAGAAAGAGGGAAATGAATTAAAAAAACAAAAAAAAAGGATACCTTTTGTTAGTTCCTTCTTCAACTGTACCAACGCTTGTGAGGTTTGATACAATAAAGGTAAGGGCAAAAGTTCATTTTTCTGGGCAAATATGGCCCACTCTTTGTTGTTGATCGTTTTGAGCCGTTCACATTTTGGGCTTGGCTTCCAATTTTGGTATTGCTCTATAAAGAGAACAGAAAATTTGACATACAATTTAAAAAAGGATTTTGGGTTTTCTTCAAGATCTTTTGTTTCGAATTTTTTCCATATTTCAGCGAGTTCTCCTTTAAATGGGTGTGAGTCATAATTTTGTTGTTGTTCAAATAGCTTTTCAAGATTGTTACTCATATTTTTAGATGTTTGGTTACAAAGAAACAATCTTGGAAGAAAACCAAAGGAAAATACAAAAAATGAAATAATTTTTCGAAGAATTGCTTTTGTTATGGGGTTTTTGTTTTGCTCAAAGATCTTTTGACGTTCAAAGAAAAACAATATTAAATTTTTCCAAGGATACAGACCGTTTACCGATTTAAAATACGATGTTGTTAATAGTTAATTAGAAATAATTTTGTATTTGGTGTTTTATAAGGTTTAACATTTAAGAAAAAAATAATTATTGTATGTTCTCTAACCTGTGTTTTGGGATTTCTTTTTGTTTTAAAATAATTTAAACAGAGTGTTGTGGAGGTTAATAATTCTTAATTTTTAAAAGTTTTGTTTTAACAAAAACAGGAACGACAAAATTAGACACAAATGTTCGAGAATCTTTATTTTAAAATTTGAACTTTTATGAAAAAACACATTAGAAAATATAAAACTTTAGCACAGCATTGTATTTAAAGATGATCTCGAGAGTTTAAATAAAAAAAAAAAATTATTTTAAACCCTATCAAAGCAAAATCCGAAAAAAAACTTATTATTTCAATAAAATTTCAAAAATAACATTTCAATCCTTCGAAAAATAATAAAATTTTAAAAACACCATTTATTGAACCTACTGTATATTTAAAAGGGTGACTGCAATTTTCTTTGAATTGAAGCTCTTTTTTATTTGTCACTAGATATTCTTCGATTTGGTTTTACTGTTTTATCAAGCCCGTTTTTGAATAATAAATGATTAAAAAATTTTTACTACTTTTATATCGTTATTTTTCTTTCACAAATGATGTTTAAAGTTAATAGATTGTAAACGTGGTCTTTCTATTTTTTTATTAAGTGTATTTGTATTCAATATTTTTTAGTGAAACCAGATCAAACGAAATATAAGTGAGTTTTCAAAATTGAAAAAGGAAAATGAAGTGTATATTTTTTTGGTATTTGAAATTCAAATAGATGTATACAAAAGATAGAATAAAAACTTAAGAAAAGTGGGTATTAGATTTAAACCACCTCAAAGCAAAATTTTCTTATTTATTTCGAGGATAGTTGTTCAATTTCTTTTGAATTCAGTTCCATTTTTATTCACAAACTTTGAAAAAAAATTTTGGCACAAAAAAAGATCCAAATTATGGAACCAAATTATGGAACCAAATTTGTAGTATGAGAAAAATTATTTGTGTAAAAAACAATTGGAAAAAATATTCATTAATTAGAGAGATTTTTGATGACTTTAATTTCTTTATAAGTTTGAACATTAAAAGTGGAACGAGCTTTTAGAAAAAAAAACAGATTTTGGCTTTTTCAAAATACAGAATAATTGAAATGGAATCACTTTGAAGTAGAGTAATATTATTTTATTTCAAAAGAATTTTGTGTTTAGAAATAATATAAAGAATCACCAAAATAATTATCAAAAAATACCAATCTATTCAATATTGAGAAACTTGACAAAGTTTATGTTTCTTTTTATTATTTAAGGGTTGTGTGTATGGGCAGGGGGGGAAGAAATTTGTTTGTTCTGTGATTCCAAAATTTCTCTTAAGCATAATTTCAAAAACAGGGACAGATTTTTCATCAGAAAAAAAATTATTTAATTGTTTTCGTTTTTTGAATAGTAATGTATTTTACCAAAGTTTTTGGAGATAATAGCCAATATAGATTAATAAATAAAAATATAGTGAAATAATTTTATTTTTTGAAAGACAAATGAAAGAAGAAAATAATAATAATTAAGTTTGCCCCTAATTTTGAAATTAAGCTTATAAAGGTTGGAATATGATCAAAATTAAAAAATTATTTTCTTAAAAAAAAAAGGAAAAAACAATTAATAATTGTCAAAAATCAAAATTTTGATCTTAGATATCGGGTTCTTCATAATTTTCCAGATCTCTTCATAATAAAAACAAATTTTCTTTTTGTTTTTAAATCATTATAATAAAAACAAGAATTAGTCTATTAATCTTTGATAATTTTTCTAAGAATATCTTTAAATGTTGATAATTTTTTTAAAAAAAATATAAAACAAAAAAAAGCAAAAATGATTGTGGTACTCGGCAATGAAAGAATTTTCATAACAAATAAATAAATATGTGATTAAAATATCTTTTAACAAAATGTGGATTATGGTCATTTTTTTTTTTTTTTCTTGTTATTTGAAATATTTCTGATAATAGGTATTATTAGTATTAAGAATAAATTTGCTATAATCACGGAAAAAAATTCAAAAATTGTAAATGTTATTGATGGAAATAGTTTAAATTGCACTCTAGCGATATTTTTACTTAAATTTCTTCAAATGTATTTTAAGAATAAAATCATACATTTCACGATTGTTCAAGGGAAAGATATACATATTTTTTTTTATATTTGGAAATGAAAAAAGAAGAATTGAAATTGGGAAAATGAAATGTAAAAAAATGGGAAATTTAAAAATTGTTGAGAAAAACAATTGCTAAAAAAAAATAAAATAAAAAAATGATATCTTTATCAAGAACATTCAAAAAAAAAACAGAAACGATCCTTTTATTTAAAATTGAACCATTGAGTTATTTCTAAGAAATAGTGAATGTTTTATGGGAGGTAGTTGTTGAGTAGATGTAATTTTTTCTTTATGATCAAATCTTTTTTCTTTGTTACAGTTTATTTTTTTTTCTTTTCTTTTCATTCACAGGTTATACATAACTATTGGTTTCTATCCTTCCTATATCAGTAGGTAACGACTTGATTTTTATCCTTAGTAGCCCTTCTTCCAATATAAAGAAGAAATGGCCAGGGAAAAAATGGAAAAAAATAAAATGATAAAAAATATTCCAAAAACAGATAAAAAATCAGATTTTCAATTTAATTTAGCAATATCTTTTGATTGAAATATTTTTTGCTATTTTAAAATTGAAAAATATGTTTGTTTTTAGAATATTAAAAAAATACTTGAAAATTATCTCTCTACTAAGTCAATTAAAAAAATCAAAAATTTTACAATTAAAAATGAAAAAAATATTATTGTAAAATTTCATTTTTTTTTCATTTCCTATTAATACCTATTAAAGTTGTTAACCTTTTCCAAAATTTTTATGTATATTAATGTTTATTAGGTGGGTGTATTTCAAAAATACAAAATTTGTAGATTTTTTTTTGAAAAAATTTTCCTTATCTTTTTTTATTACATTTTTAATTTTTTTTTTATATTATTCTTCATTTTTTTTAATAATACATTGATTTATTTTCTATTTTAAATATCAGATAATGATATCAAAAAATAGTGTATATTTATTTTTCGTAATATTTTATCAGTTTTTTCTTTGGAAATGATATTTAAAAGAAAATCTTTGATTTTTGGGTTTTTTTTTTTACAAAATTATTTTGAAAATTTTATATTAAAAGATGGGTCGATAATTATTATCCATTTTGTTTATATAATATCCGACTTTTACAGAATATGCTCTTTTTTTCAATTGTTATATTTCTTCATTCACTTTGTTTGGAAACAGTTTTAGTTTAGATTGGTTAGTTGGAGAACTCCAATTCAAGTGTCGTTAATTTGACCAAAATTGTCTGATAATTGAAAAAATATCAAAAAATTAACAAATTCCAAGACAACTTTGATTAATTATTGAGAAAATTACCCCTTGATATATCCTAAAGAAAATGGACTTTAATCAGAAAAAGTAATGAAATTAAAAAAATCAAATTTTTATGGTGTGTAGTTCATCGAGAACAAACTGATCAAAAAAAAAATCTCGAAAAACAAAAAAAATTATATTCATGGTAGGAAAAAAAATATGGGGATGAAAAAAAAAATAATAAAAACGATTTTTAAATGTGAATTTTAGAAAAATTGTTTTATAATTTCTTATATTTTCAATCAAATCCTTTTTATAAATAACCAAATCTTTTATGAACCAAGTAAAAACCCTGCATAAAGTTTATTAAAGTAGTATGACTCTAGAATACTCATTCAATTGTTTGATAGCCTAAGTAGATCAACTTTTTTTGAAAAACAATCAAGTTTTTATAGGTGTTTACTGGAGTTTGAAAAATTATAATTTTTTATTCTTGATTTTTAATTGATTAAATGATTTTTTGAACCAATGTAATTTCATTAATCATCATTCTACTAAGTGGGTAAGTTATAATTTTAAAAAGTTTGTTACTTAAAAAAAAAAGGATTTGATTTAAAATAAAAGAAATTATACAACAATTTTCCTAATATTCACAATTAAAAATCTTGTGAGGGATTTTTTTCATCCTAGTATTTTTTTCACAACTTTCAGATTTAAAAGGTTACAATTTTATGAAAATAAGAAACTATCAAACTAGCTCATAATATGACTTTTTATGGATTGTCTGATTTTGTGATCATCAAATGTCAATATATGGATTTTAATTTAAAAAGATTTTATATTAAAATAATTTAAAAAACATTATCTTTTTCATCTGTTTTTTATAGTTTTTTTTTTTTCAAGTCCCAGTCTACCTCATTTCTGAATTAACGATTTCTTAATTCTTCATATTTTTTTTTGATAAAATTTTGATTTTTTCTTTAACTGTGATACTTTTTGGGTATGCGTACAAGTTCTAAGAAGCGAGATCCTATTTTTGATGTACTTAGCAACACATTCAAAGGTATTTAAAAAGGAAAGAAAGAAGTTTGGAATAGAAATATCAATATAAAATTGAAAATACTTTTTTAAAATTCAAAAAAACCCAAAGATCTTCAATGGTTGGGAAAATGAAATGGAATGATACTTAAGATATTCAATATTTAGTCAAGTTTCCTTAACCTTGATACATTTTCAAAAAGTATCACAACTAAAGAAAAAATCAAAATTTTGACAAAAAAAACATGAATAATTAAGAAATCTTTTTAGAATAGCCGTTTAAAAGAAGAAATCGAACAAATTCTCTGCTTTTTGGCAAATAATGGTATTAGAATTAGAAATGGGAAAAAATTTTCACTTCATTTTCCATATTTTTCTTTAATAAAAAGAGTACTCCTATAGTTAGGTTGTAATTTAAGGTTGTGAACTCTATTTTAAAAAAGAAATTGAAAATCAAATGAAAAGGATGTGAAAATTTTTCCTTTTTACAATACAAAAAATAGTCACTTTCTCAAATCAATTTTCAATTTTTAATTTTTAGAACTACTTTAAGCACCCTCAAGCGGAGAAAGTTATTGTGTTATTTTACTTTCGTCTCTCATAAAGAATTTTCATTCTCAAGAAATTGGACAATAAAAATACTTGTTATCAAAGTAAAAAACAATAAATGAAAAAAAATTTTCCAACAAGATCTCTGAATGAAAATTTAAAAAAATAACCACAAATATTAAAGAAAAAAATCAAAAATTTTCATTCAGCTTTCCAAAAAAAACACACCTCTCCAGTAAGTATCAGACACTAAAGTTCCCAATTCTATAAAGAGGGAAAATAATAATTTAGTCTTCTTTTCCGAATTAAAAATTTAAAATATTTTGGATTAATAAATCTTTTTTGGAAGACGAACCAAAATTTTGTTCACTTTATTTGACAACTAATCGTAAAGAGTCCATAATTTTCAGGTAAAAACTAAAATTTTAAAATATTGAAAACTTGAAAAAGCAACTGTAAATTATATTGAGAACAACCAATGTAATTTGTTTTGTGTCTATGTTTTTGAAAATGGAAATTTTCAAATATTAGAAACAACTTTTTGAAGGATACTTGAAAGGTGAAAATTGTTGGAAGTGTGTAAATTTTTCTTTTTTTTGGATATTTTGTAAAAGAAATTATCAGGAGAGATGGATGTAAGCAACATTTTCCTAACCCTTTGGTGTGTGTTTAATGGCCATCTCCCATTTTCGCTTGAAAAAGTTATTCTTTAGGTTTTAATTTTCAAAAAGTAAATGGATTATTTACTTTTTTGTAAAGTTGACAATTAAGGTATATTTGACAATTTGTGAATACGTGTCGGTTATCAATTTTAATAGCTTTTGAACAATTGAAAATCGGTGTAAAATCTTTTAGATTCAAGTATAGTTTCTAACCAGTATTCAAAGCCTTTTGAAAAAAAAAAGTAAGGATTTCAATTTCTAAAAGACAGAAAGAATCTGTTTTTACCAATAAACAAACTTTATCATTGTTTGTTAACAGTTTTGGAATCAGTGAATAAAAAAAATAAAAAAAAAAATGAAAAAGAATTTGTGAATCTTGAAAAATTGAAAATTTATTTCATTTTATGGACTAGAAACTTTTTATGTTCATAACTTCTTTATTGTTTTTTGATCATTAATTTATTCCAATTTTTCACCTTTTTCAAAAATCCCAAAATAATATGCATTTTTTTTTTTATTACTTTTAAATGCACGTTTTTGCATCTCTTTCAAAAAATTCTAAAATTTTACAATCAATTGTCCCAAAGACAGTTGTAAGTAGAAATTTTGTTAGTTTACTTCCCCAAAAGAAAACTCAAGCACCAAAATTTCTCCAACAAAAAAAAGTTCTAACTCGAAACTTTAGTACAAACCAAATCTATTGCTCAAACGAAATTAAAATAGAAGGATTTGAAGAGAAACGTGTCCAGGTCTTTAGAAACGGTGTTCGGTCTGGCGGTATTGTTGCAAGTTTACTACCCGGTACCACTTTTGAAGATTTACTTAACTTTGTTTCAGATAGATTTGAAATCGATGCTAAAAAGATTTATTTGTCTGGAGGTGCATCAATTATGGATATTGCTTTAATAAAAGACAACGATACAATTTACGTTGCAGAAGACGAAGGTTATATTCCACTGGATTCATCTGGTTGTAAGTTACAATTAATTAAAGTTTTTTTTGTTTGTATTTTTACTTTTCGTTTTGGTAAAAAAAAGCAAAACAGGAAAAAAATAGTTCATTAGAATTTTTAATTGGGAACCTTAATAGAATCCTGAAAATTCAAAGTAAGGTGTATTTAAAAAAAGAAAAAATAAATAATTAGAGACAAAATGTGGAGTCAACACAATAACAGTTTTTTGTAATACTATCTTTTGGTATCTGAGTTTTTCTTTGATTGATCAATTATTAAAAATTTGTTGAAAAAATTGACTTTTTTTGAGATTCACAAAATCACACAAACAATTTTGATATTAAAGTAGATTTAAATTGTGTTTGTTGGTTTGATTGAAATTAATATAATGGATTATTCTTTGAAGTTAATTTTTTTCTTCTATTAATTGATCTTATTTTTCGTTTTCAGTTTCTTTTAAGGTTCCCAATTAAAAATCTTGTTGATTTTTTTTTCTCTGTTTCACTTCTTTACCTAAATGTTTTTTTTTTTTTTGGTTTTTTATTTGCTTTCTTTTCAATTCTTTTAAGATGAAATAGAACTATTGTAGGAACACTCTTATTAACTTATTTTGTATTGAACTTTTTAAAATGACTTTATCAATTTTACAAAGCTCATATATTAAACTAAAAATTGCTTTCTTAAAATTGATAATTTATCTTTCTTTTCAGAAAAAAATTTTTTTAATTTTTTAACATCGAATAATCCAGAAGAATTTGATACATTTTTTTTTTCTCTCTCTCTGTCAATGATTAAGGATTGTCTAGGAAAAGCCACTGTATCGGATACATGGGTCAATACATGTTCCAATTTCTTCATTATTTTCTGAATTAAATTCATTTGATTAATTTAATGTCAATTGAATTAAAAATTCATTAGATTTCTCAGATTTAATGAAATAATTTTGACCCAATGAAATAAACAAATTTTTAGAATTACCTAATTTTTTTTTTTTTTTTTTTTTGTAGGAATTAAAAAAATAAAGAAATATATTCTTATTTAAAAAATTATCAAAAACAAAAAATAAAGCAAAAATAAAAAAAAATTATTAAATTTTAATTATAAATTGATAAAAAATAAATTAACTAAATAAGAAAATAAATTAAACATATAAAAAAATAAAGGATAAAATTAAATTTGCACTCATAATAAATTTTTAATTTTTTTTCTTGTTATTTTTAATTAATGATATTTTTAATAAAAACCATACAATTGCCTTTCTTGTTTTTATAACATACTTAATTTTTTGTTATTCAATTTTTCTCAATTAAACAACTGATAATTTTTATCAAATTAATAGGTATATTATCCAGAGAATTGAATAATATCTTAGGAAACCAAGAAACAAAAACAGAAATGGTCTTTTATTTAAATGGCGAAAGAAAAGTTTTAGGAAACATTGATCCAAATAGAACACTATTAGACTATATCCGATCAATTGGATTAACAGGAACAAAAAATGTGTGTGGAGAAGGTGGATGTGGGGCATGTGCTGTGATGGTTTCACATTATGATCAATTTAAAAAACAAGTTGTTCATCGTACAATTAATTCATGTATGCTTCCACTGGCGTACGTTGATAACATGGCTGTTACGACTGTTGAAGGAATTGGTAATATTGATGAATTACATCCTATCCAAGTAAATTTTCATTTTCTATTATTTTCATCTTTTTAATATTTTTTTTTTTCTCTTTTGTTTTGCAAAGAATTAACAAAAATTATTGAGTGGCAAATTAAAATTTTGTAAAAATACATAAAAAAAAACAATTAAACAAACAACCATTTTTTACAACTCATAAAAAACAAACTTTAAATTAATCAATTTTTTCTTTTTAATAAAAATTCTAAAAAAAAAAAAAAATATCAAATAAATATAATAGGAAAGAATTGCAAAAACACATGGTGTTCAATGTGGTTATTGTACTCCAGGATTTGTAGTTAATACTTATACTGTCTTATGCAACAACCCCGAGCCAACTGTTGAAGAAATTGAAGAAGCTGTTGCAGGAAATTTATGTCGATGTACTGGCTACCGGCCAATCTTTGATGCAATCAAATCGTTTGCAAGAGATTATGATCCAAAATCTGTTGGAAAATTAGTACCAGAAATGAACCATATCAAGTGTAGACATAAAATCAACACGAACGAATTCCCAGAGGAATTAAAAAAGTCTGTCCAAAAGCCATTAATTTTAACTAATGGGGAATATGTCTGGTTCAAGCCAACCAAATTAGAAACATTATTAAAATTAAAAAATACCAAGATGGAGATGTTGTTATCTAAGCAATTAAAGAATGAGTCTGAAGTGGAAAAGAAATTGCACAAAAGAAAAAATAAAATCTCGACAATTTCTGCAACTGTTGTTTCAGGAAATACAGAAATCGGATATGAAAGAGTATACAAATTTAAAAAGAATAGATTAATGGTCTCCACGGCGCAAGTGAAAGAGCTAAAGGTCATGGAAATCAATGAAGAAGAAGGGTTCCTCACTGTCGGCGCAGGTACTACAATTAATGACTTTGGAGACAAATGTAAATACATTTTGGATCATTTCCCTAAGGCGATCACTTCGGGATTCGAGGCGCTTCATGAGCAAACCAAATTCTTTGCAAACCATTCGATCAGAAACATGGCCACGCTTGGGGGATCATTATACACAGCTAATCCATTAAGTGATCTTTACCCAATTCTGATGTCTGTTGATGCCATAGCAAACATCGAATCAGTTAACGGATCAAGGAGAGTGCCCGTCAGAGAATTTGTTATAAGCAAGGGCAAAACATGCTTGAAGCCAGAAGAAATCTTAGTCTCTGTTGACATCCCATTCACCAAGAAGGGTCAATATGTGAAAAGTTATAAAATTGGGCGAAGAAGAGAGGACTCACAATCCATCATCAATGGCGGATTTATGGTTCAATTTGATGAAAACGAAAAAGATCTAGTTGTTGACGCATGCCTCGCCTATGGCGCCATCTGGGAAACATCGATCATTGCCCAAGAGGCCAGTGAATTTTTAATTGGCAAGAAGTTTAACGCACAAACTGCGCAAGAATGTATGGACATTCTGGAAAGGGAAATCCCGATCATGAAACGATTAGGGTTAATTGACCTGAGAAAGGATTTGATCAAGAACATCTTTTTCAAATTCTTTGTCGAAATTGGTACCAAGCAGGGCCTGATTGACGAAAACAAGCCAATTAGCAAGATTGGCGGTTACTATAGATGGCCACACAGGGTCGCCAAGCAAGAATATGAAGACTTTAACACCGAAGTTGGACAGCCATACAAGCATTTACAGGCATTTGAATCAACCACGGGCGAAGCCAAATTTATTACCGATCTGCCAGAGCCCGAGGGAACTGTCCATTGTGCAATCGTCCCATCGACAAAGGCATGCGCCAGGATCTTAAAAATCGATGAATCCGAGGCATTGAAAATGAAAGGGGTCGTTTCCTTCTTTTCGGCAAAGGATATACCAGGATCAAATTATGCAGGGATCATCTATGACGACGAGGAAATCTTTGCCTCAAAGCAAGTTAACTATTATGGCCACCCCATTGGGATCATTGTTGCCGAAACCGAGCAGCTTGCCCGGGAGGCCGCCAAATTGGTCAAGATTGAATACGAGGAATTGCCCTTTATTCAAACGATCCAAGAGGCCATCAAGGAACAAAGCTTTTATGAATTAGACGAAGAAAGGTTAATGGGAGTTGGCGACGTTGAAAGTGCATTTGAAGAGTCAGATGTAATTGTCGAGGGCGAAATGTTCACTGAGCATCAAGAGCATTTCTATTTCGAAACCGAAAACTGTCTTGCCATTCCTCAGCCCGACCAAATGCTAATATACGCTGCTGCGCAGGACTTGGGGCAAGTACAACGCACGGTGTCTATTGCATTGGCCAAGCCCAAAAGCTACGTAACGGTCAAAATGCATAGGCTCGGTGGATCGTTTGGCGGCAAGCAACACCGAACGATGTACATCTCGGCAATGGCCGCGGTCGCAGCAAAGAAATTGAGGCGACCTGTCAAATTCTGGCTGGACCGCCAAACCGATATGTCGATCTCTGGGATGAGACACGCATTCTTGGGTAAATACAAGATGGGGATCAACAAGACCACCGGTAAAATCAACTCTGTAGACCTCAAGGTCTATAACAACGGCGGGCACTCCCTTGATCTCACCTCCTGCGTCATGGATCGTGGCCTGTGGTCAATCGACAACAGCTATTGCTTCCCAAATATTCGATTGGAGGGCAAATGCTGTAAAACCAATCGCGTCAGCTCAACAGCATACAGATCATTTGGGTGCGCACAGGGATTGGGCATCATCGAAACAGCCATCGAACACGTAAGCCATGAAGCGGGCCTCGATCCCGATTTCGTTCGAACAGCAAATCTCTATGAAGTCGGCGATATTACGCCAACCGGATGGAGAATTACGGACTCCAAGACACATCGGGTTATGAAGGAATGTAAAGAGAAGGTCAACTATGAAGAAAGGAAGCAAAAGATCAAGGAGTTCAACAAGCTGAACAAATACAAAAAACGTGGTTGCTCCATTTTGCCCATTAAGGGATCGATGGGGCTTGAGTCAGATTTCATGTGCCAGCAGAGTGCATTGGTAAACATTTACACAGACGGTACGATCCACATCAGCCATGGTGGTACCGAAATGGGACAAGGCTTGAGTACCAAATTGGCACAGGTCGCTGCCACGGCATTAGGAATTTCCACATCAAGAATCCGTGTCGGGGAAACCGCGACAGACAAAATCGCCAACGCGCCACCAACAGCCGCAGTCACTGGACAGGGCCTGAATGGTCGAGCGGTCTTGGATGCATGTAGAATCCTCAACGAACGATTGGCACCAGTTAAAAAAGACCTCGGGGAAAATGCCACCTTTGACGAAGTCATTCTCGAGGCCTATTTCAGAAAGATCGGCCTGAATGTTGTCGGGCACGGCAAATTGGACGACTTTGTCTTTGATTATAAAACCAAAACGGGTAGACAAGCATGGTACGTCAGTTGGTCCGGTGTCTACACAGAAGTCGAAATCGACACCCTGACAGGAGAATTCCAAATGATCCACACGGAATTCGTTCATGACGCCGGTCGATCCTTGAATAGCGCAATCGACATCGGCCAAATTGAAGGCGGATTCATCCAGGGCGCAGGCTATTGGACAATGGAAAAACCCATTTGGGCGAAAGACGGGCATTTAAGAACAAGAAACGTTTCCACTTATAAAATACCTGCCTACTCGGATATACCAATCAAATTCAATATCTCGCTCATCGATAACGCACCAAATCCTTTGGGCGTTTATTCAAGTAAAGCCACAGGCGAGTCAGGCTTCCATTCTTCAACAACAGTTTTCTTTGCAATCAGAAATGCCATTAAGGCGGCCAGAGAAGAAAGCGGGTTGACTGATTTCTTTGAATTAAAGGCTCCTTTAACAATTGATAATATACAACGTGCTTGTAATATGAAAGTTGATCCTTTTGATGTAGAGAAATAATTTTTTTTCATAACGTAGATTCTTTATTTTTTTGTTTCATTTTTAACTAATTTTTTATTTTTCCTTCCAGAGATTTATTAATTCAATTTTTATTATTGTTTTAATTAAATTTTTTATTTCTTTTAATACAATTTTTTAAATAGTATTTTTGAGATTCAAAAAGCATCAAATTTCCCATTTTTTTCAGAAAAAAAGAAAAAAAAAATATTTTTTTTTCAGATCACAATTTTGAAACAAATGATTAAATACGAGAAAAATAAAACTGTTCTTTTTCATATATTTTAAATTTTATATTTCTTTTTAATTATGGAAAAGTTTTTTTTTTGAATCAAGAATATTTTCATTATGATTGGTTTATCGTTAATTTAGGATATGGTCACTTTGGTCAGTGAATTTGTGAACATTTGAAATTATAAGAATAATTTTATTTTGTGGTTATCTTTCGAAAATGGGTTGATCAAAAAATTGAACCTTAGCCCTAATTCAAAATTTTTAACACACCAAAATTCGATTTCAGAAAAAAAAAATCTTATTTTATCAATTCCCGAAGAAATACCATATCAGAACCATTCACTAATTGTAATGTTAACAATTGTTTATAAATTACAATACTCACAAAACAAAAAATAAATAATTATCAATACAAATCAATTATGGGTGTCTTAAAAATTTTGGAAAGAGCAAAACAAAAAAAAAATCTATCGTGAAAATTTGTTGAAAATCTTTTAATAATATTGATCGATCAAATGATTAGAGACTAACAACTAATTTTATTTGAGTTCTTCTATTTTTAGGAACTCAACTTTAACTTATAATCAATTGTTTGGGAAAAAAATTTTGATCCAACGAAGCAAATTACATAATTCAAAAAAGGAAATGAAAACAAAAAAACTTCAAAGATAAAAAAGTGATTTTGATATTTTAATAAAATTAAAATTTATTTACAATTTCAATGAAATTGTATTATTGTGATTGTTTGGGCTGTTTTAATGGTGTAGAAAATTTTGAATTTTAGTTTACTTGATACCTTATAGATAAAAAAATACTCTTTATGTGTTCAGAAAATATGACACCTAGGTTATGGTTATGAATTATTAAGATATATTTAACAAAATTTGTAAATAAAATCCCAAAGAGGATATATTCTGTTAAAGTATTGTTATATCCAAATGTTTCGACTCATACAGCCATGAATTTACAAGACTTATAGTTAATAAATTAATTTTTAAAAATAAATATATCCTAAAATATTTCTCTCGTGATAAGTTGTGTACTTTCTAAGGAGACATACTTTCACCTATCTTTTTTAGTTATATAACACATTTCCTTATCGTGTAAAAGGGAAATTCGAATTTGAAACACTGAAATGTTTGAAGATAATTGTCTTATAATTATGAAAGGAAATATTTATTTAAGATTACTCGGAATATTTGGAATTATCTAATATTAACAGATTGAAATGACACAAAAGATAAAAAAATAAAATAACAAAATTGTTCTAAAAGATATTTGTAAAGTTAAATAGTTGGGAATTTGTCTGGATATATAAAAACATATATTTGGAAATATCAATCCAAAAATAACCTTGACATAAATAAATATATTTTGAGAATTCAGTATTCATAATTGAACCTTAGATTTAAGTGGTTATTCTTATCACAATAAAACTATATTTGGGAAAAATATTAAATTTCAAATTTGGTTAAATTTCAAAATTGGTCAAATTCTCATTTTTTTCAAAATAGTTAATTCCATTTAAATATGTTGACTATAAGTGTTTAAAAACTTCTTTACGGGTAGGTTAAGGTATGTTAAGGTAGGTCAGAGTATGATAGAGTAGGTTTTTGGTGTTTGAATGGTATGCTAGAAAATTTTGGCAAGGATTTTAAAAAAAAAAATTATTAACTGACCAATTAGACTTTTGCAACTTGTTTTAAGGGGAAAAAAATTTAAACTTAACTTTGGTGGTTAAAATTGGATTTCGAACAAATTTTTAAAAATATTTATTATTGATGATTTCAAAATTTTGGATTTTCTACAATTTAGTAATAAAATAATACCAATCGCAAAACAATCGTTTTGCTTTTTCCTCCCACAACTATAAAAAAACATTAAAAACTTTCATACAAATGATAATAATCAAGAAACTCTTCAAAAATATGAAAAATTTCAATTTGACCAATTTTGAAATTTAATAATATACCCCTATATTTTATAAATTATTTAAATATACAAAAATAAATTGAAAAGTATAAATTAGTTTTCAGTTTATTTGGCACTTTTTTTAAATAGTTATAAAAAAAAATGACAATTATCTCCAATTAATGATTCTAAAATAAATAGATATTATCAAATAACCTTATTAAAGAATAAAAATCAATTTTTTAGACTCAAAATAGTAAAAAAAAAAAATCAATACCTAATGTTTTAAATTTCTTGAAAAGTTTTAAATTATAAGAAAAAAAAAAGAATAATTTTTTCTGATCTTTAAGGATTCAATAATTGATTTATTTTTTCTTGTATTTTTGAAATATAATTACAGTTCCAATGCTATTTGTTCATGTAAACTATCAGAAATTTCGTAAAGATAAGATTTCGAAAAATAAAAATGTTTTTAAAAATTTATTTATTTATTTATTTTCCGATCCAAAAATTCACATAAAAAATAGAAAGGATATAAGTGCTTTTTACTACGAATTTAATTGGGGTATTTAATTCTTTTGAAAGAGATTTTTTATTTTGAAAAGTTTAAAAATGAGTTTGAATTTCTGGTTTAATCTAATCTTTTGAAAATAAGTACTCCATTACTTTTAGGTAAATAAGTTTTACTGATTCCTGAAAAAATACAGAAAAGTTATCTTAATTTAAAAATAACTTATCAAACATTATTTCTCATATACTGATAAATTCAAAGAAATGTCTGAAAAGATTTAACTTCATTTTCCATTTTACAACTTTTTTTACTGAAGATTTGAAATAAAGTATTCTCTTTGTTTAAATGTGAAGAAACTTTGTAAAATTGGTTTGGCTTTGTAAAGAATCTAATTATCGAGTTGTTTTATTAGTTGAGTTTATTTGATTCCAAAAATAGAAATTGAACTAAACATCTTCTAAAATAAATTTGAATTTATCAGTATTTGTTTTTAAACTTATTCATAAATATAATAATTTTTCCATTTTCTCAAGTCTTCGAAATCAAAAAAATTTCATTTTGTTATAACCCACTCTTTTTTTCAAATTCAATCACAGATTTGTTAGAAATACCTTAATTTGAATCTGTTCAAGTTATGTTTTCAAATTGTTATTTTTATCAAATCGAATAAAATTACAAGATCCAAAAGATTCCCTTAAACAAATTATTTTTCTATAAGGGAGCCTATATTCCTTGAAACGTGATAACATCACTTATTAATCAAAATTAGTTATTCTTATGGATTTAATTATTTCAAAAATTTTTCAGAAAACAAATTCATTTTTATTCTTTCCATTTTTTAGTCAACAAAATGAAAAATTCATTTATCTCATTTGATTGCCAATACTTTTTAACGATCTCCAATGAAACAAATATTCTAATATATCAAATCTCAACATCCGAGCTGCTTTTAGCAATTGATTTTGTTGAACATTCAATTTTAAAAATCACAACAGTCTCATGGTCGAGATCAACAAACGAACCACACGATCAAGTACAATCCAAAATTTCCCAAAACAGTTTTAAATCAAAACAAAGAACCAAACTAATGACATACTTTATTTTTATTTTTATTTTTATTCTTAATCATCTCTTTAAAATCACAACCAAACACAGGACATTTTTGGTATTCTTGCAATAGGAACAGAACATGGATCAATTTTTTTGTTTGATCTTGATAAAAAAAAGATTATTAAGGAGCTTGGTAAACCACAAAGAACAAAAAAAAAATCTTCAAAAACTTCTTCAATACAGCTTTATTATCAAAAAAACTTACTTTTTTCTTGTTCTGGAAATGGCGAAATTGTCGTGTGGGATATCCAAAAATCCAAACAAACAAAGTAATTGATTTCTTTATTTTTTTTGATCCATTCTTCTTCGCGATTTACTTTTCTTTTTATTTTTTTTTTTTTTTTTTTTATTTTTTTATTGGGCTAATGATCCAATTACGAACATTAGTTTTTTTGAATTTTTTTAAAAAAAATCTGCATCTCACTCTTCAATTTAATCGAAATTGTTATAAAGTTTACACAACTAAATAATTGGTTTCTTTCCTGAAAAGGGATCAAACCAAGTGACACCTTTTGTTTAAAAACATTTTCAAAAAAAAAGAAATTAACTTTTATACGTAATCAATAAAAAAAAAAAAAAAAAACAAGAATGTACAAAATCGAGATGAAATGGTTTTAAAACCCCCAACATTTTTTACAGACCATTAAAATATAACACAACCCTCACTTTTTTCAAATATTTTAACCCAAAATAGAAAATTTAATAATTCACAAAAACGATCACCCTTTCAAACAGGAAAAATATGTGTTGATTTAAAGAAAAAAACACTCTTGTCAACAGAACCAAAATGTAAGCTTTGGGATTTTAATAAAGGGAAATTGAAAAAAGCTTTTAGCACAAATAAGAATGAGTTTATAACAAATCAATTAAATCAAGTAGAAAAAAATTACAATATCGATTTACATCATCTTGGTGGAAATTATATTACAAACACCAACACAGACTCAAATATAATCGAATTTTGGAAAATGTCCGATGATTCTCCTCATAAAGGTTCGTATTTTAAAATTCTTGTCTTTATTTTCTTCTTTCCTATATTTTTTCAAAAAAACACAAATTAACAAGATAATAAAAAAAATAATAATAAATCTCTTAATCTTCTGGTTTTCAAAATGAATTTGCTTTCTATCTCTAAAAAAGGAATAGATTTGTATTTATTTACAAGTATTACAATTAGAATAGATCTATATACTGATAAATTCTAATAAATTTAATAAAATTTTTAATTCAATTTCCATTCTTGTAATCTATTAGGCTCAACTTTTAAAACAACACTACAAAAAGAATATTTTGAAAAAAAACCCAAATTTTCAAAGTTTCTTAACATTTAAACCAATAAAATACTTTATTCAGAAGCTTGAGTAAAAAAAAATTTGTAAAATGAAAAATGAAGTAAAAATTTTCGGATATTTATTGGTATTTATTGGTATATATGTATACATACCATAAGTTATTTTGGGCAATTGGTTCTCAAGTGCTTTATTAAAATCTTTTTTAAGGATTTGAATTCTGTTTAACAATTAAATTAATTTTCCAAGAGATAGATTTTTGGAGATTATTATCAAAAATTTTAAAAGTTTGTTGATTTATAATTGGTTTGCACATTTTCCAAACTTTTTAGAAAAAAGAAAATAATCCTATTTCGTTCATTCAAAAAAAATTACAGTTTGAGGCAAAATGATGGGAAATAACAATAAAGTTTGAAAAACGAAAAAAATTAAGTTGTAAAAAATTTCATACAAATTTTTTTTTTTTCTCTATAAGAAGTTAAAATTTTGAATGGAATTTAGATGACACAAAAAATGATTTTGTTGAAAGCAAGCTATTTTATCAAGTTTTTCACAACTTCAGGTATTTTTAGATCGAAGAGTGAAAAAAAAAAAAAAACTGATAGAGAGAGCATGAATGAGCATAAGTTTTTTCAGATTTTTCAAATGATAAACCGAAGTTTCAATTATGAACAATTTTTCTCAAATTGTATGGATGAAAAGAAAAAAATCAAAAAACGTAAAGGTTCCATTACAAAAAATTTTATTGCGAACGAAGTTTAAAAAAGTTCAAAAAACTTCTTTTATCGAAAATATTTTGTAAGAAGTTAAATCCAATTCAAAAAAAATCCGTAATTGAATTCCCAACATTTTGCCACTGACTGTAAGAAACTTAAGAATATTATGAAATACCAATGTGAGTCACTCAGACTTTTTTGATCGAAGGATCTTGAAATATTTTGGTAAATAACTATCAAATAAATTTATTTTATAAGTGTTATTTAAACCAAAATTTACCTGAAGGAAAATTGACTCGCTTTTTATTCACCATCCCACTTTCGAGTTTTAAAAACATATTGAAATCACACGATCACTATTTATCAAAATTTTGGTATGTTTTCTTTTTTGGTTATTTAAGAATGATTTGCATAAAAATTTTAATTTTACTTTTAAAGAATTCGTTCTTAAAAAGTGTCTTTTTCTTTTGATTTTAAAATACTAACCTAATCAAAATGTACTATTTATGTGAAACAAAATTAAAGAATAAATCAAGGCGAATAAATAAAAGCAATTCAAAAAAAGTTAAAAAAAAAAAAATACTTCTTTCTTGTCAGAACCGACAATATCTATTATTAGAATTTAAATTTCATACAATTTTTAAATCATAATATTATTTAGAATATTTTCTGTTCAAAAGCTATTTTTAAAAAGTGAAAGTTAAAAATTTTGAATAATTCATCATCAAAATATCCTATTTGAAGCTTGTAAACTTTTTGATGGAGATTTTTTAAATCTTTTGTTTTTCACTTTTGGAAAATAAACATAATAAAATAATTGGTATAAAAACTTTGACTTTTTTTTAAAAAATTTATTTTGAAATTTTTGCATAACATTATACTAATCTTAAAAATAATAATAATAATAATAATAATAATAATAATAATAATAATAATAATAATATCTGTGAAAAAGTTTATGCTACTAAATCATTAAAAATAAATGGAAGAATTTTTCATTTAATCCATTAACAATGATTTTTTCTTGGAATCCATGATCAATTGGATTTTTTTACAATTGCTATCTTTTATCAAACAATTTTGAGAAGCAAAATAGGGAAAATAATCACAATATTTATAATTTATCAGTATTCATGAAATCCAAATAAATTTTGGTGTTCAATGTAATTAAATGATAAATGAAATCTAGAAATGATAAATGAGGTGGAAATCAAAAAAAAATAAATAATTAAACGATTGGTATGACTTTGTTTTTTTAATACCACTTTAAAAAATAAAATATTTTTTCTTCGTTATTATACATTATTATAATCTAAAAGATCAAATTAAGAGAAATTCAAACGAATAATTTATAACAACCATTCCTATCTAAAAATGATATTTTTAATATTAAACCCAATCTAAAATATGGGTATTCAAAAAAAAAAAATGTAAATGTAATATTAATAATCCTATTATTTTTTTTTTTAATATTATTATTATTGTTTTTTTTTAAAATAAAATTGATAATTTTAACCTAACAAATAGTCTTGAAATCTAATCACAAAATGTATGATATTCAATTTAATCCAAGCAATTATTTAAATGACAATGAATTCATTATAAAGGGGTTTAATGACAATACAATCTCAATCTTCCGTATTAGATTACAGCAACGGAAAAGGAAATTAAATGAAGAAGAAACTTCTGAAAACAGTATTATTATACCATCAATCCAAATGTCTTTAGATAAAAAGATCGAGGGGAGAATTTTAGCAACAACATTTTTTTCATCAACAGAGATATTGATTGCTTATGGAACAAAACATAAACCTAGCTTCAAACAAATTGTAAATATTTTTTTTTTTATTTTTATTATTTTAAATTATAAAAAAATATTTTGGATTAATATAATATTAGTAACAAAGCCAATTAATTATAACAGTTGTTATATTCATATTTAATATATATATATATATATATATATATATATATATATATGTGTGTGTGTGTGTGTGTGTGTGTGTGTGTGTGTGTGTGTGTGTGTGTGTGTGTGTGTGTAAGGATATATACCAATTCTCAATTGATATATTTAACTGAATAACAATTCTTATTCCACAAGAAAAAAATTAACGTTTTTTATCTGTTATTTGAAGAAAACAAATGGTTTTTTAAAAAAAAAAAAATTGATTTCCAATGTTTTAAAGATTTAAATTAATACATTTTGTTTTCAACTTCTATTTATTGAGTTAAATCCAATGTTTAAAATACTGAGTTACAAAAATACAAAATCTTAAGATTGAATTGATTTTATGAACAAAATTAATTCAAATAAATCATAGTTTAGATTTTTTTAAAAAAAAATTATCAATTAAAGTTGTAACAAATTATTAATATTTCTAAAAAGACTAAATTATTTAAAAAAAAAAATAATTTTCAATATTGTATTTTTTTAGTAACTAATTGTCCAAAATTATTGACAAGAATCGTTTTAATACTTTTAATCATTTTTGTAATTAAAAAAAAAACAAGAATTTTAATTTTAAGGGTAAAATAACCAAATTTAATAATATCTTTCAAGAAAATTTTATATTAAAAAATCAAATTTCTCAACAAAATAAAAGTATGGTTTCTTTTTAAAATTTTAAAAGATGTTTTGAAATTTTATATGCTAAAAATTAATCTTATTAAAATACTATTAATATTTTTCAATATGTTGAATAAATCATTTTTTTTTGTTTATACAAAAGAATTATCTCAAAAAAAACGAAAAAAAAAATTCTTTAGTTAAAATTCATTAAATTAAATATTTGGTTTATGATGTAATAATGATGAAAATAGCCATAAATGTGTTAAAAACTTTTAATAGTGTGAGAAATAAAATGAATTTAATATGTTTTCTTTTTCATAAAAAACTGTAAAAAAAAAAAATTTGTTCTCATTTATACTGAAAAATTTTCTTTTCTGGGTTTCTTTGTCGATCATGATTTTTAGATACCTGTACATATCCAAAATAAGATAGTAGAGAATATCACCAATAATAACATATTCAAAAAAATTTTCCTGTTTTCATTGACTAACTGATCGCATCAATATTTATCTCAAAATAAACTTGTGATTCTAACTATTTTCATTTTTTTCAAAAAATACTGATAAATAGAAATACTGTAACAAGAAAACATTTGCCGAAAATGTAATTATTTCTGATTCGAAAACAAAAAATGAAAGTAATAATGAAGACAATGAAGAAGAATTTACAAATGAAGAACAAATATCACTTGAAGATAAAATTAAAACTCTTGGATTAGTCAAAGAAGAACAAATTGATTCAAAAAATGAAGACGAAGAAAATCAAATCAAAAATAGACAAAGGGGGGGCTCAGGACTAAAAACCATGATTGCAGTCTTAGAGCAAGCTTTAAAAACGGAAGATTCAAGTTTCCTTGAAAAGGTTATTTTAGTTGACGATCCCGAAATAATAAATAATACGACTAAAGAATTGCAATTGAAATATATATTTGTGTTTATAAATAAATTGGTAAGATTAATGAAAACGAAGAATGATAATCTCATGCCAATTATTAGATGGATGAGAGCAATTTTGAATAACCACCTTTCTTATCTAATATCCTTACCAAATTTGGTAGAAAGATTATCTAAATTATATCAAATGATTGACTATAGACTATCTAATTTTCAGGAATTATCTGAACTTTCAGGCAAACTTGATCTATTATTAGATAAAGTAAATGTAATGAAAACCCGTGAAAAGGTAGAAACCTTTTCCAAACCTTTAGCGGTGTTTTATGTTTCTGATGAAAGTGATTCAGAAGATCAATCTGATGCTGAATTATCGGATAGCATTTCTGATATTGAAGAAGAAGAATTATTGGAAGAAATGAAATTATCTATTTTTGGGCTTGATGGTAATGATGATATGTTTGATGACGAAGAATTAGATTTTTAAAATTATAAAATACACAATATATTTTATTGATAAACATATTTTTATATAATTAAATAGATATAAAATTTAATTGTTTTTGTTTTTTTTTTTTTTTTTATTGTTAATTTTTATGAGAAGAAGAAACGGGAAACTTATTAATTGTCAAAATTGGTCAAGTTCTCAATTTTTTAAAAATAACCAATCCTTTTGAAACACTATTGACTGTAGGTATTATAAAACCTTTTTTGGGGTAGGTTAATGTATGTTGAGTATGTTAAAATATTTTAGGGAATGTTTTAGTTGTTGGATTATGTTAGGAAAATTTAGATTAGAATTTTGATGAAAAAAAAATAATAATTAAGAGAGGAACTAAACTTCTGTAACTTGTTTGAAGGGGTAAAAAATTTCCAAATAAACTTTAGTAGTTAAAATAGTGTTTTGGCAAATTATTTAAAAGTATTTAGAATTGATACTTTCAAAAATTTTGGTTTTTGACAATTTATGTAATGAAAATAGGACTAATCACAAAAGAATATTAATTTTTACCACAATTCATTCAAACCCATTAAATACTATCAGATACTGATGAAATTAATCGAGATATTCTTCAATAATAAGAAAAAAATCAATTTTTGTTACTTAATATTTTTCCCAAATTTATTCTAATTTATTTTTTTAATTGAGAAAGGATTACGAATTTGTAAAGTTACACCAGTAATTTGTATTAGGACTCTAGTCACCTTCAATAAATATATTCCTTGCATGATGAGTGGTTTACAACTAAAAAACGATATTGTATAATTAAACTTCTTTTGTTTGAAAGAATTTAAATAACATTTAAAAAGAAATAATTAATCTTATCTTAACTTTAAAAAAAGATAATTATCAAAAAAAAAACTTAGAGAGAATCCAATTTCAACATTAATTCAAAAATTTTGATTCGCCTGAAATAATAAATTGATAAAATACCTATATTCTTTTGTTTTCGATAGTAACTAAGTATCAAATCTTATTAATAATTTTTTTAACAAATTATTATCAATATCTAAAAGCTGATATAATAATAACTAAAATAAACTTCATCATAATAAAAAAAAGTGAAATATAATAGTTGAAATAAGAATTATATATTTTTTATGAATGAAATTTCAATGTGAATAGTTAAAAAGTAGATTTTTTGTAACAAATATACATAATTTCAAAGATATCATGTGGCCTTAGGTTTCGTCAACTTAATTTGTATTTCCAAAGAACTGGGTTTTTTTTCCAACTTGACTTTTTAAAAAAAAAGTAAATGAAAAAGGAAAATCATAATCAAAAAAATAAGAAAAAGAAAGAATAAGAAATAAAAAAGAGTTAGAAATACTAAAGAAAAATATAAGGGAAAGAAAAAAAAAATATAAAGTAAAACTAGAAATTTGCAAAAACAGAAATTTAGAATAAAAAAAAAATTTATCAGATTTAGAAAAAATATTTTTGATCAAAAAATTGAATAAATTTTAATTAGACTATTAGAGTAAAAAATTTATCGAACTATTACAGTAACATAATAAAAAAACTCAGTATTCTCTATAAAATAATTTAGAAAAAACAATTATTCTTTTCCTGTTTTATTTTTCAAAATACTTTTATTTCTTCAATTTGAAATACATTGATTTCTTAATTTTTTTAAAAAAATCCAAGATTATTAAATTGTAATTTGTATCAAATTTTCTTAATCGTCTTTTAAAAAAATGGTATTTACATTCTTTTTAACTAAAAACAAATATTTTTCGTTAAATAATTTCTTTTTTATGAAGTATAAAAGAATATATTTTCTCCAATTTAATACCGTCATACTTTATAATAAAAAAATTTAATTTTAAACCGAAAATAGTCTAGTTTGTAAATTTTTAAATATTTATTATTTTGATTAAATTTGTATCACACTTTTTATTTAGTAATAGAACAAAGTGTGTTATAAGATTCTTGAAAAATAACAATGAAGGTTATCATAAATTGAGATTAAGTCGACTTTTTGAAAATTGAGAAAAATATTATGAATTTCAGTTAAATATTAGAATGAAGTTCTTCCCAGTTCTATATGTATTTTATTTTGCAATTTTTGTTGATCAAGATAAGCCAACTTATTCAATGGTATAAAAAAAATTTGAATATTTTTTTTTGATTTCATTAAATTATTAAAATATTTTTAAAGGTTAAATTTTGGAAGTTTAAGACTGTTCAAAATCAAAATTTCGGGATTTTTGTTAATTTCTGAACTATACTTGCTGAATTTTCCCAGGAAATTATATGTTCGATTTCTGGGTAATTTTCTTTAATTTAAAGACAAATCGTTAGTTTCTTCAAAAAAAAGATGTTATATTAGTTTCTCGATCTGAAATATAGACTTTTTATTTTTGAAGACTTTAAATTTTCACCTTTTGGTTTTTCCCTTCTTATTTACATTATAAAACTTGTTTTATCTTAACCTACAATTGATTATCAAATGTTTTTAGAAACAAACGTAAATATAGAATCAATTGTAAGAACTTATAATTGTTGTCCAATTAAAACTTTTTAAATTAAACAATAATTTCCAGAATGGTAAAGTTTAGATTGTTAATTAATTCTTAGCAAAATTAAAAGTATATTGGGTAATTTTCACTTGTTGTTATCTTTTCACCACCTGCCCTCCATATTTGATTAAAATTTTTTTAATCCTTTTATCTTTGTCTATTAAAAATAAAAAATATTTCCTATTATTCCATATTATTTTAAAAAAAGTTTTGACAATGGAAAAATTCCTCTCTCTAGTAATCAAATTTTCCACTTAAATGAAAAAATTATATTGTCCAATTTGTTTCTACCAACTTGAATCATAAAAAACAATTTTACTTGTTTTTTTCTCTAAAATATCAAAAAATTGAAAAAACTCACTGAAAAAAAAAAAATGTTACTACCCCCAATAATCACCCTATTAACACAAATACCTTTTACATAAGTTATTTTTTTTTAATTCTTTTTGGTTAACATGAACTTTTATTTGACAATTAATTCTCAAATAGTACAAAATATTTTATTTTAAAAATGTTTTCAAAAAAAAATAATAATAAGAAATCTAAAAACAAAAATAAAACTATAATATTTTAATAAGTTTAATTTCAGTTTATAAAAAAATTTTCAAAAAATATAATATTTATTTATTTATCAAGAGAAGGGAGTAATCAAGGAAAATTTATCAAAATAAAAAAGAGAAGAAGAAAAATAATTAAAATATTATAATAAAAAAATAACAATTTTTTAAAAAAACTTCAAATATAAAGACACAAATTTTTCCATATGTGTAAAAACATTTGTAAGGCCAAATAAAAAATATAATAATTTTAAAAAAATACAAAATTATATTTAAATAAATTTTGGTTAGAATCAAAACATTATATATATATCCAAAAACATTTAATAAAATTTTAACATTAAAAAAAGAAAAAAAATATTTTAATTTTTCAGAATTAATATATGGATATCAAAATATTTTAGAATTCAAACACTCTAATTGTTTTGATTTGTTTTATAACAGATTTTAAAATTAAGGGATACAGAGATATAATTTTTTTTGCATTATGATCGGATTGAATTTTAGCAAAAAAAAAAAAAACATTTTTTTTTATTATTATTATTTTGAAGGGAGGAAATTAATTTCCACTTTCAGTCCTAATTAAAAATCATTTTTTTTTCAATACCTTATTTTTATTTAAAAAAATATTCAATATAAAAAATGATTTTAATTGAACAAAAACTATTGTGTATCAACGTAAACAGAAGTTAAGCATTAAATGGTGTATATTGAAACATTTCAAATATAAGACAAACTAAATAAAATTAATTAGTGTGCCTTTGTGGAATGTGTTTCATATAATTTCGATTATTTCTGTTTATTATTATTATTATTCTATGTTTTTATTATTATTTTAAATGTAATCTACTTTCCTGATAATTTATAAGCTAATTATTCTGAAAATATTCCAAAACTAATGGAAATTTTTTTTAAATTTTTTAGCTATTTCCAATTCGTTATATTTCCCAACAAAATAGTTAATGGTTTTAATAATTATATTTCTTTCCATTTTAGACATTGCAATTAAAATAGTTTTCTCTTGGTACTTTTTTAATCTTAAATTAGTTTTGTGCCAGAATATATTAATTACTTTGTAATTTTCTTGTTTTTTTGATAATTGTATTTTGTTTCGAAAATGGGTATTAATGGAATCAGATCCTTTAATTCCAATAATTAACCTGTCGTTTCTAACTTTCAAATAACCCGGAACAATTGGATATTGACGACTAACCACAACACTGACCAGGAAATTTATTCCATACGGGTGCCAAAATTTTGGGAATACTAAACTAATTCTTGATTGTTTTAATTTGCTAATGTCTTCGTATAATTCAAGAAACTGCTCGTTTGGTATGATTGGCAAGGGGATATATTTATTATTTAAATATTTTGGGTTTATTTTTTTCACTTTTGGATTATACCCTATTGCTCTTCGTTTCCCTTGTGAAACGACAAATAAAATCATTGAAAAAAGCGCTACCATTTTATGGTATCTAGATCTAAATTTAAGGCAATCAAAGATTTTTCTTTCAATGATCTCTAAAGAGCATGTTTTTGTATCCATTTTATGAAGAGCAAATGACATTTTTTTTGACCACGATCTTCGAAATTTTTCCAGGCCATTATCTTTTTCCTTTTCCTTTTCTTTTTTCTTCTCCTTTTTATTTTTATTTTTATTTTTCTTGGCCATTTTTTTTTTTTTTTTGCTTTTTTTCTTCTCTTTCTTTTTTTTCTTCTTTTTTTGTGTAATTTTAATTTCTAAATGAGTTTTTTTGAGCAATAATTCTGCTTTTTGAAAGTCCTTTTTGTGTGAATCCCTATACATAATTTTAAATCTTGCAATTCCAACTTTTAAAATATTTTGTGAATCTTCAAAAGCACAATGAATTGATTTTTGTAATGTAATCCCAATCGGAGTAAAAATTTCATTTGTTAATTGGAATTTTTTGTTCTGAAATTTTAAAAGGAATCTAATTGCAAAAAAAACCTCATAAATATAAATAGATTTTGGATCTTTTTGAAACATTTTAAAAAGATTTGACAATGGATTGATTAAATATTGTGACAACGAATCAAAATAATTTATATATTCATACAGATATTCGCCTTGGCTTAAATCAGAAATATATTCCGTGTCATATTTTAAATCTTTTATTTGGGTTCGGTTTTTTCTTTTTTTTTTTCTTTTCTTTCTTTTATGTTTTTTTTTTCTTTTTTTTTTTTTTTTTTTTTTTGTCTTGCTCTTTCTTTTTCTTTTTCTTTTTCTCTTTCTCTTCCACTTTCTCTTTCTCAGTTTTTTTTCCCATTTCTTGATCTTTATTATTATTATTCCCATTTTCGTTTTCGTTTCCAACACGGCTTATTATGGAATTTTTTCTTGATCTCTTTCTTAGAATAATATCATCATCTAGATCCAAAAAGGCTAGATTTACTTTTTTTGTTTTTTTAACTTTCATCCTGCTTGAGCTTTTATTTCTTTTTCTTTCATTTGAGTTTTTTGATCTCTTCCTAGCTCTTCCCCTATTCAAATTCATTGCAGTTCTGGATTTTACCATGCCTTTTTTTTTTTTATTTTTTGTTTTTTCCTTTTTCGTTAAATTTTGATATTTCTTTTCTTCTTCTTTTTTTTTTTTTTCTTCTTCTTCAATTTCTTCAATTTCTTCTTTTTCTTCTTGAAAATTTTTGATCCCCTCCTTTTCTTTATTACTAAGAATATCAAAGAACACTATGTCTTTTAAATCTATCGAATTATTAGCATTAATAATCTTTTCAACAATAGTAATCTCACTAAACGAACTTGCACTAAAAGTGCTACTTTCATCATCACTACTATCAGACATCGAAGACACACTATTCGATGAAATTGATGTCGTTAATGAACAAGTATTTGTGTTTGTTTTATTATTTTGGTTTTGGCTACCATTAAGCTGATTCTGATCATATTTGTCGTTTTTTGCATTCTCTTTTTCTCTTTTTCGCTCGTTGGTTTGAAAATCGTCTTGATCACTTCCTGTTTCTTTAGTATTAAAATTTTGATTTGTTTGGTTGTTAATATTATCTTGGCCCTTATTATGATTATTCATTTTGTTTTTTTTCATTGTTAATGACAGGTCAATATTTTTCTTTAAAAGCGAACCCTCTCGTTTGCTTGTTTTATCTAAAAAACGAATTTCTCGGCTAAGCGAAGAGCTTGAGAATCTTTTTTGATTCTTGTTTTTGTTGGGTTGGTATCCCCAAAATAAATTTTTAATTTTCCCAAAGTGTTTTTGATTTTGCTTTTGGATTGACGGATTAATTTCAAAAGTTTGGATGTTCTCTTGTCTTGTAAAAAAATGATCAATTTCTTTTTCTTCCAAAGTTTTGTTGACCATCACCTTTTCTTCACATTCACGATAAACATAAAACATTCGAACATGGCTTTTGTTTTGTTTTTTTATACCATTTTTCTCGTAAAAAGCCTTGAGCCAAAGAATCATTTGAGAAATTAATCTTTTATCAATTTTGTTGTTTTGGATTATTTTGTTGGTTTGGGGTAATTTTTCTTCAGGGTAACCAAGTGAAATAAGAACCTTACAGATTTCAGAATAATTTTCTTTCAATGCAGAAGTTGGTGTTTTCACAGAGGCAACAAAATTATGATATGTTGGACACAAAAAATTGACAAGGTTTAATAAATTTGTGCACGTTGAATCATAGATTTCTTCTTCAGCCAATTCTGGTTCGTTAAATAATTTTCTTGTCCAACTCACACTTTTCGAGACGCTTGACTCAATATTGTCTAACCCAATCACCACTCGATCATTTAGAAAATGGAGAATATTTGGATCGTAATTTGTTTTCTTTTTACCATTTATTTGTGTTAGAAACATTATTTAGATCAATTTTTTCTTGTTTTTTCTTTTGCTTAAACAAATTTGTTGATTGAAAAGCCAAAAGAAAAACGATGTTTTTGATAAAATTTATGTACAAATCTTCTTTATTGAAGATAAAAAATAAAACAAAAAGTTTAAAAATAGTAAAAAAATGAAAAAATGGAAATTTTTCGAAAATTTTTTATATTTTAGAACTGATCACAAATCAAAAATGTGGGACAAAAAACTTGAAAACGAAATTTTTTTCATAAAAAACGAGAAATTGATTTATTTTTTAAAAAATAATTTTTAAGTGTTTTCGCAAATATGTCATTTTTCTTTGGTTTATATTCCCTTTAATATCTTGAAATTAACCAACTTTTGTTAGTCTTGTTTTTTCCATTTGTCTTGAATTACTTTCAAGGAATTCGTTAACTGTGTAAGAAAATTTTCTACTGGTATTCGAAGTATAAATAGGAAAATATTTTCAATTCATTTTCCTTATTTATGACAAACAGAGTTTCCCTACAGGGCCAGGTTGTAAATTGGAGTTTTTTTTGAAAAAGGAAATTGTAAACCAAAGTGAAAAAATTTCCCATTTGTAATTCAAATACCAGTAAAGGGGATTTATTCTTCTTTTTCTTTTTCTATATCCCACAATAGTTAGATTTCTTCATTTAAGATCTTTTTGAAACCAAAATAACTACATTCCACAAATTAAAAAGTTCGAAATGAAAAGAAAAATGTACATACTATTTCAATTTATCTTTTAGAAATAATAAAATTATTATGATTCAAAGTCAATGACAATACGCTTTTTTCTTTCTTGTGAATATTCGAAATATCTGTTTAACAATCGTTTCATCAATAAACCACACCAATATATCAATAAACACCAGATCGAATGTATCAAAGAATAACATAAATACTTTTGAAGTCAAAAAATCTTCTGTAAAAGAAAAAAAATTGATCAAGAAACAAACATAAAAAATCATTTATTTGAATTTAGGTAATTGTAAAGAAAGTATACTACACCCAAGTCGCCCTTCTTATACTTTAATTTCTGAAAGGAAGTATAAATTGCAAATTATCTTTTTCACGATTATTAATTAGTGAAAAATTTTTCAAATTGTCTTCTTTAAAAATTCAATTCTTTAAGATTTATCTGTTTCAATTTGTTTTGAAATATTGATCTATTATTTTCATACCAATTACACACCCATAAAAAATGATCATTATTGTTTTTTTTTTTTATTTCGAAAGGTGGAGCTTAATTTTGTCTTAATGTGGTAATTTCTAGGATTTAAAAGAATATTGTAATTCCAATAGATCTTTCTCTATTCTTTTGTATTCTGGAAAAGCTAAGTTTGGGTTACTTGATTTTTTCTGTTTATTTTGAAAATTGATAGTTTTAGAGATAAATCAGAAAACCTCAAGAATAGTATTGTTGGTTTTTTTTTTACTTTTTGAAATGAAAAGAAAATTTATTTAATTTTCTTTTCATTTCGTAAAGTAAAAAAAAAAAAAAACCGAGGTACTCTATGGTACTCTAAGGCACTCAAAAGATTTTTTCCAAATTTCTAATTTTTTCTTTAGAAATTTCGTAAAAAAGAATCATAATTTACCATATCATTAACTTGTGGTGGGATAAACAACGAGTCTTTGTACCATACAATGTTAAAGATGTTACTCTTACTGTTTTTGTTAATTTGAATTATATTTTTATTCCAAATTATGCTATTTTTGTTATAGAATTTACAGTCCCGAAAAAAATTATGGAGATCATAATAGAATATCAGTTATTTAATTTTTGCATAATAATTTTATAAATTAATATAATTAATTTTTGATCTTTTTCCATCCTAAAAATCATAAGTATGATGTATTATTTTGTTATTTATATACTATAAACTTAAAATAGTTAAAATAATTTGATTTTGTATTTACTATATAATTATATCCATCCCTTTCAAAAAATCATTTATTTGTTGGTCTTATTCACAATATTTGATATCATTGTCCCCTTTTAATTAAAATTTATTTTTTATCCTGAATGGACAAACTTTTTAAAAATTTAAGATTGATTTCTGTTTCTAAAGATTGTATAAAATGTTTGTTTTTCTAATTTTAATTTTAAGATTCTAATTCTAGTTTGGGTATGGAAAATATTATATTTTTAAAATACTCCCTCTTCGGAAATAAAGATTTATTGTATACATTCGTTTGATTTTTAAAAATTTAATTGCGAATTAAATTATAAAAATCATAATAATATGAATTTTTATTTTTGATTTTTACCCATGTTTTCTTATTCTTTGGGTAGAACTTTTTAAGGTTTTTTTTTTTTTTTTTTTGATTTCAATAATTCAATATTTTTGCTTTTGAAAGTTTAATATAAACTAAATTTCAGAATAAATGGCCCAGCTTACATTTGAATTTTGAATTTTTTTTGTATCGTTTTGAATTTTTTCCTCTCAAAATGAAAAGTTTGGAAATAAATCATTATTTCTCTTTTGTATTTTTTCGATAGTTTTTTGTTAAAATGGAAAATTAAAATTAAAAATTGGAAAGAATTAACAGGCAAATTAATGAAAATTTTGGGTTCAAATATGAAAAAGAGATTAGATTTAGTTATTCAAATGGAAGGAGTATCGATAAATGTTTTTTTTTTTACTTTTTTAAAATTTCTATTTTTTATGTAATGCTTCTTTCAAAATAAATGTCTCAATTTTTTTTAACATTTTTTTTTATTTTTTTTTTCTTTTATTTTTAGATAAAAAATAAATATCTCTTGAGTATAGTATTGAATATTAAAATAGAAATTTTTAAATTATAATAGATTAATTCAATTATTAAAAATATTTATCTTTAAAATTTGATTTTTAATGGGCCTATGATTATGAAAGATAGTTTATATTCCTTCATACATGTTTATTTTATTATCTATACCTGGAGAATTAATTTTTAAAAAAAAACTTGTGAAAAAAAGTCATGTTACAATTAATAAAGAATTGTAAATCAAATAAAAAGGTTATAATTATTTAAGAAAAAACATTTCAACTTTATAATATAAAGATGAAACAAAGAGTTTAAAATATATTTTATGATATTTTTTCTAATGTTGATTTCTACAATTTTCTTTGAAAAAGTGATCTTTTCATTTTGATAATAAAAAAAACATTTTAAATTGATTATTCTGGTGGTTAATATTATTTATTCACTAATGGCCTACTCTTAATTATCCACCCAATTTCATTTATTTATTAATAAAAATAAAAAAAATAAAATAATAAATAATAAATAATAATTGACTATTATGTACCTAAAATTGAAGATCGTTAAATTTACCTCTTAATTATTATTATTATTTACTATTATTAAAACTTTCAAAACAATATTTTATAAATCGATAAATTACTGAAATAATAATATGATAGCACCGATATAATGATTTTTTTACCTGTCTAAAGATAAAAAATTTTATAAAAGATGTGATTAATTATTTATTTAATTAATTAATTTTTTAGTTCATAAATAAAAATATAAAAATAAAAAAAAAAATAAAGTTTATAAGATCTCAAAGAAAACAAATACAAATAGCAAAACAACAAAACAAAAATCAAAATTATATATTATAACAATTTAAATTGGAATTGAGTGTCTTTCACTCTTTTCGCACTTGTTTCAAAAAATGACCTCTTTTTTGATTGTTGATTTTATGTGGTTGATCGTACACCACATTTTGGTTAGTTTTGAATTGGTATTAGTTACGAAACAATAAATGGCAAAAAAAATTTATTTCAATTTCAAACTAAAATTTTTCATGTAACGATTCTACCCTAAAAGTAATTAAAGTAATGACTTTATTTTTATGTGAAATTAATAAAAATAAAATTAAAAAAAATTTTTTTTTTCCTTTTCGATTAAAGTTAAAGTTATGGGTAGATCTTTTAAAAATTTAAAAAAAAATTTTTTAAAATAATCATAATAATTAAATAAATTAATCTTCATCGGATTCTGAACTAGAGGATTGAGTGTGATTGTCATCCACTTTCTCTTTTTTCGACACATTTTTAATTTCATTTGTTTTTGAATTATTTTGTTTATCCCTTTTTTCAACATTCGATTTTTTCTCTTCTTCTTTAAAATGAGAAAGCACGTTAATTACCTTTTCCCATTGTTCAAAAATTTGATTATGAACTGTGTATTTTTCGATCATGAAATTTAATAGCATTGCCCTGTAATCAATTTTTAAAGAATTTTGATGGCTTTTCAATTCGCCTGTGATTAAATCTGTAGTATTACTTACAATTTTTTCTTCGATTTCTAGCTTGCTCTGTGTGCTTTCAAGATCCTTTTGTGCTCTTTTCAGTTTAATTCCCGAAAGCTTTTTAATTTTTGTCTTTTTATTTTCAAAATCCTTTTTGACCTTGTTTCTATTTGACAGAATTTGTTTATAATGTTTAAAAATAGTATTTTTTTTTAATTCTGGGCAATATTCGAGCATTGGCTCCGAAACATTAAATGTGGTTTTTTGCGAGGTGTCTTGGAATATATTCGAAACATTTGACAGACACTGATTAAACGTTTTAATATAATCATCACTTGAAACGGCTTCTTCTTCATTATTATCTTTTTGCTTTAAATGATCAATGACACTGATTAATTTCGGAGGAAAGTTTGAAAATGTGTTTGCCGATTTTGATTCAACTTCGGCGATCTTGGTTATAGAACTTTTGACTAAATTTTTATTGCTGTCAATAAATTGTGGGAATTTCTTTTGTCGCTGCTCAATAAATTCGTTATTGCCTTCATTGTTTCCAATAAATTGATTAATTTTTTTTTGCACATGCTCGGGGTATTTTCCAAAGACCGTCTTTTTCGTCTTTTGTAATTTCTTGCTATCCTTTGTTTCAAAAAATAATTTCACCTCGGGGGTGATGGATAATACGGGGTGGTTATTCAATTTTACTAAATACCTCTGAAAGGCCCTTTTCCTAAATTCACCTTGGAATTTTTTTGTCATAGACTTTTCCGGGATTGATGGCCTAATAAATTGTGGATACCCCGAACTTAAAGAGCTATCCAACCAATGGAAATCGGAAAACCTTCTTTCAATAAAATTCCATTCGGTATTGTCTTTTTTTTCTTCCTCCTTGGTTCGGTATTTAAACTGAATATTATATGAAATATATGCACTCCTTCCCGTTCCCTTTTTTTCTGGATCCTCAACTTTAATTGAATAATAAATTGATTCCTTATTGGTTTCCTTATTGTCCTCATATTTGGTTACAAATCTTAATTGATACTTATTCATTTTCTTTCTCTCTTCTTCTTCTAACCTCTCTCGTTCTTTCGCTAATTTTTCTTTCTCTTTTAATTTTTTTAAAATATCTTCTGGCTTGACCACTACTTGTTTCCTTTCTTTTTTCTTTTTCTTTTTCTTTTTATTTGGCTTTTTTCTTTTTGGTTTTTGGGTTGGCTTTGTTTCTTTTTCTTGAACACCTTCTCCTTGATCTGGGTTTTTTTTTTTATTATTTCTTTTTCCAAATTTTTTTGAAAAGCCTTTTGTTTTTCCTTTTGTTTTTGTTGTCTTTTTATTTTTTTCTGTTTCATTTTTTTCATTTTTTCCGGTGTCCTTAATTTTTGTTAAATTTAATTTTTGCATTAATCTTGTTCTTCTTTTTAATTTTTTTTCTTCATTTTTTGTTGTTTTTGTTTTTTTAGTTTCTTCTTCCTTTTGTTTTTGAGAAGACTTGTCGACTATTTCCAAATCTTCTTCTGTTGTTTTCTTTTTAGCTTTTTCTTTAACTTCTTTTTTTTTTTTTGTTTTTTCTTTTTTGTCCTTGACTTGTTCTTCTTGAGATTCCTTGTTCTTTTCTTGAGATCCCTTTTCCTTTTCTCGATCTTTAGATTTTTTTTGATCTTCATTCTGTTTTTCTTTTTCTTTTGGTTTTTCTTTTTCTTTTGGTTTTTCTTTTTCTTTTTGTTTTTCTTTTACTTTTTCTTCCACCTTTTGTTTTTGTTTTTGTTGTGTTTCTTTTTTTGTCTCTTCTTCTTGACTAATTGGTGAAGTTTTTTTCCCCCCAAAAGGAGTTAGTTTTGAAAAATAATCATAGAATTCAATCAATTGTAAATAAATTGCTTTTTCATCTGGCTCCTCAGTTAATAATTCTTCAGCGTCAAGATAAATAATAATTCCTAATTGTTCTTCAGCTATATCAAAAGCTAAGTCGAGATTATCTAATTTCTCTGTTTTATCTAAAGAAGGATAATCAAGCATCTCGGGCTTATATCTATGAATTATTGCACAAAAGGCTTGACCGTCTACCCAGGAAGAAGCAAAGTTATCAATCTTAATTGACTTGTAGTCTTTGAGTTCCTCTTGGCACCATTTTAACAAAATGGATTTTTCAATTAAATTATTTGTTGAACTCCTGTTTGAATTGTTTTGATTTGTTAATGGTGTATATTCCAGTACCTCGGCGCCACTCCCTTCAGAACTACTTTCGTCATACTCACTATCACTTGTTTCACTCCCACTTTCACTTGTTCCACTTCCGCTTGTATCGCTTCCACTTCCACTTCCACTTCCACTTACGCTAGAAGAGCTACTTGCCTGTAGTAAGGTCGCCATGGTTATATTTTGTTTTTTTTTTGGATTATCAGAAGAAGAGGAATCAGAAGATCCACTTGAGGTGTCTTCTTCCGAGCTCGATGAGTAATAAGAACTACTTCCATCAAACATTTTGAATTTATTTTTGATTTACTTGATTTATTTCTTTTGTTCCGTTTAAGTGGTGAAAAGAAAAACATGTTAACAAAGAAGAAAAAAAAAATTATTTTTTTGAGGAAAAAAAGTTTGTTGTTCATTTTTTGTTGAAAGAGAGAAAGTAAAAAATCATATTTTGGAAAATGTTTGTTTACAAATTAGAATTTGAGAGCTATACAAACTCTTTTTGAAGAAAAGTAATTGAAAGGATTGAAATTCGAAAAAAAAATGAAAAAATGATTTTAAGGGATAGGTTATACATATTTAGTTGTTTTCCCAAAGGTCTTAAAGAATTTATTTTCAAGGATACAATTAAACACAACAAAAAAACTTCATTCATAAATTTTAGAGAAAGTGGTGATTATTTTTCAAATAGTTCATTTTAAAAAAAAAATTTCAGTCAGAAGATTTGATCCTTTTTTGTTTGGATTTTCGAATTTTTGAATTTAAAACCAAAAAGAATAATTTGACAACCCCATTTTATTGTATGAAATCTTACTTTTAGGAATTTTGATATTATTTATGGTAAAATATCATTGAACTTTTAAAAATATTTTCACAATAAAGTCCTGCCAACACTGCTTAAAAAAATACATTATACATACAGATTGTTTATCAGCGAAAAAACTAACTTTTTTCAATATAGAATATTCAATTTCTCTTATACCATAAGATAGAAATTACAATTATGTAAAAATAATAAATGAAATTTTTTTTTTTACAAATAAAAGAAATATTAAATTTCAAAAGAAAAGAACCCAAGAAATTTTAAAGTTTTTTTTGAAATTTTGTTTTTAATTCTGAGGCCGACAAATATTATGATAGAAATTGAAATTATACAATATATTCAAAAATGAAATAATGTTTTGTTCGTTATTTTTCAATGATTTAATATGTGCCTACAAACCAAAAAACAGTAAAAATGGAAAACTGATCAAATACTTTCCATTAATACAATTAAAAAAACTAAATGAAAAAATTAAAATAAATAAAGTTTCAATTTAACTTTTTCTTGAAAACCTTTTTTGCCAGAATCATTTAATTCACACTTGAAATTATGTATATTTTTAGAACCACTATCTTGTTTAAACTCATTTATTAAAACAAATTCTAAATTATGGGAATTTTCTTTTCACAAAATGGACTAATTTGTTCTTCAAATGTTTTTTTTTTAGTTTTAGATGGTAAAATTAAAAAAAAAGTTGAACTAAAAGGATAAACTTTCTGGAAATGCATTTTAATTTATATATTAACTAATTCTTTGCTTTCAAACCTTTCTCAACCCCAATTTTTCAAAAAAAAATAAAAAAGTGCACAGTAATTTCAAAAAATATTTTCGATATTCAAAAGTTGAGAGTTTTTTTATACAAAAAAAATTTATACCAGTGGTTAATTGAATTAAGTTATAAACTTATTTTTCGAAAAATATTAATCAGAAAAAAACAGTTCTTAATTTTATTAAGGACATACAAATTGATAATTTTAAATAAAAATAAATTTAAAATAATTGAAAGAAAAAAAAAAAAGAAAAGAAAAATAAAAAAAGATGAAATGTTTATCACAAGTATTGTATTAAATAAAAAATCAGTTTTAAATATATTTATATTTTTTATACCTGAAAACGTTATAAAATATCGTAATATAAAAGAATGGGGTATTTATTAAATAAAAAAATATTAATATTATTCATTAAAACATGATTATTTATTTCAAGGGAAAAAAGATAAAACAAATTTATTAATTTGGTGAATACACATTTCTAAATTGAGTATTTTTTTTTTCAAAAGATATACAATAAATATTCCAGTTCTTGTTTATTTGGAGTGTAAAAATATTATTATTTGGATACTACCAGTTATGTATGTTTAAATGTTTTCATAAAATAGTTACTCGTTTTTAAGCAAATAATATCTCAAAATAATGTAGAAAAGTTATTTTTTTATGAAAAAAATACTAAAGGTATAAAAAGTTTAACCACTTAACCTATGGAAACACATACTCGTTTGATACCTTTTGTTAAAATAAAAAAGAATTTCATCATTGTGTTGTGAATTTGAAGTGATTTTTTTTGACTTTCAGAAATGAATTTAAATCAAAAGAATTGCTTTTTGAATAAAGTATTATAATATGTCTCATATTTTTAAAATCTATTTTGGGTAAACTAAACTTTTTAAATTTTATAAATGTCCCATTTTGATTCAGTAATAAAAAAAAAAAAATTATAAAAAGTAAATCATTAATGACCGATAATAATTTAAAATTTAAGATTCTTTTAAAAAATTTTTTTTTTTTTGAAATAAAAATAAAAATAAATAATATATAGTGTTAGTTGTGAGCAAAATCTATGAGATCACATACTTGTTACAAAATGTCATAAACAATTAAACTTATATAAAAAAATGATAATAAAAGTATTAATTTTGCAAAAGGTGTGCAATCTCGATTCTTCACTAAAAACGTAAGTAACAATTAGAAATATATTATTTGGATTTAAGATAATGAAAAAGAAATAATTAAAGCTCTTCTAAATTTCTAAAAGCAGCTTGGATATCGTCATTCAAGGCTTGGAAACGATTAACTAAGACTTCTTCCCCTTCGTTTGAATTTTCAAATTTTTGACTTGAAATTCTGTGTATAACTGGGCCCATTGCTCTGTTAATCATCTCGAGTGTAATTGATTTGTTTTCGCCAACCGAAGAAACTGACTTATAGGCAAGTTTATGCCAAGTTAAAATATTTCTTAACATCCAGATTGTTTTATAAAAGGGGCAATACTGATCGTAATCAGAATAGGAGTTTTGTTGAAGGAAATCGTCTTTGAGTAATTGTGCGGTTGCGAGTGTGACTTGATCGGTTTCAGCTAAGGAATCTTTACCGACTAATTGTACGATTTCATTTAACTCTTCTTCTTCTTGAAAGATCTTTTTAGCTTCGCCCCTTAATGAAATAAATTCGTTATCAATTTTATCATAATATGAATCTAAGCTATTTATATAGTTACTATATGAACTTAACCAATTTAATGCAGGAAAATGCTTCCTTTGTGCTAGTTTTTTATCTAACCCCCAAAATACTTGTACAATATTTAAAGTTGCTACAGTTACTGGATCAGTGAAATCTAATTAACATACGTATACGTTATTATTGGAATTAAATAATGGATAATTGATAATATAAAAAAAAATAATTATTGAGAAAAAAAAAATTTTTAAATAATGATATTGTCTTTTTATAAAGTGAAAATATAAGTTTTAAAAAGTTTTCAGTATGTTGTTGTTATATTTCTTATTTTAAACTGTTTTTGTACTACTTTTTGAAATTTTATGAATTCACTGTTTTAGAATGGTTTTATTTTTAAAAAAGTGAGACTTAAAAAGATTCAATGAACTCTTCAAAATTGAAAGTTTAACTTCAATTTCTTGTTTAAATATGTTGATGATGTTTGTATTTTGAATTTTCATTCTTTTAAAATATTTACAAAAAAAAAAAAAAAAAAAAAAAAAAATGAAAAAAAATAATCAATATTACCTCCACCTGGTGGACTGACTGCTGCAACGATTGTAACTGAACCTGTTCTATTTGGATTACCAATTGTTGTTACCTTACCTGCTCTTTGGTAAAATTTAGCCAATCTAGTTGGCAAATATGCAGGGAACCCACCATCTCCAGGCATTTCTGCTAAACGACCAGAGATTTCACGCAGGGCCTCTGCCCATCGGGAAGTGGAATCTGCCATCATGGATACATTGTAACCTTGATCCCTGAAATACTCAGAAAGAGTAATTCCAGTGTAAATTGATGCTTCTCTTGCTGCTACGGGCATATTCGAGGTATTAGCAACTAATGTTGTCCGTTGCATAATACTTTCTTGTTGGCCAGAGATATTAATTTTCAATTTTGGGAAATCTTTTAATACTTCTGCCATTTCGTTTCCTCTTTCTCCACATCCTACATACACAATAACATCTGAATTAGAAAATTTTGCAAGCCCTTGTGATAAAACAGTTTTTCCTTTTGTTTATATATATATATATTAAGTTTTCATTGTATTCAAGTTTCGTTTTGATTTTTGATTTGTTTATTATTTGGATATTTGTTAATAAAGTTTAAGATGAAAAGAGGCAATGAAAATAATGAAACTAAAACGGTTAGAAATAAATAAACAATCTTATGTCGAAAAATCCAAAAAACAAAAAAACCAAAAGGCAATTAAATAAAATTGAAAAAACAAACCGCATCCAAAAGCACCTGGAATACAACAAGTACCGCCTTGAACAACTCTATCAATTCACCAAATCCAAATTCAAAAAAAGAAAGTAGAAAATAGGAAGAAGTCAGAAGAAAAAAGATAAAAAAACAAAGATAAAAGATAAAAGATAAAAGAAAAAACAAATTAATAAACTTTAACAACAAATTCGGATCGAAAGAAATTATTCAAAAAAACATACGGAAATAATGAATCTAAAATTCTTTGGCCAGTAATTAAAGGATTGTCTGAAGCAAGGTGCTCTGTTACAGGCCTTGGCACACGCACTGGCCAAGAGTGCCACATTTTAAAGGTCTCTTTTTGGCCTTGGAATTCAATTTCAAGTACATCTTCGTCGACACCATACTCACCTTCAGGCGCAATCCAGGTGATTACACCCATTTTTTTGGGCGGTAATAGCACTCGATGTTCAATCAGCTTACTTTCTGGTACAACTCCAAAGACATCGCCACCAGTGATGTTGTCTCCTTTTGTGAAATTTGCTGGTGTGAAGGCAAACTTCCTGTTATGATCGAGAGATGGGATGTTGATCCCTTTGGGAATGAAAATACCTTCTGTTTGTTTGGAAATTACTTCAAGTGGCCTTTGGATACCATCGTAAATATTTCCTAACAATCCTGGCCCAAGTTCTACAGACAATGGCCTTCCAGTTCTGAGAACAGGATCACCAACAGTCAAACCAGCTAATAATTTTAAAACGTTTTTGGTTTTTTTTTTTATTGTTTTGTTTGTTGAATTTATTATTGTTTTTAATTTTTGTTTTTTTGAAGTTGAATTTAGTTTCGTTCTGGTTTGGTTTTCAAGTGAAGATTGTTTTTTCAAATTGTTTAAGGATTATGAAGGAAAAATCAAAAAAAAAAAAAAAAAAAAAAAAAGAAGAAAAAAAAATAAAAAGAAACAAACAAGTATCTTCGTAAACTTGGATTGTTGCTGTGTCATTTTCAAGCTTGATAATTTCACCAATTAATTCACTAGATCCAACTCTTACCTTTGTGAATTCATTTCACAAAAAAAAAAAAATTTGAAAAAAAAAAAATATAATTGTTGAGGTTCAATTTGATTGGCAATTCTTTTACAAAACAAAAAACAAGAAAAGAAAAAAAAAAAAAAAAAAAGAGAAAAATTAATAAGCATACCAATTCATACATTGCTGCTCCTTCCATATTTTCAGCAACAACAACGGGTCCTGAGACTGACAAAATTGCACCAAATTCACTTTCTTTTTCTTCGTCTTCGATTTTTGGAAGATTAAAGTAATTGCTTTGGAGGTTATCCATTTTGAATTAAATGATATAAAAAAAAATGAAAATTTTTTTAGGAATTTTGTGAATAAAACAATAAATCACCAAATTTGATGATAAGGACCTTTTTGTGATTAAAAATCAATGCCCCGTATTTGTAAAGACCAACCACATGTTTCTTTCTTTTATCTTCTTCAAATATATGTCCAAGGATTCAATAAAGAAAAAAAACAGTATCCAATTTGTGGATTGTTTTTTTATTGAATATTGTGAATATGTTTGGTTCTTCTTTCCTCTCCAATGTTTTATTCACTCACTAACAGTTTAAAGTTTAATTGTCATTTTTAGAACAATGAATCTCAATGTGATTCAACATAATAAAACTTTAGAAACTAAAAGGTTGATTATCTCTTAAAAGTTTGGGGAAGGTCCACTGTCGTTCACTAATTTCAAATTCAACAATTTAATGGCTCTTTCGAAGTGTGTCTCAATCAAAATAAATTAATTTGTCAAAATTCTTCATTTTTTCCTTTTTCCCCTCTTTTTCTTTTGGAACAAAAATTTTTAATTTTTTTTTGTTTTGACTTTTTTTCTTTTTCAAAAAACACAAAAAAAATTACAAAAAAAAACACAAAAAAATTCAAAAATAAAACCTATTCATTGATCTACAAAAAACAATTGTAAAAAATCACATGACTTCACTCGAAAACATTTTAGACAACATTCGACAAAACATTGAAAAGACAAGTACTTTAAGCAATTCGTGTATTCAGTTAAACAACTTTGCACTAAACTCCACGAACCGAATCAAGATCAGGACAAGTGGGGGACTGGATTTATTAGTTGAGGTGTTGAAAAAGCATTTACAAAGATCTGTAGGTCTCTGCGAAACAGTTGTAGGAGCATTAAACAATTGTTCACTTGACGAAGAAAACACGATCCATCTTTGTGAAAAAACCACGCTCTTGGATGAGCTGATCCTGTTGTGCCAAACACACCCCAACGAAACACTCCTCTTGAGCCGCTCGATCGGGCTGTTTTGGAACATTGGTGCCGTGAAGAGCAATGCAGTCAAAATTGCACAAAAGGGCGGAGTCAAGGTTCTCTTAAGCATTCTTAAGGACAACGCATCTCATGTAGAAATCCAATCGAGGGGGCTTGCTGCGCTGACCGCTTTGGCGACAAGCGATCAGGTTTCGCATCACATTGTAACTGAAAATGGCCATTTGCAAATCCTCTCCGCGATGGAAAGACACCCCGAGAATGCGCAGATCAAATTGCGAGGCATCAACACATTATTCAATTTAGCTGCGCTGCAGCAAAATTTAAAACCATTGGGCAGCTCGAGGGCTATTGAAGTTGTCAAAACGGTTTTGGAAAATAATCTCTCTGAAAAGAATTTGGTTTCCAGATGCTCTGGATTTTTTATGAATCTGTCGCTGATCGCAGAAAACAGCCTCAGAATTGCGCAAGAAGGAGTGATCAGCTCCATTATGCGCGCCATTTTATATTACTCCGCTGATGAGGCGATCATCCGCAGATTACTGGGGATCGTCATAAACACTTCTCAGGAGCCAAGCAATAAAGTGACCATTGCACAATCACGCGGCTTAGATGTGATCGTGGTGCTCATTAGACAGCACATCTCTTCCCCAGGCACCCTGATCAAATGCATCTCGGTTTTGATCTCCCTATCCCTCGACGAATCCTTACAGAACATCTTTGTCAAATCCCAAGCTGTAAACGCAGTGCTGCTTGCAATCAAAACCCATATAAAGGATCCCGCCTTATTGAGCAGCTCAATTGTCTTGCTCAGTAACTTATTTTTTTTTGACACCACCAGAGTTGACATCGTTGAAAAAAATGGCGTCAAATTGGTAATGGAATTATTAAAAAATAATATTTCAAAGGAAGCAGTCGTTGAAAAAGGCACTTTATTTTTATTAAATGGTACATGCGATACAAAAGCCAGGAAAATCATTAATGAAGAACAAGGAAAACGCGTTTGCCAAAGTATAATTAATATGTATAAGCGAAACCCTCAAATTCAAAAACGTGCTTCAGGCGCTTTGAAAAATCTTTCGATTGGTTATTAAGCTTTTATTTATTTATTTATTTATTTATTTATTTTTACTTTGAATTTTAAAGGAAAAAAAGTTTTTAATGTTAATTCTTTTGATTTTAATTTTCGTTTTGAAATGTCTTGAGCGACAATTTTGGTATTTTTTTATTTTTTCTAGTTTTCAGATAACAACACAAAAGCATGAAAAAATAAAATTGAAATATTTAAATTCCAAGTTAGACAAAACTACTATTACTCCGTTCATTAACCTTTCATCTTGAATAATAAAGTTTATTCACAATATAACCAAAATTCCAGTTCTTCAAATTAATGGGACTATTGTATTTGTTGTTGTTCGTATAACCACCTTTTTTAAAAGTCTCTAGTCTAGAAAAAAGGTGTTTTTTCGGGGAAAAAATTCCAAATAAACTTTAAGAATGAATTATAGTTTAATTCAACTTTGGGGATATTTACTATGATCGAGATAATAACGAATAGTTTTAAAAATGTTGTACTCATCTAATAAAACAGAAATAGATAAAATAATCCCTTATGATAATTACTGTAAGTGTCCGTAGAGCGCCGTCAAGTTCATCGGTTTTTTATTTTATGAAATTCAAAGAAAATTTCAAAAATTTTCTGTTCATTTAATTATTAATCACAGATTGTGGTATTTTTATCTGTAATCAATAACCTTTCGATCGGGTTTTTGCCCCCCTGTGTATTCAGTACACGGACAGTTTCTATTTGGTCATGAAAACATAATATTTATATATATATATATATATTAATTAATTTTCTTGTTCTCGATTTTTATTTGATAAATTTTCTTTAATTACTCCCCCTTGAAATAAATAAATAAATAAATAAATAAATTTTCAGTTCATTTCAAAAATTAAAAAAAAAAAACAAACGAATATGTCCGTCAAGTGCTGTAGAGTGCCTAGATTTTCTAGAGGTTTTCTGTTTTATTGGTTAAATCTATCGATTTTCGTTAGGTTTTTTGCGAGTTTTCTATTTATTTAGAAATCTATTGATTTGTTCTAGGTTTTTTTGAGGCTTTCTTTTTTATTTAGAAAATCAATAGATTTTCGTTAGGTTTTTTTTACTTTTCGAAATAAACCGAAAATTTATTGCAATTTTCTGTTTATTTCAAAAAGTAAAAAAAAAAAACCTAGAACACTTCACAAATAAACAGAAAACTCAAGAAAAGCTAACGCGTTTTCCAGAATTCAAAAGAATAGAGAAAAATCTTTGATTTTACTCAATTCTTTTAAATTTTGGAAAAGCTAATGGTAGTTTTTTTTTATTTTTGAAATAAATAGAAAATTTATTTAATTTTTCTGTTTATTACAAAAATTAAAAAAAACCTAACGGAAAATCAAAAAAAAAATATAATTTTCCATTTTTTTTTCAATAAATAATTCCATAATAGCTAAAATAATTGGTTTTACATTTGAAGGATATTGATTAAATTTTAAATGCTTTTAAAATATATAGTTATAACTTCTTAATGGTGAAAAAAAAATATTCAAATTCTTTACTTTTAAATTTGAAAAAAATATTTTGGGAAAATTGTATTTTCCAACTTAAATTATTAAATATCTTAAGAAATAATTATTGATCCAAGATTTTAAATTAACTAATAGTTTTTATTATAAGTGAAATTATCAAAAAGAAAATAATTAGCAAATCTTTAATTTTTTTTTGAAAAAAATTTTTCATGATCGTGCACTGAAAACATAATTTTTAGTTTCTATCTGAATATTAAAATTAGGATCAGAATTGTTGTTCAAGAAACTAAACTCCATTTCAATATTTGTGACACTCTTGAAATAATAAATGTTGAAAAAAAAAAAAAATAAATTAATATTCAAGAACAACCAATTATTAAATCTTAATAATAAAATTACTTTTAAATTATTATAAACATATCAAAAATCTAGTATTTTTACAAATTATAGAAAAAATAAAATCAAAAAACTTGAAAAAAGTTTATCAAATTTTTTGAAAAGAACATTTCTCGATTTTTTTATTCAAAAACATTCATTGAAAAAGGTTTAACAAGAATATTTCTAAAATTAAAAATATATTCACATTAATAGACATTAAATAACCTCAATTATTTTAATATTTATTTGTCTTTCCGAAGATTATCTTGTTTTTTTCCACTTGATCTTTTTAAAAAAAAAAGTTTCAAAAAAACAAAAAACAAAAAAAGAAAAAAAAAGCCAAAAGAAAATTTTTTCAAAAAAAAGAAAAAGTAAAAGATCTTACTTTAAAAAAAGAAATAAATTGATTGTAGAACAAAACTTTGACTTACCATTCTGGAAAAAATTATCCAATGAAAAAAAATTATCAAATTGGAATTAATTGTAAACCCCATTCCAAAAAATCACAACACAAAATAAATCAAAACTAAATAAAAAAAATCACATTTATTGTATTTTTCCAAACATAATATAAAAAAATATTTAAGTTACCTAATGTTAATCTTTTTCTAAGCAATCATTTTTATCCAAAAGAAAAAAATTTAAAACTCAAAAATAAAAACAGGTGTGTCCAAAATAATGAAACGAGCGGAACAAAAAATTATTGTCTAATCTGTTGAAATTTCACCAACAATTGTTGATTGATCAAATGTTAAGATACCTTCAACTAATTTTTTGTGATTATTCAATTAACAAACTCAACACTAATCTACTATCAATTATTGAAAAAAATTCCACGTCAAACCAAACAGATGAATTAACTGCAAAAAAGGAAATGAAAATAAAAAAGATAAAAAATGAAATAGTTTGTAAAATAAAAATTATTAACAAATGGAATACAAATTATGGTATTTTTATTCTTTCAGCATTTGAAACTGTGTCTAATTATTTGAAATTTAATTGTAAGATTCTTGTAAAAAGTGAGTTTCTTCAATTATTTTTTTACTTATTGTCCACTGGTCAATGAAGATATATCGAACTGGTATTCATAAAACTTGAATAATACCTATTGTTAAAATCTCAAAGCCAATTTCACACGAATAGAAAAGTCATGGAAAATCCAAGAAAAAAATACTTTTACTAATGTTTGCAATTAAAATTCCATTTTAAAAAATTAAATATGTTTGGATTTTAGTTTTTTATATGCTGTTTTGAAATTTTATTTTGATTAAAATAATTAATCTCATTTTTAGACTTTTTGTTTATTATTCTTAATTATAAAATGATAAATTATAAAAAATTATTCAGATCTAAAAATTCAAAACAGCATATAAAAAACTAAAATCCAAACATATTTAATTTTTTAAAATGGAATTTTAATTGCAAACATTAGTAAAAGTATTTTTTTCTTGGATTTTTCGAAGCTACGTTTATTTTATGTGTGTGAAATTGGCTTTGAGATTTTAACAATAGGTATTATTCAAGTTTTTATGTAATTTGGGTTTGATATATTTTCATTGATCAGTGGACAATAAGTAAAAAAATAATTGAAAATTTATACTTTTTTCTAGAAAAAAACAATTAAAATTACTTTTTTTAATTTTTTTCCCCAATTTAACGATACTGATAAATTCTAATAAATATCAAAAAATTTTTTGTTCAATTTCCATTTTTATATATCTTTGACTGTTTCTTATAAAACATTCCCTGACAAATAATATTTTGAATAACAACTAATTTTACAGAGTTTCTTAATACTTGACTTTATAAAAAGCTTTATATAAAGTTGAGCATAAAAATTTCAATATGGAAAATTAAGTAAAAATTTCAAACATAAATTGCAATTTATCAGTATATAACAAATGTTCTTTAAATGATTTTATAAAAATTAACAATTAAAATTACAATATTTTGAGAAAAAAAGTTACAAAGAATCAATCTCAATTTTCAAAATAAATAACCCTGAATTATAATTTTAAATTCAATTAGCTATTTTTGAAATCCTGATCATTGTGCCTTTTGTGATCTCAAAGATTTTTTTTTTACACTTTTTTTCTCATACTCGAATCAAGTTAGTTTTATCAAAAGAAAGTTTCAAAACCCATATTTTACAAATATAGAAGGTTACAAAATAGCCAGAAATTTGTCAAAATTAAATTGACTTTATTGTCTACTGATTGAAAACAATTTGTTCAAAATTGCAGAAATGTAAGTCTTCGAATGGTAAAACAATAAAAAAATTATTTTGAGTTTTGTTATTCCCTTTTTGATTTTTCAATATTTTAATCCTTTTCAGGGATTTTTACTCTATTACTTTGGGATGCTCTTAATACAAATAAATCTACTTACACACTCAAATTATTAGATACTTAGTTACTCCTTGAATATGAAGAAATAACATTACTCGATTCATCCTTTAGGATCAAGTGTACCTTTTTAAGTTCTCAAATCAAAATCATATAAAATTATTTGAAAAAAGAAATATTGTAATAGACTTTATTCATCTGGTGCTGTGAGAAATTCATTTGGTACTATTTTGGAATCTAAATAAAGTGTTTCAAGTCTGGAATAAGAAGTGATATACCATTTTTAATAATATGAATAAATTATTTCAACTCTTTATTGTTTTATAAAGACTTTTATAACTTTCCACTTAGAAACCATCTGATAGATATACTTTTTTTGAGAAAATTGTTCAACAAAAGTTGAATAAAACATTATTATTTTGAAACTGATAGTCAAATCAAAAAATATAAAATTTTGGAATCATTTTTCTTATTTCTTGTCCTTTTATCCCAAATATTTATTTTCTTGAACAATGATCTCGGAATTTTTCATTCTTTCTTCAAGAGGTGATAGAATCGTTTATAGAAATCGTAATCAAACAATTCTTTTTTTAATACCTTTCTTTCTTTCTTTCTTTCTTTTTCCTTTTCTTTTTCTTTTTCAATCCAACCCAAAGTTTTTTTTTTCAATTCTCAATATTCTTTTATTTTAAAACTAAAAAGTAAGAAAAGAAATAAAACATAACTCAGCTGAGATTCTTTTCCGAAAATTAAAATTTTCAGAAACTGATTGCCCTCCCGTTTTTGTAAGTCTAAGGCCTTCTAAATAAACAACAACCCAATTTTCTTTTTTTTATTTTTAAATGTTTTCTTTTTGAATACTTTCAAACACAACCCAACAATAACAATAACAATAAAATTTCCCAAAAGAACGAAGATGGGATTAATTATATTTTTGTCTCGAAAAATGGCATGTATTTCTGTTGTACAACAGTTATGAATATATCGTCTTCTTTTATTCTCGAAATGATAAAGCGTATCATACAGGTAATTAAGGACTATTGCCAAATAATCAATGAAGACATTTTGAGAAAAAACAATTTATTACTATATGAGCTTGTTGATGAAATAGTTGTAAGAAATAAAAAAAACACCACTTTTTTTTTTTCTAGTTATTGGATGTTTTTTTGTTTAACAAATTGTTCTTTTTATTTTTTTTTTTTATTTTTTTTTTTTTTACTCCTTTACAAATTCCAAAAATAAATCAAAACTTTTTGGTTTGTGTTCCTTTTTTTTAATTGACAACAAAAAACAAAAAGGACTATGGGTTACCTCAGCAAACGGTTTCTGCGCAATTAGACAAATTTATTTGTAGCACACCAATTCTTGAAAAAGATCTCAACAAGCCAATGCAAAAATTATCCAAAAAACAAAAAAACAAACTTTCCAAAAAAAATCAACCCACTTTATTGATCAACTTTGAAGAAACTCAAATAATCGAAATTAAAAAAGATGTAATTAATAACCCTTTTTTTGATCTTTCTTTTTTTCTTTTGAATACATTTCTTTTAATAAAATTATCTTTCTTTAGCAACCAAATTCAGAACAAACCTAAGAAAATATTCTCTCCATTAAAGCAAGAATAACTCTTTTTGTTTTTTTTTTTTGATTTACTAGTTCATTTATCTTTTTCATTTTTTGGAAATCTAATTCCTTTTGTTTTAATTTCTCTAATTTTACTTTTGGAATGAAAACACGCTAATTGATAATAAAACTCGATAGAAAAAATTTGAGATTTTCTTTTTGTTAATCTTAAAACAACACATTTCTTTGCTTACTATTCCAACTTAAGAGACACTTTTATTCATTTTTTGAAGAAAATAAAATGTTTAACTCTTTTAGTTACTAATACTGATCAATTCAAAACGATTAAAAATATTTTTAGTTCAATTTCCATTTGATCAAATTTGATAACTCTACTTTCTAAACAGTTCTTTATAAAGAATTATACAAAGATCAACTAATTTTACAAACTTTCTTAACATTTGTTTCAATATAAATCTTTATTTAAAACTGAGCGAAAAAATTTTCAAAAGGGAATTTGAAGTAAAAATTTTCAAACTTTAATTTGAATTTATCAGTTAATTCAAAAACACTTAAAAATTTTTTCGTTATTTTTCCATTGTTAAAAATTCTTAGCCCTGCGTCAATAAAGATAAAGTAAGAATATTTTGGTTAATCTACAAAAAAAAAACGAGAAAAATAAGTTAATTTAGAAATCTTCTTGGAAATGAAATTTTTGAATCCGAGTTCTCTGAATTTAATAAAAAGGAAAACGAACTAAAAATTTTAAAACATTGATTTGAATTTATCAGTATTATTGACATTTGAAATTCAAATCGGATAAAATTTCATATTTCGTACATGTTTTTTTTCAACTCCTGCATCTCAAAACCACTTTTATTGAAAGCTGGCAGTTCACCCAAAATACACCCAATTTCAAAATCATTGACCCATTAAAAATCAAATTTTGAAAATAAATATTTTTATAAATTGAAGTTATCTAATAAAATAATAAAAATTATTATTTTAATATTCAGTTCTAAATACTAGAAATATTTGTTTTTCATCTAAAAATAAAATAAAAAAAAGTAAAAAAAAATTGGGCCATTTATTATGAAATTTAGTTTATATCCGCACAAACAATCAATGGGAACAAACAAAATAAAAAGAATTCACCAATTTCAATTTATTTCTTTTGAAATATCTATTTGTAATTGTAAATAAAAAGAAAATCAAGTGAAACTTTATTCTAATTTATTATTCAAATACCAGTAATGACGGTTTCTTTTGATTGATCTCAAATTTTTGAAGAAGAATATTCTCATATTTTTTAATTTTTGAAGACTATAGGTTCTCATAATAAGACATGTTTTTGTTGTTCTCCGATTGGCCAAGTCTCCTAATTTATTTCAAATAATGTTGAATTCAAAATAAATTGCATTGTTTTTTTCGGTCTTGTAGTTTAAACACTTTTGCACCAACAACTGGCAGATGTTGTTATTATAAAACTACAGGATATTAGAGACTATTTCAAACACTTTTTTCAAAAACTTTATGAATAACAAATCAATTTAAATTTTATTAAAATAAACCCCAATTCAAAATTTTTAACCCACCAAAATTCCGATTTGTGAAAAAAAAAAACTTATTTAACTAATTCAAGAAGAAATACCAAATTAGAACCATTCGCAAATTGAAATGTTAACACTTTTTTATAAATTACAACTCTCACAAAACAAAAAATAAATAATTATCAATACAAATAAATCAAGGATGTATTAAAAATTTTGGAGAGAGAGCAAAACAAAAAAATAAATTGGTAAATTTGTTGAAATTCTATTAGGAATATTGATCGATCAAAAGGTTCGATACTACCAACTAATTTTATTTGAGTTCTTCTATTTTTATACAGCTCAACTTTAACCCAATATCAATCGTTGAAAAAATTTTGATCGAACCAACAAAACAAGTTACTTAATTCAAAAAATGAAATGAAAACAACAACCAAAAGATGAAAAAATGATTTTTATATTTTATAAAAATCAAAATTTATTTCCAATTTGAATGAAATTGTATTATTGTGATTGTTTGGACTGTTTTGAACTATGTGGAAAATTTTGAATTTTAGTTTACATTGTTTTCATATTGAAATTTTCAATTGATTATTTTATTTTATATTTGATTTCTGTTTCTCTGATTTTTTCAAAATAATAATATTAAGAAAAATAAATTTAAAAAAAAAGTTAATCATCATATTCTCTTAAACAATTTAAATCCCTGTTAATAATTTCAAAAATTGGGTAGCGCAATTATAAATTAATCTAAAAAAAATATTTTAAGAATCTTAGAAAATTTTGACATCCTTAAGGATTATTCATGTTTTATGCTTTGCAGGTGTGTTAAAATACAATGCCTTAACCTATAAAAATTATTTAAAAGAATGGAAATTAAAGGAAAGTCAAAATATCGAAAATTTTAGGATTTTTGAGGATTCAAATGAAAAAATTTATTAAAGCATTTATTGATCCCAAAATGCTCGAATGAATTTCACGAATAAAACAAGTGACATTTTAAAATTCAAATTTTTTTTTTTGATATAAAAGGTTTCATTCAAATTGTTCAAATATATCGGCATACTTAAAGCTAACTATATGCTGATTGGAAATGATTTGGATCGACCCAGACATAATGAAATTTTTATTTTCAAGCTTTTGAGAGGTAAAATTCGAATTTAAAAAAAGTAAAAAATGTTTTTCCCCAAATGAAAAATTTTCAAAATTAACAACCTCAATTTTAAATTTGAACAAGATCTCTTGACTAAACATTCTTTTAAATCTACAAATATGTTATTATTCATAAAAATAATATTCACAGAACATATAATATGAATATTCCTTACAGCTGTTTTCAAAAAATGTGATAGGAAAGTTAAAATACATTGGTATCTATTTTGCTTTTTTTACTGAATTTTTGAAAAGAATCTTGAAATTAAATTTTAATTTTTTTCTCAAACTTTAATAAATCGGTTAATTCCATTCAATAATATCATCTCAATAAATAATAATAATCTGATAATTATCAATAATTTATTCTTGATAAAAATAGAATTAAAAATAATTTTGATCATAAATTTTGTATGTTTTTTCCAAAGTTAAAATTTTAATTTTAAATATTTAGTACTTCTGTAATCTACAAATTTAAAAAAAATATTGATTTCTTTTGTTTTTTCTTCAATGATTCATTTTTAAAATATTTGAATTCTTTTTGTTTAATATTTTTGGAAAAAAGTATATGTAATGAAAGTTTAATTTATGAAATTTAAATTTTTTTTTGTTAAATAGAACAAAAACTTTTATCACTGAATTTAAATAAAATCTTCTTAATCTTTCCAAAAAAATCGCATAAACTTTGTTTTTAACAATAAATAAAATGTTTTTGGTTCAAAAATATAAGTTATCAATTATTGAAAAAAGGTGTATTGTGGCATTATTAAAACTCTTAATAGGAAACCAATCATTTTTAATTTCAAACTTTGAATGTTTCGATATTATAAAAAATTCAAAGTTTAGTATTTTTTTCAGATAAACCACACATCATTAATTTAGAATTAGTAAAACAAAAAGTTACTGAATCGGCTCATTTAGATATAAAAATCAAAAAATTATCAAATTTTGTATTAATGATAGATTACGGGCAATATTAAAATTCCAAAAGGTGCACCAATAAAGATTATTTGTAATGAAAGTGGATTTGATTTCATTAATTTTATTACAAACAAAAGAAAGTTCAAATTTATTGAAAGTTTAAACCATCTGAAATTTACCACAAATCTGTTACCGAATAACCTATGGTATTGCAGATATTTATGGGTCGGGGTGGGGGTGGAGGATATTAATATAAATTGTAATCAAATGGAAAATATTGAAAAACTTAAAAAATAGAAACTAAGATGTAAAACAAAATTTCTGAAAAATTATATCAAAAATTCTCTAAATTCAAATAAAGGAGGGTAAACTTTTGAAGATTTTAAAATAATCCTAAAAGTATCAGAACAAACTATATTTAAATAACAATGAATTTATCTTAAATAAAAAATCTTCAGAGTTCATTCCTGAAATTCTGATCTTTTACTAATCGTCTAAATAGATATTCATATTTTCTAAATGAAAATAACTATAAATTTTTCCTTTGTTATTTAAAATCAAAAAAACTGAAAACTATTATTGAAAATTTAGATCTTTTCTTATGAGGATTGTAAAAAATAAGAAAGATATAGAAATTATTAGATAGAATCTATCAAAACACAATCCAAGTGAAAAAAAACAAAGAAAAAATAGCCAATTCAATGAATAAATAAAAAACGAGAGTTTCTTGATAATTCCTATTTCAAATAATGAGGAATTTTTTGAATCTTCAAGAGATTTTTTTTATTAGATCTCTAGAATTAAGATCGATTTTTCAAGTCATAAACTCCCATCATTTCATCAATTTTTTGTTGTCCCCTCTCTCTTTTCTCTCTTTTTTCTTTCTGTCTTTTTCTTTTCTTTCTTTACCCTTTTATTTTTTTCATTTATATATATATTTCTTTTACTTCAAAAGAAATTTACAGACATAAAGGGTTGAATTTTCTATTTAAAAAGTTATTTAACAGTTATTAAAAACCTGTTATTATTTCAATGGATTAATGACTTGAAAACTTTGATTTTTGTTCGAATGGAAATTTTCTTAGCTTTTTTTTAACCTTTTTTAAGTTTTAAAAAACTTTTTATTTATTTTTTTCTTCTTGAATAAATAGAAATTTTACTTCTCTTAAAATAAAATTAATCAATCAAGTTTTCAAAATTTGAGATTCATGTTTGCATTTCCAAAATGCCATTAAAATGTAATGTCTTCTATTTAAGCTATTTGCAATGTATATCTTGGTATTTTTTTGTTTTAAAGTGAGCTTTAATAATTAAAACCAACTTGATTAAGAAAAACCAAACAAAAATAAGTTTTCTTTATAGGACTTTATATAACTTTTTTGACTTCTTTCAAAAATTCTTATAAAGAGTGAGTTTTGTGGATCTTACTGCTTTTTCAAATTTAATGCTCAGGAACCAAGTTAATATATGCAGAAATTTTTTATAATTTTCTCTGAAAAGAGAATTTAACTTTTCCAAAAAATGTACCTTAATTTGTAATATTTTCTGGTTCCTTGACTTTTGTTCAAAATTTTTACCTTAAAGGTAATACTTACTGTTTGTTTGAAGACCTGGAATTTCAACTTTAAGTTTTCTCATCTATTTTTAAGTCAAACCTTTTCTGAAAGTTAAACTTTTTGGTTTGTTATTAAAAGTTTTTAGATGGTAACTCGGATAATAAAATTCTTTGGAATAACAGGATGTGTATAGATTACATTTAAACTCTTCCATTAAAATTACATTTAAAAAAATTGAAAACTAACAGCACGTAAACTTATCTTTATTCAAAATAAAAATCATATTAACTCTGATAAGTTTACCATAAGCTTATTTTCTCTCACTTCTTTTTGGTTATTTTACCATGACTTTTTTTTTAATATCAAACATCAAATAGTACAAAATCTTTAATTTTCAAATTTGTATAAAAAAGAAATTGTAATGTATTCACAAAAATAGGTTTAAATTTGTTGACTATTTTATAGTCGATTTTTTGAAAACTGTTTGATCGCACTTTTTTAAAATGAATAGAAATAAACTAACCTCCAAAAATATGAGCTAAATCAACAATCAATAATAATAAACCAAACAATTCATCCAATTTTCATTTTTATTTAAAGAATAAAATTAATAATTAAAAAAAATTTCAACTTTTATAAGATCATTTTTTACAATTTATGTTTTGATTGTGTTTTCTTACTTTTTTTCAAAACAAAAAAATTGGTGATAAAACAAGTTTTAATTTCACAAGATCTTTTACTTCATAATTGAATAAATTTCCATTGATATTGGAAATAATATACAATTTTGAACTAAACATTATGAATTTCATTGTTTATACTAAAAAAATATTATCTTGGATTTTCAATAAATTACTAATAACAAAATTTTTAATAGTCATTTCAAAAATAGGGTATATTTTCATTTATTATTTTTTTGAATTTGATTTTTTGTTAAAGAAGGAATCAATGATATTTATTTTGATCATTGGTCTATATGTATATATATAATAAGCTAAATTTCAAAAATAGGGGCAGATTTTTCATCAGAAAAAAATTGTTTAATTGTTTTTTTTTTTTGAATAATGATGTATTTTATTAAAGTGCTTAGAGATAATAATCGATATAGATTAATAAATAAAAATATAGTGTAATCGTTTTATTTTTTGAAAAGACAAATGAAAAAAGAAAAAAATAACAATGAAAAAGTTTGCCACTAATTTTGAAATTTGTCTTATATTTATCTATAAAAGAAGAAATTAATCTTGAGTAATTATTATTTAATATTAAATAACCAAATTTTAGTGGAACTATTTTTGAAATGGAGTATCTATTTTGGATTTTAATTTATATATTAAAAAAAAGCTCTACAATTAAAGTCATTTTTCAAGTTTTCCTTCATAATTCATAAAAACCTAAAATTTTGGTCTTTAACTATAAGTGAAGTGCTATTAGCTATGTGGCTATTTGTTTAATTCAATTTTATGAGAATGAAATAAAATAAATATTATTATTATATTTTTTTTTATAAATAAACAAAATAAATAAATAAAAAACCATATAATTAATAAACCAACATCTTGATCATCATTCTAAAAAAATAAACAACAAACAACAAAAAACAAACAATAAAAAATAAACAATAAACAAAAGGGTGAATTAATTAGAAATGAAGTAACCGGAATTATTTCTATGAATAATCAAGTCAAGGAACCATCCGATTTAACAATATTTTTTGAACCATTTCTGCTAGGGAAGAAAGGTGAAAAAACAAAATATAGATATACGGATATTATGATTGAAGATATTTTAATAAACATTCCATGCAATTCCGATAATTTACAAAAAGCATCTCCATACATTTATATTCCAAGATTGCCTGTTGGTCATTTCAATTTTTTAAATTATAGAACATCAGGTGAAAAAATATTCAAACCATTCCTTGTAGCAACAGATGTGAAAACACTTTCAAAAAATAAAATGGATTTGATAATAACAATAAAAAGCGCTTATAATCAAAAATTCTTTGGGCCCGTGACAGTTGAGATACCTGCACCCGAGGAAGCATTGTCTGTGTCTTCTCGCTTATCAGACAACATTGGTCAAAAAGTTGTTTTTAACCAAAAATTGAAAAAAATTCTTTGGACCTTTGAAAAATTAAATGGTGAACGCGATGAAACTCTTGAGGCAGGGATTATCCTTCGTTCTGGGATTGAAAATCTAAAAAGAGTCAGAAGCCAACTTGGGCCATTGATTTTAACTTATCAATTACCAAAAATTTCAATTTCTGGATTTGCTATTTCTCGTGTAACTTCTTCTAATATCAAACGATTTCCTAGAATTCAAAGGAATTTACAATTGATTTCAAAATCAAACTCTTATATTATTCATATTTAATTTTATTACCTTTTTTTTGATTCAAATTATTATAAATATTATTATGTTATATTTATATAATAATTGTTTGTCAATAATGTCTTGTTAAAACAAATAATTATATTTTACTTGTGAAACAAAAAATTTTTCTTCAGCATTTATTAAATTTTTTCATTTTTTTTAAATTTATCTTTAGGAGGGATAATAAATCTAAAACAATTTTCTGATCATATTTTTGTATTATTTTCTCGTTTTTTTTTTTTAATCATTGGACAATCTCACTAGAAAGTTACTACTACTTGGACTGAATAGTATAATTATGAAAAAATATTTTATGATCCAAAATTAATTTGATTAGGTAAGAAGAAAGTAAACTTTTTTTTCAATCAACGGTGACCAACATTTTTTTCAAATATGAATTATTTTTTATAATTGACCTTTGAAGAACAAATAAGAAATAAATAGAATAATACATATATCAAAGAATTGTTGATATATGTCTGTAAGAAAACTAAAAAATTATTTAGATTTTCTTAAAAATTGAAAAACTCACATTCTTAGGTCACTCATTGAGAAAAAGAACAAGGTTCGTTTTGATCATCAATTGAAGATCAAATAAAATTCCAATAGAAATAAATACCATTTCTCTTCAATAATTTTCAATATTTTGGTTACATTTAAATAACAACTTTTTACTAAGTGATGATAGATTTAATCCAAAAAAATTTATGGTTGAGAGAAAAATGTTGGACACAGAAAAATAGTTGGACAGCAATTTTAATTGGGGACATTAGTACAATTGAAAATCAAATCCTATTAATAACTAAGCGAATTTTATATAAATCCAGGTTTAAATGTGTTACAAGATCATTAATCTGTGGTGTGTGTAGAATACTCAAAAGAATGGTTGACAACTAAAGTAGATCATGCTTTTTTAACAAAAATTCAAGTTTTAGTAAAGTTTACTATTAATTCTCAAAATGGTAAATTTTTAAACTTGCTTTAGATTATAAGAGATAAGGTTTTGAAAAAGTAGAATTACATTAATCGTTATTCTAATAAGTAGATTATTGTTATTTTCTTTAGTTATTTGACAAACGAAAGAAATTAAATATCATTTCCAGTAATGTTCCCAATTAAAATTGCTGTCCAAATATTTTTCTCTGTCCAACATTTTTCTCTCAACAGTTACATAAGAATTACTTTATCTAAAAATAAAAAAAAAAAAAGAAAAAAAGTGAAAAAAAAATTTCAATTTTGGAATTTTCCCTTATAAAATTTTTCTTCTAAAAACAATCCAAAACCTTTAAAAACATGTAATACAATGTCTATAACATGATATCTTAGACTGGAAAATGGTTTAGTATGTTTTTGAAAAAATTCGATACTTAAAAGAACAAAATAATACAAAATAAATATTTTTGATTATTTTCATAGTTGTTTTCTTTTTTCCCCAATCCTAATTACCAAATAATATAAATTCCAACGCTCACAAAACAAAAAAATAAATAATTATCAATACAAATAAATCAAGGGTGTGTTAAAAATTTTGGAGAGGGCAAAACAAAAAAATACATATTTGTATATTTGTTTTGATTCTATACGATTATTGATCGATAAAGGTTAGATACCTTCAAACAATGTTAAATCTTATCATCTATTTAAAAGAACTTAAAAATTTATACAAAACAATTTTAAAAAAAATTCAGATTGGATAAAAAAGATTATTTAATTGGATAAAAGAAAGGAAAATAAAAAAAAAAAAAAAAATTGAAATAATTTCAAAAACAAAAATATTATAATAATTTTCGAAAAATATCAACTTCTTATTCTTTAAAGTATTTTAATTCTGTCAAAATATTTTTGAATTATGAATTTAATTTGATCAAAATTTTTCATGATTTTTCTAAATTGTCTTATAATTTAAAATTTTATTTTTTTGGAAATTGTTTTAAAAAATATCTCTTTTTTTTTGCTAAAAATTAAAATTTGTATTGTTCACATCTAATTTACCTCTTTTAAAAGTTATAAATCCCAATAAAAAATCAGTAAATATGGTATGGGGGTGGTATTATTAGAAAAAGAAATATTAAATGGGAAAATTTATGGAGTAAAATTGATTCAATTTTTTTGAAATTATTTTGTTTTCTTATAAAAAAAAAGGAAAATTTTCATAAAAATTGAAAAAATTAAGAAAAATTTTCAACAAATTCAATTTTTAATTTAAATTTTCATTTGAGTTTTGATAATTTAATTTTCATTATATATTTGGTATTAAGTGTTTCTAGGAATAATAAATTGGGTGTTATATTTAAACAAGAAAAAAAACACAAGTTTTATTTGAAATATAGGTTTTATGATCTGGACTCGAATTTTTTTTATCACAGAACTATCGAAATAAATTCTTCAAAACATGCACACATATAAATAGGCAGACAGATAGAAAAAGAACTATTCTCCTTTCCATTTGTTTAACCTGAATACATTCTTTTTTTAAGGATAAAAATAATTTTATCTGGTATTAAAAATAGTTTTTTTCTCATTCTTTGTTTGTTTTTTTTACAAAGGAAAATAAAAAACTCTATTGATTAAAACCATATAAAAAATATCCAAGAAGATATTTATTGAATTATTTTTTCATTTTCATCAATTATTAATACAAAAAAAAGACTTTGAAATAAAAAAACAATAATATTTTTACCAAAAATCAATATTACTCTTGGTGACCACTTTTTGGTTATAAGATACTTAAATTAAGAACAAATAATAATAAAATAAAATAAACCTCCATTTTTTGTAAAAATAATTTTTCGTTAGGGGATTATAAACTATTTGCAAGACAGAGTGGCAAATTTATTTTGAAATATATTTATTAAATTCAATCTTCAAAAAAGTATTTAAATATACAAAATAATTAGCTATCATTTATTGATTCTTTAAAATAAATCAATTTGTTTATTAGTATTGTATTAGATAAAGAAAAGAGATTTAATTTTATGATCTCGATTTTATATCGTATTTTTTAGGAGCGAAAATTGGTGTTTATTATTTTTTTTTTTGTGATCCAAAAAAACGTTTGAATAACTTGTTTAATCTCTACAACTTTTCCAATAGAATTGAAAGCATACAAATAGCCTTTGGTTGTTTAAACAATCATTTGTGTTATTTTCATATTTCCAGTTTTTTATTGAAATTGGTTGTTCATTGTTTTTACCAAAAAAAAGTTCAATCAATTTTTCATTTTTTGGAAATATTTCATCCTCTCTATTTTGAAATATTTACCATTAGTCATTGATTCAATCAATGCTAATATTAAACTTAATTTGTTATTGTCTATTATCGAATAACTCCACTAACAAAGATGATTTTTTCAGAAATGGAAAAAAAAATTCCACACTTTTTTGGAAATACCTTAGATCTTCATTGCCTTCATCGTTCTAAAATCAAAGAGGTGATTTGGAACACACAGCTTTAAGTTATTGAATAAATTCTAATAAAATTTATCGATCATAATTCGTTGAATTTTGAATTGATAGAAGAGATTAAAGATCATAATATTTTGTTTGTCTTTTTTTCGAGTGAAACAAACCACTCTCCAAGCTAAATCAATCGGGTATTAGTTGAATTCGATAAAAAAGATTTTCTAAATTCGGAAAAAAATAAATAGAAAAAAATTTTTTACTGTTCAATCTTTCTTCTTGATAATTTGCAAAATTTTTCAGCTTGATGAATTTAGAAAAGGCGATAATTTGTTCTTTTACTTATTTGATAAAAGGGATGGTTGTTTATTAAAACCAAATGTTCAAATAAAAATTTTTTCAACGTTTTTCAATTGTTCTCTTCATAATATATACATTAGTTAAAACTCAGGGTTATTTTCGCTTTGTTGTAAGATGTTAATTCAATGAAATCGATTCCGAATTATTTGAGTATCTTTATTCTGATTTTTTTTTTTCATTTTTTCAAAAAACACAAAAAATGAGTAAATCAATCCAAATAGATGAAAAAAAAATAAAAACCAAAAAGGAGGATCTCAATTCTCCAAAAATGGTAGCTGTTTTAGGAGGATCTGGGTTTATAGGATCCCACATGGGGAAATATTTAAAATCAAAAGGGCACAAGGTACGAGCTGTAGATTGGAGAGCCAACGAGTATTTTCAAGAAGAGGATTTTTGTGATGAATTTCTCTTATTGGATTTAAGAACACTTGAAAATTGTAAAAAAGCTACAAAAGGTTGTGAGTGGGTATTCAATTTTTGTGCAGATATGGGAGGGTAAATTTTATTTTGAATTTTTTTTTTTTCAAAATTTTTTCTTTTGTTTTTTTTTTTTGTTTTCATCAAACAAAAAAATTTTTCTTTTGACATTCACGGACATTTTGACCTTGAATTTATTTTTTTTAAACGAAAAATCGTTTTTTTAACTTTGAATGTTGAAAATTTGAAATTTTTTGTTCCCAATGCCATTTATTTTTTTTTTTATGAACAAAGGTTGTTCTGTTTTTTTATTTTTTATTATTTCTCTTGGTAATAAATCAGATCACTTTTCTTCACAAAACGATAACCCCGTTTGCTAATTCTTTCTTAATTCAATAAAAGGAATTCGACTTTTTTGGTTCAATTTCCTTTTTTTTTATATCTTGTAGATCAACTTTTAAAACATTTTTTCTCCAACAGTCTTGTTGTCAACTAATTTAATTTTCAAGTTTTTCTTTGTATTTAGACCAATAAAATTCTTCCTTTAAAAGATCATAAAAGCATTGTCAAAAAAGGGAAAGTGAACCAAAAAGTTAAAAAATTTTTTTCAGAACTTATAAGTCTAGAAAATTGAAAAAAATACCTGACATGAAAGCAATCGCTGACAAGATTTTTAATTGTTAATATTAGGAAAATTGTTGTGTAATTGCAAATACTTTCAAATCAAATCCTTTTTATAAATACTGTTTAATTTTCCAATTAAGAAAGAAATTTTTTTCTTTTCTATTCTCATATTTTTCACAATAATATTCGACCAATCAAAAAACAAGAATCGAAATTATCATTTTCCGAACTCGAGTAAACCTCTATAAAATCTATTGTTTTTGAAAATAAGTAGATCTACTATGGGTTATCAAACAATTAAATGAGTATTCTCGAGACCCCTTACTTTAATGAACTTTAGGTAAGATTATTACTTGGTTCATAAAAAATTTGGTTATTTATAAAAAGGATTTGATTTGAAATACTGTATTTTTCCAATGAATAAATGAAAAATTTTCTTTCCTGTTCACAAAAATATAACAGTCATTATTTGTTGAAAAAACCCAAGATCATGTAAAAAATTAATTAGGAATTACAACTACAACTAATATAGTTTTTCTTACTGTTATTTTCAAATTAAAAAACAAAAAATTTTATCTCAAAGTTTCAAAAATAAAGAGATCCAAATTAATAAAACGAACAATTTTCATGATCAAATGATCTTGTGAAGATCTTAGTTTTTTTCGACAAATAATGACTGTTATATTTTTGTGAACAGGAAAGAAAATTTTTCATTTATTCATTGGAAAAATACAGTATTTCAAATCAAATCCTTTTTATAAATAACCAAATTTTTTATGAACAAAGTAATAATCCTACCTAAAGTTCATGAAAGTGGGGTGTCTATCGAAGACTCAATTAATTGTTTGAGAGCATAAGTAGATCAACTTATTTTGAAAAACAATCGAGTTTTATAGAGGTTTACTCGAGTTTGGAAAATGATAATTTTTTTATTCTTGTTCTTTTTATTGATTGAATAGTGTTTTGAACAAGTATAATTCCATTAATCATCATACTAATAACTGGGTGAGTTTTAATTTTCAAAGTTTGATTCATAAAAAAAGAAAATATTTGATTTAAATTAATTACAATTACACAACAATTTTCCTAATATTAACAATTAAAACTCTATTCAGGAATTTTTTTCATGTCTGGTATTTTTTTCAATACTATAAAATGAAAAAACTTAATTTCAAGTGTCATAATATTTTATAAAATACCGCTTACCAATTTGGCTTTATCTCATTTAAAACCCTTGTATTAAAAAACGTGAAAGGTACATATTGGAAAAATAAAATGAAATTAACAAAAAACATGAACAAATAATTTCTTAATAATTTTAAAATCAAAAATCTTTCCTAATTTCACGAAAGTATAGTTTTGTCATTCTTTAAACTGTTTCAACTATGCCAAAAATTCTGAATTTTAGTTTTAAATCAATTTTGCATAAAATAGCAGAATCAAAAAAATATTAAAGTATTGAATTAATATACTTGAGATTTTAAACAGATTAATATTGGTGTTTGTTATAATACCCTTTTGTAGAATAATTAAGAATTTATTTTTCAAGACAAAAAACAAAAATAAACAAGATCGGAATATAATTTAGAGTGTTTTCATTATAAAACAATTTATCATATCATTTTCAAAAAAGATATTTTTATGATTGGTTGTTTTTGATTGGAAATATTACAGCCGTTCCAACACTACCGTGAAATCTATGATAAACAGAAAAATTCATTTTCTATCTCACACTTTCCCTTTTATGACAGGATTTTATGTTTATGTGATAGCCTCTTACAAACCGTGGAAATTTTATCATAGAACAAAAATTTCTCATAGAAAGAAAATATTAAAATTTGCAAAGAATTTTTCACTATAAACCATCTGAATGATCTATAATTTAGAAAAATTTTCAGGTTTTTGGTGGATCCATAAATTTCAAAACACCTTAAAATCAAAACGCAAGACCATTTAAAAGTGATTATTAAATTCTATCTTCGATCTCCAAGCTTTGGAAACTTTATTTTGGATTTTTGAATTTATTTCATAAACAACAAGATTTCAATCTCAGTCTTTCAAATAAGAAATTTTTTTTAAAAAACCAATGTCAAACGATAAAATTATGTGATAGCGTATAATAGAAGATTTTTTTTTTTGTATTTAACAGAGACAAAAAAGTCAATTTCTATGCCTATCAAATTTCATGGTAGGTTTGGAACAGCTGTAATATTAAAAATCAAAACAAAATAAAAACTTTTTTGGTAATTTCAGTTTTTCAATTTTTTTTAAGATTTTCAGTTTGATCAATCACAAATTATTTTATTTTTTTCCATTTTTCCCCTGGTTGAGTCTTCTTTATATTGAGAAGAAGAGTTACAAAGGAAAAAGATCAACTCGTTACTTGCTAATACCGTGACACTGAAACAAGAAAGTATGAATAACTTGAAAATAAAAACGAAAAAGCAAAAGCCTAAAAATAACCAAAGGTTTAAAGCAAATCAGATCAAAAAAAAAAGAAGAAATTAAAACAATTAAACAAAGATTACCCAAGTGAACATTCATGATCAATTACCAAATTATTAAATCAAGCAAAAGCATCGTTAGTGTTATTTTGGGAGTCCTTAATTAAAGATAGCATTTGTTGTTTTTTTTTTTTTTTTTGATTGTTTACCAATTGCTTCTTATAAACCCTTTTTAAATTTAAATTTCAATTTTTCATTTTCTTTTTTCCTTTTTTCTTTTCAATTTTTTGTTTTTACTTTTTAAACTTTGGAAAAAATTGGGTGTGTCTTTCCCTTGAACAATTGTGAAATCTATGATTTTACGCTTAAATTACCTTTGAGGAAATTTATGTAAAAGGACATTTAGAGTGTAATTTACACTTTTCCAACAATAAATAAATAACAACTTATTTTCCAAAGCTGAATTCAATAATAACTTTCTTGAAATTTGGGTTTTACTTTTCCTAACATATAAAAAAAAAAATTAAACATGTCAATTTTCTTATTTTACTTTACGGTTAAAATAACAATCATTATAATTAATCAACCAACTAACCAACTTACCAACTAACAAACCCACTAACCAATAGAATGGGATTTATTGGGCAAAATCATTCTTTAATCCTTTATAATAATACAATGATCTCTTCTAACGTACTTGAGTCTTCAAGGATAAATGGTGTTAGTAGATTATTCTATTCCTCTTCTGCGTGTGTTTATCCAAATTATAAGCAATTGGGAACTGAAAATGTATCATTAAAGGAAAAGGATGCATGGCCGGCGGAACCACAGGATGCGTATGGATTAGAAAAGCTTGTTGCAGAGGAATTGGCTATGCATTATGAAAAAGATTATGGCATCAAATGCAGGATTGGAAGGTTTCATAACATTTACGGGCCATGCTATGATGGGGAAACAGAGATTTTAACAAAAAACAACGGGTGGATCAAATTTGAAGAATTGAAACAAGATTATTTTGTGGCAACTTTGAACCCAAAGACAAATGAATTAGAATATCATAAGCCTTATGCTCAACAAAAATATTCGTATAATGGTCCCATGTATGAAATTGAAAATGAAAATTGTTCTTTATTGATCACACCAGATCATGAAGTTTGGTGTAAAACTGAAAAAAAATCACAATTTAAAAGAATGAAAATTAAAGATTTAAATAATTTGGATAAATTTTGGTTTAAAAAAGACTTTGAATGGAACTCTTTAAATAATAACAACAACAACAACAATAATAATAATAATAATAATAATAATAATAATAATAATAATAATAATAATAATAACAACAAAAAAAACAACAACAACAATAATAATGAAAGTGAAGAGGGACAGGGCACGATTATTATCAAAAAATGGATGAAAATTTTGGCTTTATTAAGTTCACAATTTGTCAAAAATTCGATGATTAAATCTATTAACATTGTTCAAAATAATGGAATTGCAATTCAAATTAAAAATAGATATTCTAATCTTACAAATTTTTATTCTGATTTAATCCAACCAATTAAAAAGACATTTCAAAACCTTGGTGTTTTAATAAGTGAAAAGACAATTTCAGAAGGAATTGAATTAAAATATCTTTGTAAAATGGAAACTATACAGATTATTGAACAAATAATAGAAAATGGGATTAATTATAAATACTGCAATTTCTCAAAAAAATATTTACAAATCTTTTGGAATGCATTTGTCAAGTATAGTGGTACCAATTTAACAAGAAATGATAAATTAGAATTTAATCATAAAAAATATATTGAAAGTATAAATATTATTGCCATGAAATTAGGAATAAATTTCAAGATTGATAAAAATAACAATGAAGATCAAATATCCTTGCTATTAAGAGAGAAAGATACTCAAAATAAAAACAAATTAATTCAAATTAATAAAAGCGATATCAAAATAATTAACAATTTTTCTGGATTTGTTTATGATGTAACAGTTGAAAATCACGTTATTTTGGTAAGAAAAAATGATATCCCAATTTGGTCTTGTAATTGTGGTACTTGGAAAGGCGGTAGGGAAAAGGCACCGGCCGCGTTTTGTAGAAAGGTGTTAACTTCGCAAAAGCATTTTGAAATGTGGGGCGATGGTAAGCAAACCAGATCCTTTTGCTATATAGACGATTTGACAGAAGGCGTTTATAGGCTATTCTTATCTGACTACAATAAGCCCCTAAATATTGGCCAAGATGAAATGATCAATATGAATGAAATGGCCAAATTGTGTATGAGTTTCGAGAATAAGCAGTTATCAATTAAGCATGTAGATGGGCCACTAGGTGTTAGAGGCAGAAATTCTGATAATACCCTAATAATGCAAGTGCTTGGTTGGAAACCTTCAATTTCTTTAAAAGTTGGTCTTTATAAAACTTATCAATGGATCAAAAAGCAAATTGAATTAGAAAAGGAAAAGGGAATTGAAAACAATTATAGTACAAGCTCAGTAATTGTATTAGGTGCTCCTACAAATATTGGAGAATGTGATCAAAAATAATCATTTTTTTTCTTTTCACTTTTTTCTTTTCTCTTTTTTCTTTTTTATTTGTTTATCTCTATTTTCTTTTTAAAAATTAATTTGTTAAATTTTAAATTTCGTTTAAAAAATCTTGAGGAAATTTTATTATATTTGTTTCATTATTAAATTACAAAAAAAAACAAAAAAACAATTTTTTATTTTGAAATATTTTCAAACCTCATTCTATTATTTTTCCTTCTTTAAAAAATCATTTCTACTGGAAAATGAGATCCATTTGGTTTTTTTCCTTTTTTGAGAATACCAACAATAAATAAATATTTTACCATTTATTTATTTTCTTAACAACGAGTTTTTACTTTTTTTTATTATTGCAATTTTAAAAAAGAATACGCGACAAAATATTTTTTTTTTAGAGAAAAACATTTGTTACCATTCCGGATACCATTGCACAAGTGTAAATATGGAATGTTGTAAAAAATAGAGTTTTTACAATTTTAGAGATAAATAAAGAGTTCCAGAAATTTATCAAAATTTTGGTATGAGTAAAAGAAACATCTGATTTTATTTTCGAGTTTGAATGGATTTTCAAGATAAAATCGTTTGGTGAATACCAATACTTTGTTTGAAAAATGATTTTCTTTTTTAAATAATAGATTGGTAATTCAACAAACGGTTTTTTGATTAAAATTATTATTAGTCTATTAAGGGACTAGTAAACTAAAAAAAATCTTCAAGTAAATTTACTAACAAATTAAAAAAAAATTTACTGTATCTTGGAATTGAAAAATAAAGTAAAAATCTGATAACTACAAGACATGGCTTACTTTTAATACTATTTTCAGAAATGAATTATTGTTTTTAAAAGTTTGATCCATTTTTCCCATTTTTGAAAAGTTCAAAATTCAACCTATTTCTAAATTATTTAAAAAAAATTATTTTCTTTGAAAGAAGATTGAAATCTTATTGCCTGTAAAGGAAGTGTACAAAAATACACTTTAGAAATGAAACCACTAAGTTCTAAAATAACTAAGTTTAAAAAATCTACTTAATCTCAAAAAAAATACAATAATTATTTTAAACTTGTAAAAATTATAATTTCTTGATTCAAAGAACATACCAAATCTATTTTTTCTAGAGATTGAATGAAAAAATATGAGAAAAAGAACCAAAGAATCGAATTAAAAATTCTCCCGAAATACTTTTTTAAAACCTGGAAAATTCAACTTATTATCTAAATAAATACTTTTAAATTTGATTATTGATAATCAATAATTATAAACCCCATCTTAATTATTTCAGTAAGTCATTAACAACCCAATGATTAAATCTATTAATAGGTTTTACATTTATTTCTCAATTTTTTCTAGATTTTGCAACAAATAAAACAATTCAAATGTCTATTTCTAATAATAAAAAAAATAATAGATATTATCAAATACCTGATTTTAATACAACAGTTCCTTGTTTATACTCTATATATTTGAAAAAGTATATTGACAAGTCTTTTAAATTTCAAGAAATTGAATAAATATTTGTGAATAAAATAATTGTTCAAATTTTTTAGATCTTCAAGGATACAATATTTGATTTATTTTTGATATATTTTTAAAATAATTTTTAAGACACAACGTTTCTTGTTCATAAAGAATCTCAGAAATTACTAAAAGTGATATTTCTTCAAAAATAAATTTTTTCGAAAATTTTTATTTTTCTAATTTGATCCAAAAACCCAACCAAAAAGGATCAGATCTTTTGACTGAAAATTTCATTGGAAAAAATGAAATATTCTAAAAATGATTATTCATTTCTCTAAAGTTGACAAACGAAGTTTCTTATTGGTCTTAATTGTATCCTTATGTAAATAATTACTCTATTACCTTTGGGGAAAAAAAAATAAATAAGAGTTACTAGTCCCTTAAGATAATCAGATATTATATTTACTATAACCAAAATTTGGATAAATGGATGGAATTCTCTATTTGTATCACAAAACTGCAAAAACTCAATTTTTTCAAAATTTCATATTTACACTAGTTGGCTCATTATGGAAAAAAATTTTTTTTCAATAATTTTACAAATCGTATCACTAATAGTCTACTCTATTACCTCTAACAAACATGTTGATAAATCAGAGCAATGATAAAAAGTTCAAATTTAAAAAGTCCAAAATAAAAAACTACTTTTTTTTAAAAATTTCTTTTTTTTTTCAGAAAAATTTAGGTATTCAGAAAATAAACCTGTTCAAAATATTTTTTGATAAAGGAGTATCATGTTTATTGAATAATAAGTGAAGTAATTGAGTTTCCGATTAAACATTATCGTCAATAATAATAATGTCATTTTGGATTACTGGTTAATTAGATCTGTATGCAATTAGTATCGTACACATTAACTGAATGTAAACATCCAAGCTTTTGTGGTAGTCCACCAGGTTAGGTTAGATATGGATTATGACATTTTTAATCTATTTGAGTCAGGAATCAATAAAATTGAAGCTTGAATTAATTAAGAACTGAAAAGTTATTCTCAAAGTTCTTATATGTGCCACAGACATTCTCAAATATGAAACTAGACCGGACCCCATTCGATAGATAATTCAAAAAAAGAAAGGACAAAATTATAAGAAAAATAGACGTTAAATGTAATTTTTTTAATAAAAGATTTAAAAATCAATACTATTTGTTGCAAAATAAATGGATCAAAATTTTCATTCAACTTTTGAAAAAAAGGTTTTATTACATGTTATATTCAATTTTTTAATTTCTAAAATCATCTTAAATTATTCGTGTACCTTTTAGAATTGGATTTTTTGATGATTTATTTTAATTCTTGTTTCAAATATGATTATTTGGTAAAACTGAACAATATTTTGATCTTTTTATTTTACAATTAATAGTAAAATAGAAAACATAGATTGAGAAAAATGGAAAAGGGGGTTATTGTATAAAAAAATATAAGATTGATATTAAACCAAAATAAGACTAATAAATATCATTGCAAACTAATGAGAACTGGAAATTAAAAGATATCTTTTTAAAATCTTTTTTTTTTTTTTTTTGGAAATAATAGAAGATATCGATTATTTTCTTTGGGAATGCCTATTCTATGTAAAAAATTGAAAATTTGGATTAAGGAATTAATTCAAATAAAAAAAAATAATAAATTATTAAAGAATAATATTCAAGATATTATCCGAAATAAAGACTCAGTATTTATTTTAACGTTAGTTAATCATAAAGAAATATATGATTCTTTATTAAAATTATTAAACAAAAATTTAGAAATTAGAAAAAATTGAGCATAGTGCCGTAGAGTGTTCTTGGTTTTTTTGAGGTTTTTTTTTTTATTTGTTAAGTGTTCTAGGTTTTTTTGAGGTTTTCTATTGATTTTCCAAATAAACAGAAAACTCAAGAAAACCTAATGGCGATTTTCCAGAATTGAAAAGAATATCCAAAAATCAAAGATTTTACTCAATTCTTTTAAATTTTCGATAAGTTAACAACAGTTTTTTTATTTTAGAAATAAACTGAAAATTAAATAAATTTTCAGCTTATTTCTTCGATTAAAAAAAAACAAACAGTTATAAGAGGAAACTAATTTCCTCTCTTCAAAATAAAAAAAAAAAAAATCTTTTTTTTTTTTGACAGCTTTAGGAATAAAAAACCATATCTAAACTCGAAATTATTAATAATTCTATTTAAACGAAACTCTATTTCAATTGGTTTTCAATGATCACATACTTGTAAAAATGGAGAAAAAGGAGGATATTCACTAAAAACTTTTGTTATAGAAAAAAAATACTAGTCAATATTGATCACTTTTTATTGGAATTTGAAAAATATCAAAAAACCAGAAAAGGGTGAAATAAAAATTTATAAATATTCAAGATTTTGAAATTAAGATTAACGTTAATGAAGAAACAAAAGTATTTTCCAAGTAACATAAATAATCTTTTAATTATAAAATACAAGGAGCAAAACTTTTATTCTACTTTCCCAAAAAAAATCAAAACCCAAGAGTTCAAAAAAAACTGTTAATCGGTACTATTTGTAGCAAAATAAATGGAACAATTTTTTCATCCAGCTCTCCAAAAAGAGGTTTTACAAAGTCCTGTAAAATTTCAAATTTTTAGATTCTTAAAATAAGCTGTAATTCTTAATACTTTTCACTTTAGAATTAAACTTTTATGATTTTGGTTTAGTTCTTGGGATAAATTATTTTGGAAAGTTGAATGAAAATTTTGATATTTTTATTTTGCAATTAACAGTAATGAAGAAGTGAAAATGGTTATCTAAACTTGATTATATAAAATTAAATAATTTAAAATTTTCCTTCACTTATACAATATTTTTCTTCTTTATTTTGAAAGTTTTTAATTTTTTTTTCAAACTATTTATTTTTTAGGATCCATAATTTTATTTTAGAAAATGAAATAGATCTTAAAAAAAAATTAGTGAGTGTGTTTTTCGATATTAATTGCTTGTACACTATTGAAATTCGAATTTACAAATTTAGCTACTTCAAACAATTGGCAACCAAAAATATAATTAAAAAAATGTACGAAAATATGAAAAATATGTAGATCCCATCCTATTTTACTTTGTACTTTTTAATAAATCGAGTAATTAATGACATTTTGGATTTCAAACTTCCAATATCTTACGACACTCAAAAAAGAAATAGTTTTCAATTAGGATCTCAATTCAAAAATTTTAAAAAGGGTGAAAATGGATCTCTTTCCTTATTGGTGGTTGGAATAAAACCTGAATAGTTTGAGTTTTTAGGAATTTTGATAAATCAAAATCAAAATCAAAATCAAAATCAATTCAAATTTATTCAAATTATTTTATTGATTCCCAAAAAAGTTTAATATGTTTTTTTCAATTACTGGGGGTAAAAGAATGATTTACTCTGTACAAAAACAGAACAATTTTTGTGAAAGCTCACAAGACTGTTTCGAACATTGAGCCTTCAAGTTTCCAGTATTTCTTGTTTCTGATGATATTTCACTATTTTTCAAATTTCATAACCATCATCTCAGTTAATCAAATTAAAAATCTTTGTTGAATACCAAAAGACATAAAACTGTTTTTGAAAAAAACAAAAAGTCACTCGATCTTTTGAAGACAGGTTATCAAAAAGAAAAATTGTGAAAAACTTTTAAGTTTTGATCTGTTTGAACATTTTAACTTTTGAATAATGTCTAAAAACAAATAGTTATCACAGAAAAAAGTGAGTACAATTTTTGTGCTATTTTTAGGTTTTAAAATTGGAAATAATCATTTTTTATCAATTTTTTTTCTGTTTGAAATTCATATTTTTTTAAATTTTTGATTCCAACATGGAAAAAAGCTTACCAGACTTATTTGAACAAGGACAAAAACTATGTGAGTCAATTGACAAAGGAGGGTTTGAACGAGAAGAACTCCCAGATCAAGTTTGTTTTTATTATTCCAATGTTTTTCTTTTTCTTTATTATCTTTTTTATTGTTTTTCTCACAAGATTTTTTTCTTTTTGTATTTTATCTATAAAAACTTTGACTTGCATTAATATTTTGATTTTAATTAATTACAAATCTAAAATTTGAAACCACTGACTTGGCAAACAATCACAAAACAATAAATGCTATAATTAAAAAAAAAAAAAAAAAAAAAAAAACAAAAAATCTTTAATAACAAAAGATCAACAAATGTTTATCAATTTTTGATAAAGTAGGGAAACTAATGCGATCAAATTCGGTTTTTAGTGAAAACGAAACCATAAAAGAAATCAAAACATCGTCATTAAAATATTTGTTAGTGCCATACTATATTGCCGAAGTGCAAAACCGGATCTCCACAAAACGAGACATTGTGATAAAAAACGCGTATGTGCTCTATAATGCATTTTTAAGGAAATGCCTATCCCTCGAAATAATGAACAAATCTGATCTCTTGTCATATAAGACTGTGAAAAGAAAGTTAAAGCAGCAAATGAAAGGATACAATGAAGAAGAAGTCGAGGAAGAAGAGAAAAAAAAATCCAAGAAGACAACAAACAAATTGTCTGGGATGAACCTTTACCAACAGCAAAGCGATCAAAGGAATTTAATGGTGGAAAGATACAAAAGAGACAAGCTTTCGAAAGAAAAGATCGCCAAATTTGAAAAGCTGATCAAAAAGCAAGAGCAGAACTCCAACCAGGGAATCGAGGAAAACGAATTAGACGAGATGGTTCGGGATTTTGTGTTGGCAAGAATCGACATCTCGATCCGAAAGGCGATCCAATCTTGTGAATCGTTTCTTCAAGAATTGGAAATACTGAAATTTATTAAGGATCAAGGCGGGAAAGAAGAAGTCGATAAGAAATTGAAAAAGGAAAGAGAGGACTTTAAAAAAAACAAAAAGTCTGGACAGCAAATTAAAATGATCCATATCCCAAAAACAAAAATCGAAAAAACGAAAGAAATCAAAGAAAAAATGTACCAGCCTTTCCATAGACAGCCGATCATAAGCGAATGGGACTATTTACAAAAAGAACTTGAAGAAGAAGGCGTCATTTCAGGCTATGGAGAAAAAGAAAAAAAGCAATTAACAGAAGAAGAGAAAATCGATAAGGAATTGAAATTGGATGAAGACAACGAAGAAGAACAAGATAAAAAAACTTATGAAAAACGTGAGTGGGACGAATTTAAAGACGATAACCCAACAGGTTGGGGGAATAGGCCTGGTAATATTTAATTTAGAAACCAATTTTTGAAAATGATGAATTTTGTTTTTTATACTTTCATCTTTTTTAAAATTTTAAATTTACAAAAAAAAAAATACTTAGAAAGGTAAAAAAGGCGATAAAAGAGGAGAATAGGAAATTAATTATTAAAAATATCAAAAAAAATCTGAAATTTTATATTTGTTTTAATTTTTTAAAATTAGTTTTTGGTTTTATTTTTTTTTTTTTTTTTTGAAATTATAATATTTTTCATTTTTTCATTTTGATTGTTTTTGTTTTTTTTGTAAAGTTTTTGCAAGCAATGAATTAAATTAATAAACAAAAGTGTGTTGAATTTAAAAAAACATATTCCCTTTCAACAATTTTTCAAATATAAAAAACATTAATAATTTGATATAATTTTACTCTTTATTATTTTTTAAACACAAAGTTTTTCTTTGTGAAATTTTCAGCAAATAATTTTTCATAACTACAGATAAGAAAGAGATTAGAACTCCCGAGAAAGTTTTAGATTGGACTGTAGTTGTTTTGGACAGATTTTGAGAAATCGTTATATTATTAGGCAAAGTTTATAATTTTTGTGATCTTCTTATTTACAATTCTGACAAAGTAAAATATGAAGGATTTTTCGAATAAATTTAATTTTTATAATGATATTTAACTTTATTTTGAAAGACATTATTTAATTTTTTGCGATTGTTTTTAATGTTTAAAATTGAAATTATGGCTCAACATTGTCGCTTAATTTGAAGATGTAAATAGGCGAAAGGAGAAAAATTATTTGTTCAGATAGTGGATAAATATAAAAGCTCCTCATTTTTACTGCCAAGTTTGGAAAAAAGGGTAAATTCTATTTAAGTGTTCGAAAACAATGCCTCAATACAAACACTCTTTTTTTTTCCTTTTGATGACAAACTAATATCATTTACAAAAAAAAATCTTTGATCATCTTTTTTCAAAGTAAAAAGAGAGTAGATAGCATTTATTCAGAATTTATAAGGAGAAAAAAAGAAAAAAACAAATATATGAAAATAAAAAAAAAAAAAAAAATTGTTACTCAGTCAGGTCAAAACAATCGAAGAATCTTCAAACATAAGCCAATCCCCAGAAAGAAGAAAAGTAACATTAAATTTTCGAAATCTATTCGAAACTAAAAAATAAAAAAAAAAATAGTTTCAAATCCTCGAAGATAAGAGAAGGACCTGTACCTATATTATTAAAAGAAACGCTAAAAACTGTGAAATTTAAAAGAGAATTTATTTTCCTTTAACAATATTTTATGTAATCTCTTATTTATAAAAGAAGGTTTAATAAAGGGGGGAATGAAAATTCAAAAAGTTCTATTTATCCAGATAAAGTCAGTATAATTAAAAACAAACCAAATTAAATAACCATAAAGTCAGTTTCACTTTTAAGGTAAAAATTATTTTAAAAAAAAAATAGATAGATCTTCAATCTATAAATATTATCAAGCTTAAGAATGAAAAATCAGTATTCGATTATGGATCAAATCTCGATGTAAATATCATGAAAAAAAATACATGTCTCAAGAATTTTATATAAAATAAGGAAAAGTTATTTAAATTTCTTTGAAGAGTAAGACTCTTTTTATAAATCCTTTAGGAGCCAAAAGTTATTTGAAAGTTAAATCCAATCAAATATGAAAATAAAATAAAAAAAAACAAATGAGTTTGTATTTTTATTTAGATTTGTTTGTTTTTCTTTATTTATTTATTGTGAGAAAGGAGTAACCCAAGACAATTTACTTATTAAAAAAGAGAAGAAAAAAAAAAACTAAAATATTAAAGTACAAAAATATTATATCATTTACATGACCAAATTTGTTTTTTTTTTTGTTATATAGAGACTAATCATCTGTTTTAAAAATAATTAATATCTTATATTGTTCATTTGATGAAAAATACAATTATTTTAATCTTTATTTTTAACTCCCAACCCACAAGAGACAACAATTATATCATCATATATTACATAAATCTGATTTGCAAAAATGGTAACATTTTGAAGTGTAAAATTCACAAAAAAAACAAACTTAAAACTGATTTGTTACAGAGTTCGTATCAAAAAAAATTACCAACGTTTGACACTTATTATATTTTTTTTTGTTTGTCAAAGTATTTAATGAAAAAACCGATAATGTGAATACAGTTGTGATGAAAATCATGAAAAAATAAGAGTAAAAAACAAATTTTTAGATTGATTAAAATATACCACAAAATAAGGTTTTGTCGATCAAAAAAAAAAGTCAAAATTTATTTCATAACCTTAATTATTTTAAGGTTCACACCCCTAAAGTTACCATTTTTGTGAATTTTTTTTTCATTAAAAGATCTCAAAATATAAGTTATTGATAATCCAACCAAAAATTAAAAAGTATTTTCCACATATAATAATACTCGTTGGTAACATAAAAAACTGTTTTTTTTGTTATTTTGGGAAATTTAATTTTTTATTTAATTTTAGGTTAAGTTTAGGAATTAGTTATTTCAATGACTCAAAGATATTTTATATTGAAATTTGAAATTTGAAATAAAGACCACGAAAATTATTAACACAAATTTATGAATGATGAACAAGAGAAATATAAAAAATGAGATTAATCCAACGATTTGCCAAAGATCATATAATTACTATTATTAACAAAACCCTGGTAATCTGGCAAATTGCAAAAAAAAAAAAAAAGGATAAATAAAAAATGCTAAAAACAAAAGAAAAATAAATTTGAAATCAAAAAACCAAAAAAAAAAATTGACTAAATGAGAAAAAAATATAGGATGTACAAATTTTAATTGTATTTTGCGAAGAACAATTATTTTTATGTATGGGATAGGCTAAATATTTTTAATAAAAATAGGTCCATTTGACATGACATAAACTTATATCTATAAACATTATATCATCCAAAGGTGCTCAATATTTTGGTCAAAATATCAATTATTTTTGATAATTGAACTTTAGGAAATAAATAAAATAATAATCTAGATAATTGAATGAATGAAAAAGGTGATTTTTTGCCTGAATTGAGGCATGGATATTCAATTTATATATATATTCTCAAAAAATACTAAACAAACTTTTTATATCCCATTGAGAAAAATAACATGGTACATTTTCTTCTTCATATTTGAAGATCAAAGACAAGTCCACGAGAAGCTTATATTGTATCTCTACAATAACTTACACTGTTTTAATATCATAAAAATAACATGTTTATTGCCCATTGGCTATAATTCCTATAATAAAAGATATAATATCCAAATTCACAAAAAAAATTAGGTATCGAGTAAAAATCGAAAATAAAAAAAAATAAAAAAATAAATGAAAAATATTTTACAAAATTGACATTTTCAAATGAAATGTGAAAAAAATTCCAAAAATAATTTGTTTTCATATCAACCGAGGAATATATTTCAAAAAAATCTCTTTAAAAGTTTTTATGGCCTCACTTGAATTTTACTCCTGATAATTTGTTTTACAAAAAATGTAAAAATTGTAAAATTAACAACGATTTTCACCATATTACACATTTTTCAATCATGCCCAAGTTTCATTTAATAATTATAACTTTCGAACACAAATCCATCAACGCAAAATAATTACTTGAGCTGTTCAAAATATTTTTGAAGGTTTTTTTAACCAGTTTGAAATGTTTTTGAAAATTTTGAAATTGTTCTTGAAAACACCTTACCGGCGTATAAAAAACATAACAACCACAGTAATTAAGATATATAATATTTTATTAAAAACTATATTGGCGTTCTTAAGTTTTAGATTCTCCAAAAATTTTAAAAAAAAAATTAAAATCTTTAATTTTGCCTAGATCTACAATTTAAAAATTCATAGAAACTATTATGAAAAAAAAGTTATTTAATTAAGAAAAATTTTTTTTGATTTTTTTATAGATTTTATTTTTTCTGAGATCTAAGATTAAACCTGTAAGATTATATTATCAGATTTTATTTATAAAATATTTATTAAGTATTTTCAGATAAAATCCAGATTGAAAAAAAAAACACAAATATAAATATTTTTTGAGATCTCAAAAAAAATTAAAATTAAATAATATTTTTTTTTAAATTCTAATTTAGAAAAGAGAATTTCTGGTTTCACTGGTATTTCTTATCATATTTTTATTATAGAGTATCATGTATTTTAAAGGGTAATTTATTTTATTTGGTTATACAATTTTAATAGAATTAAACAATTTTTTTTTTAATTAAATATTATTTTTGTTTGCCTTCTTTGAAATATCGTAGTTACTTATTTATTATTATAGACACAATAAATTACTTTTTTAAAGTTAAAATACAAAAATATCACAATATTTTCTAGATAATTTTTGTGATATTTCATAAATAAAAATTTTTACTTAATTAGAACATTTCAGCTATTTTAGAATTTATTTAAAAAACTTTTTATATATTTACTCAACTTTAACTCAGCATGGTATAAAATATATCCGAATAATAAAATTAAAAAATATAATTTTCTTACTTTTTAAAACTTTAAAATTCCTTATTTTGTGAATTTTTTAAAAAACCTGGAATTCCTAATAAATATTCTTTTTGGGTAAGTGATTAATTTAACATTTTGATTTCCTTGCCTAATCAATTTTTAAAAAAATGAAATTATTTGAAAAATTGTTAGATTATAATAGATAAGATTAAAATTACAAAACATTTTATTTTTCTTCATGCTAGTATTAACATTTATTTCGAATTTTTTACTTTGAGAACTTTTCATGTAATTTTAACTTGTTGTAGAATTAGAAAAATAATAATTTGATTAGTATAAAATTCTTCAAAAACCAATGAATTTTGAAAAATTAAATTAAAAGAAAGAAATTTAATCAATGATCATAAGAAAAGAGATTTTTCTTTTGGTTTTATACCTGATTGGTGGGTTGATTGAGGATTCACATAGATAATACTTTTCAATAATGAAAATAATCCTACAATCTCAACTAATTCTCTTTGTAGATTTACTAACAATTTAAATACCCCAAATAATAGATACCATTAAGTGCATTCTATATTTTTAATTCTCTTGAGTTACTAAAATCGTTTGACCAATTATTTTTTAACAATACCAATTGAAATTCAAAATATTTCAATGAAAAATTAAAAATAAAAGTATATATCTTAAAGATTAGTTATCTTTACTTTGTTTTTTTTTATTGATCAATCCCATTTTGTTCCTCTTTTGGATTTTAGGGTAAGTTGATATTTGAATAAGAACCTTATACCAGAAGTAAACACTTTCGCCTTGATATGTATTTACAATTTATTATTTATTTTTCTATTAGATCTGAATACTTCTTCGTTATTTATGTAGGTTTTGATTTGGTTAAATATTTTATAGTGTTTTTTTAAAAACAATTTATTAATTTTTTTCTACAAGCATAAAATAAAATGCCACAATAAAAAGTTATGAAAATAACAAAAGTTAAACTATTTGAAATTTTCTGCAAAATAAATCGAACAAAATTTTGATTCAGTTTGGGTGTTTGAAGAATTTTTCCGAAAATATCCGAAAATTTTTAACCACGAAAAAAACACTTTATGAACAACTTCGAAGAAACCCTAGTGTCAATATACTCAGTTTAACAATAAAATAACAATTTTACTTTCAGACAAAATATATTTTTTGAATTTTCTACATTAAGCCCCTCTAAAGAGTTTTTTGGCACTTTTTGGGTATATTTGAGTAATTTTTGATACTTATTAGGGTAAATGCATATGTGTGCCAGGGTATAGGTATGGGTTGTGTTAGGTTAGGGTATTGGTAAGGGTTGTGTTTGTATGTTTTGGTTAAACCAGTTCCTTCTACGGAATAGGGAGTTAAGTAAAGTTTGACTTGGGTCACCATGTATATGATATGGGCATGTATTGTACTATTAGATATTACTCGGTTATTTTTGGATTGCATTTAAGATTACAAAATTAAGGGTAATGGTACACAATTAGAAATTTTCTTTACAATTACATTTTCTCTTATTTAGTCAAAACCATTCTGAAATGATCAGAAATGTTATGTTCATCTAAGGTACCAAGCCCACTCACATAAAATGAGTTGAGTACTATTCCCAAAATTTAACTTTTTGGAATTTTGATATTTTTTGAACAAAAAAAAAAAAAATTCTACAATAATTTTCCAAATATACCTTTAGTCTGAGTATATTGACACCAGAGTTTCTTAGAAGCTGTCCATAAAGATTTTTTATGTAGTTAAAAAAAATTCTGTTATTTTCGATTTTCAGGTATTTTGGGGAATATTTGATATAGTCTTCAGTTTTCCAAAAAAAGATTTTAAAAAGAAGTAAAATTTTTAAACTTTTATTTCTTAAAATCAGCTTAAATCATTAATTTACCTTGAAATTGGAATTTTGATTATTTATTTTAATTCTTGGGGTGTGATTATTTTGGAAAGATGAATAAAAATTTGGATCTTTTTAGTTTGCAATTAACAGTAACGTTTCTCAAAGTAGATAAAAAAAAACAAATTAATATTGTATTGTGGTATTTAATTTTACTTGTGAAATTAAAATTCATAAATGCATTTTCAGCAAGTATTTTTAATACCAAAAAGCAACGAGACACAACCAAAGTAAATAATAATTGTTTTCTAATCTTCTTGAAAATTGTTAAAAAGTGAAAATTTTTAAATTATGGTGGCTACTCCCTTAAAACTATTTATTTTTTAAAATTTTCAAAGATCCACTATTTGACAATTTTTTTTATTTTTATTTTTTTTTGGTGTTTTTATTCATTTCGAAATTAGGTTTTTTTAAAACAATTCACAAAGTATGAACGATCTTTGTGCTATTCAAAAGTTAAAAAAAGCACAATAAATCAACACCCTTTGGATGATAAAAAAGGTCCTATCAAGATACTATATTACATTCAACAAAATAAAATATAGAATGTTATTTTATATAATGTTTAAAACTCGATCTTTGAAAATCGAAATGATTAAAGGATAATTTGTGGAAGAGAAGATATACTATGTTAAAGATTTCAGTCAAAAAGAGCAAAATATTTTATTTTTTTTTTTTTTACACCAGCAAAATTTTGGTTTACTGTTTATTGAAAAATAATAGTAGCAAACTTTACCATCAACATGTCAAAATTATCTAAACAAATAAAAATAATCATCATAAATAAATTAAAGTAAAACAATTAATGCTATAATTCAAAAAGGATAAACCATATGGAAATGTTTTGAATTTTATACGCATTTTTTTCAGATTTAATCGATTTAAAAATTTTGTTTAATATCTTTTTGAGAATTTCCTTCACATTATTTTTCAACATTTAGTCACAGTAATACCTTTTAATTATTTGAATAGCACTTCAATTTCAACCAAAATCAAACCAATGATCAATTTTCCAGAATTATTGTTTTCTCATGATAATTTTAATTGGAAGTTTATTCCAGTATCTGTATAAGAGATATGCGGAAGAACGGAAAGGGAATGAGACAAAAAGGTTTATGTGGGAAATTCTGCATTATCTAATTGATAACTGACAAAGTTTACAAATTTTTTAATTATTATTTAAATCTATTTGAGATAGAGAATTTATATTTATATTTGAATTTATTGAATGGGAATTTTATTGAAATTAATATAGGAAACAAAACCATCTTTCTCTATTATGTTTTTGAATAATTGTTTGAAAATAAGAACACGAGTTAGTACTTTTTCCTTGAAAAAATGTGTTAAATGCCTTAAGAGGCAAAATTAAAAATATCTCAAAGATTATTTTTTCTTCATTTTTTTCACGAATCTATAAAGGTACCCCCGTTTAGATAATCAAAGGTGATTGTGTGATTATTGCTAAACTCTTCAATCCAATTTCTCATTAATCGAAAAATTAATCCCATAAAAAATCTAAAACAAGTTTAATTTTACTCTTGTTTAATTTAAAAATAACCTTTTCTGATTATCGATATTCTTTGAGATTTTATCTTATTTTATCAACCAAGCATAAAAAGACTTTATAAAAGAACTGAAAATTCCTTTTTATGAAACTTTTGAACAATTAAAACATGAGAGTAACTTTTTTCAAGATGACAAATTTATTTTACCAAGTTCTTCGTCTAATTTTAATTTTGTTAAGGGACTGTTTTTATGAGGGTAAAGGACATATTTCTCTTTGAATAATTTTTCAAAATAATGATTGATCTTTCTATTTTTATGAAACTCAATCGTTTTATTTTGAAAAAGAGGGTTTGTGGTTTCAACAGCCCAAAGGACGTGTACTGTGATGAAAAATAAAATTCAAAATTAGAGTCAGGATCAAAAAGCAAAAAGTTTTCTAAACTTTCGAATTTCTTGGCACAACTAGTTTGTATTTTTCTAAATTTTTACAAAAACCATAAAAGCTCTTGAACCAAGACAAATTACATTTTAAAGTGTGGGTTAGTGGGTCAATATTGTTGTGATTTTTTTTTGTTATATTGTTTTGTATAAATTGTCAAAAAAGAAATATTTTCAAATGGTTTTAGTTAGGAAATATTTTTTCTTGTTTAATAATTTATAAAGTCAAACCAAACAACCCTTCCAAGTTCCCATGGGTGTTAGTTTGAAACTTTAAATCATAAAGCAGGAATTTTGATGAAAAAACAACATAACACTGGTAAAACCTAAATAAAAGAGCCAATTTATGAAAAGTCTATTCGAACTAGAAATTCAAAAAATGGAAAAAAAACATTGATTTTTTCTGAATATTACGATTTATCCCAAAAAAAACTAATACAATAATTATTTGAACCTGGTTTACGAAAGTAAATTCTTCTCAATCATAAAAAGAGTGATTAACCTTGATATTCAATATTTTTCAAAATGACCAATACTTTATATTAGTCTTATTAATTTTAAAAATGAGAATAACTTGAATGAAAACCGTTTTTAAACTCTCCTTAGTGACACGTGTCTGAATTTTGTCTCATAAAAGTGCAAAATTAATTTTTTTATAAGGGTAAATTATTTTGCAGACTTGTTTTTACTATTTTTTGAATGCTTTTCAACCCAAGAGTTCCTTTGGTTTTGTTATTTTTCGAAAGTGGATAGAATGTATAAATTCCAAACCCTTAATTGTGACGTTCAATTTCTCCAAATCATCAAGTATTTCAATTGGTTCCCTTTACTATCTATTTATGAAAAAACTACCCTTTTTCTTTACAGTTTACTAAAAATTAAAGAAAAAAATTAATTCCAGTTGAAGATTTCAGTTGAATACATAAACACTGTAAACACTTTTCCGAAAAAAAAAAAACCTTGAATAATAATTTACATTTGATAAAGTTATATTTGTTCTGGCAAAAATAATTTAAAAATTATTTTTTCTGATCGAAAAAGTTCTCGCAAATGAAACAAAAATCATTTTTTTTGTTTAAAGTTTGTGCTTTTCGAAATGAAAAAAAAACGAACAGTAATATTTTCTTTAATAATTTTCCAAAGATAATATTCAAAATCAAAAGGAGAAGAATAAAGTTGTTAAAAAAGTGACTAATGTTCTTGTAAATACTTACCATTAAGTTTTGTCAATCAATTTTTGACCACATGAAGTTCTAGTTCGTAAATCTTCTGAAAAGGATTTCTTATTTAAAAAAGAATTTTTTAAAAGGTAAAATACTTTTTTATTATTTCACCAATTGCCGACTGAATACCATGTTGGTTAACAAAATAACATCCCTTTTCAATTTTACTCTATTCTGTGATAAATTCTTGTTGAATAACAATTATTTACAAGTCAATAAAATAAATTTCCAATTTTTTCCACCATCAAATTCTTCCAAATTCTTAATGAACACTACCTTCCGGTGAAATTTGACAAATAAATATTTGAGAAGTATGAACCAAAATTAAATTCAAAAATTCTGATTTGACAATGATAAACAATCATTGTAACATTGCTTTGATCTTTTGAATTTCATCAATTATTCGATTCAGAACAAACCAGTTATAAATTTTTTCTTTTTCCAAAAAGAAATTAGATTATTGTTTAAAATCGGCCCCGCTCTGTATATTTTGGAGAACAAGTTTTTAAAAAGTAGTTAAAGAAATAAGTAGAAATAATTTTTTCAAAATTTAAAAAGGCAATGTATCTTAATTATCCTAATAACCACCACTTTTGAGAATTCAAGAATGTTTGAATAATAGGCATTGGTTGAACTGGGGTTTAAAGTGAAAGATCTTTCACACAAATTAATTTTTTAAAAAGCTTTATTTGTTGTTTTAGAGATAAAAAAAAATATTTTTTTTTTTTTTTTAAAAACATGAGATTAAATTATTTCTATAAAAAAAATAGCTCAAACAGAAATTTTTTAGAGCAATTAAAAGGATTACTTAATAAAAAAACAACATATGGGCGTGGGTTTCTTCAGCTAATTCTGATATTTTCCAACAAATATATAATTTTTAAAGGTTCCAAAATAAGGATTTTATATATACCAAAAAAATCAAAGTGAGTCCGTAAATAACTTGATATGAGAACTCACAAAATTAATTTGTATAATTCTCAAAAAAAAAAGCGATTTGGAAAAATAAATAATGTGAACCTGTAATCAACTTTGTTCGATAATTTATAAATGTACAGTATTTTTTTTTCAATTTCTCGAGTTCCAAAACAGTTTAATTTTTAACTTTAAAACATAAAAAAAAAAAATTAAAAATTCATTTTTTTTTTCTTTACAAAATTTTTTTATTGTAATTTATTTCAAATGAACAAAACTAATTATCAAATTATTTTACCTAAAAGTAAATCAAATGAAAAAAGCCGATCCATTAGAAAGAGTACATACCATAAAAAGCAAAGGAAAAAAAATATCAAACAAGAAGAATTGAAAATGCAAGATCAATTGAAAAGCAATTTCAAGAAAATGGGTGTTTTCCACTATGACTCGATAACATTGATTGAACTGAGTACCTTGTGCGAACACAAAGACTTGTTTCAAACAGAATTCCAATTCTATGTACCCTTCAAGATCATTAATTTTGAAAATGAGAAAGTCACAAACAGAAATATCTGGGTCTCTGACAATAAAACATATTCCTCAAACTCTGACTTGGTTCCAATAATCATCCACAGTTCCAATTACATCCCTAACAAAACAAAATTGAAATCAACTCCTCTTGGTGCCATAATTGGGGTTACTTATTTGAACAGCAAGCCACCAATGTATAATATGAAAAGAAAAAATGGCATTCGCTCGAGATACAGCTCCAAGCAAACAGGTTTTGTAGTTAAGATTTGTTCTTTCCAATTCCTTTTGAATAAATCTGATTTACCAAAGGTTTTCATTAACAAATCATTTTTTGGCAATGAAAAGGAAATAAAGGACGAGAACAACAACACCACTACCACTACCACTACCACCACCACCACCAATCCCAATAAAACCAACACCAACACCAACACCAACACCAAGAACAACGAGAGCAATAATAATAAAATTCTTGATTACAATTTAAAAGATCATATTCAAGATGAAAACAAAATTGCCAAACCAATCGATCTTTTCAAATTTGATAAAAACTTAATCAAACAAAATCAAATGGAATTTAAACTCATCTCTAACGAAACCTTAAACACAATCGAAATCAACAAATTTCTTAATTTCAATCCTTTAGAGCAAGAAATGCAATCCAATTATGACTTAAATTTTGATTTTGATTTTGATTTAAATTTTGATTATGATTTCGATAATAATTCCAATTATGAATTTCAATTTGAAATGGATGGTTATAATTTCGATCTGGACACAATGCTTTTGGACAACTTTAACACATCCTACGAGAATAAACATTTCCATGGAAAACGTTTAAGGTAAATATAACTTTTATTATTAATTTTTTTTATATTAGATAAAATAATTCCTTTTTTTGAATGCAAAATACTAAATTTTAATACTTTATTCAAATATTTTATTTTCTATAAAATCTCATAGAAATGAAACACTTCCAACAAAAAACCACAAAAGATTCATTCGGGATTAACCAAACACGTCTTGCTCCACTTTTGAATTGCAATATCATTTTTCCAACAAATTTTTTTTAATTAAAAACAAAAAAAATTCAAAAACTTATCAAAAGCCTAACTTTGAATTATTATTCTTAATTCAAAATGTAACAGTGTAAAAAAAAAAAAAAGATGTTATAGAATTTTAAATTCCTAATTTTGATTGATTATTTTTAAAATTGAATATAGCAAGTAAAATAGATCATAAAAATTTGTTATATTTTTTTTTTTTAGAGTGATAAATTCTTTAAACAAAAACAATCAATTTTATCGAATATTTTTTTTTTTTTTTTTTTTTTTTTTTTTTTTTACCTCTAAAAATGTTATCTTAGTTTTTTTATGTATTATCAAGATTTTGCCAATCTGAATACATTTTCATTTCTTTTTATTTTTACTTTTTTTTAAAAATTTGGCTTTTTTAAAAAATCAGGAAATGATATTTTTGATAAAAATGGATAAATAGAATTTACATTTTTTCATTTTTACAATATTTTACACTCTCATTTTTATTAAAAATTCATTTTCATTAATAAATTTTTTTACTATTTGTTAGTTATAATTTTATTAAAAATTAAAATTATCAAATAAATGGACCATTTAAATCAAATTTTTTTTTTTTTTTTTTTTCATTTTGGTTTCAATTTTCACCCATTTTTAATACTTTTAAACATTTCTCTGAATTCCTTTGAATCTAAATAAAAGTGAGTTTCTTAGAATGAAAAATTAAAACTTTTTCCTGAAAATAAAAATCAAAAATAAGGGAAAGTATTGAAATTAAACTTTTGTTTGGTGATAAACAAATCTAATAAAATTTTAATTTTTATTTCTGAGATATTTAAAAGATCAATCTTAAAAGTTCAAAAAATAAAAACATTTAATTAGCGTTAAGAATCATTTTTTTGTCAAAAAATTTATCAGTATCTTGTTAAATTGTTAATTTTGAGGAATATTTTTAGAGCAATTTTAAAAAAGTGTGGTATTTTGAAAAATTGTTATCAAGTTTCCTATATTGAAAAAAGTGAGCTCTTTTTTCGAATTAGCACTTTTTGGATGCTTGCCTTTTAAAAAAGTCAACTATCAACGTTTAAATGACAAAATAGAGATTGGTTTGCATATTTAACTACTTTTTTTTGAAAAAAATGTACCCACTTTATCAAAATATAAAATTTGATAAAGTTTAAATTCTGATAATCTCAAAAAAAAAAAAAAAACCATACTATTTGAAAATATCTATTTTATGTTTATCCCTTTTATTAGCCTAGAAAATTTTAATGAATTTTTTAAAAGTAAAAAGCACAGGAATTCTTATAAAACACCAAAGATGAACAATTCGAAAAAGAAAATAATAATCCAGCCTCTTTTCAGATTTATTTGATTTTTTTTGATGGTATCGTTTTTGAAAAGTAGAATGAAATTTTCTTGTAATTTATTTTTGATATTACTGCTGGGTAAATATCAAACAATTAACAAGAAAAATAAAAAAAGTTAAACTGGGAAAAAAAAGGAAACACACTTTTTAATTGGGAACCTTAATAGAACCTGAAATCAAAAGGTGAAATCACGTAATAGAAGAAACAAATTTACTTTAAAGAATCATTTAATCTATTATTTTCAATCAAACCAACCAAAAGATGTATTTAAATCTCCTTTGATTATCGAAATCTGATGAGTTGAAGATTCGGAGATCTCAAAAATAGTCGAATTTTTACAATAAATTTTTTAATAATTGATCAATACAATAAAAATCCACACCATTAATTGTAAAATTAAAAGATCAAAATTTTCATTATACTTTCTCTAAAAAAATACCAACTCTCAAGAATTTAAAATTAATTATCTAATTGACCCATTCTAAAAAGGCAAATGAATAAGACCAGTTTCTTTCTAGTTTTAAAAAATTAAAATGTTACTTTCATGATAAAATCTTTTTTTGGAAAGCTAAATGCAAATTTTGATCCATTTAATTCGCAATTAATAGTTTAATAAGCTAGTATTAAAAAAACTCTTATTGTGATTGAGACCTCCAATTTTGGTTTTGATTATTTATTTTTTCTATTGTTCATTGATCTTTCTTTTTAATTTAAGGTTACTGTGATTCTAATATTGATTATTCCTAATTAAAAATTGTGTTCTTTAAAATAAAGTTGAACTTTTTATCCTGTTTAGCTTTTTTTCCCAAATAGTAACAGTATTTATTATCATGACAAAAAAAACACTGGGTTAATTATTACAACAATTATATTGGTGATTTTCTTTTCATCCCTAACTAAAAAAAAAAAATTTAGAAATTGTGAATTAAAACTTGATTTCTTAAATATTGAAGAAAAATTTTAAACAATATTATACTGACCATAGTCGCCCTGTTTAGAATTATCACCAATGAATTGACCCAAAGTGGAAAAATTTAATTTTAAAGAAAATTAAAAAAAAAAAAATTTGAAAAATTGAAAATGGATTTTTTTTGGAAAATAAAAGAAACAAAATTTTCCTTCAGCTTTCCAAAAAAAAAAGAATATAATAAAACAAAAAGTAACCCAATCCATAAAAGGGTAATCATAAGATCGCAATCATAAATTAAATAGTGAACTTTTGATTAAATCTTTAAAACATTTTAGGAATTGAATGCAAACTGTGTTCTTTGAAATTTTAAACTAAAAATTTCAAACATTAGAGCAGTGAAAAAAATACCGGACATGAAAAAAATCCAGGACAAGATTTTTAATTGTGAATATTAGTAAAATTATTGTCTAATTTCATTTATTTACAATCAAATTCCTTTTTTTAAGAATCGAACTTTTTCAATTATAACCCCCCCACTTATTAGAATGATGATTGTTGAAATCACACATGTTCAAAACACCATTCAATCAATCAAAAAACAAGAAGAAAAATTATCATTTTCCAAACTCTAGTAAACCCCTATAAAAACTTGATTGTTTTTCAAAAAAAGTTGATCTACATAGGACTATCAAACAATTACTCGAGTATTCTAGAGACACCTTACTTTGATGAACTTTAGGTAGGTTTATTACTAATCTCATAAAAAAATTGGTTATTTATAATAAGGATTTCATTGAAATTATACAAAAATTTTACTAATACCCACAATTAAAAATCTTGTCCGGGATTTGTTTCATGTCCGGTATTTTTTTCCCTACTATACATTCATTCTTCACTCTTTTTAAATAGATTAGTGTGTTTGTTTGTTCAAAAAACTTTAAAAAAGAGATTTAAAAATTGATAAAAATCAGACCAAAAATACTTGATTAATGTATTTTACAGTTTTATCTTTTAAAGAGATATTGTGAAAAAGTTTTTTTCAAAAATTGATACTAATAAATTCTAATAAATTTCAATAAATTTTTAGTTCAATTTCCTTTTTTATAAATCTTCGAACTGTTTATTATCAAACAGTCCAGGACAAAGAAAATTTTGAAGAACAACTAATTTTATAGAGTTTCTTAATACTTTACATTCTAAAATGCATTATTCAAAGCTTGAACATAATATTTTGAAAAAGGAAAATCAAGTAAAAATTTCCAAACATAAATTACAATTTATCAGTATAAATAAGTTGGGAAAAGAGAATTTAACAAGAAAAGGTTACGGAGTCACAAAATTAAGGTAATTCATTTCTACTGTTATTATTTCAATTTTAGGAACAATTTATGGGATTAATCTTCAAAAAAATTCAACTTGAATAAAAACTAGACTATAACTAAAAATGCAAAAAAGTGAGGACTTTTTAGAAAGTGTAGACCTTTTTGAATAAAAATTTTTAAAAGTTTTAAATTTTAAAATGTGAGGTCTCAGTCTTTAAATGTAGAGTATAGTATGTAGCATGAATGAAAGAACTTTATAAAAAAACAGTCTCTACTCTATTAAAACAGGAAACTTGATAAAAGTTTTAAAAAGGTCAGCTATCAACCATTAAATGCCAAAGTAGAGATTACCTTGCATATTGAACTCCCCTTTCTTTTACAAAATGTACCCACTTTATCAAAAAAAAAAATTTGAAAAAGTTTTAATTCTGACAAAATCATTAAAAAAAAAGTTATCACTTATGAAAAATAACAATAATTAAAAACATTGGGAATTTTAGCAAGCCCATTTTAAAATAAAATTAATCTTGCTGTTTTTGGTGATCAAATACAAGATATTATTGTCACTTCTTTAATAAAAAATAAAATTTTAGATCTTTAAAACTATTTGATATCTCTTTGTATTAAAAGAACCCAGTTTTATAAATGAATTGAAATGAAATTTGAGAATCCAAAATTTAATTCTAATTGAAAAAATTTTTAAATTCTTTGTTTTGTGTTAGTTCTAATTTAAGAAATACCTAAATTGATATTTTGAATTTCTTTTAGTGTTGAATTTTTCGTGAGATCCTCAACAAGATCAAGATTAAATTGATCAGTTAAAAACTAACCTACCAAGGAAAATCTTCTTAAAATCACAAGAATTTAAAAAACTTTGGATATGAAAAATTAATCCCTTTTTATTCTTGAATACCCAAAGTTAATAAAAAAGAGATCCAAGACATTTTGTTAAATTAAAAAAACTTTGCCAATAAGTGACGAAAAATATCTGTACTTTTAAAAACTTTCGAAATTTTCCATTTGTTTTGCATACAAAACACTTTAATATTTTTTTTTTCTCAAATAATCTCCAATAAGTCAAAATTTTAAAAAGCGTGATTCGTTTCGTTAAATTTATCCATAACTAATTCAAATTTTCTCAATTACAGTAAATTGTTAGGAAATATTGAAAGTTTAATTCTAGTCAGTTTATATAGTGTCTTCCCATTAATAGGAAACCAATCATCATCTTCTTTATTTTGTGAATCATTTGATCATTTATTCCAAACTCAAAAATTATTGAAAAGAATTAAACATTTTAGCTGTTTGGTTTAGTTTAATTTATTGTTATCTTAACCAGTTTGACCATAAACATAAAAAAAAAATTCATAATATCGTTAAACAAATTGATAATCTATTTGAGTGAATCGTTTGTAATCATTTTTGAGACGAGAAATTTCTTGATATCATTTTACTTTTTTAATTTTATTGAATATTTTTAGAGCTGATTTAAGAAAGTACAGACTTTTGGAAAAACTTTAATAAAGATTTACATTTTAAAAATGGAACTCTTTTTCGGTATTAAACCTTTTTGAAACTCATCTTTTTGAATAAACCAACAACCAACCTTTAAATTTCTTGAATAGTTTGTAACCTGAACGAAAGAACTTTTTTTTCAAAAATAAAATTTTACTTTTCCTTGATTTTATCTTTATTGAACTATATAAATAAAGGAATAAACTGATAATTCGAAATCTTTTATTTTGATTTTATTCCACAAGAAAATTTTTTTAATTAAAGATCTGATACAAAAAGATGTTCAAATTGATTTATTATTTTTCAACAAATCCTAATATTAGGTGTGGTTTATTCGCGAAAAAAGGTACTTTTCTGAGAAATCAAAACCTTATTGTCTAAAAAAAAAAACATTTATTCACAAAAAAGAATTTATTTGCAAACAAATGAGTAGCCTTTCGAGAACAAATAAGTATTTTGCGATATATAAGTATTAGTGAAAAAGTGTTTATTATCAAAAGAGTAGGTATTTTGCAAATAGAGCAGTGAAAAAAATACAGGACATGAAAAAAATCCAGGACAAGATTTTTAATTGTGAATATTAGTAAAATTATTGTGTAATTCATTTATTTACAATGAAATTCCTTTTTTTAAGAATCGAACTTTTTCAATTATAACTCCCCCACTTATTAGAATGATGATTGATGGAATCAAACTTGTTCAAAACACCATTCAATCAATCAAAAAACAAGAAGAAAAATTATCATTTTCCAAACTCTAGTAAACCTCGATAAAACTCGATTGTTTTTTGAAAAAAGTTGATCTACATTAGGATATCAAACAATTACTCGAGTATTCTAGAGACACCTTACTTTGATGGACTTTAGGTAGGTTTATTACTAATCTCATAAAAAAATTGGTTATTTATAATAAGGATATAATTGAAATTACACAATAATTTTACTAATATTCACAATTAAAAATCTTGTCAGGGATTTTTTTCAAGTCCGGTATTTTTTTCCCTACTCTATATATGTCTTTTACAAATAAGTATCTAAACCCCAATTCAAAATTTTTAACACACCAAAATTCAATTTGTGAAAAAAAAAAACTTATTTAATCCATTCCAGAAGATTTACCAAATTAGAACCATTCACTAATTGAAATGCCAACACCTTTTTATAAATTACAATACTCACAAAACAAAAAATAAATAATTATCAATACAAATAAATCATGGGTGTGTTAAAAATTTTGGAGGGAGCAAAACAAAAAAATCCATTAGTAAATTTGTTTAAATTCTATTAGTAATATTGATCGATCAAAAGTTAGATACTACCAACTAATTTTATTTGATTTCTTCTATTTAGTACAACTCAACTTTAACATAATATAAACCTTGTAGAAAAATTTTGATCCAACGAAGCAAATTACGTAATTCAAACAATGAAATGAAAACAAAAACTAAAAGATGAAAAAATGATTTTCATATTTGACAAAAATCAAAATTATCTTCAATTTCAATGAAATTGTATTGTTGTGATTGTTTGGAACGTTTTAGGTGTGTGGAAAATTTTGAATTTTAGTTTATATCCATGAATTTATCACATGTAGATATCAGACTCTATTATTGGATTTTTTACTAAAGATCACAACCAAAAATTATCAATTTCAAATGTTTTTTTAATTTACTTTTCCAAATTCAAAAATAGAAATTCAAAAAACTATTATTCCAATATTTAAAAATTAATATTTAAAACTTCCCAAAGTAACTAATTTTTTAATTTCAAATATTAACTCAATAATAATCAACATAAAAACCGAAAATAAGATATTTCTAAACTGTCATTATTTATAATCATTTTCCTCGAAATTTCTCTTAATCTATAAATATTTTTCCAAAAAAATTGATTTTCTAGAAATTTAATATTAATTTGGTATTTTAATTTAAAATAGTGTTTATTATTTCTTTATTTTACCCCTGGAATTAGTTCATTCTATTCAAATACTCTCCTAATTTAACTATATAATTTTAAATGTTTTTTTGGTATATTTAAAATAATTCTTTCTTTTACTCTAAATTGTTTTTTAAACAGTTTTAAAATCCGTTTCATTTAGTTGATGATTATTAGCTTTATAAAAATTTGTAAAGACAAGATGAAAGAAAAATTATTTTATTATTAAATTTTTTGAATGATCTTCATTAAATATAAGAGGAAAACAAAATAAATAAAAAAGAATAAAATAAAATAAATCAAAAATAAAAATAAAACATTAATAGAAAAAGATGAGATTATTTGAAGATCCTAAATAGAAAAAAAGATTTAATTTTCTCTGACCAAATAATGATATTCAATTAAAAGAAAGCAAATTGTTAAAAATAGAATGGGTTAGTTTAAATAATTATTTAGTATAATATGCTTAATGCCTGTTGTTGTGTTCTATAAACTTTTCCAGCCAGTTCAATCGTAATAAATTCTTCAGCTGACAATGATCTAGTTTTCTTTTTTAATTTATCAAATAAAAAGGAATTTCAAGAATAAAAAATTTATTTTGAGGTATAAATTAGATATATATATATATATATGTGTGTGTGTGTGTGTGTGTGTGTGTTAGTTTATTATGATGTTCGATTTTAAATAATTATTTATAGATGGGAAGGAATATACTTTCAAATAATCGCTGGTGGAGATAGTTCCATTTTGTAAAAGTTTATTTAAATAGTATATTGTATCATCAATTGCCAATCCTTTTGCAGATAATTCCAACATTCTTTGAAAATTTAATCAAAATAATAAAATTTTTAGCTTTTGTAATTAATAAAAATCTATTTAAAAAAAAAATGAACAAAAAAAAAAAATAAATTTTACTGCTTTGAAAGAATATCAATTGGGATTAAAATTTCAGCAACGTTAATATTGTCTAATGACTGGGATTTATTGGTTTCAAGCCACTCAGATAATATTTTATCTTGGTTTTCAACATTTTCAGATAAAATATTATATGTGTTCTATTATTATTTATTGTTTTATAATTAGATGAAAATATTAATTAAAGAAATTAAATAAAATAATTATTATCTTTTTTCACGATTTTTTTTATCAATTACAAAATAATAAATTATTAGCTAAATTAATTAATGGTCAACGATCAAAAAATAATTGTATTATGACCTCCAATTCAAAATTTTTAACACACCAAAAATCAATTTTTGAAAAAAAAATTTTATTAAATAAATTATAAGGGAAATACCAAATTAGAATCACTGACTAATTGAAATGTTAAAAATTATTTATAATTTACAACACCCAAAATGTAACATAAAATAAATAATTATCAATACAAATAAATTATATGTGTGTCAAAATTTTTGGATATTGAGCAAATCAAAAAATTCTATTGGTAAATTTGTTGAAATTTCACCAATAATTATTAATCCATTAAATGGTTAGATACCAAAAAACTAATTTTATTTGAGTTCTTCTATTGAAAAGAACAAGCACAACTTTAACCAAATATCAATCATGGAAAAAATTTCACAGATCTGACGAAATATATTATGTCATTTGAGAAATTCGGATGAAAACAAAAAACTAAAAAATGATGTTCAAATATGATCCATAAAATCCAAATTATTTACAATTTCAATCTAATTATATTATTGTGATTTCTTTTAACTGTTTGAACCTTGTCAAAAAATTTTGAATTTTAGTACAAATTGGAATTATGAGATTATTAATTAACTTTTTTTTGAACAATTTATTATTTTTACTAGTGTTTTTGATTGCAAATAAATAAAGTAAGAAATATTCAAAATATATATAAAAAAAAATACAAACAGTTTGTAATTGCAGCGACTGTATCCCAGAAGATATATTTTCTTGGTTTTTCTCCAATTTTAATTGTTCAGATGAAAGTTCCTCGATAATTTTTTCATTTTCTTCATTAAGCCCAATTAATCTTTTTTTGATTTTCTCAATCAAAAGCTCCTTTTTGGTTTTTGGTTTAGTTGTTGTCATTGTCTTCGTTTGTTGGAAATTATTATTTTGATTATAATTATGTAATGAATTTTCTTTTTTAACTACAACAATTGGTGGATTTCTGGAAAACAAATTAATAAGGTTTTGAATTAAATTTGCTAAAGTGTGATCTGTTGGCTTCCAATTCGTGATATAGGGGATTTCTATCATACCTATATTGTTTTTTTTGTCATTACATGTATTTTTGATATGAATTAAATTAGTTTTATATTATATTAATGGTGAAAATTATTATTAGAGTTTTACATTTAAATGTGATAAATTCGCGGATATAGTTACTTGTTTGTAAAATACATATTTATTATAAAATACCTACTCTTTTGATAATAAATACTTTTTCACTAATACTTATATATCGCAAAATACTTATTTGTTCTCGAAAGGCTACTCATTTGTTTGCAAATAAATTCTTTTTTGTGAATAAATGTTTTTTTTACAATAAGTTTTTGATTTCTCAGAAAAGTACCTTTTTTCGCGAATAAACCACATCTAATAATAGGGTTTGTTGGAAAAATAATAAATCAGTTTGAACATCTTTTTGTATCAGATCTTCAATTAAAAAAATTTTCTTGTGGAATAAAATCAAAATAAAAGATTTCGAATTATTAGTTGTATTCTTTTATTTATATAGTTCAATAAAAATAAAATCAAGGAAAAGTAAAATACTTTTTTGACAAAATAATTAAAATTCCAAATTTTGACAAACAAAACAATTATAACAACCAATAGTCAAAATAGGTGTTGGAATCTAGGATAGATATTTTTTTTTAAAAGGGGGTGTTTTACTTTCAAACAGTAAATTATCAAGAAGAAAGAGAAATTCCCATTAGATCAAAGGGGTTGATTCAAAAACAAACCTTTCAACTTTTGTGTTATAATTTTTCCAACATGCAAAATTATGAAAAGAAGAAAAACGAAAAGAAGAGAACAAGTTTTTAAAACAATCGTTCTGGGTTTGTGGTTGTATGGCTCTACTATTGAAAAATATTTAAAAATTAAACACGCCCCTTCGTTTCCTAGATATTTTAGAAAATTGTTTAGTTGGATATAACGAAATTTTATATTTTTCAATGTGGCTGATAGTACCCAACTTATTTTATTTTGATAGCAACACACGATGCAACGATAGATTGAGAAATGATAATTTACCTTAGGTTCTTATTTGAGTTGACAAAAAGGATAGATAAATTTGTCAATCGAATATCAAAACAAAATCCAGTCAATTCTTTTGATATGATCTTGATTTTTTTTTTGTTTGTCATTTAAGTTCACTTTCAAAAATAATTTTGTTTTAAAAGATCTGATTGTTGTTAAACAAAAGTTATCAAGTTTTAAATTTCGTCTTAAATAAAGACCCCGATTATTACAATGGCTTGGTAATTCTGAAAAATTCATAAGATTTAAAAGAAATCTCATTAATTTTAAAGCATTTGAGTCCTTCAAAATACAATTTTCACAAAACTAAAAAAAAATCTCGTGAATTTCACAAAATTGATACTTCAAAATACTTCTCAGTAGAATTAACTTTTTTGATATAAAATATTTTTTGACGAAAAGATAAGCTATTGATAAAATAATTGACATTTAAACGAAATAATTACATTGCTGTGTATTCTAGGCTTTTAAATGAAAAAGTCTATTATATTCATAGAAAAATCTTTATATTCTATTCATAATAAAATAATTATTATAAAATTAAATGAATAGTTTCCGAAAAGGCTTTTTATTATTATTATTATTATTGTCTTATATTATATGATTGTATTTAAAAGAAATTTTATTTTAACTGCAGTCAATTGTAAAATTTTGAAAATATTAATACCCACTTCAAATGAAATTTCCCTTTCCCTTTTACTCAATTACCAATTTGGTTAAAATAAAAATAAATTTTTAAAAAGCTCCAAATAAAACCAAACCTAAAAAAAAAATTTCAATCTAAAACCCACAAACCACATTTTTTTATTCAATATCAACCAATTTATTAGTCTTAGACTCTTCAATTTGGATTTCGGAAAGAAAAAACATAAATTCTTTTTTTAGCCACTATTGAACTTCCAGTAAAATTCATATTAAGTCAAAGATCGATCAGCTGAGAACTAAAATAGCGCTACCTTATTCCTAACACAAGAAAAATAAGATATTCATTTTTTATCAGGCATTAAGGCCTATTTGAAATAAATCCATTTTGAGGTACATATGGGCCAAAAATTTTCAAAATTAAATGGTTCTTCGAGATCTCAAGAGATAAAGAGCATAATTCTTCAAAATTTTGACCAATACGTCCCTCGTGTGGCTTTATTTTATGCAGGTCTTAAATTCATACAAAGTCAAATGTCGATCACTAAAAACCAAAATAACAAGTCCTTACACCTAATACAAGAAAAATCTTTTTTATGATTCTTTATTGAGATTTCTAAACAAAAATTTAGAAATTAGGGCTGTAAGAGGAAATTGATTTCCGCCCTTCAAAATAAAAAAAAAAAGAAAAATCTTTTTTCATTTTTTGGGAATTGTAAACTTTAACATTCAACAAAAAAAATTAAAAAGGGCTTAACAACCCAAGCCTAAAAGTTTGGCAATGATTTAATCAAGTTTTTTGAATTTACTTTTTGGAAATACAGTCAGTTCCAGTTTTAAGACACAAACTTTGAACGAAAATTGAGGTACAGGAACAATTCCAAATTAAAGTACAAAATTCAAATTCACGTAAAATAAATTGTTGAAAAAAAAATTACAAAAATTTTGAGTTTTAATCTGAGACTTTTTTGTGTATTAAATTTCATTGAAAGTTTGTGTCTTAAAAGTGGAGACAACTGGAGAAAAAAAATTTTCTATTCAATTTTTTGGTTTTCATTTGAACTAAATGTTCTTAATCAAATAGAATATAGAATGAAAACAAAAACTACACGGGCAGATTTAAAGAGATCCAATGACGTTTGACATTTTTTTTATGATTGAAGAAAAAAAAAAAAAAAAAAAAATCAAAAAGTTCTAAACCCAAACGAAAAATAATTGAAGAAAATCACTTTTGTTTTTTAAAGTCTGTTTTTTTTTGTTGACACAAAACCCAAATACAATTAAACAAAAAAAAAAAAAAAAAAAAATAAAAAAATGGAAGAAAAAAAAATATTTAGACTTACTTCTTCCTTTAATAAACGGGTTTCCCGTATTTATAGTATGAACTAAATATTATTATTAAAAAGAAAAAATTTGATCACAAACAAAAGAGAATGAGTAAGAAGTTGGAGAATATTTTTTTTTATTTTATAATTTCAAATGTCGAAAAAGAAAGTACTTACTTCCTTGTTGAGGTAAGATGTAAACTGCAGGTGCTTGTTGTGGATAACTGAAGAATAAATAAATGCCAATAGGTACACGAACATTATAATTTGGTTGCTTAAGAACGATTTCACCAATTAGACTTACATAATTTTCAACCATACCATTTGAAAGTCCTTTAAAAAGAGAAAGACAAAAACAATTTTTTTTTTTATTTGGGAGGTGGCTTGAGGATTGAAAAGGAAAAGGAAAAGAAAAAACAATTTTGAAAGACGAAAGCTTACGAAATGGCGAGACTTTTGTGAAAAGATCAGAGTAGGTAATTGCAGCCTCATCTATTTGAATTTTAACTTCGTTTTTGTTGGTGTACTTGATTGTATCGAAAAAAAGAAAAAGAAAGAAAAAGAGAAATTTTTAAGCCAATTACATTTCAAAAAAAGAATAAAAAGAGACAACTAGTACTTTTTGTAAAGCTTGGTTCCAAAATTGGATTAAACTCATTTAAAAATTGTGAAAGAAAAAGAAAAAAAATAAGAAAAAAATGATTTCAAGTATCTTCATTTATGAGTTGAAGAAAAAAAAAATGTATAGGTTTGGAATTGCCACAGGTTTTTCTTTTGGGGAGTTGAGGAGAAAAAAATATTGGAAACTGAATGATTTTTTTCACAATTTGTTCTTAGTTCTTAATAACAATCAAAAACTCACCTAAATGTTGTTTGATAGATCTCTGAAAAATAAGAACAAACTCAAAATTTTTCGAAAAAAAGTACCAAAGAGCGCTACTCAATTTCAAATTTGAATTGTTGTAAAATAAAATTTTGAAAAGATTTGTGTTTGTTTGGAAGTGTCGCTCTCTGGTGAACTTTTTGTGATCTCCAAGATTTTTTTTTCATTTTTTTCCTTTCCAAATGAGTTATTTTTAACTCAAAAATCTTACTAAATACTTACTCTTAATTGTAAAATAAAAAGATCAAAATTTTCACATAACTTTCCAAAAAATCATAACACCTCTCAAGAATTCGAACAAACAATCAAAGAAACCCCAATTCTAAAAAGGAATTAATAATTTCTAATTGTTCAAAGAGAATAAAAAAATTGAGATTTAATAAAGGCTTTTTTTTGAAAAGTCCAAAGAAAATTTTGTTTCATTTATTTTGTAACAAATAGTTTAATAAGCTAGTATTAAAAAAACTCTTATTGTGATTGAGACCTCCAATTTTGGTTTTGATTATTTATTTTTTCTATTGTTAATTGATCTTTCTTTTTAATTTAAGGTTTCTTCGATTCTATTAATGATATCAATAAAAATTGTGTTCTTTAAAATAAAGTTGAACTTTTGATCCCTGTTTAACTTTTTTTATAGAATGATTAGAATAAATAAAAACCCAAAGAATCTCAGAAAAAAATCGGAATTTTGAAATATTTCACACTCTCGAATCATTGTATAACCAAAGGTAAATAAAGATAAAAATAAAAAAGAAAAGGAAAAACAAAAAAAGCATTATCTAACTAAAATGAAAAGAAAAGGAAAAGAAAGACAAAAATGAGATTATGTTTAAATGATTTTATTTGTGTTATTATTAATAATAATTAAATTTATTTTTCATTTAAAAGGGGTGTTTGTTCATTATTTAATTCATCGTCATCATCTGATGAAAATATCCTGGTGTTAGGCTGTGGGAATCCAGGATACACGCGTTTACTTGAAACGATTTTTTCAAGAATTTTCGTATCGATGTGCTTGATTAAAAAATTATCGATTTCTTCGGAGTTTGTGATAAATTGGTTCAAAGGGTTGTTTTTGATTAAATTTTTACTTTTTAAAGTGCAAAAAGACAGATTTGATTTTGATTTTGAGTTTGAGCAACAAACATAAATAAACATTACTAGGATTAAGGTGTTGATGCCCAATGCAAACCAAACCAAATCAAAGGAGTAACCATCGAAATGAATGTTGTCGATGTGAAAGTGGTAACTGACGTTGTTTGAGTATTGATTTATCTTCGCATCTATCGTCCCATTTACGATCCCAAGGCCATTGACTTCAACTCTTTCTACGGTAAATAAACTGGATAAATTCATATGCTCAAGTTCAAAGGTTGCATCTAAAATGACATTATGCGAAATTAAATCAATCGGGAGAACGAGACTTGATAATTCATCCACGGTCATATTAAAACCAATGTTTAGATAACCGGTCCATGGCGGGAAAGGGATAGGATCTACTTGACTTGCTTTTTCCTTAAAAGTTTCGGCTTTACTTTTCGTTTCTTTTGTCCTTTTTCCAGAAACGCTATTGTTATCATTATCTTTTTTCGTTGTGCTTTCTATTGTTTTTGCCCTGTGTACCAATTGAGAATAAAATCTGCAATCGTCAAATGACCAATAATCAATTAAATGGAGACAGTTCTCAAAATTGATTTCAGACCTTGTTGAATACTTTTTATTTTTAGAGTCAAGACCAATAGTTTGTTTATTCAGGCAATGTAATTGAAGAATAGTTTGCCATGTTCCCTTGTTTTTTTTGATTTTGGAATCACATTTTTCACCTCGGAATATTCGAACAATTCCATTTTCGTTAACTATATCGTGAGTAAAGAACAAAAGGTTACAAGAGAAAGAATACAAGAAAAATAGAGGATAAGGGAATAAGGAGAAAAGAGAATAAGAAACAATTTGGTTTTTGGGATAAAGAATTCTTGATTTTGGATTTTTTTTCCAATATTTTTTTTTTTTTGGATTTTTGTTCCCTACACATGCTTAAAAAATGATTAAAAAGTTTTATTTTTTTCAAAATATAGAATGAATTATCATAGAAAATGAATTACAGCTGTTTTAAAAAATTGTGGGATCAAAGTTTTATAAATGCGAATTAAAATTGTCTCATTCATACGTTTTAAACAGTTCAGGAAACTCTTGAGAAAACCATTTATTCGCACTTTTCTAAATTAGCTGTAAAAAAATCAATTTTAATTATATTTACTAATAAGTTTGTAATTGAAATTTAATGTTTACTGCATTTCAATAGTATGAAAAAATAAAATTCAATATTTCCAAGTCAGACAAAAGTATTACTTCAATTATCATTCCACCCTAGTTAATAGAGTTTATTTTCACAATATAACCAATATTCCAGTTCTTGAAAATCTTGGGGCTGGTGTATTTATCGTTGTTAGAAGTAATACGATTTTTAAAAGTCTCTAGTCAAGAAAAAAAGGTGTCTGTTTTGGGATAATTATTTTTAAATGGATGTAACAATGAATTTTAGTTAAATTCAACTTTAGGATATTTTTTTGAATAGATAATAACTAATAGTTTTGAAAACACTCTTATCATCTAAAAAAAACATCATTATGGGAAAAAAAAAATAACTGATGATAAATATTCTGTGTCCTAGGTTTTCCAGTGATTAAAAAGAATGGAGTAAAAACCTTAGGATTTTACTCTATTCTTGAAAATTCTGGAAAACTTAACGAAAGTGACCGTCAAGCGCAGTAGAGTGCCGTAGAGTACCAGGTTTTTTTAATCTAAGAAATAAAAAGAAAATTTCTGAAATTTTCTTTTAATTTCTTAAATTAAAAAAAAACTAACGGCACTTTTCTTGAGGTTTTCTTTTTTATTTGTAAAGTGTTCTAGGTTTTTTTGTGGTTTTTTATTTTATTTGTGAAGTGTTCTAGGTTTTTTTGTGGTTTTTTATTTTATTTGGAAAATCTATTGATTTTCCAAATAAATAGAAAACACAAAAAAACCTAACGAAAATCTATTGATTTTCGAAATAAACAGAAAACTCGAGAAAAGCTAACGATGATTTTCCATAATTCAAAAGAATAGAGAAAAATCAAAGATTTTACTCAATTCTTTTAAATTCTGGAAAACCTAACGGCGGTTTTTTTTGTTTTTTGAAATATACCGAAAATTTATAAAAATTTTCTGTTTATTACAAACATTAAAAAAAAACCTAACGAAAAGTGTCCTCGGTTTTTTTTACTTTTTGAAATAAACTGAAAATTTAAATAAATTTTCTGTTCATTTCAAAAATTAAAAAAAACCTAACGGAAAAATCAAAAAACAAAATATCTTTAACAATTTAAAAGAACAAATAATTCTTTAATCGTCAAAATAATTGATTCTCCATTTGAAAGATATTTATTAGATTTAAAATACTTTTAAAATATAATAAAATGGTCTCTTGATGTGAAGAAAAATTTTTTTTTATTTTATACTTTTAAATTTTAAAAAAAATCGTAATAGAAAATTGGATTTTTCAACTTAAATTGTAAAATATCTTTAAAAATAATTTTTTAATCAAAGATCTTTTATTAACACATAGTGTTTATTATAATTGAGGATATTAAAAAGTGTAAAATTAGCAAATGTTTAATTTTATTTTGAAAAAATTTTTTTATGATCTTGTATAGAAAGGTTTTTGATGTTGGTAAATCTCACGAATTTTTTGTCAGCAAGATCTATGAAGGAAAAAATAATATATTTTTCCTCATTTTAAATTTGGACTATCTGAAAAAATTGAAAAAGAAGGTTGGGAAAAAATCGGCTTTTTGAGAAAATTTCCCTTTAGAGCAATTTTTATAGCCCTTATACATCACTTGGTGACAGTTTTCTATGTTTTTTTTTTTTTTTAGATTTGTTGGGATTAAGTTGAGAGGGTTCTAAATTTTGGTTTATTCAATTAAAATGGAGGAAAACGAAAAATAGTTGATGGCTAATTCTTTGTTATTTTAAAATAGTCTAAATGTTGATAAAAGTTCCACAAATTATTTCATATTGTATGGAATTCATCAATGTTCCATTACCTAAAATATAGATCATTTTTTCTCTTTTTAGAACAAAAAAATTTTTTTTTATTCTAAAAAATTGCTTATAGTTTGTAAAAAAAGCGAAACAGGAAAAAAAAAGTTCAACAAAGTTTTTAATTGGAAACCTTAATAGAATCACAGAAATCACAGAAACCTGAAAATTCAAAGTAAGATCAACCAATAAAAGAATAAATAAATAAATAAAGACAAAATGGTGGATTCAGCACAATAACAGTTTTATGTAATACTATCTTTTGGTATATGAGTTTTTCTTTGATTGATCAATCATTAAAAATTTGTTTGAAAAATTCAACTATTTTTGAGGATCTCCAAAACCACGTATAACAATTTCGATAATCAAGGAGATTTAAATTGTTTTTTTTTGGTTAGTTTATTTGGTAATAATATTATGGATTATTCTTTGAAATTCATTTAATTTGTTTCTTCTATTAATTGATTTTACCTTTTCGTTTTCAGTTTCTGTTAAGGTTCCAAATTAAAAATCTTGTTGAACTTTTTTTCACGAAAGGTTATTGATTTTTACCTTTTTTTATTTTCTTTATGATTGTTAGGTGTGAATGTCTCAAAGCCTTTCCCCAACCACACCTCAATCCAATCTATATTGATCATAATAATTGGGTTTTGAGGGAAACGTCCCAAATAAAAAAATTGCCACACAAAAATAAACCACATGTCCAGAGTATTTACTAATAAAGATTCTGTTCTAAAAGCAAACATAGTAAATACAATCCCAAGAAACCGTTGTTGGGAATTTCAATTCAAGAAAAAACAAAAAGAACCAAAACAAAGACCAAAAAAAACTAATAAAAATCACAATTCCTTTGTAAGAATTGTTATCATTGATGATTTATCGACGAAAATGGAAAAATTCAAGTAACGTAATGGTCAAAAGTCATATACAATGCGATCTTCAAAAGTTAGTGTTGTTTATTGAGAGTGTTTGAAATGATCTTCATTTTTTAGACAAGAAAATCGTGATTATTTTTTTTTATTTTTTCATGTTGACATTTCTTAAGGTTTACAATCCCTGAAATTTGAAAAAAAGAATATCTTGTGTCGGGTGTAGTTACTTGTTAATTTGGTTCTTATCTGATCGATCTTGTACTTGGTATGGGTTTTGATAGTGGTTCAAAAAAGCATTTTTTGACAATTGATTTATTTTTTTTCCGAAATCAGAATTGAAGAGTGTAAGACTAATAGATTGGTATGTATTTAAGAATGAATTTTGATTTTTGGGTTGTATGTCAATTGAAATATTTAATTAGGTTTGTTTTTGTTTGGATCTTTTAAAAAAAGTGATTTCTGGGTTATCAATTAGAAAATTTTATTTTCCTTTATTCCAATTAACTTTTTTAAAAAAAAAAATTTTTTTTACAAGCCACAAATAAAATCAAAGCTAACAAAAAATTTCAATTAAAAACCCACAAATCACATTTTTTTATAACTTTCGTTTAATATTATTAGAGTCTTCAATTCTGATTCCCGAAAAAAAAAAAATCAATTGTCAAAAATTGTTTTTTTTGAACCACTCTCAAAAACCATACCAAGTACAAAGATCGATCAGCTAAGAATCAAATTAACAAGTCGCCACACCCGACACAAGAGAATCTTTTTTCAAATTTCAGAGATTGTAAATCTTAAGAAAGGTGTTCGAGTTTAGGTATCTTAAATTTTCTTCTGAATTTTTTCATTAAAAAATATACATAAAATGTTTTTTGATCGAAATTGGAGAATAGTTGGGTGAGTCTAACTTCACAATTTAAATGAGATTGGATCAAATGAGTTTTAAGTCAAATTGGTAAATTGCAAAAGTTCTAGTTAAATTGTGAGAATACTGTTTTGACTTTTCTAAAAAAAAGCATACAAAACCACTTTTGAAAAAGAACCACAAACTGCAACCCACTTCTTTGAGAACTGTATTTATAAAAGAAAAATATGGAAAAAAAAGTGAAAATTTTTTCCCATTTATAATTCAAATACCAGTATGAAGAGAGCTATTTTCAAAAAGTGAAAGCTAAAGGGCTTTAGAAAGTATCCATAAATAGTGCTGATCAAACTAAAATCCATTAGCTTGCTGATGAACTATCAAGACTTTTGGTTTTTGCTTTTTTGGAAATTAGATGATTATATTTTTTTGAAAATGAAAAAGTGAAAAAGTAAATTTTTCGTTTTGAAATATTACTGTTAATTTCAATATAAAATTCAAATTACTAAGTAGTGAAGTTGTTTAAAATAAAATCCGAACTGTTTCTTTGATTACTATTTTTTGTAAAATAAAGAAAACAAAATTTTCATTCAGCTTTCAAAAAAAAATCTCACGAGAATTAATATAAAATCATGAAAGTTCCCAATTCTAAAAGAGTCATGAATAATTTAAGCTTTTTTTCAGAATTAAAAATTTGAAAAGTTTCATGAGAATGGTAAATTCAAATAAATATCTGAAAATTTTACTTCATTTGCCATTTTACAAAATTTTTTTACACAAGCTTCGAAGAAAGCATTTTATTCTTTTAAATGTTAAGAAACTTTGTAAAATTGGTTGTGCTTCAAAAGTTTCTTTCTCTTGAGTTGCTTTAAAAGTTGAGCAATGATATTACAAAATTGGAAATTGAATGAAAATTTTATTAAATATATTTGAATTTATCAGTATTTAAAGGACCAATGAAAGTATTTAAATCGGTCTGGGTGTACCGACATTTTTTATTGTTTGCTTTTGAAGAATTTTTTTTGTATTAAAGACCACAAAAGCAAAGAGGTTCAGTAATTATTGTACTGAAGTTATGATTGCTTTTGAAAAATTTTTTTTTGTATTAAAGAGCACAAACGTAAAAAAAAGAAAAGGAAGAAGAAATTGATAAAGAAAAAAAAACGATGTTCAATTATAAAAATTATATGTTGACTAGGTAAAAAGAATTATGTTCATTAATTCTTTTACGAGTGTTGGGTAAATCTCATATTTTTTTTTTCTTTTTTTTAACTTCCGATAGTTCCAATTTAAAGTAGCAAGTGGTGCTCTTGCTTGATATTTTTAAAATCAACAAATTTTTTTTTATTTTAGTACCTTTATGACCAACACTGGTTGAAATTTGAACCCTCTCGAAAGACAGAATTGTTTTTTTGAATGGATTTGTCTTCATCGCATATTATCTCTTCAATATCAACATCAGTGACCGGTTTTTTTAATAATTTTTAACAGACACTGTGTTTCCAAATCTTCTTTATTGGACTTCTTTTCTTCGTTTTTAAGTGTTTGAATCCCAATTCGCAATTGGGATTCCAAACCAATCATAACTTCAGTACAATAATTACTGAACATCTTTGCTTTTGTGGGCTTGACCATTGGCCATAAATTCTCCCAAAATTGAAATGATAAACAGAAAAAAATGGTTGGTCAGGGTTTACTTTCTTTAAATACTTTAATTTGTCCTTTAAAAACCTTTTTTTGGAAAGCTGAATGAAAATTTTGTTACCTATATTTTACAAAAAATAGTAATCAAAGAAACAGTTCGGATTTTATTTTAAACAACTCTCCTACTTTAGAATTTGTTTTTTTTTTTTTGGGATTAACAGTAATGTAACAAAAGAAAAAAATTTTCAAATTCACTTTTTTATTTGAAAAAAAAAATATTTCCATCAGTTATTTCCAAAAGAAAAAACCAAAAGTCTTGATAGTTCATCAGCAAGCTAATGGATTTTAGTTTGATCAGCACTATTTATGGATACTTTCTAAAGCCTTTTAGCTTTCACTTTTTGAAAACGACTTGCTTTTGTTGGAAAAGTTTTGATTTTTCGCATTCTTTCAAAAGAATTTGCCTTTTGTTTGTTTACATTTGGAAAAAGTATGAACAAAAAATTTCTCAAAAATTAGAAACAAATCAGTTGACAGACTCGAATCGAACTATTTCCAGAAACTTATATAAAACAATTTTGGAACACTTTTTTCAATGCTTATTTTCAAAGATCCGTTTCGTTTCGAAGTGAAAAAATGAAAATTTTGTTTTGGTTTCTTCAACAAAATCACATTCTTGAAAATGAACAAGAAAATTTGTTTTAAAATTTTTTTTTTTTTAGAAAAAGAAATTTTTGCAATTACAAAGATCGGTAAAGGAATGTTAGTGTGTTGTAGTTGTGATTAAAGAAATGTTTTTGAAAAAAAGAAAGAAATTACAGTCGAGAGAAGACTCTTCCATCAGCCCAGTTTTGATACAATACTTGTCTTTTTGTTGGTTTTCTTCTCTACAATTACACACGCTTGATCCTTTACACCCTTCATTTGGCAGCGCAGAAAAAAGTGAAAAATGAGTATATGACTCGTCTAAGTGGGAATGAGTCAGTCTATTTGTTTAAAGTTTATTAGGAAAAAGCGTTGGTTTGGAAGGATTGGTTTGTTTTTTAAATTCGTGATTGTGAAAGATTAACAACAAAAAAACAAAAGTAAATTACACATTCGGATTTTGAGGGGAAGAAAAACAAAACAGCTTTGGAGTAATTAACAAATTAATTAAAAAGAAATAAAAAGTAAACCCAAAACTATTCATTAAAAAGAAATTAAAAAAATGAGGTAATTGTAAGATGAAAAGACCAAATTTTTTTCCAAACAACAAAAAGTTGCCATTCAGGGAGAGAAACACATTTAATTGCTCCTTTTCGGACAGTCACATAGAAGTCTCAACTCATATTATTAAGGGTCTCGAATTTATTTTTTGGGTAGTTCTGAACAATTGTTTTGGGTTTTCTGAAAGAGATACGAGAGGTGAAATTTAATCTAAAAGTAAGTTTGGTTTATAGTAGAATAGAGAGTGTTGGTTTTAATCACTAGATTCTGTTTGTAGAAAAAAAGATGTTAAAATGTGGTTTGGGTATTATCTTTGAAGAATTCATGAAGGCCAATTTTTCCAGATGGAAAGTAACGTACAATTTTAATGTGGTTGCTGAAAAGTATAATTAACAGTTTGTTTACAAATAATAACTTGCAATTTGATAAATTACTTCTTCTAAATGATCTTTTCTCAGATTTCATTTTAATTTATTTTATCAACTTTTTATCGCAGATTTTTTAACGACAAAGTTTGCAATTCAAATTAAATTTTTTATCTGTTTCAGGATGGTTTTATATGTTGACAATTCTTAAAAATATATATTCAGTGAGATCTAGAAAGGAAAAAATGATATATATTTCCTCATTTTAAATTTGGATTTTCTAAATAATTTAAGAAGAAGTATTGGGAAAATATCAGCTTTTCGAGACAATTTTGATTTTTGTAAAAGTTTCAAACCTAGTCTCTTTGTTGAGAATTTCATTTCGTTTTTTATTATACTATTATTTTCCAATTATAAAATGTAAATTTTTCATTCACATTACTAAATATTTTTCGAGGTTATGAGTTGAAGAAAACGCAAAAAAATTTAACTGATCGTTTAGAAATGATATTTTAAGACATTTAATTAAACTTCCTTAATGAACTCTAAGAAAATTATTTTACTTTGTTAATTTGGTTGTAACAGTAACAATTAATATACAATTTGGAAATTGAAATAAAAATTTTCATTAATTAATTGGAAAATAACAGTATTGGTAACATTTATAGAATTTTATTAAAATCTTTTGAAATTTATCTTGTATTGGTATTTGAAATTTAAATATGTTATTTTATATTTAAAATATAAGCTTAGAAAATGATAAAATTAGCCTTTTTTTTGTGAAATATGTATTTCTAGAAAAAAGATCTTTATTAGATAAAATTCTACTGATTATGAATATTATTGGTTCTTATTCTTTTTTTTTTTTTTTTTTTTTTTTGAGAAATAAATGGTTGAGTTGTTGGTTTAAGTCTCTGAATATAAAAAATAGAAGACATGGATGGATAGAAGAAATGTGAATTTTCTCAAGATTTTTATTTACAAATTATGTTGTTTTTTAAAAAAAAATAGAATTCAAAGGCTGTGTTGAAATTGGCTAGTGTTATTTATTTTGAGAGTTTAAAGAGTTTAAAGAAAATAAATTTTTGAAAGGTGTGTAATTTAGATAAAGTTGTTTTTTTTAATTGAGAGTTATTACTTTTAATATTTTTATTCGAATTCTTTAAGTCGTCTCTTTAATGATCGAAAAAAAATAAAAAAAAAAAAAGACTTTTTTTAATTGTTTTTATTTAATTTTTTTTCGTGAAGATCCTCACATTACAGTATGTTAAATAATCCATGTTTGGTTTTTAATTTGTGTTTTTATAAAATGTTTGTATTGTTTTTGTAAATAATTGTGTTTTTTTTTTTTATAGAGTGTTTTTTTTTTAATTGTTGTTTTTGAAATTTATTCTATTGTTTATTAAAAATACAGTTAAGTAAAACTTTCTTTTCCAAATTAAACAGTATTTACAATAGTACTTTTTACCAAATCATTGTTACACGATATTCCAACTTCATTCATCTATTTTTGAACTAACCCAATCAAATAAATACAAACTTGTTACCAAAAAATAAAACCACCAAATCTTTCAATTTGATCGGAAAAAAAAACAAAGAAAAAAACGATAAAGATTGTTCTGAAAAACTGTTTTGTATCTATTGAAATGTGTAAAATGATTTCAAAAATTTTCAAGTTTTTTGAAAAAGAAATGATCCCAAAATTTTCACTTTATTTTCAATTTTTACCTTTAGCCAATAGCCTTAAAATCATCTTTTGTAATTGGTGAACTTTTATTTATTTAACTGGTTCTTTTTTGTTATATATATCGGCTAACCAAGAATCCTAGATGAAACAATATTCCAGAAAAGAAAAAAAAGTTAATCAGCTGAAATTTTATACCAATAAAATTCAACATGAGCTTTGGCTAAAAATTTCCAAAATAACGTTTTATAATGAGAGTGAATTATATCTCCCAATATATCAATTCTCATTGATTAGAAAAGATCTTTGGGGTTTTTATTCTATTCAAAAAAAAATTATTTTGTAGTATTCTTTGAAAAAAATTTTTGATTTATCTTGATGAAAGTACAATACTATTGCCAATACATACTTCACTGTTAAAAATCAAGACACTCTAGAAAACTTTCCCTTGAAACAACAATTAATAACACAAAACACCATTCAACAATTTTCGAAACAACAATTAAAAACCAAAAAATTCCAAAACAACAATAAAAACTTGAAAAAAAATATTTATTGTGGTCAACTCGGATTATTGAACAAACTATACTATAAAATAATAGTCCATGCAATTTGAAACATTGTTTTGACAACAAAGAACGATATTTTTCTTTCTGAGTACTATTTATGTCACCATCCTAAGAAAAATATATTACTTTTTTTTCAAATTAGACCATCTAACAAAAGAGAAATTTGTACCTGGTTACTTTTTTTCTATTTAAAATCTGAGTTTCATTTGGGATTTTTTGTTTGTGGAAATGTATTGTATATAAAGTAAATAAACAAACAAATAGGGTCCACAAATTACAATATATTTCTTTAAAAACTCTAAATCTAAGCAAAGAAAATAGAAAATACGAAGTGGATTTTTTTTCCCCCATTTATTATTCAAAAACCAGTATCAAAATGAAAAATATAATAATTGATCAGGATAACTTCTTTTTTTATTTTCCAATAATAAAATGTGAAAAAATTATTACATGTTACAGTCAGTTTCACTTTTAAGGCACAAACTTTCAACGAAATTTAAGGTACAAAAAAATCTCAAATTAAGGCACAAATTTTGTATTTTAATTTTTTACAATTTATTTTTACTAGTATTTGAATTTTGTGCCTTAATTTGAGATTTTTTTTGTGCCTTAAATTTAGTTGAAAGTTTGTGCCTTAAAGGTGAAACTGACTGTATTATATATTCTATTAAATTGATCAAAAGTATAATTTCTGAAAATTAAAATGACTTGTTCATTTTTATACTAAAAAAATTATTTTTTAATGGTAAAACAATGGATTTTTTTGCCAAATTTATAACCATTTTATGATTGAATAAAAAGTATATTGGAAACTTCATCATGGCAGTTCAACATATTTTGTCTTTTAATTGAAATTTTCGGTTTTTATATGTATATATATATATATGTATGTATATCTCAAATGGGAGAAATTCATTTGTTCTTAAGGATGTTCTTTTTCATTTTTTTTTTAATTTACAAGAATTTATGTACTTAATAAAATTAAGCACTATTTTTTTGATTAATATTTTTCAAAATCTAGTGTTATAACTAAATTCAATTAACTACTGAAATAATTTTTTTAAAAATACAAACACTCTCAACTTTTGAATATCGAAATTATTTTTTGAAATTACTGTAAACATTTTTATTTTTTTTTAAAAAATTGATCTCGGGAAAATTTTGAAATCAAAGAATCAGTTAATACAGTCAGTTTCACTTTTAAGGTACAAACTTTCAACGAAATTTAAGGCACAAAAAAAATCTCAAATTAAGGCACAAAATTCAAATACTAGTAAAAATAAATTGTAAAAAATTAAAATACAAAATTTGTGCCTTAATTTGAGATTTTTTCGTGACTTAAATTTCGTTGAAAGTTTGTGCCTTAAAAGTGAAACTGACTGTATATTAAATTTGAATATTTTTTCAGAGGGTTTATATTTTTAGTTTAACTTTTTTTTTCAATTTCATTTTTTAAAAATAGAAAAAACATTTGAAAACGAAAACAGCCCCTTTTGTGAAAAAATAATTCCTATGATTTAGAATTTGTTTTAGTAATTGAGTTATAATAGGGGGTGGGTTGTATCTAAAAATATACATTATTTCAACTTTGAATTCAATCATTTTGGCAAAAAATGTTTTCGAGAAAAAGTTAAATTGAAACTTTATTTATTTTTATTTTTTCGTTAAGTTTTTTAAATTGTATTAATGGAAAGTATTTGATCAGTTTTCGATTTTTATTGTTTTTTGGGTTTTAGGTACATATTGAAATATTTGATTTTATTCAATTCTTTTGAATTCTGGAAAAGTGCTTTATATTTTTTTGAATTGTAGAAATTAAAAAAAAGTTCAATGTTTTTATTCATTTATGTTAAATCTTAATAAATAACCTTTAAATTTTTCATATTTTTCTTATTATTGTGAAAATAAATCGATTTTCAGAATAAAAATCAGAAAAAAATTCAAATAGAAACACCTTTATAATTCTAAAAACTTTTTCTTTTTATCAAAAAATATATAGATTTTAGTAAGTAAAAAAAACTTAAAAAAAAACACTTAACTTTCCAGTATTTGAAAGAATTGGGTAAACTCTTTGATTACTCTCAATATGACGAATTTGGAAACAGCGCCCTTAATTTTTGAAATTAAAACAAAAAAGGTACTTTGTGTCACTCGGTCCATTTCCATAATTTTTAAATATTTATTTCAAAATTTCAATAAAGAATTCTTATTGGTCTTCTTGTTAGCTAATAACAAGATGGGTTGTGTGGTTTTCTTATGAATAATATGGAGATATTATCCTTTGGTTGTAATTGAACACAGAAAATTCTAAGTTTTATGGTACTTTTTTCTTGGGGTTGTATGTCAGAAAATATTTGAAAAAAACAATAAATTTGGAAATTAAATTTATTCTAATAAATTTTAAAAATTTAAATAAAATTTCGAGTGTTTCAATTATCACATTTTTGCTATTCCAATATACTGTTAATTCTAAGAAAATTAAAAAAAAAATATTTATTTCAATTTCTAATTGTATAATGGTATCACTCAAAATCAAACAATTCTTTATCAAAAATATTTCCAAGATCAACTTATTTTACAATTTTTCTTGAAAACTTGCCCAAATAAAATGCTTTACCAAAAATAAAGTCAAAACTTTTTCAAAATGTCAAATGAACTAAAAATTCTCATCTGTTTATTCGAATTTATCAGTAACACATTTTTTTTTTTTTTTTTCATTTTCTCTATTTTTTTCATTTGAGAATGAATATTAATGTTCAATTTTATTATTTAATATATTAAAGCTCCTTAAATATCAAAATAAGCTGTTTTGAAAAGAATCAGTATATATATATATTAGAATGGATATACAAATTATATTCGGTCTTTCTTTTTTCGAGAAGATTTGTTGATTAAATCAACAAAGAAACTGAAAATAAACATTAAATAAATGGGATATATGGTTTCTAAAAGTTCTACTATTTAAACATATTTTGTAAGAATGAAGGATCAAGGGTAAAAAATTTCTCAAAAAATTAACTAAATTTTTGAAACAATTTTTATCCTCAAAAAAAAAAAGAAATTTCATTAAAAAATTGAGAATATTATGAAAAATTATGAAAAAATTGCCTTAAGAATTTAAATTTTACTGAAAATATCCAGACGTTTACTTTCAAAATTGATTAGGACTTGGGTAGCATATTGGGTAGTTAATTATATGTTGTGTTGGAATAAGAAGAAAAAAAAGTACTGATTTTATTTTGAAAGATAAGTTTAATTCTTCGAACACAGTATTTAAAACTACTATACAATTTGTGAAGTATTATCAATATGCAAACAGTCGATGTTTAAGTTACAAAACTCTGATAATACTGTTAATTTAAAAATAAAAAGATCAAAATTTTCATTCAGCTATCCAAAAAATCTAGAAACAAAAATTCAAAAAAGTCATCAAATTCTGACAATTCTAAAAGGAAAAATAAGAATTCAACTGATTCAAAGAATTTAAATATTTGAAATTTTACCTGATTTACAAACCTTATTTTTAGAAATCTTAAAGAAAATTTTGACCATTTATTTTGGAACAAATAGTACCATTTATTTTTGTTTAATCCTTGACACTAATAATGTTTGTGTTTTTTGGAATTTGTAAATAAGTTGTACCGGAATTTAAAAAGAATCTTTAAAAAAAAATCATTTCTCTTTTCCGTTTGGTTAACTTTTTACTTGCAAAAAACTAAATTGAAGAAAAGTAGTTTCTAAAAAGTTGACTTCTTTGTTGAAAATGTTCATATATCAGTTTAGGATCACAATTCTTAATTTGACAATTATGAAAAATTAACCAAATAAATTAAGATGTAGTATTTGTCCCCTTTCTTTTGAAGTTTCATAACCATAATTCCAAACCGAGAGAATATCAGTTTCTACAGTGAGATAGTGAAACTTTTTCTTGATAAGATCTCATTTTTTATTTTTTTGTTTCTAATAACAAAAAATGAAAAATTTCAGAACTCAACAAATCAACAAATCTTTCAAGCTAGAAAGTGTATCAAAAATACAAAACAAAAAACAAGAAATCAGTGCCTTTGTTGATGAAAAAAATCTTAATGAGGAACAACTATTAAACCTTATCAAGCAATTAAAAAAACAAAAATTTGATCTTTTAAACAAAAGAAAAAAAAAAAATAATGAGTATGAATTATTTAAGCAACATCTCAGGAATATAAATCCAGATGTTTCAGGAAATAATATCCATTCAATGAGTGTAACTTTTTTTGTGAGTGAATCTTCATCAAGTTGCTCTTTTTCTGAGGATGAACCAGATTTAACCTCACAAGATTTTGATTTACTTTTAGGAATGACGCCAAAAGAAGAAAGCACAAGCCAAAGTCATTTTAAAAGTGAAAGTGAAGCATCAAGCGAAAGTAATTTTCAAAGTGAAAGTGTTCAAAACAAGAAAAAGAAAAAAGCTAAGCAAAGCATCGAAAACAAGAAAAATATCACAAGCAAGAAAAACATAACGAATAAGAAAAGCAAAAAAACAAATAACGATCTTGCTTTATCTCCATCAGAATTTTCATCAGAATTTTTCTCTTCATCATCTGAAGAGCAATTAGCATTGGTTAATCTCCCGTACTCGCAATTAGATTTCTTTTTAAAGGAAGGCTACACCGAAGTTTATCCAAATTTTTCAAAAAACTATCTTGATGAAAAAATTTTACCGACTATTACCAATGAAATTTTAAAAATCGAGAAAACTAGCCTTAGCCAAGACAGTTTGAGTGAAGAAAATGAGTCAACACATGAAGACAGTTATTATGCTGAGCCCTTTTTTATAATCAATTGTTGGGATGGATGGAAAAATATCAAAAAATCATTAATTACAAAAGTTGACCGACGGACAATAAGGAGATCGACTATTAAATTTAAATCTACAAGAAAAAGGGCAGCTAACAAAAATATTGAATCAAAATCAGTAACAAAAACTAATAGAATTGGAAAGGGAAAAGGGGTTGTGGATCGAAAGAGAAAGGGGAAAAAAAAGGAAAGGAAAAAAAGCAAGGAAAATGGACATAAAAATAAAATAATAATTGGCATTGAAGGCAGCAGTGAAAGGGGGAGTATAAGTAAAAGTAAAAATAAAAATAAAAGTAAAACCAAAAGGGAAAGGGAAAGGGAAAGTGAACTAAATGAAAACCCAATTAAAAAAGAAAGGGGAAGCGAAAAAAACCGTAATGCTATTCACGATCAAGAAATCTCGAAATCACATTCAAAAAATATTAAACGATATTTAAATAATTTCCAAAAGCATTTTGAAAGTTCATATCTCTTAAGTGAAAGCTGGGCAAGAGTGGGCATTTCTTATCACATTGTGGATGTTGATAACACGGGTAACGGGTTATTCCGGGTTGGTAAATTATGGTTTGAAAAGGATCAAATTGTGATCAGTATTGGTGGTGTTGGTAAATTCTTTTGTGCCAAATATAAAAAAAAAAACGCAATCCATATTCTTGTTGATAGCCAGAAGACAAGACGTTTCAAGATTTTAAATTCAAATTTAACGGGGGTTACCATCTCAGCTGGAAATCCAAGCCAAAAAAGAATGTTAGTTTTCCTCCTGATGATCTTCTTTTCCTCCCAGGGGCAAAATGCGCTAATTGGCAATAACCCGCAAATGGAAAACTGGGAATTAGCAAAGGCAAATCAGAAAATGGACCTATCTGTGCTTTCTCCATATTCACAGCCAAAATCATCTGAAAGGTATTTACTTTTAACAGAGCAGATCATAAAGCAGGAGGCATCGGATGGGGGGGGGAGAGCAAGGGGTATAAGAAGAGAGCGCTGGAATGTGGGTAAAGTTTTGTTCTGCGTCCATATTTGTGTCCCCAAGTTTATTCCTTTTGAGCCTGGCTTTTTCATAATAGAAAAAAATGGATTTTCTTTTAGAATTAAACAGGAGATTAAAAATGTAGTTTTTATCCCCTTCGGTGCTTTCCATTCGGTGAAACCCCATCCGGAGAACGATCGGGTGTTACAAATTATCCAAAGGAAAAAATCAAAGCCGAAACTTTTACATTTAATCGTGGCTAAAAATGCTTTTGAACGGAATTTCATCCTTGATGCGATTATATACTTTTCTAAAAGAAGTAAAACGGAAAAATATTAACCAAAATAATAAATAATTCCTTTGGTTTTCTCTTTTGGCGATTTATTTTTGTTTTAAATAATATAACCAGTGTTCCTTTATTTGGTAGTTGTAAAATTATTTAAAATTGTATTTGTTGATACGCTGAGAAAGAGATCAAAATATAAATGAATAAATGTGTTGTATTTGTGTTGAAGTGGCCAGTATCGCCATAAAGCACGAGTCTGTGGTCTTAAAATATATACTAAATTCCAAAATTTTGGACACTGTTTAAATTGAAAGAATAACAATAATCCACTTTACATTCAATTTGGAAATAATTTTGATTTTATTAACTAAACTCTGTTTCAGTCAAAGGGGCCCAACGTTTTTTTCAAATATCAATTATTTTATATAATTGACCTTTGAAGAACAAATAAGAAATAAAGAGAATAATACACCTCAAAGAAATGTTGATGCATGTCTGAAAGAAAACTAATTAATCAATAGATTTTCTTAAAAATGGAAAAACTCAAATTCTTAGGGCCCTATTGAGAAAAACAACGATGTTCGTTTTGAACTTCTACTAGTATTTGAATAATAAATATGAAACATTTTTCACTTAATTTTCCATACTTTTCTTTTAGAAATCAAGCCCCCAAACGAAGTTTGTTGGTATTTGTGGTCACTATTTGAAAAAGGGGATGAAAATAAAAGTGAAAATTTTTCAAATTTATTAAACAAATATCAAGATCAAAGATCGAATTGAATTGCAATAGAAATCAATAGATTTCTCAACAATCATTTAAATGGTTTCAATGATCTTAGAATAACACATTTTTACCAAGTGACTATTGATCTTGCAATAAAAATTTTTTTGCAAATGAATGACGTTTTAAAACAAATAGAAAAAAAAAAACAAAAATGTGTAGAAATGTGAAAAAATGATTTCAATTTTGAAAATTTCCAAAATAAAATTTTTCTTCTAATATCTATGTAAACCCTTTAAACATGTGTATTATACCCATTACAACTGGGCCCCTTTGACTGAAATATAGTTTATTTCATTTTTTGTCTTTTTTGTTTTGTTTTCATTTCCTTTTCTCTAGTTGCGTGATCTGTTTCTTTAGATATGGAAATTTTTTTTCAATGGTTGGTAGAAGTTTAATGTTGAGTTTGTTAAATAGGAAAACCACATACAATTAGTTGATGGTTATCTAATTATTTGATTGATCCACAATTGTTGTTGGAATTTAAAATAATTTGCCAATATATTTTTTGTTCCGCTAATTTCAATGTTTTGGATATACTGATTTTTAATTTTGAGTTTTATATTTTTTTCTTCTATGTGGATGAAAATAGTTACATATAGAAACATTAATACTAAGGTTAGTTAAATGTGTTTTTATATTACTTTTGGAAAAATATAATAAATTGGGGTTTTTATTGCCGTATTTTTGAATTTGGGTATGTACTAATTTTTGGAATGGTGTTTTAGTAAGGGTTATAGGTAGTAGGTTTGGTGTGATATGTTGTTTTAGGCAATCCTTGTACTTTTTTTTTATAAATTAATTTTTGGGATTTCGCTTCAATTGGATAATTAATTTAATTTATCAAGAGTTGGGCTCTTCTGGGGTATGTTGGATTTTTTAAATGGGTGATCATTCAAAATTGGTTTGTGTGATTTTCACAATATCTAAATTTTATCGAAAAATGTAAAATTCTATTTTATAATTTAAAAATAATTGAGAAAGAGAACAATATAATCAAATATCAAAATGTGTCAGAAATAAATAGTTTTTTAGATGGAAGAGGGGTAATATTTTTTAAAAGAACTAAAAATTAATTTGAATTTTCAAAAGTAAGTCATTTTTTATCACAAAATTTACATTCAGAGTAATGTAGCTACTTTTTTCGGTTATTTTCTCAATTCTTCGTTTTAAAAACAAATTTAAATGAATTAAAGAGTCTAGATTTAAATTTTGTTTTTTTTTATTTTTTTGGTTCTTTATCTATTGTTAAAGTGAAAAACCATTTTACATTTCTATATTAAATATTTTTTACTCAATCCAAAAAATGTTTTTTTAAATTTGTTAAAATTTCACCGGCAATTGTTGATCAATCAAATAATAAGACAATATGGGCCAATTGTGTGTGATTGTTCTATTTAACAAAATCAACACTAAACTTCTATCAGCAATTGAAAAAAATCGAGATCTAATGAAATAGATTATGTAACTGGAAAAAAGAAAATGAAAACAAAACAAAAAAGACAAAAAATGAAATATTTAATAAAATCAAAATCATTACCAAATTAAATTCCATTTCAGGTATTGTTATTCTTTAGACTGTTTGGGGTGTGTCCAAATTTTTGGAATTTAATTTATTTTGATTTTTGAAAAGAAAAAATAATAAAATGTTAAAATTATTATAGTTTTTTTTATTGTTTGATAGATGAATATTCAAGTGGTTTATTGGAATTGAATAGTAGATATTTGTTTGTGTTAAATGTTGTTTTATATGAATATAGATGTTTTTATTTCGTATTAAAACAAAATTGTGAATAAAAATTTACATTTTTTATGTATATTTTGAAATCTAATATATACTTATATAGATATTCTTTAAAAAAAATCCAAAACAAAAAAAAACTGTCTAGAATTTAATCATTCGCTCAAAATCACGAATAGGTGGTATATTGTTATTTGGGGGAGGGTTTGAAAGAAAGTTTTAGTTTTTTGATTTTTTTATGTGTGGTGGGGAACAAAATAGTATAACATGGCTTTACATAAAGCCCAGCGAATTAAAGGACAGGTTTCAGACAAGAAACAATTATTTTTTATATATTTATTTTTTATATAAGTATTTTTTTGGGAGGTGGGTAAAAAAAAAATAAATAAACAATAACTAGATGGCATATCAAATGAACACAACTTTTTACTTTAGTTATATTTCTATAATTTTATTAAATTTTCTATATGAAATTTAATTACTAAAACTTTTTTTAATATTGTTTTGAAATTTAAAAACATAGACTTAGAAAAATTTTTATTCAATTCACCATTCAGGAAAAAATTTTTCAAATAGAAAACACTTTACACTTAAATATTATTTAAAAAATAATACTAAAACGAAAAATTTTGTGTATTTTTGTTGATTTATTTTCCACTGATCAATAAATATCTCTGAAGCTAAAAGTTCTTAAATTGAAGTAATAGAATTTTCCTGGCTCTTAAAGTTAATTCCACAAGAAAGGAAAAACAGAACAACAAAAAATATAAAAAGTCAATTTTACTAAGGTTTATAAAAAAATGTCAAATTTTTAAAATTGAAATCGTTAAATAGTGTTCATTTAATGTTTTGTATTGTATTTTAATTCGAATATACGTTCTATAATTTATATTTGGTTTTGTTTTTAAAATAAAGAAAAAATAAGTAAAAATAATATTTGAAAGGGATAAAGTATGTACTATATTACAATTAAAATTGATTTTACAATTTTTTTTCCATAATATTTAGACAATATAAAAAAAATAATTTGTTGTTTCGTATTGTAAAAAATCCCATACATGAAAATAATCTTGAAAATGGTTTTAAATTGTTAAAATTCAGAAAATTGTGGTGTAATTACTTAATTATTTCTTTTATCGATAGCCAAATCCATTATATATCCAAATAGTTTTTTTTATGAATCCAAAAAAAAATAAAACCAAAAGCTCATTACTGTGAATGAAAAAATAAAAAGATCAAAAGTTTCATTAAACTTTCCAAAAAAATCTATACCAAAAATTAAAATAAATGATCAAAAGACCCTAATTCTAATTGTAAAATATAAATGATTTAAGCTCATTTTCATAATAAAAAATTGATATGTAAGACGATTTAAAAATCTTTTTTTCGAAAGTTAAATTAAAATTTTGTTACTTTTATTTTGCAACAAATAGTCTGGTAATGTATCTAAAGAATACTTCTTAAATTGTTTTATAACCCTTAGTTGATCTACTTATTTTGAAAAAAATAAAGTTTGATGATTTTAAGTGATCAAAATAATGCGTGCACAAAAACTATAATCCGTGTTTCAAAATATTATACCAGCTTTTTTTTCTTCTTGTTTCAATGCAGCATCCAATTCATTATCTAAATAGTATACCTAAGTTAAAATCAATTTTGAAAGTATTCTGCATGGTATTTTCAGTAAATTTTAAATTATTCATGCAAATTATTGAAAATTATTTATAATTATTCTTTATCTTTTTTTCAAAATTTCATTGTTTTTTTTGATGATAAAAATTTTCTAAAAAATTTACTCTATTTTTTGAGATAAATTTTCCAATTTGATTATTCATTTTTAGAATTTCTTTTTAAATAATAGAACTTTAAGAAACCAATACTATATTTTTTTATAGTTTATTGCCAGTTTCTTTGATTGGTTAATGTATCGGTCTTCTATAACAAAAAAACACGCTTTTTATTTTGAAAAAGGGATCTAACTTTTCTGCACACATAATTTTGACTACAATAAGTAAATTGTTTATGAGCACTAAGCTTAATTTCAAAAATAGGGGCAAATTTTTGATTGAAAAAAATTGTAGTTTCTCATTTAGTGAATACCAAAACTCAACCCAGAAAAATCAGAACTTAAAACTAAAAAATAACTGTCTAAAACACCCTTTTCTGTTTTAATTATTATTTCTAATAAAAGAATAGAGAAAATAAACCCATTAAGAAAAAAATAAATCTGACCCTATTTTTGAAATGATTTTTCATCTTAAAATTATCCATTTAAGATTCACTATTGCTTCCAAGAACCTTTTGAAACAACTTTCCATCAGAGTTATCAGATTTTTACTATTTACCCATTTGGTATCAACCCAAACTTTCCTTGATACCTTTTTCAAGATAAAAAGAATCTCAACAAAAGAAAGAAAAAGAAAAAGAAAAGAAAACGAAAACAAAACCAATTTTTTGAATGTACAACAAAGAACTCAAAGATAAAATGAATACGATCACATTCATCACATTGTCTCCAAATGAAAGAGAAAAGAAGATCTTATTTGATCTTGCTATTTCTTCACTTTTCAAGGAACCATTGTAACCCATTAAAGCAAATTTGGTTGATACTTGTTTTCGAAGCAAACACTTCTTGGGTGTTTTGCTTTCTTTGAATTTTACAATCCCCTTCTCCAATGCTAATTAATCTCATCTCTTGAATATTAACGGTTTTCAAAAATGTTCTTGTTCATTCAACATAAAAATAACAATATGGAATCATTTTGAAAGAAAAATTGCAAAAAAAATGAATTCAACTTTGGGAAATTTTCATTAAAAGAAGATTGTTTATTGATATTAAATATTCAATAATTACTTTTAAAAGATATTGGGTTCAGACTATTTGGTTAACACAACACACATACCAATAATTTAGAAAATACTAATGATGACCCTATTTTTGTAATTTAGCTTATAATAAACCTACCTAAAGTTCATTAAACTAGGGTACCTCTAGAATACTCATGTAATGGTTTGATAGCCTAAGTAGATCGACTTTTTTTGAAAAAACAATCAAGTTTTAAAGAGGATTACTAGAATTTGGAAAATGATATTTTTTCTTCTTTTTTTTTGATTGATTGGATGGTTTTTTGAACCATTGGAATTTCATTAATCAACATTCATATAAGTGTGCGAGTTATAATTTTAAAAGTTTGATATTAAAAAAAAGGATTTGATTGAAAATAAACTAAAATTCAAAATAAATGGCCCACCTTATATTTCAATTTTGAATTTCTTTTGTATCGTTTTGAAGTTTTTCCTCTCACAATGAAAAGTTTGTAAATAAATCATTTTTTCTCTTTTTTATTTTTTCATAAGTGTTTTGTTAAAATGGAAAATGAAAATGAAAAATTTGAAAGAAGTAACAGATGAATTAATGGAAAAATTGGTTTCAAATATGACAAAGAGATTAGATTTAGTTATTCAAAGGGAAGGAGAATCGATAAATGGGTTTTATTAATTTTTAAAAAAATTTTTTTTCATGTAATGCTTCATTCAAAATAAATTTCCAATTTTTTTTAAATTTTTTTTTTAACTTTTTTTATTTTATTTTTTGAAGAAAAACAAATACCCCTGGAGTAGTGAACCAAATACTAAAATAAAAATTTTGATATTATAATAGATAACTACAAGTATTAAAAATATTTTTCTTTAAATTTTGATTTTTGATGGGCCAATTATTTTGAATGATAGTTTACAAGAAATTATCAACAATTTTCCTAATGTTCACAATTAATAATCTTGTAAGGAATTATTTTTATTTCTCTGTATTTTTTTCTCAAGATCGAAAAAAATTTCAACAAATAAAATGAAAATTAAAAAAGAAAAGAAAAAGGAAAAAATTATTAAGAATTGTTTATTAAAATTTATTAATAAAAGATCTTTTAAACATGAGAGATTAAAAGAAAAGAAAAAAATAAATAAAAAAAAAAACAAGAGAAATAAGCTGATCAAAACTGATCATTTCAAAAAAAAAAAAAAAAAAAAAGTATCATTTAATTTTTTTTTTTGTACTCTTTCATTTCTCTTTCATATCTTTCTTTGTCTTCATCAGATTGTTTTTGGTAAGGCTATTGTAAAAATAATAAAAAAGTAAAAATAAAATGATAAAAAGGATGAATAATGATGTTTTGTGGTTTTAAGAACAAAATCAAAAAATAGCTCTTAAAAAAAAAAAAAAAAAAACACTTACTTTTTTTTGTTCTTCACTCATTTCGCGCCATTCTTTCGAAATTATTGTAGCTAAATCACCAAATTTCAGGTCTGGATTTTTTTCTTTTAATTTTTCTCGGCTTGCGCTCGAATAGAAATTATAAGCTGATCTTTTTCCTTTTGGTGCGTTTGGATCTTTCTTCTTCCTTTTCTTATTTTTTTTTTTTTTTGACTTTCTCTTTTTCTTTCGTTGTTTTTTTTTTCTTCTTCTTTTTTTTTTTTTTTTTTTACGTCTTCGATCAGATGATGAGCTGGAACTACTTCCTGAAGATGAGGAACTTGAACTACTTTCAGAAGACGAACTAGAACTTGAAGAAGAAGATTCTGATGATGAGCTGGAACTTGATGATTCTGGTTTATTTTTTAAATAAATCTTTTGTTGGGTTTCAAATCTTTCTTTGTCTTCAATTGATTTTTTTATGTAAGGCTATGATTATTTGGTTAAAAAAAAAAAAATCAAAATCGGAAATGTTGGAAAAATATTTAAGTAAACACACAGAAAAAAAAAATAAAGTCCGAAGAAAATTTCAAAAAAAAAAAAAAAAAAAAAAAACACGTTAAATATTTTTTTTTTCTTTTTGGATACAAAAATAACAACAAAACAAGTAATGACACATACCTCTTTTTCTTCATCAGTCAAAGCTTTCCATCTTTTGCTCACTTCTTTGGCAAGATCACCAAATTTGTACTCTGGGTTTTCTTCCTTAATAATTTTTCTTTTTTCAACATTGAAAAACATATATGCAGACATTTTTCCTTTTGGTGCGTTTGGATCTTTCTTCTTTTTTCTCTTTCTTCTTTTTGATGGCATTTTAAATGTTCAAAAATAATAACAAATATTTTTAATTTTTTAAAAAAAATGAAAATTGTTTTCAAAACTTTTCTCATAATTTTATGTTTCAAACTGTATTGTGTTTATTACTTTTATTGTTTATGGATTTTGCTTCAATTTTGAATCGCATTGAGAAAAAAACGTTTAGTATTGATCAATTTATCATTAGTCAAACTATTTAATAATTTTGAATCTATATTTATAAGAAACTATTACGACTAGTGTAATTATTATGAAAGAACCCAAATGTGTTAGGAAAATGGTATTTAGTGGATGTAATTCCCATATGTGGTAGTTCATATTTCATCTTTTATTACACTTTTTATTCTTGAATGAAAAAAAAAAATTCATTTTTAACTCGTTAAAATATTGGTTTATTTTTAATTTTTGAGGTAAATAATTATCAATTGGAAAATAATTAATTTAAATCTAAAAAAAAAACTGGAGAATATAGACGAGTTTCTTTTGTTTCTTAAAAAGAAATTTCTCAATTTAAAATGAAATTTTATATTATTTTATTCAAAATAGGAAATATTCTTTGAAAGAACAAACCAATTAGAAAAGAGATCACTATAACCAACTTTATTTTAATGACCCCTGAGAAAAGTTACAGATCTTATTTCTCTCAATTCAAAAATACAAAAATTACGGTTAAATTTATAATTCAAGTATTTATTTTTGTTTTCAAGTTAAAGGGATAATCTTAATTTATGAAGTTAAAATTATCTTTTTCTATTGAAGTAGAGAAGATCTATGTGTTTTTTCAACCATTTAAGATCTTAAAATATTGTGGTGGATTTAAGGAACTAGTAATTAGTATTTATATCTTTTCACAAAAGGTAAATAGTGTAATTATTTTCACAAGAATACTATTAAACTTGATTAGAAAACTTATTTATCAACTTTAGAGAAATGAATTCTCATTTTTAAAACAGAAGTTCATTTTTACTAAATTATATTTCAGTAAAAAGATCTGGAACTTTTTGTTTGGATTTTTGAGATAAAAACCCAATAAGAAATTGAAAATTTTGCAAAATATTTTATTTTAAAGAAAAATCACTTTTAGTAATTTCTGAGAGTCTGTATTCACAAATAACCTTGAACATTTCTAATCTTATTTTGAAAGAATAGAGAAAAATAAATTGAATATTGATCTCATTGAAGATCTAAAAAATTTGAAAATGATCATTTATTTTATTCACAAATATTTAATAAATTTCTTGAAATTTAAAAGATTATGTCATATTCTTTTTCAAAAATATAGAGTATAATTAAATAACTGATTTTAATAAGAACAAGTTTGTTAGTATTTAAATTATTTTTTTATTAGAATTATTAATTTGTATTAATTCTATTTGTTTGAAAATCTTTAAAAAAGAGAGAAATAATTGTAAATTCTATTGATAAGTTTAATCTTTGTATTACTATTAACCCACTGAAAGAATTAACATTGGGTTATTAATTATTGATAAAAAATAATCAAATTAAAAAGTCTTTCTTTTAGTTATTAGTTGAATTTTGCTAGTTTTGTACAAATATACTATTTTGGAGAATATATTTTTACAAATTATTTTAAGAGAATCTGAATTCTGTGCCACAATTTGAGATTTTTTTGTGCCTTAAATTTTGTTAAAGTTTTTTCCTTAAAAGTGGAACTGACTGTATGAATATCTATTAAAAAATTATTTCTTTAGATTATAAATTGAAATTACCAGGTATTTATAAACAATATTTCAGTAAAAATTTTAATTTAATAGTTTGTGTGTTTTTTTACATTTTTTTTAGTAAACAAAAATTAAAAATTGTTTTGAACTATCCTTTGAATCAAATAAAATAAATTTTTTTCAAGTTTAAAATAATTATTGAAATTTTTTTCTAAATTAAGTAGAGTTTTTAAACTTGTAATTTGAAAACTTTGTAATTTTTTTTTAAAGTACATATTGGTATATTTCCTTCATAACCAATAAGATTTATAACCCCCCCCTCAAAAGAAAATAATTTATTTAATGAAACAATTTGAATATATGGTGAATTTTGAACTTTTTTCAAATGAGAAAAATAGATCAAACTTTTAAAAAAATAATTCATTTTGAAAAAGAGCTTTAAATGCATTTTTCCCTTACAGTACTCAGATTAATTTATGATTTTTAAATTTCAAGACGCAGTGAATTTTTTTTTGAAATTTAAATTTATATTTAAATTTACTAAGAATATTCTTTTTTTTTTTTTTAGGTAGCTATCCCCTGAAGAAAAAAAGATTATTTATCAATCGGCAAATAACTGATTTGGTGAGAAATATCAATAACATTAATCGGAGTAGTCATTTGTGAAAAAAAAAAAAAAAAAACAGAAGGTGTAAGTTTGTTAGACTCAAGCAATTTCAGATTATTTTAATACAATACCAACTGAAAAGTCAATAAATGTTATAAACCATTAAGAATAATATTTTTATTCTTCAATAATTTTGGTACAAACGAGAAAACATACACCCCCTTTAAATATAAATATATAAATTATAAATCCCCGATTAATGGTAATTATTGGAAAATTGTTTAAATATTTCAAGTCCACCAATTTCAACCATTTGGTAAAGGTATAAATAAAAAAATCAACAATATCACAAAACCGAAAGAGAAAAAAGATGATTATAAAAATATAATTTATTCAAATTATTTCTAGTATAAATATGCAATTTATTAGAAAATAACCACCAGACTGAATTATTTACCTTTATATTTATGAAATAAGAAGTTTACCACTCTTGGGCCCAAACTTCAATTGTTTCAGAAAATTAAGTTTAAAGTTAGATAATTTAGGTAAAATATTTATTAATTAATTTTCCTTAAATTACTCTAAAACCAAAAAGCTGGCAATTTTAAAAACAAAAATAACTCGATTTATCTGACTAATTGTGAATCTTTACACCACCGAAAGTATATCCCCGGTTATAAGATAACTATAAAATTATTGATTAACCATTAACTGTTATAAAAGCGAGTATAAATATTTATATACCCCCCCCCCCCCATAATATATAAATCGCCTATATAACCACCTTCACCCACTATCACGAGTTTAACCAAAATTTTTAAAATCTTAATTTTAAACCACTGATAAATGTAAAAAAGAAAAAAAAATTAATTAAAACAGAAAAATATCAAAAAATTAATCTTGTTTGATATGTTTTATTGTAAGACAAGTAAACTTACCATTTTTATAATAAAAGCAACGAAAAAAACTTTTTCACTTCAAAAGAAAAAAAAAAATATGGTGAAATAAATCACCTATTTTATTAAAAATCAAAGTTTCCAATCATTTGCTCTTGGAATTTACTGTTTCTTTTTTTTATTAGAATTGTTAAACGGAAAAAATATAAATCCGTGAATCTGTAAATCATATTTAGACAAAGAATTACACACATACATACATACACCAATAATCCACACATATATCTATAGAAAATAAAAATATCAAAACAAAAAAACCAAAAAAGTTTTTTCAGGTAGAGCAAAAATAACATATAAAACCAAAAGAATTATCTGACCCCTTTCAAGGTAAACAAACAATCTTTACCCGAAGTAACCAAGTCAAATCTAACAAAATTGTAGAAAAGGTTCTGGAAAATCAAATATTGCGATAAAAAAACACAAATATTTATTTATTATTAATAACCACGGGATTCTTTCAAAAAAAATTTAAAAACCATATTTGTTAATAAAGAAAATTTGAGAATCATATGAATTTCAACCCCATTCCAATGTTTTTAACACACCAAAATTAAATTTTTCTAAAAAAAAATACCATTTAATCAATTCTAAGAGAAATATCCAATTAAAACCATCCATTAATTGGAATTTTATCACTTGTTTATAAATTACAATACTCACAAAACAAAAAATAAATAATTATCAATAGTAATAAATCATGGGTGTGTTAAAAATTTTGGAGAGGGCAAAACTAAGATAAACATGATTAAATCCGTTTAAATTATATTAATTATTATTGATTGACCAAAGGTTTGATACATATCAACTAATTTTATTTGAGTTCTTCTATTATGAACAACTCAACTATAACATAATATCAATCGTTGAAAAAAATTTTGATCGAACGATAAAAAAGTTATTTAATTTAAAAAATGAAATGCAAACAAAAACTAAAATATGAAAAAATGTTTTTAATATTGTAAAAAAATCAAAATTATTTCCAATTTGAATGAAATTGTATAATTGTGTTTGTTTGAACTGTTTTAACTGTGTGTAAAATTTTGAAATTTTAGTTTATTTAAACCCAATTTAACTTGAAATCAGCTGATATAAACACCTGGAATAAAAAAAAAAAATTATTTTTTAAACTTAGAAACCAAAAATTGAATCATTTTTGCATTTTTCCCAAACAGAATCAAAATGAAAACTCTGAATATTGTAAATGAAATTGCCTAAAAAAGATGAAAAATGATCAAAATAAATAACCAAATAAAAATGTATCTATTATTTATTTAATAAAATTTTAAAATTCAAATTATTAGAATTGTAAATTTAATATTTGAATTGTTTGATAAAATAATAATCTTTTAATTAATATATAAATTCACAAAATTATTTCAATTTGTGAATTTATATTAATTTTTGATAAAAAAAAATGGGTTATTAATTTAAATTCATCGATTGGTACTAAAACAACGATTTAAAGGTGTTCTAGATAATATATAAATAAAAGACATTGCGATTATTTTTATAATCAAACAATTCAAATGATTTATTTTACATTAGTGTCAAAAAAATAAATAAAGAACCCATTTATATGAATTAAATAAAAAAAAAGAAAAAGAAAAAGAAAAAGAAAAGAAAAAAAAGAAAGATTTAAAATGGCAATGTTTCAAATAAACCAATAAAAATAAGAATAAAAAAGTGTAAAAAATAGAAAATAAAAAATAAAAAAAAAAAAAAAAAACGACAACAAATTCGAGAATTTAACAAAAAAATAATAAATACAAAACATTAGTTTTTTTGGACCTTTTCCAAATCCTTGGATATGCCTTGGAAAAATGAGGATCTAAAAAAAGAAAGATACAAGTCGCCACTCATTATTTCATAAACATTTTTTTGCGCTTCATTGAAAATATTTGGTGGTGGGCAGATCAATGAATTTCTGTTAAAGCTGTTGATTATTTCGCTTCTTAGTGATCCACTGATATTGATTTCCTTTTCAGAATTTTCAATAATATGCGATTTATAGATTTTATAAGCCATTTGCCTTGCAAGATCTGTTTTTCTTTGTTGGTAATAATCTTTAAACTCGTTGACTCTTGACCAAAATAAAATATTTTCGTCATTGTATTCACTTGCAGAAAATTCAATAAATTCGACCAAAAAATGATTTAGAATCGAATCAAAAGTTGGGTTGCCATCTCGATCAAAATTTATTGTCTTTAAAGTTGATTTTTTATATTTAATTGTGCCGACATTTCGTATTCTCACCCTTTTTGTTTTCCCGGTGCGGTTCAAAGTATTTCCACCCCCGTTCCTATTCTTATTATTTAAATTGTTTTTCTCAAGTTTTTTATCAATTTTTTTATTTATTGTTGTACCAAGCCCCAGATTTGAATGGAATTGTGTTTGATCATCAAAAATTTCATCTCTTTTTTTTAGCCATTTTCTTGGCTGTGGATTTTTTGCTTTGAAACTTTCGACACACCCCTGTTCATTATTTTCATTATTATTACTATCGTTATTGTCATTGCTTTCTTTCTTTTTCTTTTTCTTTTTTCCTGAAAGCCGAATTTTGGGAAACTTTTTTATTTTTGATAACAATTGGCTTTCTTTTTTTTTATCATTGGCCATTTCACCCTTTTTTGGCGTACGTAATTGATTTCTTTGTGTGTTATCTTTTTTATAATTCTTTTTCTTATGTTCTCCACAATAATCTTCACTTTTCTTTGTGCTGTTTTTGATAGTTTTTGTCTTTTCAGTGTTTTTTTTTGGTTCAATTTTTGATTGATCTCCTTCCTCATTTGATTTAGAGTTTGAACTTTTGTTATTTTGATCTTGTTCATTCTCCTTTGTAATTGTTGTGTTGACTAATTCTTCATATTTATATTTTTTTTTTTTTTTTGGTTTAGATTGTGAATCAAAAGATCTAGATCGAGCACGAGGCTGCGTGTCAATAACCCAATCTTTATTAGTCATTTCGTGTGGTGTTAATGGCAAATTTTGGTTTTTTCTTTTGTTGAGTTGGAAAACTGTTGACGAATTTATTTCAGATCTGATTATTATTCTCTTCCTTTTATTGTTAGGTGGGGTTTAGTTATTTATTTATTTTATATTAATTTAAATAATGATAAGGATATTATTATTAATATTTAAAGGATTATTATTATGATGCCAACTTGTTTTTAATTTTCTCTTTTAATACATCATTTTTTATTTATTTTTTTTTTTTTTTTTGTAATTTATAAGTGACTTTCAAATTTTAAAACACGTATTGTAATATACTCTTTTTTCACGTGAATCCAAATTAATATTGTAACTTTTGACTTTCAGTCAAGATACTGCAGGATCTAGAAACTTAAAGTTATAATAGATCGCGAATCGGCAACTCGTGGGCAATTGTGTAATATTTGGGGTTCTTTATTGTTTTGCTTTCTCTCCTTAGTTAAGAATTAAACATTCATTTGAAAAAAAAATGTTTTGTGCTTTGTATGTAATTACTGATAAATTCAAAAAAATTTGAAAAATTTTTTAGTTCAATTTCCATTTTGATAAAAATTTGATGAACTCTACTTTTTAAAACAGTCCTTGACAAAGAATAAGTCAAAGATCAGACTAATTTTACAAAATTTCGAAACATTTAAACCAATAAAATTTAAGACTTTATTCATAGCTATGGTAAAAAAATATTAACAAAATGAAAAATGAAGCAAAAAATTTCAAACATTTATTTGAATTTATAAGTATTGAAAAGTTGAATTGTTGATTTCAAAGCCAAAGATATCTCATAAGAAATTTGCAAAAAAAAATTGAAATTCTTGGTGTTTTTGAAAATTTGAATCAAAATTATTGTTTTTCGGTTAAACAATATTATACCAGACAAAAAATTTAGCAACCCAAAAAAAAAAAAATTCAAAATTTTAATTGGCTCATTTCAAAATTGGTTAACACAGTAATTATTTAATTAGAATATCAATAATTCATCAAAGAAGTTTGTCTAAAGCCAAAAATATGACATTTTTATTGTATAAAAAAATTTTTTCAAACAAACTTCATACGATCTTCTATTACTGAAAATTTTTTTTTTAATTTTAAAAACTGAATTTTTTGAAGTAAAATTTTTCATAACCTGATTGAATTTTGAAATAAATTTAGAGAATTTTGAAACAAATTTGTAGAATTTTGAAACAAATTTGTAGAATTTTGAAACAAATTTGTAGAATTTTGAAACAAATTTGTAGAATTTTTCATTCTCAGATTGGAAATTCATGTTAAAAAAATAAAGATTATTTTCAAAAAAGAAAAATTGGTCAAAATTGCAAACCATTATTTTGTTCCCCTTTTACAAGTTTTAAGAATTGTAATTATTGAAAGAGGATATTATTTTTTGATTACCATTTGTAAATTAGAGTGATCGTGAGATTTATTATCAAGTATTAATCGTATGGTAACTGGATTACAATAAAACTGATTTGAAATATCAATATTTATTAATTATTTCAAAAGTTGTATTCTATTAAAATAAAATTAAAAAACACAAAGTTTGTATTTTTAAACCACAAAATTGAAAAAAATAATTAATCCTTTAATTTGACTATTCTTCCAGTATTTCAGGATTGAATTGATAAAGACTGATGGGATTTTTGAGAAATAGTTGATGTGACAAATAAATTTAAAAAGATCCATTGGAGAAAGGACCACTTCAAAAAAAAAGGTTTTATGTGATTTCTATGGTTTTGAAGATTTTGTATTTTTGAGTCTTAAACAAATCCCTTAATATTACTGTTAATTGTACAAAATAAAAAGAACAAAATTTTCATTCAGCTTTCCCAAAAACAATTTAAATAACAAGAATTCCAGAAATAAAATAAATTATCACTGTTCCCAATTCTAAAAGGGGCATTAATATAATGATAAACACGATTTACAACCTTTTTGGAAAGACGAAGGAATATTTTGTTCCATTTATTTTTCAGCAAATACTAATTTACCAGAAAAATAAGGAGAAGCTACTCAAGAAAAAAAAATTATAAATTGTAAAGATTAGTTTTGAAATGAAAAACCATTTGTCTTTACAATTTGGTTTCGAGGAAATGGGATTGGCTCGATTTGAAAATTTCTGTCTTTTTTCAAATTATAACAAAGTTGTTTTGTTGTCACGAGAAACAAAATTCCAAAAAATATTAGAAAACATTAGTCTAACATTTACAAATTTTCCATTTTCTTTCTTGTCCTGAGGATCATAACCAAAAAAACTTTTTACAAAGAAGTAGGGAGTTTTTTTCATTAGTTCTCCAAATGAAGAAGGTTTTCGAATTACAATAACAAGCAAATAAATTTGATTTTCAATTTTGTTGAAAGTAGGTTCGTGAGTGTTTTGTTTCAAACTTTTGTTGAGTAGATTTTCACGAGTTTCTTTTTCAATTACAAAATAATTAAAAACTCGATCATTGTTTTTTATCTTTAAATTTGTCTTTTTTGTTTTCAGAAACTAAAAAAAAAAAAACAAGGATCAAAAATATTATGTGTTTTTTTTTTTTGAAGGTTTAAAATCAAACCAAAGTTTTCTATTGAAAGAATTTAAAAAATTTATGAACCCTTCCTTTGCTATGCTTTTGAAAAATAAAAAAAAAAAATTACAAAAAAAAAAAAACAAAATAATATTACTGGTAGAGATCTATTTTGTTCTGTGATTCATTTTTTCTACCCTTCGAATTATTTTGAGGGATTCTAATATTTGGAACTTTTTTAGAATTCTTTTTTACTTTTTTTCTTGTGGTTTTTATCTTTTCGCTGTTTTGAATTTTATTTGTTTTTGTTTTTGTTTTTGTTGTTGTTTTTGTTTTTGTTGTTGTTGTTGGCTTGTTAAAATTTTTTTTATTTTGATGTTTTTTTTTCAATTCTTTTCTTTTTGTTCTATCTTTCCGAGTTGGTCGGCTTTGTTTTTTTTTAATTTTGGTTGACTTGTTACTATTCTTTTCGTTTGTTCGAGAAGCGGAGTGCATTTTGCTGGAAGAAAAAAAAAAATAAAAGGGAAAAGAATTTCAAAAAATAAAAATTTCCTTTTAATAGAAACAGAATTTTCGAATCGTTTGTAACCAAATTGGTTCTAAAGGACTTCTTTTGGAAAATTTTTATCTTTGTACAAATTATTTTTTCTTAATTATTCTTATTTTTGAAAAATTTGGAATAATTGTAAGAGTTAAAATGGAGTGTGAGTAAAAAAATGTTTGTCGAAAAATTTCTTCGAGACTTAATAAGAATGTACAATCGTTGTATTTACTATTTAAATTGGAACAAATTTTCACTTTGTTTTCCTCATTTTTCCTTTTTCAAATAGAATTCACAAAATAACAAGAATCTGTTCCATAAAAAGATCTGTCTGAAAAAGAAAATAAAGTTAAATAAAGTGAAAAAAATTTCCCTTCGATTTGACACAGACCGAACTTGAATTAATAAATAAACTTGAAAAAAAAACAAGTTTGACAAAATTATTTCTTCAATTATCCTTCCATCCTTGTTAATAGAGTTTATTCACAATATAGCCAATATTCCAGTTCTTGAAAATCTTGAGGCTGTTGTATTTATTGTTGTTAATAGTACTACGATGTTTAAAAGTCTCAAGTCAAGAGGAAAAAAGGTCTATTTTGGGGTAAAAAAAATTTTAAATCGATGTGACAATGAATTTTCTTTTAATTCGACTTTCAGATCCTTTGGTGAATGTTGAATAACTTATAATTTTGAAAATACTCTTATCATCTAAAAAAAAACAATTATGAAAAAAAAATAACTGATGATAAATATTCTGTTTTGCATGTTTCCCAGAATTCAAAAGAATTGAGTAAAATCTTTTAAGATTATACCCCATTCTTTTAAATTCTGGAAAACTTAAATAGAGTACCCGTCAAGTGCCAATAAGTACCTAGATAGTTATTTTAATATTTGAATTCTGAACAATATAACCCATGTTTTTTTTTTAAAATTCAGAAATTATTAAGAAAATTAAAAAAATTTTGGGTTTATTCCAAAAAATAAAAAAGCTAAAATCAATTTATAAAAAAAATGAAATTTTATTTTGAGAAGAATAATGGTTTATACTCATAGAATATTTTCTATTTCTTTAAAAAAACTGGAATCCTTTGCTAAAAGGGGTTCATTTACACACACACATACACACACACACACACACACACACACACACACACACACACACACACACACACACACACACACACACACACACACACACACACACACACATATATATATATATATATATATATTTATATATTTATATTGTTACATTTTTAAGCTTATTCAATAGATTATTAAAAAACGAATCTAAAAATCCAATAATAGTTGAAATTTTCTCTAAAATGTGTCATAGTTCTGTACATAGAGATCCAAAAAATATATCATAAAATATTTTTAAGAATTTTGTAAGATAAAAATATAACAAGAAATTTAGTTTTACAAAGTTTCATAAAGTTTATTAAAAAAAAAAAAAAAAAAAAAAAGACGACTTGTAGTTTTTAAATGTATGGTTGGAGTTGTTAGGAAGAATATGACTTTTTTCTTTATAAAAAAAATATTACACTCTTGTTTAAAATTGAAAACTTAAATAAAGTTTAAACTCAAAAAATACCAAAAAAAAAAAAAACCCTCTTTAAAATGGCTGTATTCTGTTCTCTGAATTATGATTTTAGATATTAATTGAAATGATTCTTTTTTCATTTTTTTTGAACTTTTTTTCTATATATCTTTAGTAACTTTAACTTTTTTTTTGTTATTCAAAAAATAATGGCTTATAACTCTGATCTATTTTTAAAAATGTTTTGAAAATAGAATTTTAACTTTTAAATTTTGTTTTTTTTTTTTTTGAAAATTACTTTGATTTAAAAATAAAATAAAAAAACAAACTTTTCAAGGCAGGATCATTTACCCATTTTAAAATTAAAATCCCAATTGTGATAATAGGAGGGAACCAAATTGTGTATCAAAATTCTTATAGCATCTAATGATAAGTAAACTTGATTTAATTTTAGAGAATTTAAGAGTATTTATTGCAATTTTGATAGTTTTATAAGACTAAAAATCTTGAAATGGTTCCATCTGATTGTATTTAAATCGTTTTTTGCTGAACATTTTTAATTGTATCGGTATATTGTTCATGAATACTTTTATTAATGAATTTAACAATAAGTTGATTTCGTTTAAAATTATTAAAAATACATAATACTACTTTTCCTTATTCCTTTTCTTATTATTTTATTTGATCATATTAATAACCAAATAAAATTATATTCAAGATGAAATAATAGTTTCATACAATTTTAGTGCCTATTTGAAATCAAAAGCCATGTTTCTTACTTCTAGTTCTATTTTTTCGAGAACAAACTTCCATGGAAATTTCAGTCACGAAAAAATCAGAAATCAATTTAAATTTTTAGGAATTTTTTTTACACATATTATTTACTTGAATCCAAGGTATGTATTTAATATCGAATTTTTATTGTTAAGGGAATAGTTTCTATTATATTTTTTTTAACCAATTTCTAAGTAAGGATTCCTTATCTAGAATTATGTTTACTAACAAAAATAAACATGGTTTTTCAAATCTAAGTAATTGGCAAAAAATTTCACAGTCTCTATTAAATTTGTGTAAAAAAATTAATAGAGATTTGTCCCTTAATTACTGGTTTGGATTTTTTTTTCAAACAAATTATTTTACCAGAATCTGAATTTTGTGCCTTAATGAAATTTAGTTAAAAGTTTTTGCCATAAAAGCGGAACTGGCTGTGTTATAGACGACCATTTCATGAAATAATCACATAAATTGACAACAAGCAATGTGTAAATATGTGTTTAGTTTACTAAAGCAAATCTATTTTTAAAAAAATCTATAAATGAAAGATCAAATTGAAAAATTTCTCAAAAAATAGAAAATTTTTTAAAACAATTATTTATCATTAAGAAAAAACAAAAAATATCAAAAAAATTATGATAAATTAAACTAAATTGCATTCCTAATTTAAAATTTATTTAAACAATCAACTGATTTGCCCCCGATTTTTATTTGAGCTTATACACACTTTCACTAATCAATTCAATGGTGTGTTTGTACAAGAGTAAAAAACCCACAGGCTGTATTTTTAAATGTCTTTTTTTTCATGATTCGGTGTTTTTTGATAGTCGTATTATTTTTTATCGATAAAAAGACAGGAATGGGCAAATAAAAACATTCAAGTCTTGAACTTTAGTAAACTCATTAAATTTGTCTTAAACTGCCAGATCTTGAATTTGGTTAATGTTATTATGATATTAGTCACACAAGATTTTGAAAATGATTTTCATAGTATTTTTTAACTTATTAAAAACTTGTCTTTTTCATATGTCTAATGGTTTGTAAAGGATTTCCAATTGAATTACTTTTTGAGAATTTCAACTTGTTCCTTCAAGGGAGAAATAAGAAATTTGACAAATCATGTGAACTTTTCAAGTTTTTCAAATAGCCTTGAAAAAATAAAAAATTATTTTGTTCAATTTAGGTATCATTCATCATATTTTCTCTAGAAAACCAAGAAAAAAACATCCCAAAATAAGAAGATGTTACAGAACGAGTTTGTTTTGAGCATTTTTGTGTGTAATATTCAAAATGGAAATCATTTTGTGATAATTATCTGATCAATTTACTTTTTGAAAAGGTTCTTATACTAGCAGAATAGTAGAGGATTTCTTTTAAAATCTCTCCTTTTCACTCAACTCTTAAAACACTTCTTCTTCAGTACTATTTTCGTTTATTGTGTCAAATCCAGAGTCATTGATTCAGACCCAAATAAGAATAAAGATGAATAGAAAATTGTTTTTCAATTCCTAAAAATTAACGAAAATTTTGATATGAAACCGAGAGGTTCCAGCAAACCAAAACCAAGCACAACTGAGCTTTTTAGAAAAATTGAAATTCTTGTATTTGAAATTATTTGTATTTTTTAGAAAAGAAAGATTTCCAAAAGTAACAAAATATATGTGATACCTGTGTAGACTTTTGTCACTTTCTGCCTGACTATTAAAAGAAATATCAAAAACAAAACTTTCATTTTTTTAATTTCTTTTTCTTTATTAGTTTGTTTAACAATTTACCTTCATTAACCCTTTTTTTTTTTTTTTCATCTATTAAAGGATTTTAATTAATTTGTAATTCTACCCCCATTCATAACCAATGTCTTTTGCAAAAAAAAAACTTGAAGAAAAGCACACCAAAATACTCCGATCACTTGTTCGACAAAAAGAGAATAATCACTGTTGTATTTGTAATGAAAGAGGTAATTGTTCAATTCTAATACCTTTTTAATTTCCTATTAAAGGGGTTACACCAACAATTTAATTAATTTTCTATTCATCTTGTTTTTTATATTTTTTTATATTTTTTTATTTTTTAATCCTTTATTATTTTAATTTTTTTGGTTATGGAATAAAATAGGTCCAAATTATGTTTGTTTGAATTTTAACACCTTTGTTTGTACAGTATGCTCTGGTATTCAGTATGATTTGGATTTTTTTTTTTTTTTTATGAGTGAAAATCTGAGCAACCTAACCATTCCGACCAACAATTTTTTTTTCTTTTTTATTTTGTTTTCTTGTCTTTTTTCTAAAAAAAATAAATAAAAAAACAGTCGTTCTTTTAACCATAGGGTTAAAAGTATTACTGTTGCTTCATTTTCAAAAAATGAAATTGCTGCATTACAAGAGGGCGGAAATGATGTTGATAAGGAAACGTATATGGCTAAATTCAAGTCCTCAAGTAATAAATTACCAAAACCAGGTGCGAATAAGCAGATTTCCCAATTTATTGAGATGAAATATGTTCAAAAAAAGTTTGTTATTTTTTTTTTTTTATTTTTTTTCTCCCATTCAAATTTTTTTTTATTTTTTTGCTTTTTTTTTTTATTTATTTTTTTTTTTCTAACTTTTAACACAAGGAACCAAAGTGTTAAATTTTTTTTTTTTTTTTTTTTATTAACAAAGTCGCTTAAAGTCTATAAAACTATTGCAACAAAAAAAATTTTTACACAAAAAAATACTCTTTCCCAAAAAAAATTTTAGGAATTAACTCTTGTAGTGAACTTTTAAAAACATTTTCCTTTTAGTAGAATATTTTTAACATCAAAATTTCTTTACTTTTTATCTGTAAAGAAACACCAATTAACAAAACAATAAACCATGAGTAAAGTAAAGACATTCCAAGATTCTTTTAACAGGGTTTCTAAGATATTTATTCATACATTTAAAAAATCAAAATTTCTTTATTATTAAAAGGGCAACCTCAATAGTTTGCCTTACTCTTTCAAATTCATTTGAGGAATAAAGAAGATAGCTTTCTGGAATTTCAAAAAACATATTTCCAAAAGTTTTTTTACAGCTATTTTAAAAAAGTGTGTCCTAAACATTTTCAAACGTGTTGTTCAAACTGTTTGAATCGCTCGTTTAAAAAGTTTGAGTCACACTTTTTAAAACTGAAAGCACTCACCTTTTTAAAACTAAAAGCACTCACCTTTTTAAAAGGACGTAAGCACTTCAAGAATTATAAATTTCTGTTTTTTTTTTTTTTTCTGTAATCTACAATAGAAATGTTTTAATTATGATCAATTATTATTTTTCATTAGAATTATTATTCTATTTAAGAAACCGAGTTTAATCAAGAAACGAAAACAAAATGATAGTTTATTTGATATTTAACATTCTTTCATACTTTTAATTTTTTCAAATACCAAGATCTATTTTTTTTTTTTTTTTAATTTTTCGGCAATGCAGCACATTTGTACTGACTAAATCTATTCAATGAATAAAAATGGGCAAAAATTTCTATTTTGCTATGAATTGTAAGAAATAAACAATAAAAAAAAATATGACATTCTTTTAAATGTATTAAAGTTGTTTACAATTTGAACATTACAATAATACCTAATTTTTTTAATACTGTTATATTCAAACAAAAAAAAAAACAATTTTATTTCAAAAGTTCACAGAGGAAGCTTAATTCGCCTCATGATTTTTATTATAAAATTATCTTGTGAAGATCTTCTTCGGTATTTTTCATCCACTTTCTGGAAAAAATATTTTGGAACTTGAAATAAAAACTTTCATTTATTAATTGGAAAATGATTGTATTTGATATTCTTTTAATTATTCTTCTTTTTTTTTTATTTTGAAAAAATTTTCTTTTGCTTCAACCAATTTTTTAATAACAAAGTATTCAATTTATTTTCAAAAAATATATATGACTAAGTTTTTTTCATAATGATCAAAAAACAATTTCATTAAAATTTACCAACTATATTATTGAGTATTTAAAAAACAGTTTTTTATCACAGTTTTTGCAAATGATTCTTACACTTTTTTTTTTCTTTTTTCTTTTGTATGTGAAAAAAAACTGAATTTTTAAGTCTAAGGGCAACTAGAGTGTAATTTACACTTCTTCAATAATAAAAAAAAAAAAACTGAATTTTTATTTCCTCAAATATTTTCTTATTTTATTATTTCCTGTAAAACAAATATTAAAATTATTCTTTCTTTTTTTGTTTTTTCTATTTTTTCTTTTTAATTTGGCTTATTAATTTTTAGGTGGTATAAAAAAAGATCAAAATCTAAAACAAGCACAAAAAAACCAAGAAAAAAAAGCGTAACTGGTCAATTTAAATCTTTATCTTTAAAAAAACCACCACAAACAACTAACAAAGAGGAGAAAACACAAATTGGACAACAAGAACAACAACAACAACAACAAGATCAACAACAACAACAGCAGCAGCAGCAACAACAAAATAATAACAATGATCCTTTTGGATTAAACAGTACCTTTAGCAATACAAATCAAAATCAGGGAGGAAAACAAAACCAACAACAAAATCAACAGCAAAATCAACAGCAAAATCAACAACAAAACCAACAGCAAAACCAACAGCAAAATCAACAGCAAAATCAACAACAAACAAATCTCGAAGATATTTTCGGGCTAGGCACATTCAATTCAAACCAAACACAAAATAATACCCAACAACAACCACAGTCAAATTCAAAATTTGATGTTTTAAAAGATCTTGTTTCAGAAAATAATTATCAAAATAATAATACACTTAATAATGTATTTAACAAATTCCAAAGTTTTACAGGACAGAGAGGTGGTGGAAGAGGACAAAATAACCAAGGAGGACAATTTAATCAAGGAGGGCAATTTAACCAAGGAGGACAATACCAACAAAATAACCAAGGAGGGCAATTTAACCAAGGAGGACAATATGGCCAAAATAACCAATATAGACAAGGAGGACAATACAACCAAGGTGGACAATATGGACAAAATAACCAATACGGACAATATGGACAACAGGGGCAATACAACCAAGGAGGACAATTTAACCAAGGAGGACAATATGGACAAAATAACCAAGGGGGGCAATTTAATCAAGGAGGACAATATGGCCAAAATAACCAATATGGACAATATGGACAAAATAACCAAGGAGGGCAATTTAATCAAGGAGGACAATATAGACAAAATAACCAAGGAGGACAATTTAATCAAGGAGGGCAATTTAACCAAGGAGGACAATACCAACAAAATAACCAAGGAGGGCAATTTAATCAAGGAGGACAATATGGCCAAAATAACCAAGGAGGGCAAAACAATCAAACAAAAAATCCATTCCAAAAAAATAATGGAGGAGGAAATAATGGAGGAGGAAATAATGGAGGAGGAAATAATGGAGGGGGAAATAATGGAGGAGGAAATCCTTTTAAAAATCTTGTTATCGATAACTTTGGATCATTAATTTAATAAAATTGCTAAATTTTTTTTTTTTTTTTTTATTACTTCTTTTTCTTTCTTTTAACTGAACAATTATTAGAATTTAATATTTTTTCATCAAAAAAAAACTTAAAACACTCATATATTTCAGACAAAAAGAATATTTATCATATATTATTTAAAATTTTAAAAAATTAATTCTGATCTTTTTCACCTGAAGAATTATTTTTTTTAAATATACCCAACATAAAGGGTTAGCCAAATACAAAATAAAAAAATAATCCAAAAACAACCAATAAAATCCAAATAATATCATTTTTTTTTTCTTTTTGTTTGTCTTTCTTGGTTTGCTTTATTTTTTCAATATTTTTTTTATAAAACCCAAATTTAAACAATTGATCCTTTTTTTACGCTTTGGGTCTCCAAAATAATTTAAAAATAACATATTTAAAAAAACCTTTGTAATCATTTTGAACACATTGCCTGAACATCTATAATCATAGATATGCTTTCATTTAATAACAAAAAAAATATTTGGTAAAAATCACAATAAATAATAAAAGAAAAAAAAAGAGAATAATGTGATCAATTGTCTTTGTCTTTTTTATTGGCTTAATTGCAACATCCAAGAGAAGATTGAGTTTTTTAATTTGTTTTTTGTAAAGTATTGGTTTGGATTATTTATTTAAATTAATTTGTATTTTTTTTTTTATTAATTTAAAATGGTTACTTTAGATTTTTTTTTTTGCAACTGTATAAAAAAGGTTTTAAAATTTGGTTATTCCCAAAATGTCTACTTAAAAACACCATGTATTAAATTTCCATTTTCATAAGTTATAATAAAGGGCTGTATTTATTAATAAACAATAGGATTTTTTATTCTTTATTTCCCTCTTTTAAAATCTTTATCTATTTATTTTCCCAAATATTTATATATTTATATCAATATTACCATCTCGGACATAAAAAAGGAAACATGATATTTAAATGGGAACACAAATAAAAATAAAAAGTAAGATCAATTAATAGAAGAAAAAATAAATGTTAAATAACAAAATGGTGGATTTAACACTAGATAACTTTTTAAATACCATCTTGTAATTTTTTTTTTCTTTGATTGATCAATGATTAAAAATTTGTTGAAAAAATTGACTATTTATGAAATATCCAAAACAAAATTTTCGAATTTCAATTATCAAGGAGTTTCAAATTATTTCGATTCGTTTGTGTGAAAATTATATAATAAGTTATTATTTGGAGTTTATTTGTTTCTTCTATTAATTAATTTCAATTTTTATTTTGAGTAAGGTTACTGATTAAAAACCACATTTAACTTTTTATCCCTATTAAACTCCATTTCTCAAATGGTTACATTGTTTTTTGATATTAATCAAAAAAAATAAAAATAATTAATTTATTGTAATGATAAAAGAAATTTTAAAAAGAAATTTGACAAATTATGAACTCAAACATTATAAAATAAGAAATTTTTTAACTTTTTGTCATTTTTCACCTAAAAAACTTCTTTTCATAACTGAAATTATAAAAAAAAAAACATTTTTTGATCTTTTGATTTTTTTTTAATTAGGTTATTATTCAAAAAAAATGATTTAAATAAATCAATTCCATTGATTTAAAGTTGACTTTTCAACTTATCTAAAACAATCACTGAAACGAAATATTGTTTTTTGAAATTTAAAAAGGATAATTCCATTAAAAAAAAATACAAAAAAAATATTAGATGAAACTTCCATTAGAGTATTTTAGGTTCATTACATATAAACTTTGTTATTGATGAATTATTTATTGATCTAATAACCATAATTTTCTTTTAGATAAAATAAAAAAAAATGATAAAAATTTATAAATGAAAAAAAGAATAATAAGGTCAAGTCAGAATAAATATAATAAATTATAAGAGTAAGAAACCGGGAATATGGAAATTTATTTTTGATTCAAATGTTGTCTTATCAAATATAGATATACTGAACACACCAATTAAATTTAAATCGAGAACAATAAAATACAATTAAAATTATTATCAAAATTTATTCAATTATTAAATTAATTTTAGTAATAAGAAATATATATTCTCCAAACTTATCATTTAACCCAGTTCATATTTAAACACTGGTAAAAACCTTTAATTCGACATAATTAAACAACAATAAAATTGAATTTTTTTGATTTTAAGGAAATTTGATAAACCTTTCCATCACTAATTTCCCAATTTGATTCAATACAAACCCATTTTAGATTTAATCAATATAATAAAAAAGGATTATAGAAAAATAACACAACAATTAATTTATTATTAATTATAGAATATTAATTTTTTTAAATACAATTATTTTGTATTATTTAAATATTTTTAATAATTATATAAGATTCAAGATAAAATTTAACTATTTCATCACAATATCTAGAAAATTGATTTTGTAAAAGAGAGTATTTCGAAATCAAAAATTGAAATAATAACAATCCCTAAAATATGACAAAAAATTATTTCAAGAAAGAAAAAAATGCCCTAAAAAAATCCTTATACATAAAAAATAAATAAAGGTGTAAAAGAGAAAAAAAAATAAAATAGATAAATAAGTAAAAAACAAAGATAATATGATAATTTTTTAAGATATTTAAATCAATCTTAGATAGTGATTTAATAACAAAAACCCTTTGAAAATTCAGAAAATTCGTTAATATTATTCAAATAAATTATAGAGTTTTTTTTTTTTTTTTTTATTTATTTCAATGATTATTTTTTCTTTGTTATTTTATTATTTAAATTATTTTGATTAATTCTTTTCAACTGTTTATATATCTTTTGTATTTTAATCAATTATTACAAGAAATGATCTAAATTTCCTCTCGAAATTTTTAGGTATGTTGATTATATGTCCTTAATAAAATCAAGCACTATTTTTTTCTGATTAATATTTTCGAAATTAAGTTCATAACTTAATTCAATTAACCTCTGTGATAATTTTTTTTAGAATAAAAACACTCTCAACTTTTGAATATCGAAAATATTTTTTGAAATTAGTGTGCACTTTTTTATTTTTTTTTGAAAAATTGGGGCAGAGAAAAGTTTGAAATCAAAGAATAAGTTAATATATTAAATTAGAATGCTTTTCCAGAAAGTTTATCCTTTTAGCTCAAATTTTAATTAATTTTACCATTTAAAACTAAAAAAAACATTTGAGGACCAAATTAGTGCCTTTTGTGAAAAGAAAATTCCCCATAATTTCGAATTTGTTTTAGTAAATGAGTTAAAAAAAGATAGTGAATCTAAAAATATACATAATTTCAACTTTGAATTCAATGATTTTGACAAAAAATGTTTTCAAGATAAATTTAAATTGAAACTTTATTTATTTTTATTTTTTCATTTAGTTTTTTTAATTGTATTAATGGAAAGTATTTGATCAGTTTTTCATTTTTAGTGTTTTTTGGGTCGTAGGGACATATATTACAAATCACAAAAATTCTAGATATTTTAATTAAGATAATATCAAAACCTATTTAAAAATTTAGTAAAGATCAAAATTCGAAGAATCCTCCTGTAAAATTTTAATTATGATATTCTTGTTTTGCTATTTGGTTTGTTCTGATTATTTAAGAATTATATAAGAAAAGCAAAAAGTTTCACAACCTTAATATGAAGGTCAATTTTTTTTTTTTTTTTGATATACCTTTTAAGAATTATTTCTTGACATCAGTTAACTCATTTGTTTTTTTTTTATCACTATTTTTCTTTTTATTAGAAATATTCCAAATTCTTAAATTTTCTAAAACACCTTCATACTTTTATGAAACAGTAGAAAGGATTACCACTAAACAATATACCGCCTTTTAAATATATTTTATATACCTAATCATGAAAGGCACACTATTTTTTTTTAACATTTATTCCCCCCAACACAATTTATCTTATATCAAATTGATCAGAGGTAAGAACATGGTAATATAACACCATTAAAAAATCAGAAAAAAAATATATTAGTATTTCATTTACAAGTGCTTTTTTATATAATATATTATTTCTTATATAACTATAATCTAATAACAATGGAGAAAAAAAGTTTTTGAAAATATATTTATTTCTATCAAAACTAAATATAACATTTTTTTTACATAATTGTTAAATAATTTTTCAATAAAATTTATCAAGTTTTTCCAGATTTTTTTTTTCATTTTTCCAATATTTTTGAATTCTAAATATACTTTTTAAATACCCAAAATATCAACAAGAGACACACCCTTTTCAAGACAATTCACATTTATTATTAAAATGACCGACCTACTTTTTTTATTATGAAAAAAAAAAGCAATTAAGAACTTTTTTTTTTTTGTAATTTTATTTAGTCGGAGTTGCCTTTTTTGGGAAAAAAATTCAAAATACAAAAAAGTATAAAAGGAAAAACACAATTTTAGAGTCTAATTATAATGGTTAAAAATACTTTTCTGAAATGGAAAAAAAAAAAATTTGAAATTTTTATGCGTGCATAATACACAATCAAAAACTAACCCCTTTGTGAAGTATGATCGATCACAAAAAATCAATACTTAAAAAAGAGGACATTTTTAGAAAAAAAATCCGAATACCAACACTCCATTATCAATGAGAATGGTTGTGTATTACAATTTTGAAAACAAATGTGCCAGTTTTGAAGTGTCGTTCTTTGGCTCTTTTTGTGGATCTCGGTGATTTTTTTGTCATTTTTTAAAGGAGTTATTTTTATCTCAAGAATGCTACAAAATTTTTACTTGGTCAAATTTAGAGGGTTACAAAATAACCACAAATTAGATTAAAATCAAATTAAATTGATTGTTTACTTAAAGATAACAATTTGTTTTAAATTGTAGAAACTATACCATTTGTAAATATAAAAAAATAAACTAATTTTTTTTTACAAATTTGATTTTTTGTGAAATTAGGAACTCTTTTAAACTTTTTTTTCTTTGATGAATTTTTTATCAAAGATGATCCAATGGAATTTTTTTTTTGTTATTTATCATTCAGATTATTGACGAGTACTCTTTTAAACTTTTTTTATTAATCAATTTTTTTGACAATTAGATCCTCTAAATTTTTTTTTGTTTTTTGAATTTTTTTTGAATTTTATGGGAACTTTTAAACTTTTTTTTTGAATGGATATTTTGGGTTTGAGATTTCTTTTAAACTTATTTTTTAGATAAAATTTTTGCTAATGAGACTCCTCTGTTGATTTTTTTTTTTGTTATTTGAATTTTGTCAATCAAGAGAAGGACAATTTTACAACACCCTTTTTGGTTTCAAGCCACTCTCTGAATATGGAGCAAATTTAGGGTAAATATAACTATCCACTTAAATTTTTTTCCAAAAACTCTGAAATATAACATCAAATCAGAAAAAATCAACGAAAAGATATTTTCAAGGACTGAAATTTTTAAAAAAATAAAAACAATTTAATAATTAAATTTTGTGAAAAATAAATGCCAAAATGTAAAAAGGCACCCCCCCATTATTTTTAAATAAATCAATTTTACTATCACAACTAAATCTTGATGTCTTGTAAAAGGCTAATTGTATTTTGAATGAAATAAAAACGCAAAAAAATAATCTCTAAAATTTCTTTATTTTGTTGAAAAATTATTATTAGATAATTCATTGCTGAAAAATAAGAAAATTAATCAAAAAATTAACCAACGTAATCTTAAAGCAATAAAAAACATAAAAAAAAAAAAAAACATAAAAATAAACAAAAATTTTAAAGAATTTTTAATTCTGAACCAGCTGTGATTTTTTATAATTGATTTTGGCCCCGAAAAGAATTTACGATATGATATAAAATTAGACAATTTTCTTGTATTTGGAAATCATTTTGGAATTCGATTTGCAATTTTTCCAATTTTTTAAATAATTTTTCTATTATTTGATTTAATTCTTCCATTGGTGATATATTTAAAAAGCAATTGGTCAACCAATTTAATTTAATTTTTGTTTGGTATCTTAAATTTGTTGATAGGGACTGTATTAAAAAAACGATATTTTCGATTTTGAAATCATTAATATTATCCAAAAGATAAGAAGAATCAATTTTAGAGCAAATCCAAATAGCCAAATCCAATTTTTTTAATTTAAAAACCGTTTCAAATGCCTGTTGATATTGCTTCCCACTTAAAAATTCTTCAATCATTTCCTTTTCCCTTTGGAAACCGGTCTTTCGTATTTGCTGTGTTTTTAAATTCATTTGTATTTCATGATTGATTTCCTCAGAGGTGCTGACTATTTTGTTTAAAGATTTTGTTGTTGTTTCCGAAAGTTGATTATTAATGATTTCCATTGTATTTAAATTTTGTTGATTATATTCCATTTGCTTTTTAAGCTTGGGCTTTAATGTTTCTACAATTTCATTTGATGCCTGGGTAAATTTGCTTTTCAGAATGGATTGATAATTGTCTTTAAATAACTTTAAGGTATACCTTTCAATTAATTGCTCCATTTCCTTGGTTATTTGAGTCCCAAAAATGGATTGCAATTCATAACTTAATTCATTATTTTTATTTCCCTTTTTCTGTTTTTTTGAAATTAAATGATCAATTATCAAATCACTTACAACAGATAAAAGTCCATCAATGGATTGCCCCTCATTTAAATACTGTTTATTGATTTTTTCCTCTAAATTATTTTGCTTTATTGATTCAATTATGATACCCTGTAATTTATCAAATAGTTCTTGTTCTGGATCGCATTTTAACGAATTCTTAAACTTTCTAAATTTCTTTCTCGCAGATTGTGGTTTTTTAATTAAACTAAGTTTGCTTTTTTGCTGGTGTTCTAATCCATCGACTAAATTTATTAAATTATCAAATAATCTTGACTGAACTGTAAAAATATGCTCGGTTAGAGATTGAAATAATTCTTTATAATCTTCGCCAGTCAAGGAAATGTCTTCATTAGATTTTAGGAAATCATTGAATAGTTTCTCATCCTCACCAACCTCCTTTGAATTATAATCGTCATCGTCATTTTTTACTTTATTCACATTTTCTTCTTTCTTCTTTCCATTTCCCTTGCCACCCGTTTTTGTTTTCTTTTGTGTTTCTTCCACGAAATTATCATTTGCTTTTCTATTTTTTTTATGATTATTTTCTTCTAAATATTGGATTTCCGTTTCTTTTATATTCTTGTTTTCCTTCTTGTTCCCATTCTTATTTTTCTTCTTGTCACCATTCTTGTTTTTCTTCTCGCTCCTCTTTTGTATTGTTTTATTTTTCACGTTAGAAAAATCATTTTCCCCTCCATTTTGAAACTGATTAGGTAGAGATTCAGAAATATCCAAAAATTGGCCATTATTATCATTTTGAAAATCATCCTGAAATAAGATTTTTGCAGATTTTTTACCAACTTTTTCCTTTTTGTCTTTTAATTGAGTTTTTTCATTTTCTTCATTATCTTTGAGATACATAAACTCAAAATTTCTATAAATTATTATAATAATTAATTAATACAATTATTCAGAAGATCAAATTTAATTTTGTTATATTTTTGTTTTGTTTAGATTTTTTAAATCTCCTTTTTTTAATTTGAATAAAATTTGCAAAAGATTTCTTAAAATTTTTTATGGTCTCTATCTAAGGGAGTATGTTACATTTTATAACTTGTGAGTGCCTTAGTTTATTTGAAAATTAATCATTAAAATCATTCACTTGTACAAAGTACACTGTAATTGTTAATAAAAAGAGGGGAGTTGGAATGTATTCTAGTATAATATATTTTACATATCAGTTCAAAAATGGAAACCAAAAAAAATGAAAAATTTGATCAACAAAAAATAATAAAAAATCACACCTTACAAGCTCTTATGTAAACTCTGTTTCAGTCAAAGGGGCCCAACGTTTTTTTCAAATATCAATTATTTTATATAATTGACCTTTGAAGAACAAATAAGAAATAAACAGAATAATACACATCAAAGAATTGTTGATATATGTCTAAAAGAAAAATAATTAATCAATAAATTTTCTTAAAAATTGAAAAACTCAAATTCTTAGGGCCCTATTGAGAAAAACAACGATGTTCGTTTTGAACTTCTACTAGTATTTGAATAATAAATATGAAACATTTTTCACTTCATTTTCCATACTTTTCTTTTAGAAATCAAGCCCCAAAACGAAGTTTGTTGGTATTTGTGGTCACTATTTGAAAAAGGAAATGAAAATGAAGTGAAAATTTTTCACATTTATTAATCAAATATCAAGATCAAATATCGAATAGAATTGCAATCGAAATCAATATGATTTCTCAACAATCTTTACATGGTTTCAATAACCTTCGAATAACACATTTTTACCAAGTGACTGTTGATCTTGCAATAAAAAAAAATTTTGCAACTGAATGACGTTTTTAAAAAAAAATCGAAAAAAAAAAACAAAAATGTGTAGAAATGTGAAAAAATGATATTTATTTTGAAAATTTCCAAAATAAAATTTTTCTTTTAATATCTAGGCAAACCCTTTAAACACATGTATTATACCCATTACAACTGGACCCCTTTGACTGAAAAATAGTTTATTAATATTTGATACAATTACTTCTTCTTTACTGGGTTTTATTGTTAATTCTTCATGTTAAAATCTTTTGTTATTTTGTAAATTTTTGAAGAAACAAATTACTTTTTATTATTTCGAAAGAAATTTCCAAAATGAATTTTAATTCCAATTTTTATTTAATCCGTCTAATTAGAGTTGGTTAAAGAAAATAGGATATTTTTTAAATTCTTCTCCAGAAAAATGAATTATGGAAGTGTGTTTGTTTGATTTTAAAAAAATTAATTTTCCGTATCAATTTTATCAACCCCAGAAATAATTCTGAATTTTGCTTTGAATTATTTTGACCACATTTTCTTTTTCTTTGGGGTTGAATCTTTTGTAATAGTTTTTGGATTCCGATAATTCAATTCCTTTACTTTATTTTATTCTTTGGAATAATATTCTTTGTTTTGGTTTATTTTGATAAAAATATTAGAAATTAGAATTTTGAAAATAAATTTGTAAAAAAAAGTGTTTTGTTAAAAAACAACAAGAAATAGTAACGGGGATGGGCCATTCAAAACAATTTCTTTGTTTATACTTTAATCCAAATTTTGAAGATAAAAAAGAAAAAAATATTATAAAATATACTTTGAACTTTTTTTCATTCTTGATTTCAACAAGTTTATTCTAAAAAGGTGATCTATCTTTTTTGGTTATAATATAGAAAAGATTTGTTTCAAAAACACACCTTCTTAAGTAAATTTAATGGTTTTACTCTTTGAATAATTTAAATGGACCTATCCGAACACATTTCACAATTCAAAACCCTAATTTAATAAAACAATAATTTAATAAAACCAAAAAGTTTTGAAAAAAAAAAATTTAAAAAAAATCAAAATAACTGTAATTTATTCTCCATTTTTGTATGAAAAATTTGGTTATTTATAAAAAATATTTGATTTGAAATAAAATAAATTACACAATCAACAATTTTCATAATATTCACAATTAAAAATTTTGTCAGGGATTATTTTCATGTCCTGTATTTTTTTCACTACTATAATTCGAAATTATTATTATACCTTTAATCAACTATTTCAAATTTCTGGATCAAGACGATTGTTATTTTAGTTACCATTTCGGAAAAAAATTGTCAAATTGATTTTTAATTGTAAAATCGTTTTTAATTGTAAAATGGTAGTGAAAAGGAGGTTTTTTTCTCATATTATTCTTCTTATTTTTCCGCTGATCAATAAAGATATTCTAAATTGAAATTGTTCAAACTGAATTAATACCATACCACTAAACTCTTAAGTCCAATTTCATACGAATAGAAAAATAATAGCAACAAATAATTCAAAAAAAGTCAATTTTGCTAATGTTTACAATTAAACCTCAAATTTTGAAAAATGAATATGCTTTAATTTTTGTTTAGTGTGATGTTTTGAATTATATTATGATTCCAATAACCAACCTAATTTTTGGACTTGGGTTTTGTTTTAAAATGAAGGAAAAAAATATATTAAAATAATATTTAAAAATAAGAACATTTATTACTACTTTATAATAAAAACCGATTTTACAATTTTTTTTTCTCTTTGACAATTTTTTTCCTGAATAATTATCCCAAAAATCGAAAAAACTCTATTTTTTTTTAACACCATTATTTAACTTTGTATCGTAAAATTACTTCACACAAAACATATTTTTTCTTACAAAAAAGTGTCTGTTCACATTTAAAATAATGCTATTTTAAAATACAAAATCATTTTCTAGTCAAAGGGGAACAATTGTAGGGAGTAAAAATTACATTCCTCGAAAGGGTTTGAATAGATATTAGAAGAATAAATTTATTTTGGAAATTTCAATCTTGGAATCATTTTCTCATTTTTGTTTTTTTTGTTTATTTTTTTTTATAAAAACGTAATTCATACGCAAATTTTTTTTTTATTGCAAGATCAATAGTCACTTGATAAAAACGTGTTATTCTAAGGTTACTGAAACAGTGAAAATGATTGTAGAGAAATAATATTTATTTCTATTAGAGAATTTTATTTTGATCAACAATTGAAGATCCAAATGAACACTGTTGTTTTTCTCAATTTGGGCACTAAGAATTTGAGTTTTTCAATTTTTAAAGAAAATCTATTGATTTTTTAGTTTTATTTCAGACGAGTACCAACTATTCTTGAATGTGTATTATTCCGCTTATTTTTTATTTGTTCTTCAAAGGTCAATTATATAAAAAATAATTGATATTTGAAAAAAATGTTGGTACACCTTTGACTGGAACAAGGTTTATTTATTGAAAAATAAATTAAACAAATTTTTCATTCAGCTTTCCAAAAAATTGTTTCAAAGATCCCTGCAAAATTTAAAACTCTTTAAGAACATAAATTTGTGTTATATTTTGAACACCCGCTTTTAGAAGTGGTGCTCTTTGAGGGTTTCTGTTAATTCTTGGAATTTTGCTTATTTTTTTTGTTAGCAAAGCCATATGAAAATTTTGTTCAATTTATTTTTCATTTAAGCAATAAGTTGACTTCTTTTACCACTTAACAGAGGTTGAATTTTTTAAAAATATCTTTTAATTATATTAATCTACAAACCATACCATGTATTTTGAAATTTCAAGGTTTTAGTGGAGATTAATTAATGTAAAAAAAAAAACTAAAAACTAAAAAGAATTCAAACAAGTTTCTTTTTGTTTAGTAAAAAAGAAAACACAGGAAAAGATTCTTACTTTGTTTCCTCACCAGAAGGGTAATTTTTTTTTTTCATTGGGTTTATTGGTTGTTTAAAAATATGAGACATAACGGTTTGTTTTGTTGAATACTCTAAAGTTATTGGATCTTTTTGTGTTGACGGGATTGACAAAAGTGTGCTTTTTTTGGAATTGTTTGTCTTTGGTGATCCAACACAAAAGGATTTGTAAAGAAAGGAAAGAAAAAAAGAAAATTGAAAAGAAGGAACGTTTACGAAAATAAAAAAAAATTAAAAAGAGAAATTTAATAAATACTTTTTCATATGTTGTGGTTTGTTTGATGCTCTCTGAATTTTTTGGATATTTAAAGATTAATTTGAATAGTTGAAAAAAAAAAAAAAATAATTGGTTTTGTTTTGGAAATCAAAAACTTTTATGTTTTTTTCTTGTTATTTTTTTTTTTGTTTTTTTTTATTTGATAGGAGTTACCCTTTTTGGTTGTTTAAGAAAAGAAAATAGAAAACATATTTTAATGAATATTAATAATTTTAAAACCATAAGAAATCATAAGAAAGAAAATTACTTCACTTGACTTGGACATTAAGAATAAAAAAAAAAAAACTTTTTAGAAAAAATGAATTTTAGACATAAAATATCAAGTTATTACGGAGAGTCATATTAGTTTGATAAAGAACAATCTATAAAGACACTGAGAATTACATTGACTTAAAATCATTCTAATAATATATTTTGATGAAATAGAGAAAGATCTTTTTGATGATTGTGTATTCTTGTTTTCTGTTTGAAATATTTTTTTTTAATGTTTTCATCCAAAGAAAGATTCAAGAATTGAACATGATTGAATAATTTCGAATGGAAACATTACATCAAATCTGTTTTGAGAATATAAAAAGTAGTGTTATTCAACCTGAAGTTTGGGTTACAAATCATTAACAATTTTTTATTTCTTGAGATTGTTAGTTTTTTTTTCCTAAACAACAACTGTTACGTTTTAAGCTTTTTGGTTAATGTTGAATCTTTTATGTTTATGTGCATTACTAAACCTGACAATTCTTTCTATAAGTCTTCAACAATAATTAGAGTCAAACTTTTACCATCAAAGAGAAAAATTTGGGAAAACAGATCTCACAAATCTCGTTTTTTTTTTTTTTTCCTCATTGTTTCCTTTCTTTTCAAAATTTGTTAATTTAACCCTATTCAAGGGCTTCTAAATAAAACTGTTTCTTGTGTTAATTTTGAGATCAACTGTGATTAATTCCAACAAGTAATTCTCGTAAGGGAATAAGTACATTTTTCAAATTTTGAGTGCCATCATTTATGTGAAACTGAATAATTCAAATCCTTTCTTTAGCCAAATATATTGGTACTTTAGATATAAATTGGGAAGTGGGAGATATGCTAGTAAAATATATTTTCATACTTGTGAAAAATGGAATTCAAAAAAATGAAAAAATTGAGCTTGCAAAAATTAATACAAATCATTTATTTCAAGCTCTTATCTGTAATATTTGATACAATTCCTTATTCTTTATTTAGATTTGTTATTAATTGTTCCTGAAAATACTTTTATTTTTTAAATTTTTGAGAAACAAATTACTTTTTATATCAAAAGAATATCCAAAATGAACTTTAAAATTCCCATTTTCAGTTGGTTCATCTAATTCTTTATTGGGTTCAGAAAATCGGTTATTTTTTTGAATACTTCTTGAGAATAAGGGTTTATTAGACAAATTCGTTTGATTTTATAATTATTTATTTTCCATTAATTTTGAAAACTAAAAATAATTCTAGTTGGATTGAAATTTCTTCTAAATTTTTCTTTTATTTTGGGTTGAATCTTGTATAACTGTTTTTTAATTCCTGGAATTCAACCCCTTTATTTTAATATTTGAAATAATATTCTTTATTTGGGTTTTGTTTGATAAAAATATTTGAAAAAAGAATATTGAAAGCAAATATGTTAAAAAATGTCTTTTATAATACTAATTAATAGTAATGGGGTGAGTAATCCAAGGTTATAAATTTGTTAAGATTTATAAAAATTAAGAAGATAAAGTAAAAAAAATCTTCAAAAAATAGGCTTTTATCAATTATTTTTTTTTTCATTTTTGATTTCAACAAATTTATATGTGAACGGTGATCTTTTGTGTTTGGTCTTCAAAAAGAAAATATTTGCTTAAAATACAGACCTTTTCTGGTCTTCTTTTTTTTTGGTTTATTTTTTTTATTAATTTTGCTCATTCATATAAACATATTACTTGATCCAAAAACTAATTTAATAAAACTCAAAAATTTAATTAAAAAAAAATGTTCAAAAAAAATAGAAAAATTAACGATTCAACCCTGAATTACTTTGGTTCGTTTTCAATTCACAAAGAGCAGTGAATGATGTTTTGGTTTCAAAGTTTCAATATCTGGTGGCACTCAAAAAATATTTTTCTTAGTAATGTTTTTACACAATTAAAAATTTTCAAAATTGTAAAATGTACTTACTTGCTGAAATAAATTTAAAGAAGTGTTTAACTAAAAGAGGAAAAAACCAACTTTTCTTTTTAACATTAAAGATTTTCATCTTAAAATCAATATTCCCAATTAGTTTAAAATTAATATACTTTTGAAAAGAAAATGAAAAAAAAAAAAAAAGGAATGAAAAATTTAATCTTATATTATCAAAATTGAAATATTGATTCAATTTATTAATGAAAAAACAAAAAAAAAAAAAAAAAAACTAGAATAGAATTACAAATTATTAAAAATTTAACAAATTTAAAATAAAGAAGAATATTAATACTGATTGAATAATATGTATGTATATATGTATGTGTGTGTGTGTGTTGGATGATTTATTAGTATGTGTTTATGTGTTAGTCCATTTCTGGAAAACATCGTTAAAAATTTTATAAAAATAGCTAAATCATATTATAAACTCTTAATTTTGGTCATTTGTTTGTAATTTTTTCAACTCATCAACAAAAAAAGAAAAATTTGATTGATCTAAAATATTTTTCTGCAGTGGTTTTTGGTTTAGTTGTGTATTAAAAAGATTTTTCTGAAAACTGTTTTGTTGTTTTTTATTGTTGCTGTTTTTTTTAGTATAATTATTTCTCTTGTTGCTCTGGAAATTACCATTTTCATGACTTTTTTTATAAAGAAAAGACTGATCGGAATATCTTCTTTTTTTCTTTTTTTTTGGAGAATTATTATTGGAAATGTTTTGATTTGATTGTAGACGATAATTTTGATTTTTCTCAAGAAACAAACTTTTTGATGAATTATTTGTGTTTCTTGATCGAAAATGATTTTGTGTTTGGTTTTTCTTTTTTTTCAAATAATAATTGTTCTGATATTTTGAAGACAGAAATTGCTGCTGTTGTTGTTGTCTGTGTAGTTGTTGTTGAGACAAATTAACACATTTCTTTATTCGTACTAATTCTTCATTTATTTGTTTCCTTAATTGAGTTTCTTTATTAATTTCAATTACCAATTGATCAACTTGATACTGGAGTGTTTCAATGTCTCTTTTGAGTTCCATGTTTTCAAATTGATAGTCTTGATAACTAATTTCATTTTCTTCTTTAAACGAAAAGAGCTCACCTTCAAATTCTTGAGATTGTTGGAATTCATTACTAAGAAATGAAATTGATAAAATGTGTTGAAGGGAATAACCGAAAAATGAAAAAAGATCAAAATTTTTGTTATTTTTAAAAGTCAAAAAAGAAAATAAATTTTAAAAAAAAACAAATTTAAAAATAATTACCTTTCTTTGAAACCAATAAATCGAATTTTCCATTTTTTGAGAGTTACACAACACAGAAAGGATCAAGAAAAAATTGAAAAAAGAAGATAAGAGGCAAATAAGAATTTTACATTTAAAAAAAAATAAGTAAATGAAAAAGAAGAAGCAAATATGAATATTAAATTAATGGTTACGAGAAGAAGTCAGCGATTGTCTTATATTTGTTGGAGAAAAAGAACGGTTCTGATCGATTTGTGAAATTGAGTTCTCATTGTAATTCCTTTCCGAAAAGAAATCCTTTATTGTAGATTGATCAGAATATCCAAGCAACATTGAAGAAAATTGTTCCATTCGAAGCAAATCGGAATTAGTTAATGACTGGTTTTGATCGCGTTGACTCATGTGTATGAGAGCCTGTTTTAGTAAGGTTTTAAATCCGAATTATAAAAAAAAATTTTCTTTCGCTTAAAAGGAAAAAAATGAAAATAACAAGGATTTCACACAAAAAACTGGTGAGATGAAGGATGTTGTAATAAATTTCAACCCATTTTTACAATTGGTTTTGGTAGAAATTTTTGTTTACTCAATGCTGTTTAAATTAGTTGGGGTAGATAAAGTTGGTGAATTATTATTTCAAGTATTCTACATATTTTATAAGAGAAGATTTTAAGTGCAATGTGTTAAGCAATAAAAATGATTGAAAACAATGTCAATTAAAGGAAAGTCAAAATATTTCAATTTTTACGTTTTTTTGGAGGATTATTAAAATACATACATTTCTTTATCTAACAATTTTCGATATTTTCAGATAAAACAAGGCAAATTGAAAATTCAGTTTGTTTTGACCTTTACCCATACATCTATTTAGTTTATTTTAAAGTTTATTGGTACACTTACAGTAGACTATCCTGTGTGAAAATGAATTTGGATAGACGATATTATCATGAACTTGTGAAATTCGGAGATTAGAGAATAAATGTTCGTTTTTGCTATCAAGAATTTTGAATTTTAGTATTTAGAAAGGAACCAAAGCGGTGGTACTTTTTACAAAAAGTTTTCTGATATAATTACTCAAATATTTGAAAAAAATTATTTATCTTTTTTATTTGTGATTTAAATCTAGATTTTTTTGTATTTTAATCTAAAAATTTTATTTTAAATAAAACTAAATGAAAAAAATTTTTTAGCTAACTTCAAAAATGATCAATAACGTTTCAATTTTACATTCCATTGGATCATAGAATTGAAAACAAGAGTTAAAAATCCTTTTTGAAATCAACTTGATCCAATTTATATCTTATATCCAAACATTTCTATAGAATAAACTATATATTGCCTATTATCAAAATGGCGATAAACTTTATAAATAATAATTATTTTTTAACACTGAACTTTGAAGAAAAAATATGATTGAAGAAGAATAATATATATCAAAAAATAGTTGGTATCCTTAAGAAATGAATTTGATCAATCTCAATATATTCTTGAAAATTCGAAAAAATAAAAATTCTTAGTTACATCAAGAGTTAAAAAAAACAATTTTCATTTTGATCTCCAATTGAAGATCTAAATAAAATTCAAATGTAAATCATTATGATTTCTCTACAATCCTTTCCAATGTTTCAGTGACCATAGAGTAAAATATTTTTACCAAGTGACTATCGATCTTGTGATAAAAAAAAAACTTGTAAATGGTTTAGGTCTCAAAAAACTTGAAAAATAAAAATGAAAAATGTAAAAAAACATTTTCAATTTTTAAATGTTTAAAATTGATTTTTTGGTGGAATATCTATTCAAACTTTTATATACACACAATTGACACTCTACAATCACATAAATTTAGTTGATAAATTGTTTATATAGTGTAACTTATTTAAATTATCTACAAGCTTATTAGGTGATGTTTTTATGTTTGTGTAAACACTATAGAACGTAATACCATTATTTTCTAATTAAAAAATAATATTATTAGTATGCATTCCATAATATTTTTCTAAATGTTAAAAAATACTTTTTTAGACCTTTAATTAAACTTCCTTCTTGAACTATAAGAAAATTTACTTACTATGCTAATTTGATTGTTACAGTAATAATTAATATACTTTTTGGAAATTGAAATAAAAATTTTCATTTATTAATTAGAAAATAACAGTCGTGCATTTCATAAGTATATCTATAAAGGAATGTATATATAGAGACTTGAAACAACTCTAATTTCTAACAATATAACTCTATATAAGGAATTGGTATTGATATCCAGTGTTTTTATATTCTAACCTAACAACATAAAATTCTAAAAATAAAAAAGAAAATATAAGTTGATTGATTTGACACAAAAAAACAAAAATGGAAATAAGAAAAAAAGATCGAATTAAAATACCTTGTTGTGGTTTTTAATAGTTTTAAATTAAATTTTCTTTTGGAATTTCTTTAAACAAATATCCGAGTTAAAATATATAATAATAAATCATCTTTTCCCTTCATGTAAGTTTTGTTTCGGTGTATATAAAATGAAAAATTGCTCAACAAAATAAGAGTAAATCCTTAATCTAAACAGATAAAATTTTACTTTCAGATTCCATCATATAAATTTATATAAAAAAGAAAATTCAATTGTTAAGAATCGAAGTTCGGAATATTGGACTGTAAAGTTAAAAAATCTAAAATTTAAAGTATATTTGAATGAACTGTAGATTAAATGACAAATAATTTCAAATTTGAACGATAAAACATTTTTCCAAATTACGGTTTACTTTTACAAGATACTTTATTATAACTTAACAAGATCTCATTACACATCATTCTTTCAGGTAAAGAACTATACTTCAGTGTATTAAAAGGGTATAGATTGACAGTCAAATATAAATAATTCTTACGAGGTTATTTGCCTTTTTTAGATATTTAATTGACAACTTATTTGTAAAAGGGTAAAAATAAACATGATAAACAAAAATTTTTATAAATTATCAAGATTTCAATTATTTTTTCCATAAGAATTCATTTTTTAATAATTATTTTAGAGTAAAAAATATGATGATTTTTTTAATTATTAATTTTTTTTCTTGCTAAAAAAACGAAACTTTTCCCAATCATTTCTATTTATGAAATCTCACATTTAATAATTTTGTTATTGTTTTTATGTACAAAAAAAATTGAAAATTTAATCTAATTAAAAAAAAAATAAAACCAATGCAGTCATTTCTTCTATCAAGACATAAAAATTGACACCATATTGAAAATACAAAAAATATCAAATTAAGGTTAGAAATTCGGATTCAAATATAATAATTTGTGTAAAAATAATTCCAAAAAGTTGTGCCTTAATTTGGGATTTTTTGTTTATTGAATTTTGTTGATAGTTTATGTCTTAAAAGTTAAGTAGCTTCAATGAATACTTGAAGACATACTAAATTGATAAAAATTTTTTTTTTCAATGATTTGTTAATTTTATTGAATTTTCTAAAAATAAATAAAAACCTTACAGTCAGTTCCACTTTTAAGGCACAAACTTTCAACGAAATGTAAGGGACAATAAAAATCTCAAATTAAGGTACAAAATTTAGATTCTAGTAAAATAAATTGTAAAAATGAAAATTTCCAAATTTTGTGCCTTAATTTGGGATTTTTTTGTTCCTTAAATTTCTTTTTAATGTTTGTGCCTTAAAAGTGGAACTGACTGTATTTTTATTTATTCAGAGGATAAATGATTAAATATTATTTATAAAAAACATGTGATAACCTGCTAATAATATAATATTGAGCAAAAATTTTATATATAACTTGAAAATAACAACATTAAAGTAATGCGTAAAATTAATAGGGTTTAAAATTCATGATATTATTAAATTAAAAAACGAAATTATAAAACCAAATAAATATCATACAAATGAAAATAAATTATTACAATTATCAAATCAAATTTAATCAACAAAATGTTCACTGAATTTGATTTTAGTGTGTTCTTAATGAACAATAACTTCATTTTTTTTAATAATTAATTTTTCTCCATTCTTTTTAAATTGTTTTTCTTTTCTTATAAACCTTGTAAAAAGTTTTATGTCTATTTTTTATTTTTTGTTTTTAACATTAAAAAAAGATCATTAGGTTCTATGGTTATAGTTTTCATTATTTATACTTGTGTAATATATAAGCCAAATTTCAAAATTATGGGCAAACTTTTTTCTTATTTTTTTTTTTTTTCATTTTTCTTTCATAAAAACACAATGATTATACAAAATTTTTATTTATTAATCTATATTTGCTATTTTCTCTAAAAAATTTAGTAAAATACTTTATTATTCAAAAAAAAAAAAAAAACAATTAAATTAATTGTTTTCTAATGAAAATTCTGTCCCTATTTTTTTATTTAAGCTTATGATTTTATAATTAAATTTCTTTTCTAGATTTTAATTCAAAGAATATTTAAAGTATTATTGAAACTTCTTCAAAATATAGTAATAATATTATTTTATTTTTACAATTAATAATTATATAATAATTTTAAATGTTTAAAATATTTAAAAAATAAGTAATAAAGTTAAAAATAATTATTATTTGATCTTGAGGTTATTGGAAATTCCCTAGAATAATTAAGGGTGTGTTTGAATGATTATTTATAAATGATTATCTTGATAGATACTTCAATATTTTTTAAATGATTTTTTCAAGTTTTTTTAAAACAATATATTTATAATATAGTAATTTAATGAATGTTAGTTTTCTCATTTTTCATCAACAAAAAAAAAAAAGAATTGTTAGGAAAATTTTTAAGTAGGAAAACATTTTTTAAAAGTTCAAAATATAAAATGTATTTTTTTTTTTTCAAAATCAAAGATAGTTTTATATCGGGTGAATACCAATATATAATGAATAATCTCATTTTTTCTGAAATTGATTGAAATTTTAGAGATAAATTTTTTACTTAGAATTTCAATAATTTTTTATATAAATTATTTTTAAATTTCCTTTGGTTGTTGTTGATGAAATTTAATAAAATTTCTTAAAAAATCCAAATATATAAACTAGATTTCAAAATTTTGACTCGCTTTATATTGTTAATGGAAGTTGTTTTGAGGGTTTTATTCAAGTATTCATCTCCAAAATTTTCTTTCAATTTTCTGGATAAGAATCATTTTTTCTACTTTGGCAAAATTTAATTTTTTTTTTTTTCAAATATTGTTTTTGTTTTTGTTTTTCTGCAACTTTTTTATTTTTTTTTTCTTTTTTTTTTTTTTTTTTTGCAAAAGATCATGTGAAAAAAAAATCTCAAAAAGGACAATAAACCTAACAAAATTGAGACTATGTAATATATTTTTAAAATGATTTTAATTATTCATAAAAAATCTTGTTGTTCACTTTTTTAGGTGAAAGTTGAGTCATAAAAAAATTGGTAAGGCTCATTTCAAAAATTGTTACTCACTTTTTGTTATTTTTTGGTTCTATTTTTTTTTTAATTTTTAAAATATCTGGTTTTTATATATTTAGAAAAATTTAAAAGCGAATTACTAACCAGATTATAACAATTGATTGTTCTTGAATACTAAAGGATAATTTTTGTTTTTTTCAATTTATTATTTCAGGTGAGTTACACTTTTCGAAATGGTGTTTACTATTTAAATTATTAAATGATTATTTCAATCGAATTCCCTACAAATATTCACTTCAATTCTTAAAAAATATTCAGTATATTTTTTTACCTTTTCAAATCCCCCAAATACAATTAGAGAGTTAAAATAAATTAACATTCTTGAACAAGTCTTCAAATCATAATGTTTTAAAGTCGATACTTTTATTTTTTCAAAAAAAAAAAATTATTTCATATTGATTATTATTAAAATCGATAATAATCATTTATTGTTATTGGCGCTTTTTAGAATTTTTCTCAATTGGTTTATGAAAACAAAACAATCGGGATTTTGATTTTTTTACTTTTGATTTTTTTGATTCTTGTTTTTTAAAAGTTGGATGAGCAGTTTGATTCAGTTATTTTTTAACGAATAGTATACCAAAAACACAAATTTCATCATAGATATGTAATCAATCGAAACAATTTTTTTTTTTTTTTTTTAATAATTTTTATTTAAGTCTTGATATAAAAAAAATTAAAAAAAATTAAAAAAAATACTAACTTTTCAATATGACCAATTTTTTTGATAATAAACTCGAAATTTATACTTTTCTATCTTTAAATAATGTGAAAAAAAGGAAAAACGATAAAATTAACAACAAAAAATCTATTATTACCCCTAATTTCTATAAAATCTTACAGTCCAAGGAAAAAAAAAAAACAAAAATCCAAAAAATGTTTAAAATTACTTATCCCAAAAAATGAAATTCATATAAATAAACTAGATTTAAAATCCTAAATTGTTTAAATTTTGTACTGGGTATTTCCTTATTCATTTGGGGAAACAGAGTGGATCTTTTATTTAGTTAATTAACAATTCAAAGTAAAAAAATGTATATAAATGATTTATTCAAATAATACAGAAGTGAATTATTTAATATTTTAACACTATCAATTTTTTAAAGAACTAATCTACATTTTGAGAAAAATTCCAGAAAGGCATATTTTAGCTTTGAAGTATTTAGATTGATGACTCAGTCTTTATATTTATCTTGAAAAGCAGGGTTTTTTTATCAAAATTTCTTGGGTTTTTATTCTAATATACAGAGTTCAAAATATTGCCCGCCCAAAGACTATTATCAGTGTTTCAAAATATAAACCCTGCTTTTTCTTCTTGTTGTTCCAAGGCAACATAGAATCGACTACCTAATAGTATACCTAAGTTCGAATCAATTTTGGAAGTAATGGTCTATTTATTTTCTTTAAAATTTAAATTATTCTTGCAAATAGATGAAAATTTTTCAGAATATTTGAAAATTTTTCAAAATTTTTTTGCTTTTTGAGATAAAAATTCTCTTGAAAAATTTACTCTATTTTTTAAGATAAATTTTGTAATTTGATCCTTTATTTTGAGGGTTCCTTTTTAATTAAAGAACTTTAAGACACCAATACGATATTTAATTAGGGTTTATTGTTGGTTTCTTTGGTTGGTTAATGTATAGGTCTTCGATAACAAAATAACACACTTTCTATTTTGAAACATGGATTAAATTTTTTTACAAGCTTAATTTTGACTACAGTAAGGATTATTTTCTTGCTATCAGATCAAAATCGTACTACTTTTACAAATAGAATTTATAGTGGGATTTTATATCATAAGGCACCAGTACTATTTTACTTTCAATCTCAATCAACTTGTTTTTTTCAATTTTTCCTTTAATCCTCCCTTCATTTCTAGGGTTTAACTTACTAAAACAATAGGCAATTTATCGAACGAAGAGTCAAATTAATACTTGTTTAAGAACTACTTGAAGAATCTTTGGCATATTCAAAGAAATATTAAATATTTTTCATTTTTTTTTAGGTGATTTTTTCTTCAAAAAAGCAAACCGATTCTTCAATCAAAAATAAACAAAAAAATCTTTATTCAAATGGAATACTTAACAAGAATTTATATGTATGGTGGTGTGTCTGTGAAAGATGTTGAATCATCAAAATTTATTAAAGCATACGCCGAACACCTAAAAAGAGGTGACAAATTTAAAGAACCAAGTTGGGTTGATATTGTCAAAACCGGCTTCACAAAAGAGCTTTCTCCATACGATCGTGATTGGTATGTTATTGAATTTTTTTTTTTTTTTTTCTTTTATGCTTTTTTTTTTTTTTTTTTTTGAATCAAAAACAACAACAAATTGTTTTTTCTTCAAAACCGAATAATAAAAACTTGTAAAAATTTTTACTTGATTTACTTGTTTGTTCCTCAAAACAAATTCTCTCAAAAGACGTTTTTTTGAAGTAGTGAAATTTGTAGCCAGAATCAATTTTTTTTTTTTTTTTCTTTTTCTTTTTTTTTTTGGTTTGTTCACCCAAAGGCTTTTAATTTCTCATTATTTTTTTTTTTGATCTAATCCAATAAAAAACAATTTAAAGGTATTACATCAGAGCTGCGTCTATCCTTCGAAGACTTTATATCAGACCATTTACTGGTGTTGGTGGATTTAAAAAAATTTACTCGAAGAAAAATAAAATTAGAGTCAAACCATCACACTACAACAAGGGAAGCGGAAAGATCCCAAGATCCATTTTACATCAATTTGAAAAAATTGGCATTGTAAAAAAAACTAAAAAAGGAACCAGAAAAGTTACATCTCTTGGAAGAAAAGAAATGGATGCAATTGCTTTAAAAATCCATAAAGACACTCAACCAAAAAAGAAAGAAGAAATCGATGAAATTGATGAACTTAATGAAATTATTGAAGAAAAGAAAGTAGAAGAAAAAGACGAAGAAAAAGAAGAAGAAAAGGAAAAAGAAAATTAAAATTCTCTAGGTTAACTAAAAACTGATCAAAAACAAACACTAATATAGAAAAAATCTTTAATTCCGTAATTTTTGAGATTGTGTTAATTTTTTATTTCGCTATTCCTTTCAAATAATTTCTTTCTTTTTTCTTATATCTTTTATCTTTTAGGACTTCATATTTCTTAGTCCTTTAAAAAAAAAATTCAATAAAAAAGAACAATACATTTAAATATTTTTTTAACAAACACAAACAAATTTTTTAATTTTTGGATCAATTTTCAGTTTTTTTTCAAAAATATAACAGTGTGAGTTAGTTTGAAGATTTTGAGGTGTATTATTTTGAATTTTTATTTCCCCTTTTTAAATTCACTCACTCAACAAAAAATTGAGATTTTCTTAAAATTATAGATTTTTTTTCATTAAAGGGACTGGAAACTAAAAAAAAATCTTCTAGTAAATTTAATAGTAAATCCAAAAAAAAAATTACATCTTGAAATTGAAAAACACAAGTTAAAAATTAAAGTTACATAATAACCAGACTTACTTTATATGCTATTTTCAGAAGTAAATTATTGTTTTTAAAAGTTTGATCTATTGTTCTCATTTTTGAAAAAGTTCTAAATCTAACATTTTTCCAAATTATTTAAAAAAAATTATTTTCTTTTACGAAAAAAGAAAACTTATTATCTCTGAAGGGGATTGTACAAAAATACACTTTAAAAATAAAATAACTAAGTACTCAACAAACCCAGTAGAAAAAATCTACTTAATTTCAAAAATAAATTAAAACAATTATTTGAAGGCTTGAAAAAATTATAATTTCTTTATTCAACTAAGTCCAAAAATCAATTTTTTCTTTTTATTTAAACAAAAAATAAGAGAAAAAAACCAAAGAATTTCATTAAAAATTATCCCAGTATATTTTTAAAGAACCCCGGAAATTCATCTGAGACTAGAAGAAATACTTTTTAATTCTGTCATTTTTAATAAATAATTAATGACCCATTCTTAATTATTCAAGTGGATTATTAATAACCCAAAGGTTGAAAGATATCACTAGACTTTATTTTTATTTCTCGATTTTTTAAAGATTTTCAAACAAAAGAAAAACAGAATCTAAATTAATGATACTAATAATGAAAATAATAATAGATATACCCAAATTTCTGATTTTAATCATAATCAGTTGATTATTTGTACTCTTATTATTTTGATAAAAAAATATTACTGAATAATTGAAAGTTCAAGAAAATATAATTTTTTTGATATTCAAGAATTTAATTTTCGTTTTTTTTTTTCTTGTAATTTTCATTACACTCAAAGAGGACCAACCAAAAATAAAAAATTCAGGTTTTTTTTTAATAACCAGCAAATATGTAATGGCTTAGAAATAAGGGAAAAAATAATTTTTGGATTGAAGTTATAATCATACAAGAATTATCTGAACAAACCATAAATTTCAAAAAAAATAAAAATAAAAATAGTTTCTTTTCATCGGATTGTATGATACAAAATTCATCAAATTTTTTAGAAAAATTATAATTAAAGATATAAGGATTTTATAGTAGAAAATATATTCATTTCATAATAATATTGCAGAGTCTCAATTTTCTAATAATTAATTTGGGGTTTCAAACATTTTTTTTTTTGAAATTAGATTTTTTTGAAAAATACAAAAAAAAAAAAAAAGAAAAAAAGAAAAAAAAAAAATATTCGAAAGTAGTAAAAATGTTCAGATTTAAAATGTTCAAATTATTTTTAAGAATAATACTGGGTTTATTTTATAGTATATGTTTTATTTTTCTCATTAAAACTGGTACACTTTGACTGAACAAGAATTTATTTCCAAAATAAAGTTAACTTTGAAATTTTATTTCACTATACAGACACTCAAAAATTACTTAAAGTGAGTGTTTATAATATTAAAAATGTTTTACAAATATTTTGATTATAATCCAAAATTAAAAATAAAAAACGATCAAATCTTTTGACTGAAAATTTAATTGGGAAAAATAACCCTTTTAAAACTGAAACTTCATTTCCCAAAAGTTGATAACTACGCTCGGTTATCTATTTTAATCAAATACTAGTCTAAATAATAACTTTATTAACTTTGGGAAATAAATATATAAATAAATTTTATAAGTTCCTTTAGCTGAAAATTCGTCAAATTGAAGCATTTTTTGGAGGCAAAAAAAATAATTTTAAAGTTGTAAATTTATTAAAAATAATATTATCTTTTATATTTTATTATTTTAATTGCATCGGGATTAATCAAATATATTGTTTTATTTTTAAATTCTGCAACCAAACAATACAAGTTTGAATACAGTTTTTTGCTTCTTGTTACATTTGCCTTGAACTCAATATTCAATATATTGAAAAAATCTTCCTCAAACTTATAAAATTTTCAACAAAAGTGAATAGTAAGTTAAGTAAAAAGATTTTGATTTTTGAACGTTTTCAGGGTAAATTTTGAATTTGGTTTTTAAAATACAGTTTGTATAAATGATGAATTTTTAGAAAAAGAATCCTTTATTTCTAACTTTTAAACATAAAACTTTTTACTCAGAATTCTATAAGACATATCAGATACGTTAATCCAAAGATTTAATTAACATTAGTAATATAATATTGATAGTCTATAGTGTCCAAAAATTAAAATAAAGTCTTATCTCAAGAATTGTTACTATAAAAAATAAAATTTTGAAATGGAAAAAAAATTATTATTTTTATTAGTTCCTAATACCAATCAAAAATCAATCAAACTCTGATGTAAAATCTATCCCTAAAAATCAACAATCAAAAAAGAGGATATTTTTAGAAAAATAGTCTCAAATATATACACTCAATTTCCAATTTGAATGATTGATAATTATAATATAAATCCAATTGTATTACTTTTGAAATAAATTTCTTCAGAAAGTTTTTAATAATCTTCTAAACTATTTTTTTTTTATTTTTCCATTCTTTACGTGATTTCTTTTTTCAAAATTATATTATAAATACCGAACTTATCCAAAGTTAAAGGGTTATAAAATAATCACAAGCATATTCAATTGAATTAATTGATTTTGCACTAAAGGGTAATAATTGGTATAAAATAAAGAAATTTAAGCATTTGGTAATTTAAAATAATTGATGTATAATTGATTTAAATTAATTATATATATATATATATATATATATATATATATATCACAGGTCATACGTGTTTTCGTTTGAAAACAGCGAAAGATTTATAAAATCGCGTTTTTTCGACTTTTTTACATGTTTTTTCATTTCATTCGTTGTTTGCGTTTTTTATTTTTTGAAAAAGTACTCGAATTCTTTTGAAATTATACTTTTTGTTTCTCGGATGTGAAAAAACGCAAACGAAAAAAACTTATTAGGAACAAAAAAAACAAAAAAAAACAATAAAAAAAAGGCTAGAACATAATATCCTTAAATTATTAAAAAACAATGGGTATTAGAAATTTCCTATTTATGTGTGGGGTATTTAAAACAATGGAAATACTTTGATTTTCGATTGTTTTTTAAATTATAAAGCAATACTGGTGGTTTTTTGTTTAAAACCCTTGAAAATTGTAAACACCTTAAATACTGAGTAAAGGAATTTTTTTTTTTTAATTTACTATTTGAGGAAACAAAGTGGTCAAAATTTCACTTTTTTACCTTTTTCAAATTTGATCAGCTCACCAAATTTTTTAGTAGTGCTATTACATCTAACAATATAATTTTTACGATCACAAAAAAAAATTAAAATTATCAACTTAAAAAATTTTCTTTTTCCCAATTTCGAATTTGGAAAATGTGATAAGTAATTTTTTTATTTATATCAACTCTACTTCAACTTATCGGCAAGAAAATTATTTTACTTAATTTTTTTTTGATACTTAAAAAACATTTTTACACCTAATTTTTTTCAATTAATACATTATCTCCTGTCCTATTTCTTTACTCATATTTACTTCTGAATCCCTTATTAAGTTATGTTAAAAAAATAATTTCATTTTTTTATTATTAATGTTTTCACAAAATTGTTTTTAAATAATTCTTTTGTTGCTTTTTTATCCAAAATTGCCACTTTCAACATTTTAAAATAATAGTTATTTTCTTTAACAGTGGGAATAAATTCCAAACTCGTGTTAACCTAAGTAATAATCACTTTCACTTTTTTATTTAATTTTAAGAATTATAATATTATTTTTTCATTAAATTTACATATTATTCTATCATAAAATTTAATTACTTCAAAATAGCAAGTAGAAATTGATTAACCAAAAACTATTAATTAGCAACTACCTTTCACAAATTCAGAGTGTTTAGATTAAAGTCTCCGACTTATCCGATTTACAATCATTAGTATTTAATTTATTATTTTTTTTTTGCTTATGATTTTTTTTGTGATCGATCATATTTTTTTAATAAGTATTTCCTTATATCAAAATAAATTTTAATTCAAATTTTTTTGATAATTTCTTTTTTGGTAACAAACTAAATTAATTATGAACAATAAATTATTCTTCCCATTATTTTAGTATTATTTATCTTTTATATATTGATTTTTTTTTGGTTTTGATGATTAAAGATTTTGTGAGATGTGTAAGATGATTAAAGATTCAAAAAAAAATGTTTTTTTTTGAAAAAAAATTTATGTATATGTATTTGTAACCCCTCGAATTCAAGGTTTTTTTGTTGTACCCTTTACAAAAATGTTGTATGTGAATATATATATATATATATATATATATTGAAATTGTTATTTCTATCAATTTTTTTATAAGAGTTTTAATTTTTCAATTAGGAACCTTTTCAACTATTTTTTTATAAATTACATTTATATTTAGGAAATTTATTGTTGTTTATTTTGTTCTGTGATTTTTTTCCGTTTGTATTTATTGTGAAATTGAAATCCTTCCAATTGTTTCTTTAACTATTAATTGAATTTGTTTAACCAAAATTTGCGATATTTTACAATATATTTTTATTGAAGGTTATTTCTTGAATATAGAGCAAATATCCGTAAAGTGAATAGAACATTAAAGAAAATTAATAATAAAATCCTTTTTTTTTTATCAATAAAATTTTTCTAATGAAAAAAAAAGTATTAATCTAAAAATTATATCGTAATTATTAAATTAAAACTTCTAAAAAATTCAAATATCAAGAATTATTTATTATTTATAATCATAAAAAAAGAAAAAATATTAAAAAAAAGGTATAAAATCAACAATTGTAAAAAATAATATTTTGCTCAAAATAAGAAGAGAGTAGTACAAAAAAAATATTGGTTAGTTATTTAAATTTTCAATAATAATGAATTCATTGATGATAGGATAGACATATTTAATAATTTTACTCAAGTTATTCTATTAAAATTAATTCAACATCAACTTAATATCGTTCCTTGGAAATAATATTCAAATACCAGATGTACTATTGTATAATTATGAAAAATAAAACAAAAACATAAAAAAAAAAAAATAAAAATATTATTTTCATATTTTACAAAAAAACAAAAAAAGCTCCAAATAGAATCCAAGTGTATTAATGGATCAGTCTTCAACAAAAACAAGGCAAAATTTACAAATGTGTTGTTGGTGATATTCTCAACTTTCAAATTTTGTCTATACCACGTGTCAAAAAATTCTTATCGAAAAAGAAACCCAGAAAAGAAAATTTTTTTGTGAATCTATTTTTTTTTATCCATTGTTTATAAAAGAGAAAAGTATTGAATTCAATAAATTTCTCACATTATAACAATTTTTTGCACCTTTTATTGTAATTTCAATCATTATTATACAATTATAAATCTTTGTTATCAGGAATATCAAATATAGATTGTTTTTCAATTTTGAGATAATTCTTTTGGTTAACCAAAAAAAAAAAAAAAAATGATTTATTCCACCAATCTATAAATAATTGTATTGTTTTAAAAATAATAGTTATAATCATTTATTTTTTAAAGTCATTTAAGAATTCTACTCATAAATTGGGTTTTTCTCAAAAGATAAAATTCGATTTTTCAAAATAAAATTTTCTTGAAGATATTTGGGAAATAAGAATTTTTATTATCAAAATTCAAAATAATTTTTTTTAATGACAAAAATGATTTGAACTGTTCTAAGTATTCTTGCGAATAAGACCAAACAATTTTTGTAAAAAAAATTTTTTTTCAACTTTTTCTTTCATTTTTTTGAAAACCATAAAACAACTTTTACTAAATAAATAAAGAATAAAAAAAAAAAAATTGCTTAATAGAACTCGTTTTCTTGAGGAATTGTTGTTAAGATTCTATCAAATATTCATTTATTTAATCACCTATACCTCATTTAATTCTATTGGATAAGATTTAAATTGAAATATTAATTATAATAAATAATAACCAAATATAAAATTTTCTTTCAAAATCAAGAATTTCCAACATAAAACAAAAAATATATTTTCCCATTTTCAAGAATTAACTTAATTTGTAATAAAAATAATCGGTTACTTTTTTTAGATTTATATTGGAAACATGTGAATTTTTGAATTTCAAAAAAGAAACTCAAATTAATAAATTGCTTAAATAGTGTTAACTCATTCATTTCATAAGTCGAAACACAAATTACAAAAAACAATTTTTTTCGAGATCTTGAAAACGATTTCATTATATTTTTAAAAAATACTACTCCCTTAAGGACTACGTTTTTAGGTGAAAAAAGTAAAATAATTGATAAAATAACCATTGAATAAGTTATGTAATCCAAGTAATATTTGTCCAATGAGAATTTCTTTTAGAAAAAATGTGAAATTTTCACAATTTTTACCTTGTTTCTTTTTTTTATTGTTAGATCATGCTAAATTTTGATTTTAATATTTTAGACTTTCCATTTCAACTTTCGGAACTCACACTATTTTCTAGAGCTGTTCTATATATTTTTTAAATTTACTTTTCTAAGTTTGAAATGTTTCCAAATTTGAAATGCACTTGAAAATCCCCAAAAGTCATTTTTTGCAATTATTTTTTTGTTATTTTCAATTTTCCTTTTCATTGAAAAACAAAGAAAAATAGTCTCCTTGAAAAAGTAAAGATGACAAAAAATGTTTTTTTTTTTTTTGTCCAATTTCTTCAAAATGAAAAATTTTTTTGAAAAGCGAAAGTGAAATAAAATAATTACCCAACCTCCTCAAGGGTGGGAACGTAGTCCTTAAGGTTATTTTTTTAACTATTTTAATTATGCCAATATTTTTGTATTTTATTTTTATTTTCATGGAATTTTTTTCTGGAAAATCTAATTCTAAACTTGTAAAAGAACCTAAATTTTGGATTGTGTTCTTCAGTACTAAAAAAAAAAAAAAAATTTAAAAAAGTTTTCAAATAAAATTATGTTTTTCCGTTTAAATTGGAAATAGAGCTTTTAATAAAATAGAAATTAATAAAATAAAATTTAAGATTAAATTTTTAATTCTCGTTGAGTGTTTCTAATAAAAGATCTAAAAATTTATCATTATTAGCCAATTTGATCAAGGCGTTTTTTAATGCTTTTTTTGTTAATACTACTGGCCTTTGTTTTTGAGTTTTAATTATATTGTTATTTGTATTATTATGTTTTACTTTATTTGGTTTGTTTAGGTTTTGCTTTTGCCTGAAATTTTTTGGTTTTCCATTTTGCAAGATGTGGGTATTTTTATTAATAATTATTTCTTTATCACTTGTATTTTGGTTTGTTGGTTTTTGAGAAGAATTTGTTTGTTTATTATTATTTGATTTCTCAATTTCTATATTGGCAAAGAAGGGGTCAGGATCCGAAATTCTGGGCCCTTGTTGTTTAAACATCGATGGAGTAATTATATTCATACCAAAGGAATTTTCTTCAATTTGGTTACTCTGCCTCAGATTGTTATTCGTATGCTTTTTATTATCAATTTTTTTTCCATTTTTACTATTGCTGTTACCATTGATCTTTGTGTTTCGAGAATCGGTTCCTATTTGGTTTGGTTCGTTTTTGTTGGAAAAAAAATTATTTAGAGAATTATCAGGTATTTGGGATAAGGATGTTTTTATCTTTTTTTCCTTCTTTTCCTTTTTTTTCTTTTTTTCCTTTTTTTTCTTTTTTTCCTTTTTTTCCTTTTTTGTCTTTTTTGTCTTTTTTTCCTTTTTTTTCTTTTTTTTTTTTTTTTCCTTTTTTTTCTTTTTCTTTTTTGTTTCAAGTTTTCCAAGTAAATTATTGCTATTGTTCTTATGATTGATAGGAACGATTTTGTTGTTGAAAAAAAATGGTGAAGAAAGGATTTGGTTTCTGAAGGATTGTATTTGTTGATTTTTTTTCAATTGCTGGCTTTCCAGTTCTTGTTTTTGTTTTTTTAAAAGAGCTTTAATTTCGATAATCTGGTCTGAAAAGTCAACACTATTCACTACGCTCTCAAACTCTATCATTTTTTCATTACCATCTTGTGATTCATAAGTAACAGATTTGCCCCTAGTTTGTAATTCCATTTCCAAATAAATAGATTCTGTAAAATTATCCAAGCCTAATTGATTCAAAATAATGATCATATAATTTGGTTCTTGTGACTTTTTAATAATAAAAAGTGTGCCTTCAAATTTTGTTTGTTGCTAATTAAGCAGATTGTGTTCAAAAAAATAAAATAAAAAAAAATTGTTGAACAAAAGACAAAAAAAAAAGAAAATCAAAACCGAAATGATAACGTATTGACTGAAAAAGGTTGAACAAAATACTTACATATTCATTGATTGTCCGTGGTGGGATATAAACTTTTGCATGTGGCAAAGTTAATAGAATGCTTTCGATTGTAGTATAAATTCCTCTAAGAACGTCTTTGTTGACTTTGTTTGCTTCAGAGCCTTTGATCTCTTTAAGGAACTGCATGATCAATAAATTTTTTTTGTTACAAAGACAAAACTAATTCTTGATCAAGCTGTAAAAATTATAAGAAACAAAAAAAAAAGAAAAAATAAAAAAATGACAAACTTGTTTAAGGTTTTAGACTTTCCTTATTTCTTCTGTCGCTACCAACCAAAATTTATGAAAAAAAAATCAACATTTTGAAACTCTTTAGAAACATTTTAAATAACTTTTGCTTGATCTTATCCAAATTTCGTATCTAAATGCATTTTGATAATTAGGTTTTGAAAGTTTAATAATTTAAAATTTTCGGATGGTTTTGATATAAAATGTACTTTTCAATTTTTATTCTCAAAGTATATTATTTTTAATACCAATATCATTTTTAGTATCTTTAAAGAATGATTAGTTTATGGATCTTTTCAAAATTTAGTTTGATTTTGAGGGATTTTTGACAAAAATTTCATATTGGGAGAAAATCATTTTTTCAATCCAAATAGAAATGTGTCTTGAAAAGTTTCAAAATCAAAATTTCATAAGGAAAAGACCACAATAATTTATTTCAAGGTGTTCTATGGTTTTGTGTAAGGGTATCAATCGTCTAAAAAAATCAGGAAAGAAATTTCAACAGAGGTAAACAGAATCAATTTTTTTTATTGTAAGTTTTCTTCAAGAATTACTTTAATGAGTAAGTACATTTTTCAAATTTTGAGTGCCACCATTTATGTGAAACTAATTGATACAAATCAGTTCTTTAAACCAATATATTGATATTTAAATATATATATAAAAGTGGAAGATATCCCAGTATAATATATTTTCATACTAACTAAAAAATAGAATTTAAAAAAATGAAAAGATTGATCAAGTAAAAAATAAATAAAAATCAATTATTTCTTGATCTTATCAGTATTATTTGACACAATGATTTCTTCTTATTTTGGTTTTTAATTTAATTGTTCATGAAAATACTTTTTATTTTAAAATTTTTGATAAACAAATTACTTTGAATTTCAAAAGAATATTTCTAAAATGAATTTAAAATTCCTATTTTCATTTAATTCATCTAATTCTTGATTGGATTCAGAAAATAGAATATTTATTAAATTCCTCCTCTAGGAAAATAAAGATTTATTGGACAAATTCGTTTGATTTGTATAATTATTTATTTTCAAATTAAAATGAGAACTAAAAATAATTATGAATCTGATTGAAATTTTTCCGGGGTTTTTATTTTATTTTGGTTTGAATCTTTTGTAACTGTTTTTTGATTCCAAGAATTAACCTCCTTTATTTTAGTTTTTGAAATAATATTCTTTATTTGGGTTTTGTTTGATAAAAATATTGGAAAAAAGAAATTTTGAAAGCAAATTGGTATAAGAAATGTTTTTTAAAATAATAATAAATAGTAATGGGGGGGGGGTAATTCAAGGTTTAAAATTGTTTTAATTTATATGTCCTTAATATAAAAAAGTACTATTTTCTTCTGGTGAATGTTTTTCTAAATCTAGCTTATAGCGTAATTCAATTAACCACCCGATAAAAAATTTAGAATAAATACACTCTCAACTTTTGAATATCGAAAATATTTTTTGAAATCACTTTGCAATTTTTTATTTTTTTTTAAAAAAAATTGGGGTTGAGAAATTTTTGAAATCAAGGAATAAGTTAATATATTCGATTAGAATATTTTTCCAGAGAGTTTATCTTTTTTAAATAATTGTTTTTTTATTTTTATCTTTTAAAAATAAAAAAAAAACATTTGAAGACCAAATTAACCCCTTTTGTGAAAATAAAATTCCCAATAATTTATTTTTTGTTTTAGTAAATGAGTTAAAATAAGAAATTATATATAAAAATATACACAATTTCAGGTTTAAATGCAATCATTTTGGCAAAAAATGTTTTCAAGAAAAAGTTAAATTGAAACTTTATTTATTTTTGTTTTTTCCTTGAGTTTTTTCAATTTTTTTAATGGAAAGTATTTGATCAGTTTTCTATTTTTAGTGTTTTTTTGGGTTGGAGTGGCAAATAAATTCGGGAGATAAAGAATAAAAAATCTTCGAAAATAGGCTTTTTATTGATTTTTTTTTTTTTTTCATTCTTGATTTCAACAAATTTATCCGGAAAGGTGATCTTTGGTGTTTGGTCTACAGTCAGTTTCGTTTTTAAGGCACAAACTTTCTACGAAATTTAAGGCACAAAAAAAATCTCAAATTAAGGCACATGATTTCAAATTCTAGTAAAATAATTTGTGAAAATTAAAATTCCAAAAAATTGTGCTTTAATTTGAGATTTTTTTATGCCTTAAATTTCGTTGAAAGTTTGTGCCTTAAATGTGAAACTGACTGTAATAAAAAAAAATATTTGGTTCAAAGACATACATTTTCTGGTCTTCTTTTTTTGTTTACTCTTTGATTAATTTCACTCATTGGTATAAACATAGTTCAAGATCCAATACCTAATTTAATAAAACTCAAAAATTAAATCAAAAAAATTTTCTGTAAAAAATAGAAAAATGAAAGATTGATTTAACCCTGAATTGCCTTGATATTTTTTCTTTTGACAAATAGAACATCAAATGATGTTTTTGTTTCAAAGTTTCAATATCCGGTGGCACTCAAAAAATATTTTTTCAGGAAAGTGCACACAATTATTTTTTTTCAAAATGGTAAAATTTTACTTACTTCCTCAATGTTTTTAGATCATAATCATTTTTTAAATGCAAAATTCATAAAATATGTAATAGTAGTCCTTTTCAAGGGTTTTAAAACCTTTAAATGATGTTTTATATTTATTATCTTTAGTTTCAAAACTCATAAAAAAATAAATTTTGGATTGTAAACTCCAGTTCGTCAATTTTAGCTCACCTGAAATAATAAATTGGAAAAAAACAAAAAAAAAATATCTCCAAGTATTTAAATATAATTTATAATTAAATATGATTTTTAATTTACTATTAAATTATTCTAAATAAATAAAAACCTGATATTTAAAAAAATAAAAAAAAATCAACAACTAAAAACTAAAAAAATGTGAGTCGAAATTTTTGAAATGAGCATTAGCATTTTTTTATTACTGAACTTTGACTGAAAAAAAGTTAACAACAAGATTTTTGACTAATAATTAAATTCATTTTAAAAGATATCAGATAGTCTCAATTTTCATAATAATTAGTTTTTTTTTCAAAGAACCTTTTTTTTTACACATGTTCTTATCCAAAAAAAAAGTATCAAAAAAAGAAAAAGAAAAAGATAAGAATAAAAAGTAGAAAAAAAAAGAAAAAAAAAACTTAAATTTGCAAAAAAAAAAACTAAAATTTGCAAATTAGATAAAATTTATTCTGATCCAAAAATTTGAAAAGATTTTTTTGAAAAGATTACTGGAATAAACGCTCAAAACAACTTCCTTTTACATTATAAAGTGAGTCAAAAATTTTAACATCTTGTTTAGTTATTTGCTTGGGTTGCATGATAAAAAAACAATATATATTATAATAATGTTGGTTCTTTTATTATTTATGTTAAAAAAATTGTTATTGTATAAAAATTATTTATCAATAAAAAAAAATGATTTTTAAGTTATTATAGACTGAAATTATGAAAAGTAAAAAAAAGTTGTTTTTGCAGTTAAACTTTTTTTGGTTTTGTTGATATGGAATAATCCCTCCTTAGGGGTATAGTTATTGATTTAAGTGATGCTCATATGTAGGTAACTTCATTGAAATAAGATATGTTTACATCCATGAACCTTATGAATCCTGAAAATGGTTTCGCTATAGACCCTTAAGGGGGTTAAGTTCTAATCAAAAAATAAACATTCACGGGTTATTGGTTTTAAAAGGTAAGGTTGGTATACATTTTCCAACTTTTGGGAGTGTTTTTGTACAAGTAAAGTTGGAAAATATTACATAACTTTTGGTTTAATATATTTACAGTTCCCGATCTAGTTTAGATGGTTTGAAATCATAATTTGATTTCTTTGACTTTTCAATAAAAAAAAAATTCATTTTTCGATTTTTTATTATTTTAGTATAATATTTTTTTTTTTTGATCATCATTTTCATTACTTCACTAAAAAAATACCAAAGGTTCAATAAAATTTCTACAATATTTAATGAGAATAAGATATAAGTAAAATGGGATTCTTTCTTGTTTTTCACTAATTAAGAAATGAAAAAATGTTAGAAATTTTTTTATAGTAAAATCAATTGTTAATAATTTTGGTTAATTTCTTCCTTTTTTATTAATAATAATATATATATTTATTTATATATATATATATATGTTGGTTTATGGTAGGTTTTTACTTTGATAAGGATAGATGTAAGTTGGTAATTTACAAGATAGGCATAGAATCTCCCATTTTTTTTTTTTTTTTTTTTTACTTTTTCGTCATTCTAAATAACATATAACTTAAATACTATGTTAACAATTGAAATTGAAATTATTTTGTAGTGTAACCAGTATTTAGCAGTTTGTTATTCTCATAAATTTTTATTCACTGAGATCTATGACTTAAAAAAATAAATAATATTTTTTCCTAAATTTATCCTTACTTGTGTCTCAAAAAATGAAAAATGAAGGTTGGGCAAAAACAGTTTTTTGAGAAATATTATTCAAACATGAAAGCACTATATACTGAGGAATTTTGATTAATTTTCATCTTTATTTTTTAGTTCTCATTAATTCTTTTCAAGGGTCTGATCTTTACATATAAAATTACAAAATAGTCGAAAAGTACACAATTTTGGAATTAATGTTTTATTATTTACAGTTGAGATTAGTATTTGATAAAAGCTTGATAAAATATTTATTCTTGTTTAAAATTGAACAAAATCCTGGTTTCTGTAAAAAGAAAGAGTATTTTTTCTATTTGGATAAAAAAAATTGTTTAACTGTTATTTTCCAATTAATAAATGAAAATTTTTATTTCAATTTCCAAAAGTATATTCATTATTAATGTTACAATCAAATTAGCATAGTAAAATTTTTTTAGAGTTAACTAAGGAAGTTTATGTTATTGTCTAAAAATAACATTTCTAAACTATTTTTTTATTATTTTTGGGTTTTCATCTTATTATTCATCTAGTAAGATATTTTGGAATGTGTTCGAAAAATTTTCATTTTTAAATTGTTAAATAATAGTAAATTATAAAAACTAATCTATTTTTACAAATTAAATTTTATTTATGATCATTAAATAGAAAAATTCTTCAAACCTTTTCAACAGTACATCAGCCCAATTTTTCTTGAAACTGTCAATTGGAATTTAGAGAGAAAAGATCAAAATCAAAAGAACTATTTCAAAGAATCTCAAAAAAAAAAGTATTTTGTATTTATCATGAATAGATTTAATACAAACTCGATTTTGTTTATTACCCTCTCGAGTTAAATTGGGGGTTCGGGGGGTTAATTCAATAAAAAAACACAAAGCCAACCTAAAAAGAGAAAAAAATCGAAGACAATATCATAATCTCTTTCTAAGAATTGATATTGTTTGTGGGATGACTGGAATTATGTAGTCAATTCAATAGCCAAAACTCAATAATAAAATCATAGGCAATGTGAACTTTGAAATTCAGTGTTGTTTATTAAAAGTTCATGCAATGATCGTCATTTTTTATGCTACAAAATTGTGATTAATTGTCCTTTTCATTTTTTTTTTCTTTAGAAGATGTTCGAGTTTATGTCTCTAAAAATTTCTTCTTTTCAAAAAGACAACAGAAATGTTTTTTTAATCCTAGTTGGAGAATATTTCAAAGTTCATTCTTTCACAACTTTGGTGTAAATGAAAAAAAAGTCCTTATGGCAATTTGGAAAAGTACCAAAATGGTCCTTAAAAGGATAAATGTAGAAATTTCCTTTTACAAAAAAATACAACATCAATTGTAGAAATCAAAATTTTATGTTAGAAAACAAACAGTGGATTTTAGAAGTTTAACCAAATAATAAATCTTTATCCTAATTCCTTTCTAAAAAAAAATAAATAAATGTAGAAAAATATTTTTTAAACCAAATGAGGTAAAAAATACTTTTTTTTAGTGGTCATAAACACTTTTTAAAATTATCCCTTACTTTTATTTATTCTTCTTCAAAACCAACACTTAATCCTATTATTCTAGAGTACACCTTACTGTTAATCAATTTCGAAGGTCATCCTCGAAAATTTTTCTGTAAATTTTCAAATATGAATAAAATTTGTATAAAAACTTTGTAGATTTATTCTCAATTAGCTTTGGAAAGTTAATTTTTTTTTTTTTTTTTTATTTTATCTAAAAAATTTTCCATGTCCCTAGTTAAAAAAAATAGAATTTCGTTCCGTTACTATTTTGAATTTCTTTTTTAATAATAGATTTTTGAGAAACTGTATCACATTTTCTTTTTTTATTGTCCATTATCTTGGATCTTTTAAGGTGTTAGTGTTCTCAAATAAAGAAACACAGATTTTAAATTGAACCACTGTTTAGTAACAAGAAAGGGTTCTTTTTACATTATTAGTTTTGGAAACAAGACATTGTATCAAAAACATAACTTTTTGTTAAAGAATAAAAAGAAGAAAATTCTCCTTCCAAAAAGTTAAAAATTCTGTCACAATTTAAGCACACCATGTAACTTAGCCTTAAATTTTTTTGTTTTTCACCATTTCTAAAAAGTTTTTGTGGACTTCGTAAAAGTAATGTGAAAATTTTTTTTGAAAAGATAGAAGAACATTTAATGCCATCAATTTCTAATTGAACATTGGTTTTACCAACACCTCAAAATTAAAATCTCATGACAAAAACTCTAACACAATGTTTCCAAAAACACCATCAATTTAGTCACAAAAAAATCAAACATGGAAATTTGGGTTTTCTAAAGTAAAAAGAGAAAAAAATTTTTAATTCGTTAAAAATAGCAAAGTCTTTGAGAGTGAATGATAACAAAAACATTAGTTCGTTTTTGAGTTAAACTGAATTTTTTTGGTCGTGTTGTACTCAAAAACAATGGAAGAGAGTTAAAAAAAAATTAAATCCCTTTGTCAGAAAAAAATGGTGAGGACTATAAAAAGAAGTCTCTTTGAGAGAAGTTAAAAGTTTTTAAATTTTTTCAGTTAAAAGTATGGATAAAAATTTCCAACAAAAAAAATCTTGCCCTTCTTCAAATGTGTTAGCAAGTGGTTCGTTAACTAAATTGCGAGATGTTAATTATTACCCACAAACAAACTTGTTATTTTTTTTAGTCAACTTTTAAAGTTTTTTAACAAACAACAATTTTTTAAAACAAAGACATTTATTGTTTTGTTATTAAAAAGAAGGTTAATTTGTTAATTTTTCCGCAAGTTTTTAAAAAAAAACAAAGAACAACATCAAAAGAACAAAAAGAGAATTTGCAAAATAAAAAAAATAATTAGCAAAAAAAGTTTGACATTCAGCAACATACCCAACAATGAAAAACAGGTTTAAGAATTTAACAAAGTCAGAAGGGTTTAAAGAATTTCAAGTGAACAAATTAAAAGAGGAACAGTACACTAAATTATTAAAGGAAGCATTGGAATTCATCCAAGGCGTTCTCGAAGACAAGACGATCACTGAGGAACAACTTTTATCGCAAGACGGTGTTTTGATTTTAAATGCCATGAACAATTTAGCAACGCCGATGACGATTCATATCGTGCCAACATTCTTTGAGCATCAAGTGATAACCGAGAACATCAATTTGTATCAAAAGATCTTGTTGGAATTTTTTGGCTATTATCCGCAAAACTTGTGGCCAATCACTGGGAAGCATAGCGACGACTTTATTACAAGGCTCAGCTTTATCAAGTCGATTGTCTTTGTTAAGGAAGTAATTGAATTGTTTGGATCAAAAAGATACACCGACGAGCCAATTCGTAAGATCCATATCATGAAAGGCAAACTGAAAACCGTCAAGTACACCGGCAAACAAAAGGAAAACAACCGTTTCCATAACGATTGCTATGACCTTGGCGAGGGGAGGCACAAGTTGCCCAGGGAATTATTGAAACAAAATCGCTCAATGTATAGGTATCTCTTAGACGTCCAAAGAAGCCTTGAGCAGATGAAAGAAAGCAAAGAAGGCACTACTTTGGATCGGTTCAAAAGAAATTCCAGATACAGGAGAAGGGTCAAGGCCTTGCCGAAAATCGCAATTGGATCCGAGTTCGATATTGAGACCTTACTCTTAGACACTGGCGGTGTTGAAGAAGAAAAAAGGCAAAAAAAAGAGTTAGAGCGCAAAATTAAAAACAAATCCATCGAAGAACAAAACAAATTAAAAAAGGAGCATGAAGAGCGTCTACTCAAATTAAAGAGAATTTCCGAAGAGGTTGAAAACGAAAAGGAAAAAGAAAAAGAATTAGAGAAGGAAAGACTAAGGAAAGAGAAAGAAGAGCAAGAAGAGCAAGAAAGGCTAAGGAAACAAAAGGAAGAAGAAGAACAAGAAAGATTAAGGAAACAGAAGGAAGAAGAAAGGAAAAGAAAAGAGGAAGAAGAGCAAGAAAGGCTAAGGAAACAAAAGGAAGAAGAAGAAAGGAAACGGAAAGAGAAAGAAGAGCAGGAAGAAAGGAAAAGAAAAGAGGAAGAAGAAGAAAGGGAAAGATTAAGGAAACAAAAGGAAGAAGAAGACGAAAGGAAAAGAAAACAGAAAGAAGAAGACGAAAGAAAGAGAAGACAGAAAAATGAAGAAGAAAGATTAAGAAAAGAAAAAGAAGAAAGGGAAAGATTAAGGAAACAGAAAGAAGAAGACGAAAGGAAAAGAAAAGAGGAAGAAGAAGAAAGGGAAAGGAAAAGGAAACAAAAGGAAGAAGAAGACGAAAGGAAAAGAAAACAGAAAGAAGAGAGATTAAGAAAAGAAAAAGAAGAAAAAAAAAGATTAAAGAAAGAGAAAGAAGAAGAGCAAGAAAGATTAAGGAAACAAAAAGAAGAAGAAGAAAGGAAAAGGAAAGAGAAAGAAGAACAGGAAAGATTAAGCAAGCAAAAACAATTAGAAGAAAGAATAAGAAAAGAAGATGAAGAAGAAGAAGAAAGATTAAGATTAGCCAAAATTAAAGAAGAAGAATTAGCAAAGAGAGAAAGAGCATTAAAAGAAAGAGAAAGATTATTGAGAGAAAGAGAAGAACAATCAAAAAAAGATTTTGAGAAAAAATTATTAGAATTAGCTCTTAAACAAAAAGAATTAGAAGAAAAAAAAAAATTAAAAAAGCAAAAAGAAAAAGAAAAACTAGAAAGATTACAAAAAAAATTAAATTCTTTAAAAGATTATGATCACGAATTAAACGAAAAAAATCAGAAACACAAACTTGAAAATGAAAAAAAATTAAAAGAAATTGAAGCAAAATATCAAAATACTGATCAAGAAAATCAATTTGAAAAAGAATTTGATGAATTAAAAAAAAAAGAAAAAAAATTAGATAAAAAGTTAAAATTAGATATATCTCAAGATTTAGTTGATAAAACTGATAATAAATTAAAATCCAATGAAAAAACCTTAAAAGGAAAAAAAATCTGTTTATCTGGATCTAATGATAAATCAATTAAAATTGCCAAAGAATTAATTAAAAAAGGAGCCATTCCAATTACCTTAAGTGATAAAAATGGATATATTAGTAATCCCAATGGATTTGATATTGAACAATTAAACAAAATCAAAGAATTAAAAAACCAAAACAAACCCTTGGAATCTATCATCAAAACTGATAAAAATATCCAATATCATCCAAATAAAACACCATTTTCAACAATTGAATGTGATATTGCAATACCATGTCAAAAACATGGAGAAATTACCAAAACAGAATCCAAACAATTATCTCAAAATGGATGTATTGCAGTTACTGATGGAACTCTAGATGCTTCCTCGAGTGATGCAATTCCAATCTATCAAAGAAACGATATTCTATATACACCATACGAAGATCAAAACAACAAAATAGCAAAAGAAATAGTCAATAAAACTGCTAATAAATTAAAATCCAATGGAAAAACCTTGAAAGGAAAAGCAATCTCATTATCTGGATCTAATAATAAAACAATTGAAACTGCCAAAGAATTAATTAAAAAAGGAGCCATTCCAATTACCTTAAGTGATGAAAATGGATTTATTAGTAATCAAAATGGATTTGATATTGAACAATTAAACAAAATCCAAGAATTAAAAAACCAAAACAAACCCATGGAATCTATCACCAAAACTGATAAAAATATTCAATATCATCCAAATAAAACACCATTTTCAACAATCGAATGTGATATTGCAATACCATGCCAAAAAAATGGAGAAATCACCAAAACAGAATCCAAACAATTATCTCAAAATGGATGTATAGCAGTTACTGATGGAACTCTAGATGCTTCCTCGAGTGATGCAATTCCAATCTATCAAAGAAACGATATTCTATATACACCATATCAAGATAAAGAAACCCAAATTGCAAATAAAATAGTTGATAAAACTGATAATAAATTAAAATCCAATGGAAAAACCTTAAAAGGAAAAATAATCACATTATCTGGATCTAATGATAAATCAATTGAAATTGCCAAAGAATTAATTAAAAGAGGAGCCATTCCAATTACCTTAAGTGATGAAAATGGATTTATTAGTAATCCCAATGGATTTGATATTGAACAATTAAACAAAATCAAAGAATTAAAAAACCAAAATAAACCCTTGGAATCTATCAATAAAACTGATAAAAACATCCAATATCATCCAAATAAAACACCATTTTCAACAATTGAATGTGATATTGCAATACCATGTCAAAAACGTGGAGAAATCACCAAAACAGAATCCAAACAATTATCTCAAAATGGATGTATTGCAGTTACTGATGGAAATACTGATGCATCAACTAAAGGCGCAATTGAAATTTATCAAAAAAATGATATTTTATATTCACCTTATCAAGATCAAGAAACCCAAATTGCAAATAAAATAGTTAATAAAACTGATAATAAATTAAAATCCAATGGAAAAACCTTGAAAGGAAAAATAATCACATTATCTGGATCTAATGATAAAACAATTGAAACTGCCAAAGAATTAATTAAAAAAGGAGCCATTCCAATTACCTTAAGTGATGAAAATGGATTTATTAGTAATCCCAATGGATTTAATATTGAACAATTAAACAAAATCCAAGAATTAAAAAACCAAAATAAACCCTTGGAATCTATCAATAAAACCGATAAAAATATTCAATATCATCCAAACAAAACACCATTTTCAACAATCGAATGTGATATTGCAATACCATGTCAAAAACGTGGAGAAATCACTAAAACAGAATCCAAACAATTATCTAAAAATGGATGTATTGCAGTTACTGATGGAACTCCAGACGCATCAACAAGCGAAGCAATTCCAATTTATCAAAAAAATGATATTCTATATACACCTTATGAAGATAAAGAAACCCAAATAGCAAAAAAATTAGTTGATCAAACTGATAAAAAATTAAAATCCAATGGAAAAACCTTAAAAGGAAAAACAATCACATTATCTGGATCTAATGATAAATCAATTGAAACTGCCAAAGAATTAATTAAAAAAGGAGCCATTCCAATTACCTTAAGTGATGAAAATGGATATATTCATAATCCCAATGGATTTGATATCGAACAATTAAACAAAATCCAAGAATTAAAAAACCAAAATAAACCCTTGGAATCTATCAATAAAACTGATAAAAACATCCAATATCATCCAAACAAAACACCATTTTCAACAATCGAATGTGATATTGCAATACCATGTCAAAAAAATGGAGAAATCACTAAAACAGAATCCAAACAATTATCTCAAAATGGATGTATTGCAGTTACCGATGGAACTCCAGACGCATCAACAAGCGATGCAATTCCAATTTATCAAAAAAATGATATTTTATATTCACCTTATGAAGATCAAGAAACCCAAATATCAAAGAAAATAGTTGATAAAACTGATAATAAATTAAAATCCAATGGAAAAACCTTGAAAGGAAAAGTAATCTCATTATCTGGATCTAATGATAAATCAATTGAAATTGCCAAAGAATTAATTAAAAAAGGAGCCATTCCAATTACCTTAAGTGATAAAAATGGATATATTCACAATCCCAATGGATTTGATATTGAACAATTAAACAAAATCAAAGAATTAAAAAACCAAAACAAACCATTGCAATCTATCACCAAAACTGATAAAAACATCCAATATCATCCAAATAAAACACCATTTTCAACAATTGAGTGTGATGTTGCAATACCATGCCAAAAAAGTGGAGAAATCACCAAAACAGAATCCAAACAATTATCTAAAAATGGATGTATTGCAGTTATTGATGGAACTCCAGATGCATCAACTAAAGAAGCAATTACAATTTATCAAAAAAATGATATTTTATATTCACCTTATGAAGATAAAGAAACCCAAATATCAAAGAATTTAGTTGATAAAACTGATAAAAAATTAAAATCCAATGGAAAAACCTTGAAAGGAAAAAAAATCTGTTTATCTGGATCTAATGATAAAACAATTGAAACTGCCAAAGAATTAATTAAAAAAGGAGCCATTCCAATTACCTTAAGTGATAAAAATGGATATATTCATCATCCAAATGGGTTTGATATTGAACAATTAAACAAAATAAAAGAATTAAAAAACCAAAACAAACCCATTGAATCTATCACCAAAACTGATAAAAACATCCAATATCATCCAAACAAAACACCATTTTCAACAATCGAATGTGATATTGCAATACCATGTCAAAAACGTGGAGAAATCACCAAAACAGAATCCAAACAATTATCTAAAAATGGATGTATTGCAGTTACTGATGGAACTCAAGATGCTTCCTCAAGTGATGCAATTCCAATCTATCAAAAAAATGATATTCTATATACACCTTACCAAAATCAAGAAACCATATTAGCAAAAAAATTAGTTGATCAAACTGATAATAAATTAAAATCTAATGGAAAAACCTTGAAAGGAAAAAAAATCACATTATCTGGATCTAATGATAAATCAATTGAAACTGCCAAAGAATTAATTAAAAAAGGAGCCATTCCAATTACCTTAAGTGATGAAAATGGATATATTCATCATCCCAATGGATTTGATATTGAACAATTAAACAAAATCAAAGAATTAAAAAACCAAAATAAACCCTTGAAACTTATCATCAAAACTGATAAAAATATTCAATATCATCCAAATAAAACACCATTTTCAACAATCAAATGTGATATTGCAATACCATGTCAAAAACATGGAGAAATCACTAAAACAGAATCCAAACAATTATCTCAAAATGGATGTATTGCAGTTACTGATGGAACTCCAGATGCTTCCTCGAGCGATGCAATTGAAATTTATCAAAAAAATGATATTCTATATTCACCTTACGAAGATAAAGAAACCCAAATATCAAAGAAAATAGTTAATAAAACTGATAATAAATTAAAATCCAATGGAAAAACCTTAAAAGGAAAAACAATCACATTATCTGGATCTAATGATAAATCAATTAAAATTTCCAAAGAATTAATTAAAAAAGGAGCCATTCCAATTACCTTAAGTGATGAAAATGGATTTGTTTACAATCCCAATGGATTTGATATTGAACAATTAAACAAAATCAAAGAATTAAAAAACCAAAATAAACCCATGGAATCTATCACCAAAACTGATAAAAACATCCAATATCATCCAAATAAAACACCATTTTCAACAATTGAATGTGATATTGCAATACCATGTCAAAAAAATGGAGAAATCACTAAAACAGAATCCAAACAATTATCTCAAAATGGATGTATAGCAGTTACTGATGGAACTCAAGATGCTTCCTCGAGCGATGCAATTGAAATTTATCAAAAAAATGATATTCTATATTCACCTTATGAAGATAAAAACAACAAAATAACAAAGGAATTAGTTGCTAAAACTGCTAATAAATTAAAATCCAATGGAAAAACCTTGAAAGGAAAAACAATCTCATTATCTGGATACAATAATAAATCAATTGAAACTGCCAAAGAATTAATTAAAAAAGGAGCCATTCCAATTACCTTAAGTGATGAAAATGGATTTCTACACAATCCCAATGGATTTGATATTGAACAATTAAACAAAATCCAAGAATTAAGAAACCAAATCAAAAACTTGTATTTTATCAATAAAACCGATAAAAATATTCAATATCATCCAAACAAAACACCATTTTCAACAATCAAATGTGATATTGCAATACCATGTCAAAAAACTGGAGAAATCACTAAAACAGAATCCAAACAATTATCTCAAAATGGATGTATTGCAGTTACTGATGGAGCTCCAGACGCATCAACAAGAGATGCAATTCCAATTTATCAAAAAAATGATATTTTATATATACCTTATGAAGATCTAGAAACCAAATTAGCAAAGAAATTAGTTGATCAAACTGATAAAAAATTAAAATCCAATGGAAAAACCTTAAAAGGAAAAACAATCACATTATCTGGATCTAATGATAAATCAATTGAAACTGCCAAAGAATTAATAAAAAAAGGAGCCATTCCAATTACCTTAAGTGATGAAAATGGATTTATTAGTAATCAAAATGGATTTGATATTGAACAATTAAACAAAATCCAAGAATTAAAAAACCAAAACAAACCCATGGAATCTATCACCAAAACTGATAAAAATATTCAATATCATCCAAATAAAACACCATTTTCAACAATCGAATGTGATATTGCAATACCATGCCAAAAAAATGGAGAAATTACCAAAACAGAATCCAAACAATTATCTAAAAATGGATGTATAGCAGTTACTGATGGAACCCAAGATGCATCAACAAACGACGCAATTGAAATTTATCAAAAAAATGATATTCTATATTCACCATATGAAGATAAAGAAACCCAAATATCAAAGAAATTAGTTGATCAAACTGATAAAAAATTAAAATCCAATGGAAAAACCTTGAAAGGAAAAAAAATCTGTTTATCTGGATCTAATGATAAAACAATTGAAACTGCCAAAGAATTAATTAAAAAAGGAGCCATTCCAATTACCTTAAGTGATGAAAATGGATTTCTACACAATCTCAATGGATTTAATATTGAACAATTAAACAAAATAAAAGAATTAAAAAACCAAAATAAACCCTTGGAATCTATCAATAAAACCGATAAAAATATTCAATATCATCCAAATAAAACACCATTTTCAACAATCGAATGTGATATTGCAATACCATGTCAAAAACATGGAGAAATCACTAAAACAGAATCCAAACAATTATCTCAAAATGGATGTATTGCAGTTACTGATGGAACCCAAGATGCATCAACTAAAGAAGCAATTACAATTTATCAAAAAAATGATATTTTATATTCACCTTATGAAGATAAAGAAACCCAAATATCAAATAAAATAGTTAATAAAACTGATAAAAAATTAAAATCCAATGGAAAAACCTTGAAAGGAAAAACAATCACATTATCTGGATCTAATGATAAATCAATTGAAACTGCCAAAGGATTTATCAATAAAGAAGCTTTTCCAATTACCTTAAGTGATGAAAATGGATTTATTAGTAATCTCAATGGATTTGATATTGAACAATTAAACAAAATCCAAGAATTAAAAAACCAAAATAAACCCTTGGAATCTATCACCAAAACTGATAAAAACATCCAATATCATCCAAATAAAACACCATTTTCAACAATTGAATGTGATATTGCAATACCATGTCAAAAAAATGGAGAAATCACCAAAACAGAATCCAAACAATTATCTAAAAATGGATGTATAGCAGTTACTGATGGAACCCAAGATGCATCAACAAACGACGCAATTGAAATTTATCAAAAAAATGATATTCTATATTCACCATATGAAGATAAAGAAACACAAATATCAAAGAAATTAGTTGATCAAACTGATAAAAAATTAAAATCCAATGGAAAAACCTTGAAAGGAAAAAAAATCTGTTTATCTGGATCTAATGATAAAACAATTGAAACTGCCAAAGAATTAATTAAAAAAGGAGCCATTCCAATTACCTTAAGTGATGAAAATGGATTTCTACACAATCTCAATGGATTTAATTTTGAACAATTAAACAAAATCAAAGAATTAAAAAACCAAAATAAACCCTTGGAATCTATCAATAAAACCGATAAAAATATTCAATATCATCCAAATAAAACACCATTTTCAACAATCAAATGTGATATTGCAATACCATGTCAAAAACATGGAGAAATCACTAAAACAGAATCCAAACAATTATCTCAAAATGGATGTATTGCAGTTACTGATGGAACTCCAGATGCATCAACAAACGACGCAATTGAAATTTATCAAAAAAATGATATTTTATATTCACCTTATGAAGATAAAGAAACCCAAATTGCAACTAAAGCTTTACTTTATTTAACTGATGAAATGTTAAAATCCAATGGAAAAACCTTGAAAGGAAAAATAATCACATTATCTGGATCTAATGATAAATCAATTGAAATTGCCAAAGAATTAATTAAAAAAGGAGCCATTCCAATTACCTTAAGTGATGAAAATGGATATATTCATAATCCAAATGGATTTGATATTGAACAATTAAACAAAATCCAAGAATTAAAAAACCAAAACAAACCCTTGGAATCTATCACCAAAATCGATAAAAATATCCAATATCATCCAAATAAATCACCATTTTCAAAAATCAAATGTGATATTGCAATACCATGTCAAAAAACTGGAGAAATCACTAAAACAGAATCCAAACAATTATCTCAAAATGGATGTATTGCAGTTACTGATGGAACTCAAGATGCATCAACTAAAGAAGCAATTGAATTTTATCAAAAAAATGATATTTTGTATTCGCCTTATGATTTAACATCACAAGTGATTAAAAAATTTGAAAAATTCGAAAAAGAACAAAATAAATCAGGAAAACCACTGAGCAACGATGTTGTTGAAAAAAAATTAAAAGAAATAATTAAAAATATTTTTAACAATAATGATTTAATTCAAAAAGAATATTCTGAGAAATCAACATCATCCTCTGATGAATCTGATTCTTCCAATTCTTCAGATTCTTCAGATTCTTCAGATTCTGAAAATTCAAAGGAAATGAAACGATTAATGAAAGAATTAAAAGATAAAGAAAAAGAATTAAAAAAAAAAGCCCAAGAATTAAAAAAATCACAAAGAGAAAAAGAATTACAACTTGAACAAAGAGAAAAAGAAATGCAAGCAGAATTAGAAAGAAAAAGACAATTAAAAAAGGAGGAATTGGAAAGAAAGAAACAAGAGTTAATGAGAAAGGAACAAGAGCTTAAAGAAAAAAGAAAAAGAAAAAAACAAGAATTAGAAAAAAAAAGATTACAGCGTTTAGCTCAAAAACAGAAAAAAGAAGAATTAAGAAAAAAACGATTAGAAGAATTAAAACAAAAACAAAAAGAATTAAATGAAAAAGAAGAAGAATTAAACCAAAATGAAAAATTAAAATTATTAGAACTTGAAAAACTTGAAAAAGAAAAAGAAAATGAATTCAATAATTTGAAAGAACAAAAAGATAAAGAATTAAATGAAAAAGAAAAACAATTAAAAGAAATTGAAGAAAAATTAAATGAAAAATTAAAAAAATCTTCTGAAAAAAATTCAAGCTCAAGCTCAAGCTCAAGTTCAAGTTCTAATTCAAGTTCAAGTGGAAGTGAAGATTCAAATAAACAAAAGAAAAAAAGAAAGAAAAAAATATCTGAGTCCTCATCTGAAGATGAAGAAACAAAAAAATTATTAAATGAAATCAATCAAAAAGAAAAAGAACTTGCTGAAAAATCAAAGCAATTAACAGAAGAAGAACAAAAAAGAAAACTTGAATTAGAAAACCAATTAGACCAAAAAAAAAAAGAATTAGATCAATTAGAAAAAGAAAAGTTAGATAAATTAAAACAAAAAGAATTAGATTTACAAAAACAAGAAGAAGAATTGAAAAAGAAAAAAGAAGAATTAAGAAAAAAAAAATTAGAACAATTAGAAAAGAAAAGAAAAGAAAAAGAAGAATTAAGAAAAAAACGATTAGAAGAATTAAAACAAAAACAAAAAGAATTAAATGAAAAAGAAGAAGAATTAAATCAAAATGAAAAATTAAAATTATTAGAACTTGAAAAACTTGAAAAAGAAAAAGAAAATGAATTCAATAATTTGAAAGAACAAAAAGATAAAGAATTAAATGAAAAAGAAAAACAATTAAAAGAAGACGAAGAAAAATTAAAAGAAAATGAAGAAAAATTAATGGAAAAATTAAAAAAATCCTTGAAAAATCCCATAAGATCAAAAAAAGGTTCAAGTTCAAGTTCAAGTACAAGTACAAGTACAAGTTCAAGTAGAAGTAGCAGTGGAAGTGAAGATTCAAATAAAAAAAATAAAAAAAAAAACAAAAATTTAACATCTGAATCCTCATCTGAAGATGAAGAAACAAAAAAATTATTAAATGAAATCAATCAAAAAGAAAAAGAACTTGCTGAAAAATCAAAGCAATTAACAGAAGAAGAACAAAAAAGAAAACTTGAATTAGAAAACCAATTAGACCAAAAAAAACAAGAATTAGATCAATTAGAAAAAGAAAAGTTAGATAAATTAAAACAAAAAGAATTAGTTTTACAAAAACAAGAAGAAGAATTGAAAAAGAAAAAAGAAGAATTAAGAAAAAAAAAATTAGAACAATTAGAAAAAAAGAAAAGAAAAAAAAAGAAGAATTAAGAAAAAAAACGATTAAAAGAATTAAAACAAAAACAAAAAGAATTAAATGAAAAAGAAGAAGAATTAAATCAAAATGAAAAATTAAAATTATTAGAACTTGAAAAACTTGAAAAAGAAAAAGAAAATGAATTCAATAATTTGAAAGAACAAAAAGATAAAGAATTAAATGAAAAAGAAAAAACAATTAAAAGAAGACGAAGAAAAATTAATGGAAAAATTAAAAAAATCCTTAAAACCATCTTTAAGATCAAAAAAAAGCTCAATTTCAAGCTCAAGTTCAAGCTCAAGTTCAAGTTCAAATTCAAGTTCAAGCAACAGTGACAGTGGAAGTGAAGATTCAAATAAAAAAAATAAAAAAAAAAACAAAAATTTAACATCTGGATCCTCATCTGAAGATGAAGAAACAAAAAAATTATTAAATGAAATCAATCAAAAAGAAAAAGAACTTGCTGAAAAATCAAAGCAATTAACAGAAGAAGAACAAAAAAGAAAACTTGAATTAGAAAAAAGATTAGATCAAAAAAAACGAGAATTAGATCAATTAGAAAAAGAAAAGTTAGATAAATTAAAACAAAAAGAATTAGATTTACAAAAACAAGAAAAAGAATTAATACAAAAAGAAGAATTAGAAAAAATACAACCCGATCAAAATGAAAAAGAAGAAGATGAAAAAATAAAATTAGAAGATTCAGATAAAAAACAGAAAAAAGAAGAATTAAGAAAAAAACGATTAGAAGAATTAAAGCAAAAACAAAAAGAATTAAATGAAAAAGAAGAAGAATTAAATCAAAATGAAAAATTAAAATTATTAGAACTTGAAAAACTTGAAAAAGAAAAAGAAAATGAATTCAATAATTTGAAAGAACAAAAAGATAAAGAATTAAATGAAAAAGAAAAACAATTAAAAGAAGACGAAGAAAAATTAATGGAAAAAATAAAAATATCCTTAAAACCATCTTTAAGAACAAAAAAAACCTCAAGCACAAGTTCTAATTCAAATTCAAGTAAAAGTGGAAGTTCGAGTTCAAGCTCAAGTTCAAGTGGAAGTGGAAGTGAACACTCAAATAAAAAAAATAAAAAAAAAAACAAAAATTTAACATCTGAATCCTCATCTGAAGATGAAGAAACAAAAAAATTATTAAATGAAATCAATCAAAAAGAAAAAGAACTTGTTGAAAAATCAAAGCAATTAACAGAAGAAGAACAAAAAAGAAAACTTGAATTAGAAAAAAGATTAGATCAAAAAAAACGAGAATTAGATCAATTAGAAAAAGAAAAGTTAGATAAATTAAAACAAAAAGAATTAGATTTACAAAAACAAGAAAAAGAATTAATACAACAAGAAGAATTAGAAAAAATACAACCCGATCTAAATGAGAAAGAAGAATTAGAAGATTCAGATAAAAAACAGAAAAAAGAAGAATTAAGAAAAAAACGATTAGAAGAATTAAAACAAAAACAAAAAGAATTAAATGAAAAAGAAGAAGAATTAAAACAAAATGAAAAATTAAAATTATTAGAACTTGAAAAACTTGAAAAAGAAAAAGAAAATGAATTCAATAATTTGAAAGAACAAAAAGATAAAGAATTAAATGAAAAAGAAAAACAATTAAAAGAAGACGAAGAAAAATTAATGGAAAAATTAAAAAAATCCTTAAAACCATCTTTAAGATCAAAAAAAAGCTCAATTTCAAGCTCAAGTTCAAGTTCAAGTTCAAGCAACAGTGGAAGTGAAGATTCAAATAAACAAAAGAAAAAAAGAAAGAAAAAAATATCTGAATCCTCATCTGAAGATGAGGAAATAAAAAAATTATTAAATGAAATCAATCAAAAAGAAAAAGAACTTGCTGAAAAATCAAATAAATTAACAGAAAAAGAACAAAAAAGAAAACTTGAATTAGAAAATCAATTAGACCAAAAAAAGCAAGAATTAGATCAATTAGAAAAAGAAAAGTTAGATAAATTAAAACAAAAAGAATTAGATTTACAAAAACAAGAAGAAGAATTGAAAAAAGAAAAAGAAGAATTAAAAAAAAAACGCAAAGAAGAATTATTAAAAAAAAAAGAGCGCTTAAAACTTCAAGATCTCGATCTTGACGATCGAGATAAATTACTTGCAACTACCGAACTCACTAATCAAAGTGAAAATGTAAATTACAATTCCAATCCCCGTGATAGTTCTATTGAAAGTAGATTTGAAGAATATGATGCTGAAAAATTAAAGGAATTATATAAAAAAAAATTAAAAGAATTAAATAAAGTAAAAAAGGAATTAAATAATAAAGACGAATTAAAAAATCAACATAATCAAAGACTTACAGAAATTGAAAAACAATTAAAAGAATTTGAGAAAAATGGGGCAAAAAAAGAAAATAGTTCCAGTTCCAGTTCAAGTTCAAGTTCAAGTTCAAGTGGAAGTGAAGATTCAAATAAAAAAAATAAAAAAAAAAAGAAAAATAAGAAAAAAAGTAAAAGCAAAAGTGGAAGTGGAAATGATAGTAATGGAGAATTTGAAAAAAATCTTGAACTTTCAGAATCTAATAAAAAAAAATTGAAGAAAATTAAAAAAATGCTTAATTCAATTGGAAAAAATGATTTAAAAGATAATTCTGATTTATTCAAAGAAATTGAAGACTTAGAAAAACAGGAATTAGAAATCAATAATCAAGAAAATGCCTTAGAATCTAGAAAATTAAATTTAGAAAAGGAATTACAAAAAATCAGAGAATTATTAGGCAACAATTTTGAAGATGGATTTGATTCTGGTTCTGGTTCTGGTTCTGATAAATTAAATAAAGAGAATAATTATAATTATGATGATGATGATTTTATACTTTTTGAAAAAAGTAATAAAGCAAACAGAAAAAAAAAAAAACGAACTGAAGAAATGCCAATTCAAGAAAATGTAATTCGTGAAAAAAATGAAAAACCCACAAAATTTAAAAATTTGAAAGAGAGATCAAGAGAGAAATCAAAAGATCATAAAGATCAGTCAAAATCTCAAAACAAAACAAAGTCCCTTTCAAGTGTTTCAGATTCGCCAAGAAATGCCTCAAGATTTTTAGATGATGTTGTACCACAGGAAATTAAGGATTTAATGAATAGGAATTCATTTGGGTTTTATTCTGGATTTAATACAAAGAGTAATTATTATTATAATAATAAAAATAATTTCAATGAAATTGAAACAAAAAACAAGAGATACAATAATTATAAATCCCATTCAATAAATATTCCAGATCAGAAAAAGAACGCAAAGTCATTTAATAAACCAGATAAAAATTTGACTTTTAAAAATTTTACAAAATTTGGTATTGAATATGTGGATCCAAAGAAAGTCTCGTTTTATAAAACATCAAAAAGTATAAAATTATTAATTGATCGATATCATTCTGTAAATGATAACAAATGCGTTTTTGAAAATTTCTTTTTCATTAATACCTTTGATCGGTGGAAAAGTCTAAATTTCAAAAAGAAAGCATTTCCCTTAGAATGTATGGACAAATTAAAAACGGAGTTTGATTTGATATGGAAAGATGTAGTATCGTCTGCAAGAATGGGGCGTATTGAATTAAAAGTTAAGTCAGATAGCACCGGCGATGGTCTTTATAGAAAGACTGTATTATATTTAACAAAAAGTTATATTAAATTGAAAATTAAGACAGGGCTTGATCAAGATTTTGAAACCGGATTCAAATACAGATGGGGTGACAATTTAAAAATAGCCATAGATCGAAATAATCCCACTTACAATTTATTAGTGTACCTGCCAACAGAAGAGTTTACAGTCATCCGCCCAGAAGATAAAACATTAAATAGAATACTGGTATTATTATTTTTATTATATAATGAAACTCAAGGAAAGAATAAAGTCATTGGTAACAATCCTATTATAAGAAATGTCAGTGCAAATAAACTTAATAACAAAATTTTACCACCGTTATTAAAGCCAACAAGAAAAATAAAAAAGGATTTATCTGCTTACAAAACGTTTAAAAGGCAAATTGAAAATGACGAAATTACCTTAGACCAAATCATTAAAAACTATTATCGAAATAATGGTGCAAGTTTTTTAATTTATACTTTAGTCAAGAGGAAATATCCTTTTGAAGCTGGCTTTTTAAAAATTGCAAAAAGGGGCATAATCTATGGTGTTGGGAATGAGGAACCAGAAGGAATACACTTTAATAAATATTTCCAAATTGTTCGATCTCAAAACGATAAAAAAAGATTTTTAATCATTTACAAAGCACACAAAAAGCCCTCCTATATGAATTTCCAACGTAAAGGACAAAAGAAACTTTCCAATTTAATAATTTACGCCCAAAGTGAAAATGATTGCATCTTAATTTCCCAGACAATTCAATACTTTTATAAGAAGCAAAATAACGTTGGTGGTAGCAAAATGAAGACTCGTAATAAATCGGATCGGGGTAGAGAACTTTTAAAAAGTAACAAAAAAAAGAAAAAAGTTAAGTCAAATTATAAATCAAAAAGTAAAAGAAGAAGTAGAAGCCGTTTAAGTAACCTGGGGTCATCAAATCTTAATTTGAATCTCCCTCATAATGAATTTATTCATAAAAATATTAAAAAGAGGACACAAGGTAATACTGGAAAAAAACATAAAGTGGATGATTCCACTTCCAATGATTCAAGTTCATATTCAAGCACAGACTATGAAGAAGGCTCTTCAAAATTCACATCTGAATCAGGTTCTAATTCAGATGATACTTCGAATTCTGATGAAAATGAATTGAAAGAAAAAAATAAACTTCATCAAAACAAATTGGAAAAACTAAGTGAGCCATCTGAAGTTGATGAGGATAGAAGTGAATTTTTAAAAGACAATAGTTCGAATGGTGACGAAACAGATCAATCCGAAAATTCAAAAAATAGTACTTCGGGAAGCGATAATGAAAGGGAAAAGGAAAAAGAAGAAAAGAAAACAACAAGTTCAAGTGGAAGTGTAAGTGGAAGTGGAAGTGGAAGTGAAAGTGACGATTCAAATAATAAAAATGAAAATAAAAAAAAAAGTTCAAGTGGAAGTGGAAGTGGAAGTGATTTTTTTGTTTCTAGTAGTAATGAAGATGAAGTTGAAATCGATTTAAAAAAATCTTCGGGTAGCGGCAATGAAAGGGAAAAGGAAAAAGAAACAAAGAAAACAACAAGTGGAAGTGGAAGTGAAAGTGACGATTCAAATAATAAAAATGAAAATAAGAAAAAAAGTTCAAGTGGGAGTGGAAAAGAGGAAATACCAGAAGTAGCAGAAAATTTAGATAATAAGGACTCTGGTTCAGATTCAAGTATAGTTTCAAATTTTGATTCAGCTTCTGATTCTGATCCAAATATTAAAAAGAAAAATGAAAAAAAAAAAACATCTTCAGAAGAAGAAGAATTAAAATCAAAAAATACAACGGGTAAAAGCAACAGTAGCAGTAATAGCGATAGTGATAGTGATAGCAATAAAGAAGATGAGAAAAATAACATAGTATCTGAAGATAATTTTGAAATTTTTGATGTTAATGGAAATCAAGAAAATGAGATTCTTGATGATGATTTTAGTAATGAAAAAGATACTTCCGAGAAGAATAATGATAGTTTTGATGAATTCCGAATGGGTACTGACAATAATGATAACAATGATGATGAAAATATTGATAAAGATGATGATTTTAATTTTTCATCTGGTGATTTAAACAATTTTTCTTCGAGCGAAAATGAAAATTCAAATAGTAATAAAAGTTCAAGTGAAAATGAAAATGAAAACAAAAATACAAGTTCAAGTTCAAGTGGAAGTAAAAGCAAAAGCAAAGGCAAAAGTGGAAGTGGAAGCGGAAGTGGAAGTAAAAGTGGAAGTGGAAGTACAAGTGGAAGTGAAAGTGGTGTTGATTTTTATGTTTCTAGTAGTAATGAAAGTGAAGTTGAAATCGATTTAAAAACAACTAGTGATAGTGGAAGTGGGTTTAGAAGTGATAAGGATTAAATTAGAACAATGAATTTAAAATCAAACTCCATTTTCAATAATATCATAAATGTTTTATTCATTATCATTGATTTAATTTTTGTTTGTTTTGCAAAAGATATGCTTATTAATTTTTAATGAATAAAATATTAATGAAATAATAAAACTTTTTATGTTTTTTCATTTTTTTACTTTTTCCAAAATCCCTTTTTTAAGTTGTTTGTGTTCCTTCTGTTCCTTCTGTTCTACCCTTTTTGGATTTTTTTTTTTTAAGTGTTTAGTTAAGGTGGGGAAAAAGGATCGAAAATTGTATTAAGAATTGGTGAACTTGTTTGTGATTGGATCTTAGACAAATTGAAGTTGTTTTGATTAAATCTTAAGGGATTAGCTTCTACCAAGGAGAGGTTTAAAATTAAATTATATTACTATTGAAGTTAAATCACATTAGTGCACCATGGCTCAGATGACTCTAAAAAATCAGATTAGTAAAAATTGTTCTCAAGTTTATCTATTCAATCCAAAAAGATCATTGATTTTGTAAAAAATACAAAATCATGATAAAAAATCTACCTTTTGGAACAAGTTTAAAGCTTGTATCATCTATAATCTAAAGACTCCAGAATTGCAAAATTGTCTTTCTTAAATTTTTCTCTAAATGTAGATTATTTGCCAAAAAAATTAGATTTTAATAGAAAATTAGATACTGATAAATTCAAAGAAATATCATAAAATTTTTAGTTCATTTTCCATGTGACAAATGTTTTTACACAAGTTCTGATTAAAGTATATTTTATTATTTTAAATTTATATAAACTTTGTAAATTTGCGTGATTTTCAAAAGGTTCGTTCTCTTGAGTTATTTTAATCGATGAGTCAATTGAGATTCCAAAAATGTAAATTTAACTAAAAAAATATTTTTTAAATTTGAATTTATCAGTAATTAACTCAAAGATAGTATTTTAATATTTTTTTTATTCAGATATTAGAAATGTATTGAAAATACAACTAGTCTCATATTAAGGAAAGGTGACTAATCAATCTTTAGGGTTTTTATTTTGATAATTATTGAATAAACCTTTAAATTAAAATATGTTAAAAATGGTTACTTTTGGAGGTCTTAATTATAGATTTTTAAAAACTGGTATAAAATTATTTTGATTTTTAGTTTTACATTTGCAATAAAAAATTTTTTAAAAAAATAACTATATGACAAATTTTAATTGTGTTTGTTACAAAAAAAAAATTATTCATTATTAAATATTATTAATAATTGATTGTAGAGATCCATTCGAACGATATAAAAATTAATACCAGTTACTTTAAACCCCAAGAATCTTTAATTATGAATAGTTTTAATCTTTTTCTTTTACTAATCAACTTACACATAGAAGTTTTTTTTTAATGAGACCTAATCATTCCATAGCGTCTCAGATTAAAAATTTTATTTCAAAATGTAATAAGGATATTTGGGGTTCTACGTAGTATATATAAAACTCCATATTACTCAAGTGGTACATCAAAAAAATGAAAAAAAGGCTTTTTTTAAGAATCGGTCAACGTACAATTGTTACAAAATAAAAGAAAAAATAAGCTTCGTATTAGAGTCGATAATCATAAAAGAAATACCTTAACAAACTATTAATTTCAAAAAAAAAAAAAGATTAAAATTTAAAACTCTTTCATTGAGATTTCTAGTGTAAATTTTCTCAATTACTTTAGAAAATTAAAATTGTTGACAATAAGATTTTTTATTGGTAAATAGATTGATTTTAAAAGAAATTACAGATCCTCAATTTTCTTAGAGTTAATTTCAAGTTTTTAATTTTTTTTTTTTTTCAAATTTACTTTAAAAAAAAAAAAAATCGTAAAAAAAAATTGACTCGATTAGATAAAATGATATATTTTTAAATTATAAATATCTTTCGAGAAGAATACTTGATTAAACCTAAAGATTATGTTCTGTTTCTTCCTTAAAACTTCCCATAAGACTGGAAGAGTTTTTTTGTGTCTTATGTCCAATAATTATGTTTTAACAACAAGTTATGTATCTTATTTAATTAATCAATGTTCACCTTAAAAAGTCTTATATATCTATTGTTATAAAACTTATTTTAATTCTAAAACTCAGACTTTTTTGATTTTATCACATCAATCAATAATTTGATTTTTTTTTTTTACTTTTCTTTTTATTTTATACATTCATAAGACTTTTTAGTGTATATAATAAGTTATATTAAAGGTACAAAATAATCAAAACAATTTCAAAAAATAAAAAAAAAAAAAAAAAATCAAATCATTGATTGATGTGATAACACACAGAAAATATATTTCAAAATAATTTCATAATAATACTCTTGTTTTCAACCCAAACAATAATAATCGAATATAAACTCCAATTCAAAATTTTTAACACACCAAAATTCAATTTGTGAAAAAAAAAACTTATTTAATCAATTAAAGAAGATTTACCAAATTAGAACCATTCACTAATTGAAATGTTAACACTTGTTTATAAATTACAATACTCACAAAACAACAAATAAATAATTATCAATACAAATAAATCATCGGTGTGTTAAAAATTTTGGAGAGAGCAAAACAAAAAAATACATTAGTAAATTTGTTGAAATTCTATTAGGAATATTGATCGATCAAATGGTTAGATACTACTAACTAATTTTATATGAGTTCTTCCATTTATAAAATTCGACTTTAACATAATATCGATGGTTGAAAAAAAATTTTGATCCAACGAAACAAATTAGCTAATTCAAACAATGAAATGAAAACAAAAACTAAAAGATGAAAAAATGATTTTCATAACTTACAAAAATCAAAATTTTCTCAAATTTGAATGAAATTGTATTATTACGATTGTTTGGAACGTTTTATCTGTGTGAAAAATTTTGAATTTTAGTTTATATATATATATATATATATATATATGTGTATATATATATATATGTATATAAACTAAATTCAAAAAATAGGGGCCCAAATTTCGAGATCTCGTTCTAGAATCATTGGATTTCAATATGATGTTGGGCAGTTGATTAATGATGTAATTTAGATAAAATTTTCTACTTTATAATTTACTAACCAAACTTTTGACTGAAAAATTGGAAGAAAATAAAAAAAAAATTTCAAACAATCAGATGACAATTTGATTTTTTTTTGTTTGTTAGTTTCTTCAATCAAATAGTTTCAGATGTTAATTTTTCTTCACTGATTTACATTTAATATTTTTACATGATGAAAAATTTCAATTTAATTCTCAATCAAATTACTCTTACAACCGAAAAAAAATTCGATAATATCCAGATGTTGTAAAATTTTGTATGATTTTTTTAGCCAAATTTTTGTACAAAAAATGAAATAGATTTTTTTTCAACGTATAAAAATTTTTAAAGAAGACATCTTGTTAGTATTTAATCTTCTGATGATTATCCATCAACTTCTAGTTTATTGATGATTATTTACAGGGTTCCTCATATAATTAGTTTAGTGAGTATAATTTGAAAAACTGGGCCCTTATTTTTCGAAAGTAGTTTATATATATATATCTTATATTCAAGAAATATGTATTAAAAAAATTTTTGTGTATGTCTATGCCTTATTGGATTAATTAGATGGTGTATTAAAAAGTATAAAGTCTGTAAAACAGATACTTTTTATTAATTTTACATCAGAGATCAGTTAGGATTCCGCTGCCAGGGATAAAATGTTTAAAATCCAAGTAAAAAGTTCTCTATACAAAAACCCGGGATCAAATTAAATTATTTAAAAGTTCTACAGTAAAATGTTGGATAGTGAATTCTAATATCCTAGTCAATGTGTTTTTTCTGATCTAAATGTGTTTTAAAAAAATAAATGGTATCACAATCAATAATTGGGGTTTTTTTTACCAAAGGTTGTTTTTGATTTTTTTCAAGAATTGTATTAATGATATAATTTGTGTTTTATCAAAAAAACTATGAAATTTAATTTAGTATTTGATCTGTGAGAACCTGTAATTTGAAAAAATGATATTTTCTAGGCAATTTTATAGAACCTCAAAGCACAAATAGAAAGAAAAAATTGTCCAAGATTTCCTTTTTATAACCTAACAATCATGAAAATTTATTTCGAAAAAAAAAATTAAAGGTTTTCTAAATTTACACTTATTGATAACTTCAATTATGATTAAAACGGTTATTTAATAAAAGATCTTTGATCAAAAAAAATTTTTTAAAGACATTTTACAATTTAAGTTGAAAATTCAATTTTCCAGGTTATATTGATATTTTTTTCAATCTAATTATTAAAAATTTGAATTTTTTTCTTCACAGCTAAGAGGTGATGTCATTTTTATTAAAATTATTTGAATTTTGTGAGTATCTTTCAAATAGGGAATCAATTATTTTGGATATTAAATAATTATTTATTCTATACAACTTAATAAAAAAATTTTTTTTTCTGATTTTCGGTTAGGTTTTCGAGAATTTAAAAGAATAGAGTACAATCAAGGATTTTACTCAATTCTTTTTAATTTTGGAAAACCTAGGACACTTTCCATTAGGTTTTCTTGAGTTTTCTGTTTATTTGGAAAATCGATAGATTTTGGTTAGTTTTTTTGAGTTTTCTATTTATTTTGAAAATCAATAGATTTTCGTTAGGTTTTTTTTTACTTTTCAAAATAAACATAAAATTTTAATGAATTTTCGGTTTGCTTCAAAAGTAAAAAAAAACCTAGAACACTTCACAAATAAAATAGAAAACCACAAAAAAATCTAGAACACTTAACTGATAAAACAGAAAACCTCAAAAAAAACTAGGCACTTGACAGCACTCTACAAACACTTTCAATAGGTTTTCCAGAATTTAAAGAAATTGAGTAAAATCTATATGATTTTATTCAATTCTTTTGAATTTTGGAAAATAGCTGTTAGCTTTCCTGGGGTTTTCTGTTTATTGGCAAAATCAATAGATTTTACAGATTAAAAAGAAAACCTTAAGAAATTCTAGTAGCCTGGTGTGAAGGTAATATTTATCATTTGTTATTTTTTTTTCTGTATTTGAGTTTTATTAGATGATAAGAGTGTTTTTTAAAACTATTAGTTATTATCTATCAAAACGGATAGTTACAAGTTGAATTTAAGGAAAATTCTTGTCTAATCCATTTAAAAAATATTACCCAAAAATTTACCTTGTTTTTCTTGACTAGAGACTTTTAAAAAAGGTGGTTATACTATTAACAACAAAAATTGACTGCCTAATGATTTTTCAGAAATGGAATTTTGATTAAACTTTATTATTATAGATGAAACGATAATTAAAGTAATAGTTTTATCTTACTGTTGAGAGAAAAATGTTGGACACAGAAAAATGGTTGGACACCAATTTTAATTGGGAACAATAGTAAAATTGAAAATCAAATCCTATTGAAAACTAGGTGAATTTTATATAAATCCAGCTTTAAATGTGTTACAAGTTCATTAATCTGTGGTGTGTGTAGAATACTCATTTGAATGGTTGATAACTAAAGTAGATCATACAATTTTAACAAAAATCCTAGTTTTAGTAAAGTTTACTATTAATTCTGAAAATGGCAATTTTTCAACTTGATTTAGATTATATGAGATCAGGTTTTGAAAAAGTAGAATTACATTAAACATTATTCTAAACAGTAGATTATTGTTTTTTTTCTTTAGTTATTTTACAAACGATTGAAATTAAAAATCATTTTCAGTAATGTTCCCAATTAAAATTGCTGTCCAACTATTTTTCTGTGTCCAACATTTTTCTCTCAACAGTTACTTGGAATTTTCAATTTTATTTTTTATTACTAGTGCAAGAGAACTCTTTTTCAAAAAAATTTCCTTTTGTTAGATAAAACAGATATGTAAAAATAAAATTCAAATATATCCGTTTAAACAAAGAATGATCTAAAAAGATAAATAAAAAACAACAGTTCTTTCAAACATTCACATGCTAAAATCAAAAAAAAAAACAATTATTTGCTACAAATGATCGAAATACTGTTTGGTAAAAAAATACAAACGCCTTTTTTAATTGGTAACCTTAATAGAACCTAAGAACAAAAAGTAAAAATAATTAACCATTTTGGATAAAAAGTTCAACACGGTTTTTCATTGGGACGATTCCTGAAAATGAAAAGTAAAATCAATTCAAAGAAGAAACCAATTAAATTCAAATAATAATCCATTATATTATTTTCAATCAAATTAACAAATCCAATTTAAATCTTCTTTATTATCAAAATTTTTTGAGTGATTTTGGAGATCTCAAAAAATAGTCAATTTTTTTAACATATTTTTAATAATTGTTCAATTAAAGAAAAACCCCTATACCAAAAGATAGTATTGAAAAAAAACCTAATTGTGTTGAAGACTTCATTTCGTCTTTATTTATTTATTTATTCTTTTTTTAATTGATTTTACTTGTCATTTTAAGGTTCTATTAATGTTACCAATTAAAAACCGTGTTGAACTTTTTTTCCACAATGGTTAGAGAAGAAATAAATAAACTTGAAAGAATATTCCAGTATATTATTCAAACAAATCAATAAAAACAATTTAAATCTTGTTGATTATCAAAATTTTTTGAGTGATTTTGGAGATCCTTAAAAATAATCGAATTTTTTGAACAAATTTTTAATGTTTGATCAATCAATGAAAAACTCATATACCAAAGGATAGTATTTCAGAAAACAGTTATTGTGTTTAATCAACAATTTTGACTTGAATTTTTTATATATTCTTTTATTAATTGATTGTACTTTTCAATTCATAGTAATGTTCCCAAATGGTAAACCATTAAAAATCAGCTTTCAATTTTTTTCAAATGGTTACATTTAAATACATGGAAAAAATACTAAAATGCAATTACGCCGAATATTTCATTACTAAAAAAACTTTTTTAATCCTTACATTCATGGAAATTTCGTTATAAACCCCATACCAAATATCCAAAAAGATAAATTTGATCAAACCCATCAATTGATGTGGTTTGGTTATTAAATCGGAAAAATTTTTCTTTAAAAAGCAAATTTTAATTATTACCAATAGAACCGTTTTTATTTTGATCAAATTTTATTTTAATACCTTTACTTTTGATCATAAACGTTGACATTCAAATAATTTTGGTTTTTAAGATGGTTTGAAAAAGGTAATTGAAAAGCAGCTAGATAGAAGAAAAGTGAAAATTTTTTCCAATTTAAGAACTTAAAATTTCCAATAAAAATAAAATTATGTAACAACAAAACTTTTCGAAAACTCGCTTAATGAGTTTGAATTGAAAAGTTTTTACAAAGAACTCAATGTGAAATAAAGTTATAAATTTTCAAGACAATCAATTATTAATCTATTCCCAAAATCAAAAAGGAAAAATTTGATTTCAAATTTGCAATCCAGTACAATAACAAAAGATCACCCCAAACTGATTGTAAAGAAAATACTATTTGTTCCTTAACTGTTCATTTCTCTGGAGAACTCACAGCAAATTTATACAAATAGAAAAGTATTCGACAAAATCTAATACAAAATTCGGGTATTTTTTATTTGACAGATCGGTTTTATACTTTAAAATCACAAACCTAGGAACTATTAGTGGTTATTCTGGATTTAATTCTTCCAAAAGGAAAAAGGCAAAACTTTCATTCGGAAAATCGATTGGACAAATTCTTGACGATTGTTGTGAATTTGAAAAAAGTTGTGAAAAAAAAAAATTTTAATTTGTCTTCAAGTAACTTGTTTTGCATCAGAAGCAAAACTACCCATACTCTTTCTTGAAAACTCAACAGTCTGAATTTAAAAAATAGACCTATTTTCTAAAAAAAAAGTCAATTTCCAACCCCGATTGAATTTGACAAATTGAAGAAAAGAATTCCCATTATCAGTTGGGCTTTGGTTGATCAAGTAATTTCCGAATTTTCGATAAAAAATTTCTAAACGAAACAGTTAGAAAAAGAAAATTTACCTTTGATTTTTACTTGATCACATTTGTATTTGGACAGATTTTTCTTCGAGAAATTCTTACGTAATTCCAATCTCAAAACAAATACAAACCACATGAAACACAGCACAAATCTTCATCGTTTGTTTTCAAAAGGAGAACCTAAAGCAAAATTAAAAATTTGTAATTTAATTTTCAAAAGAAGACGTAACAGAAATACCCCCAAAAAAAAAAATTCGATCCAAAAGTTTTGAAGATATCAAAGGAACTAAAAACCTCGAGGTGTAAATAGATGAGTGATTTTACCCCTTACAAGCCTTTATATTTTGCATAAAGCAAGAAAAATTGAAAAAAAATTTATTTTCTTTTAAAAACTCTTTAAATTTCTAAATTTTCAAAAACAGCTTTATGCACTAAAATAAAACCTTTTAATCCCATCAATATTCTTCCGAATGCTTATTCAACCAATTAACAACAAATACAAAAGCCTGAATCAAAATCAAAATCAAAATAAAATGATGAACAAACAAGAAACTTTTTTTTGTGGTGATACTACATGTAAAAAAACTGCAAAGTATTGGAGTTCTTGCTTTTCTAATTTTTATTGTGATACACACAACCAAGAGAAACACGATAAAGAACACGCTTATCAAGATACCCAATATATTACTTCTTTGTGTAAGATTTTGTTGTTTTTTTTTCTTTTTTTTTTTGTTTTTTTATTTTTCGATATTTTTTTCTTTTTTTTTTTTTTTTGATTGTTAAAGGGGGGTTTCGATCTAAATCAAAAATAGTAACTGTTTGTAAACGGTTTAACCGCCTTTACTTGGAAGATAGCTAATTTTTGCTTTTAGAACTTTTGTTTACTCTTTAACACAATCACAAAAAAAAAAAAAAAAAAAAAAAAAAACGGGTTACGAAAGATATTTCAAAAAAGTTCTTTTTGAAGTTAAAGAAAACTTTTTTTTTTTTATTTACTTTTAACTTTTCACAGTTTTTAAACTATTTGATCGATACTTTGTAAAACTTTTTTAAAGTGGTTCTCCAGGGATACTTTGCAGTTCAATTACGTTAAACCAAAGAACTAAACTGTAGTGAAACCGAAAAAATTGCTATCTTTTTTTAGCAAATAAAAAAAATAAGAAATTCCAAATTTTTTTCAAGACAAGTGATTTACTTCAAAGAAACGAGAACTTTTTGTTGTTTATTTTTTTTTTTTTGGCTTTTGAATTTTTGAATGAAAAACAAAAAGTATCCTTATTTAATTTTTTTTTTTTTTTTTGTATGTTTTTCTACAAAAACAAAATAGTACACAAATTTCAGCATCGAAATTACAAATCATTGGACGAAGTTCGTGTTGAATTAATCAACGTCGACGAAGGAGATTGCATTGCAATTTATTGGTATGGAAAAAAGATACTAATTGATTTGGGCTATCGTTTATCGGTATTGAATCTTTTGCAAATCGGAACGTTTTTTGAGCCAAAGTGCTACTATTCGCAATTTATGAAGTGGTACCATGATCCTGAAAAGAACAAGATCCCTGCCATCCATTTGGACTATTTGATCATCACGCACCCACACGACGATCACTACGGAGGCTTACTCAGAACCGACGAATCTATTTGCAAAAAATTAAACTCGACAAAATATTGGTTTTTTAAACTCTTTCAAGTCAGAAATTTCAAATACCACAATTGCGATTTCTTGTCTAGTTTGCTTCAGGAAGACATTAAGAATTTTTTCATTGGATTGATTGAAATTGAAAAAAAAGAAGAAGAAGAAGGCAATGGCGGTTTTGATACTCATCAAATTGAAAGCTTCTTTCAATCTTACTCTGCGTTTAATTCAATTTTTGTCAAGAAAATTCGAAAGACAGATAATGTCGTTCAGGACTGCATCTTTTTATGGAAAGTGATTCAAAACAAATTTGATCAGGAGGAAGATTGCCAGTTTTTAGATTTTATGCTCGACGATTTAAAGTTCCATTTAAAGAATTTATATTTTAAAAACTTACAAAAGAATGTTGAAAAGCTCACAGGCGAAGAAACGGGGCTTTTAAAGCAACCAAAAGGGCAATTTTCAAAATATTTTTCATTAGCAAAAAAAATATTAAAAAACTCCCAAATCCGAAAGGGCAATGACATGTCTGCCCACGTACTGATTCGAAATGAAAACGAAACAAAAAATCTAATCTTTTTTGGAGATCGAACTGTTGACGAAATCTACTTCAAAAAACTAAATCTGGACCAGAAACAATATGACGTTGTTAAACTCCCTCACCACGGATCAATGAGGATCTTAGACTTGTCATCAAGGCTGAACTCCAAATTATGGCTATTACCTAGCTCGACCCGTGAAAAAATCCATGCTCCAATTGAAGACAACTTAACCAAAAGATACAACGAATGGGAGAGTCACAACGAGAACGATTCAATCAATGTTTATTGCTCAGGAATCAAGTTTTTTGATGTTCTCAAATTTGGTTCATATTTTAACAAGAATTGTTACCAGAAATGGAAAAACGATTTTTCGGCCAAATATTCCAAAGGGCCTAGTATTGATATTAATTTTAAATTTCTAGGTTATACGAACGATTTTTTGGACATTTCAATCAATTAATTAATTCCGATATTTGGTTCCTCCCATTCACTGTTTGAATGAGCGATCCATTCTCAAAACAGTTAATTTTAGAAATTATTGGTATTTTTGCTACAAGTAATTTCTCGAATTATTTCCGCCTTTATTTTTTTAATCGAAATAAATATACATACATACACACACATATATATTATAGATAATAGTATTTTTTTTTTTTTTGTTTATTCAAAAATAATTCTTTTTTTATTAAAATTTCCAACTATATTTTTTCGGAATTTCAATATTAAAAACAATAAAAAAAAAAAATTTAGATTTTAAATAATTACTGTTTTGTTTTTTTTTTACAACATTTTTTTATTTATTAAAGTTCTTTGAATACTATAATGAAAAAAAGTTTTGAATTTCAATGGCAGCTGTAAATTTGGCAAAATATTTCTTAATAAAAGTTAATTAAGCTATTTCCAATAAAGTGGGGCAAATTTATTTAAAAATATATCTTTTAAACTGAATCTTCAATAAAGTATTTAAACATCCAAAATAATTAACCACCATTTTTCGATTCTTGATAATAATTCAATTTGTTTCTGAGTATTGTATTACCTAAATAAAAGAGATTAAATTTTCTGATCTCGATTTTATCTGATATTTTTTATGAGTGAAAATTGGTGTTTATTGTTTTCTTTTTGATCAAAACAACCGTTTTCATAACTTGTTTGATCAAAATAAATTTTCCAATAGAATTTAAAACATATAACTACATTTTATTATTTAAAAAAAACATTTGTACCTTTTCCTTATTTCCAATATTTTATTGAAATTAGTCGTACATTGTTTTCACCAAAAAAAAGTGCTTTTTTTTTTTTTTTTTGATATTTTTTGGAAATATTTCAAAGAACATATTTTGAAATAAATACATTAGCCATTTATTCAAATGGTATTAATATTAAACTTAATTTGATATCGCGAATTTATGAATAGTTTCACTAAAAAAAGATGTTTTTTTTATGAAATATAAAAAAAAATTCCCCACTATTTTGGAAATACCTTACAATGAATGTTGGAGAAAATATTTTAATTTTATGATATTTTTTTCTTTTTCTGGGGAAACCTATAATTTTTTTTGAAAAATTTATAATCTAAACGAAGAAACAACAAACAATTAACTACCTAAAACATACCCAGAATAATATATTGTTGACCTTTTAATATAGATAATCAAAAATTAGACATACGTTGTTCCAAACATTCATCAATTCGTAAAAAAAAAAAAAAAAAAACACACTAATTAAACCACTTCCATTCTTCCCCTAATTACCCAAGAGTAATAATACAACCGTTCCAACCCTACCGTGAAATATATGATAAACATAAAATTTATTTTCTATCCCAGACTTTCCTTTTTAGTACAGGATTTTATGGTTATGTGATAGCCTATTACCAACCATGAAATTTTATAATAAACTCAATTCCAAAAAATGGGACACAAAAAAAAATTACATTAATAAAAATATACTCCAAAATACATGATACTTGAACTTAAAAATAATAAAAGACCCGAAAATATTTAATTAATACTATTTATCTATTTTATAGTAAATTTAAAATTCAATTCAAAAAATAAAAAAGAAAAAATAAAAAAAAGTGTTCCACTATTTTTGGAACACGGTTACCAAAAAATCCATTTTTATTGAAAGAAAAATTAATAAAAACTATTAATAGATTCAGCTTGTCTTTTGATAACTAAAGGTACCTTTTATCTAGAGTTTACTAATTATCTTAGGTTTCCTAACTCAAAGTATTTCATACATTAGTGAAAATTTTAATGGATTCTTCTTTGTTTTTTTAGATTACAATTTTTCAGTTTAGTATCCTCAAATTCCCAATTGGATTTAAATTTGTGGAATTGGAGGTCAAGGGTCCAGAACATTACATCCCCGATTTAAGTAAGTTTGAGTTTTTTTTTGATGTATGTGGACAAGCTCCACCCTTTTGGAAAATCCATTTCAACTCACAATATTCTGAATTAGCGAGTTGAATTTCCTTTGATTTTTTTGATAATATCATTAATAATACATTCAGTATTCACACTTCCATTAATAATAATAAGATATGTTTGTAGGCCATGTGCTATAGCACACCATATCATGATTTTTTTTCAAAAAATTTTTTTCTTGATAAAAAAAGAATCTTTTTTCTTTTTGAGAGAAAAAAAAAAATTTTTTTTTTTGATCAGAATGAAAACTTTTAAATTTCATTTTAAAGTGATTTTGAGATTTTCGAAAAGTTTTGAAAAAAAAAGAATCCAAAAAAAATCAGAAATCAAAAAATAATGAAAAAAAATGATAAATAATTAACTTTAAAATTATTTACATTGATTGTTAATATCTAATATTTCTATTTAAGAGTCAAATATCACTTTTCTTGGAATTAAATTGATTTTGAAGGTGTGCCCCAATTTTTCGAATTGAGTTTAGAACAAAAATTTCCCATTGATTAAAATAAATTTAAATTTGAATTTTTCACTCCAGATCTTCTGAATGATCAATAATTTAGAAAAATATTCAGGTTTTTGGTCGACCCTTAATTTCTAAGCACTTTGAAATCAAAGGGCACAACTATTAAAAGGTTTTTATAAAATTATATCTGCAATCATTTTAAACTTTGTTTGGAAATTTTGAATTTATTTCATAAAGAAAAAGATTTTTTTCTCCAGTTCTTTCTAATAAGAAATTTTTAAAAAATACCTATTTCAAACCATAAAATTATGTGATACCATACAATCAGTTCAACTTTTAAGGCAAAAACTATCAATGAAATTTAAGGAACAAAATGATCTCAATTTAAAGCACATTTTTTGGAATTTTTTGTTACTCAATTAATTTTACTAGAAATCGAATTTTGTACCTTAATTTGAGATTTTTTTTTGTACATTAAATTTCGTTGACAGTTTTGTGCCTTAATACTAGAACTAACTGTATAACATACAGTTTTTTTTTTTTTGGATTTAACTGAGATAAAAAAGTTAATTTCTATATCTGTCAAATTACATTGTATGTGTGGAACGGATATAACATAAAGACATAAGAAAAAATATTGATAATTACTTATGAACATTCATTTACTATAAAAACGATAAATTAATTTTTCTAGATGAATTAAAAGAATTAAACTTGAATAGAATGGTTTCAAATTAAACCTAATTTGAAATTGTTTTTATTAATCAATAATTGAAAAATCTATGATTTCACACTTAAATTTATGGAATAAAATATAAATATAATTCTATCAAAGTTAAATTTATACTCGTTTATGATAACGATGATGATAATAATAAAGAGTAATTTTTCAAATTAAGTACATGATGAAAAAATATTTTCGACTTTTAGAATTGTAATGTTTTTTTTTTTTTTTCTTTTTTCACAAATGGGATTGGGTTTTTTCTATAAATAGTATTAAATAAACAAGTGCATGGAAAGTAGACATATTTGGGATTTTAAAACTTTTCAAATAGTTTCTTTGTTTTTCTCGTCTCTTGAGAAGATATAAAGATTTTTTGTATATGTTACAAACTTAAATGATTTGGTGGAAATGTAATCCAAAAACAAAAAAAGAAATTCAAAAAATTACTTTTTTTTTTCAATCAATACATTATGGGTGTGTACCCTGAATAAATTCTAGACATTCATTATAAAAGCCAATTTTTTAGATTGGGTAAGATGAATTTGGTGAATATTGAAAGAATAAAATCAAATCCTATTACAAAAAATCCTCCTATTTGTTTGTCTTTGACAATAAAAGCATTGGGTGTACTTTAAAAAAACCACAATAACCAACTCATTAAAAAAAAAACTACTAATCATGAAAAAGTTTTTTCAAAAAAATTAAATATTTTTATATTTTTCACTTTTTAATAATCTGATTCATAAGCAACATTACAATTAATTAGAGATATTTACATCCAAAATTATTTTTTTGGTAATTTTATACATCAAAGAAAATCAATTTTTTGATTTAGATTTTTTTCGTTTTTAATAATAGAAAATTGTCAAATTTTTCTTTGTTGTTAATGGTTTATTTGAATTTTTTAAAAGAAAATAGAGAATTAAATCAATTTTTATTTTTTTAAAAATGATATCAAGTACTTTTAAACCAAAAACAAAAACACTATTTGGTTTCTCAATTGTTTTTAAACAAAGAAAGGGAATTCATTCAATTCTCCAACCTTTATGAGAAAATAGAAGAACTTTTTTCATTATCTTTGAATAATCAAATAGTCTTACGAAAGGAACCAAATTAATTTTAACAAGGTCACCAATCATTGAGATGAGCTATCTTTTGTGATTTATGAGATTAAAAATGTAGCAAAAAAATTAGATAAACTCTTCTGAAATAACTATAAATAACATTTTTAAAGTCAAATTTATTTCTGTAAAATACTTTTTATTTTACCCAAATACAATTGAAAAAGATGAAGATCAGAAAAGGATCTAACTCAGCCTCATAACCCAATGATTTCACAAAATCTTTTCAAAGTGACTACAATACTATCCTTAAACTTTTAAGTGTTCTAATCTCTTTCTTTTCCATAATTGTCTTGAATTATATACTTTAAATTTTACAAATAAAATGTCTAACCTTAAATAAAGTGTGTGCTAATGACGATTTTTCCTTTTCTTTCACAAGATCATTTTTGACTTTTCATAATGAGTGGTTTTACAAAAGTTACGAGTTACCTCTATTTTTGTGATTCAAAAGCTATCAAAAATATGAACTCTCTCTTTCAGTTGGGAATTTCAACAATTATTGCTTGTAATCTACCCAAATTTGATAACAAGCCGAAGAAAATTCAGTATTAAGGAATAGATTTTTCTGGAAAAGAAAAAAAGAAACTTGAGTCCTTGATTTTAGCTTGTGAGTTGATAAAAAATGTTCAAATAAAAGAAGAAAAAAAAGAAAAAGAAAAAGAAAAAGAAAAAGAAAAAAAGAAGAGAAATTAGGATAGACTTTGAAAACCCACAAAGAGACGAAAAAGAAACTAGAAAAGCAAAAGATGATCAAAGCCAAAAAGAAAATCAACAAGTGAACCAAAATAAGGAAATGGGAAAAGATAAAGAAAAAGACAAAGAAAAAATCAAAAAAGTATTAATTGTATGTAAAGAAGGTCAACATCTTTCCCCAATGGTTGTAATTTCTTATCTAATGCTAGCCATGAAACAAAACTTGAGGAAAATTTATCAACATATCCTCAAGATAAGGCCCACGATTCGTATCTCGACAAACAATTTTCATCTCTTGCTTGAGCTTGACTATTACCTTCATTGTGAATATTCGTATACACTGGGAGATTTTCTTCACAGGAATTATATTCTTTCAAACACCTATTATTAAAAAAACAAAATCGAAGGGATTTTAGTATTATTAATTATGAACGGAATTACTCTGAAATACTCAAAAATGGGCTTCAAAGAATTGTCTGATTAGACAGCGTACTATGAATCTCTGAACTTGGCTCTTCATAAAAAAAACAATTTGATGGGTGCACTTTTGTTGTATTTTCTTTTTTAGGGTTCCAGCAATGATAAAACGAAAAATGTATAACCTGTAATATGACAAAATTTGTTTATTTTATAATATTAATTGACACTCACACCCACCACCGTTTTTGTTTGATCTAATTAATGGCATACCCTGGGAATTTTAATAATACATTTAATTGGAAATTTATACAATCAATTGATTTTTGAATAGTTTTATTTTTTTTTTAAAGATCTACATCTTAAGGGACTAATCTCTATTAAATGTTTTTTTACCGAAATTAAATAGAAATTGAGAAAATTTTTTTGCCAATTATTTAGATTTGAAAAACCCTATTTATTTTCAATATTAAACATATTTCTAGATCAGGAATTCTTATTTAGAAATTGGTCAAAAAACAAAATAATAGAGACTAGTCCCTTAAGGTTTGAGCCATTACCATAGAAAATAATTTTCTGTGATGGAAAAATAATTTTTATGAGTGTCGAAAACAAATCAAAAACTAAACAACATGTGAAACCAGATTGATCTCCAAAAAATCATCAAAAAAGAGGATATTTTTAGAAAAAAGTGCCAAAGAGCAAAACTCAATTTCGAATTTAAATGTCCGTGAATCATATAATTTTGAATAAAATTGTATTGATTTCGAAGTGTGGCTCTTTGGAGCTTTTGGAGATCTTGAAGATTTTTTTTTTCATTTTTTTCATTTCTCTAATGAGTTTATTTCTTTCTCAAGAATGTTATAAAATCCTTTCTTTGTCAAATATAGAGGGTTACAAACTAACCACACATTAGATTAAATTCAATTAAATTGACTGTGTACTTTTAGAAAACAATTTGTTTTAAATTGTTGAAATTTAACCCTTTAGAAAATTTAAAATCAAGAAACAATTAATTTTTTTTAAATATTGATTTTTTTGAATTGAGGCTAATGAAATTGTTTTTTTATGGTTGAATAATTTTTTAGAAAGTGAAAAATTCTCTTAAACTGTTTTTTTTTGATTGATTTTTTGCAATTGAGATTTCTTTTAAACTTTTTTTTAAATTAAATTTTTTAAAAGAAGAGATCCTAATAAATTTTTTTTTTTGTTATTTTAATTTTGTCTTCAGAAGAAGTACAATTTCACAATTCACTTTTTGACTTCAAGTCACTCCTTGGGTATGTAATGAATCAACGATAAATGACTTGATCCTTAATAATATTTTTTTTGTCGGTATTATTTCTATTATTGTTATAAAAATAATTTTCTCATATTATTAGCTTTGTTTGTATTTTTTACCAACAGCACCTTTAATTACAGCCATTTTTTTAATTTAATAATATCCATACATTTTCCAACCAATATGGGTGAACTATACTGGTATATCGAAATGTGAACTTAATTAATTTACACCATGATTTTATCATATTATTAAAATTCAATTTTTTTTTTTTATTCAATATCAAAAACAACAAATCATCAAACTGTAAAATAGATTTTTTATTGAAAAAATCTTAGCAACAAGTAAACAATTATGGAAAAAATTATTGATATAATTATGATTAAAATCATTTTAAATTTCTTTTAGTTTAATACCCATATTTTTTACAACAATATTTCAAAAATTGTTACTCATCTGAAATAATAATTTAAAAAAAAAAAATAATCAATTTACGAGTATTCAATAGCAAATAATAATGTTGAACTTATCAATAAACCAACTTTAAATCATCCTATACATGTAAAACCCGATATTTCAAATTTAAGAAAAAATATAAATAAATACTAAAAAAAGTTAATCATAATTTTTGAAATAATTATTATGTGTTTTTTATTACTGAATTTTCAATCAAAAAAAGTTAAAAAGAAAGTTTTTTTGTAAGTAATTATATGCATTTTAAAACATATCATATAATCAATCTTTTTTTTTATTATTAGTATAGTAAATATATATATATATATATATATATATATATATATATAAGCTCCATCCAAAAATGTGGAGAAAAAATATCCATCAATATAAGAATAAATTCTTTATTCAGTTATTAAACTCAAAACTTTAGACAAAAAAAACGAAGCCATTAATAATAATAAAACTCTTGATTAAAATTTGTGTTTATTGATCAAAGTTCGAAGAATAAAAAATAAAAATAAAAAAAAAAAAAATTGCCCCTAATTTTTTGGAAAAATATCCAAAATTAGTAATGTCTATTTAACAATCTTTAGTTCGATCTTTTTTTCAATTTTTTTTTTTGATAATGTGTAAAATCATACTTCAGTATATTTTTGATTTGATCTTTAGATTTTTTGTTTTTCATTTGATCATTAACTTTTTGTTTTTCCCATTAACTTGTTTTGTTTTTTTTTTTTTTTTTTTTTTTTTCTTTTTTAAAAATTTAAAAAAAGCAAACTGAATGAAAAAAAAAAAAAAAAAAAACCTTTTTATTTTTTCTTTTTTTTTTTGTTTATCTCACCTCTTTAATTGAAGTGTACAACTATTCTGAGTAATTTTTCCACCAAAATCCATCGAAGTCAACTCAATTGTTTAGAATCAAAAGAATTTTTGGTTGATTTCTTATCACATCTCTTCTGAACTTTGTTAAATTTTGGACAATAATAATAACAAAGTAAAAATGAAAAAAATGAAGAATTCGAAAAAATAATGAAATGAGAAATTTGACTCTATTATTTTTTCAAAATTAAAAATTTTGCAAAATAATTTTAATTCAAAAAAAAATATTTAGAATCCATTAATAAAACTTCAAAATACAAGAAATTAAGTATGATATGTTAAAAAACATATTATTGTTGTACATTTTGTAGCATTGAATTAATATTAAGAAATAATTATTGAAATAAAAAATGCCCTATATTATTGGAAATAGCTTATATATATCACAGGTATGACGATTTTTTTGATGTCATGAAACGCGTTGGCGCACGCGTGAGCGACGCGTAAAATTCGTTTCTCAAATCTATATATATATATATATATATATATATATTCGTATGGTTTATTTTTGTTAAGGGTAAATCGAAAAAAAAAAAACACACTAATTTCATCTGTTACAAATACGTACACATTCGATTTTTTTGCCAAAAAAAATATTTTAATTTGAATCTTTATTTACACATCCCAAAAATCTTCAATTATTGAAACCAAAAAAAAAAAAATCACTAAATAAAATATAAAAAAAAGTAAAATAATGGGAAAAATAATTTATTAGAGATAACGAATTTAGGTTTTTATCAAAAAAATTTGAATCAAAATTTATTTTGATGTAAAGAAAGATTTTTCAAAAATCAAATTTATGATCGATCACAAAAAAATAGAAGTTTATACAAAAATAAATAATTAAATACTAATGATTGTACATCCAATATATCAGACACTTTAATTTAAACCTTTTGTATTTGTGAAAGGAGTGCTATTAATTAAACTGTGTTGATTAATCAATTTCCGTTAGTTATTGTAAAGTAAATAAACATTAGAATAGAATATATGAATTTAATAAAGAGATAATATAATAATTCTTAAAATTAAATAAATAGGTGAAAGAGCTTATTACTAAGGTTAAGCAAGTTTGAATTTCCCCAACATTTAAATAATTAAATATTTTGAAAAAAGGTAGAAATAGTAATTTTGAATGGAAAAGAACCATAAGAATTGTTTAAAAACAATTCTGTAAAAAAATAAATAATAAAAAAATGAAATTATTTTTTGATATTACATAATAAAGACTTTCACGGGAACTACCTGTTAAGAAATAAGACATGTGATAATGTATAAATTAAAAAAAAAATTAGGTGTAAAAATGGTTTTCAAGTATCAAAAAAAAAATAAGTAATATGAATTTTCTTGTACATAAGTTGATGCAGAGTTAATATAAATAAAAAAAAATTAATGATCAGATTTTCCAAATTAGTATTTGTGAAAAAAAATTTTTTTTTTAAGTTAATAATTTGAAATATTTTTTTATGATCAATAAAAAATAGTTAGCCGGTGTGTATGTAATCACCATACAAAAAAGTTAGGTGAGCAGATCTAATTTGGAAAAGGTAAAAAAGTGAAAATTTGACCACTTTTCTTCTCCAAATAGTAACTTTAAAAAAAAATTAAAAATTTTCCTCAGTGTTTAAAGCGTTGACAATTTTCAAGAGTTTTAAACAGAAAACATAGCATTTATTATTTTCGCTTTTTAAAAATAGAAATTCAAACTTTTTTCATTGTTTTGTTTTCAAAAATCCCCACTTAAATTTAAATCACATATTTCCCTAGTTTTTCAATACTTTGAAGGAAATTACTTCCTTCCTGATTTTTAATTGCTTTTTTTTCCGTTCCTCCATTGTTTTTCAGTTTTTTCGTTTGCGTTTTTTCACATCCTAGAAACGAAAGGTATGATTTCAAAAGAATTCGAGGACTTTTTCAAAAAAAAAAAAAACGAAAACAACGGTTGAAACGAAAAAACATATAAAAAGGTCGAAAAAACGCGATTTTATAAACCTTTCGCTGTTTTCAAACGAAAATTCGTACAACCTGTGATATATATATATGCTGCTTAGTATTCTTATAAAAAAGAAAAAAGTTTTCTTAAAAAAAAAAAGAAAATAACAAAAAAATTGAAAAAAAAATCAAAGAAAAACATTAAATTAAGGAAAATAGAAAAAAAAATAATCTGAAAAAATTAGTAAAAAATATTTTATTTTAAAATTGGAAATTTATTTTGATAAAAATTGAAAAGTATATGGAATAAACACTCAAAAAAACTTCCAATAAAACTATAAATTACGTGTTAATTGTTAAAAATTGATTTATTATTACTTTTTAAAAAATATAATTGATAATATAAAACGAATTATTGAAATTTCAAGTTTAAAGGATTTGATTTTTGATAATTTTAAAATTCTATTGTTTTATCCTTTTTTAAATAAAAATTCTTAAAAAAAAAAAAAAAAAACAATCATTTTATTAATTAATAGAATTTTCTATTGATAAGAATACTCCAAAACTCTAATATTGAACATTGGTTAATATTGAATTTCTATTCCGAACTACCAGAGTAAAAAAGAGTATTATATTAGTCCATATTTATTTAAATGTCTCTTAAAACTTGTTTTATTATGTTATATATATATCATACCCCCAAATAAATTAGATTTTTTTTATCCTTTATACATTATTAAATCATTTCATTATTTTTTCAATTTTTAGAATAAATTTCACTTTGTAAATCAACTCAATCATCAAAAAAAGAATTTTTTTAAACTGAATTTAAACTGGATTTCGATATTTATTATTATAAAATATTTTTTTTAAGAAAAACACTACTCTTTATATTATACATTGAATATCAAAAGGATTTAGGATTACGAAATTAAATGAGTTTCCTTCCAGTTAGTTTAAATGATTACAACATATTGGCGAATAATTCTTCATCTGTAAACTTAAAGAGTATACCTTTATTTTTCCAAGTGAATAATATATTTACTAGTAACTTTTATTCAAGTTAGTTCTACTTTCAAGGTGAAAACCATGATGGAAATTGAAAGTACAAAAAAATACCCGAATAAAGGAATATATTTTTAATATTCGAGTAAAAAATTCGAGTAAAAAAATTCTCAATTTTGTATTTTAATTTGAATTTTTTTTTATCATCTTAAATTTTGTTGAAATGTTTGTGATTTAAAAGTGGAAATGACTGTATTGCAATGTACATATTTTGAAATAAATACCTTAGTCATTGATTCAATCCATATTATTATTAAACTTAATTTGGTATTGTCAATTGACCAATAGTTCCACTCACAGCGATGATTTTTTTATGAAATGTAAAAAAAAAGACCACACTTTTTTGGAAATAGCGTAGTTAGTTTTCAAAAAAATCAATTTTTATTGTTATTTTTTTATTAAATCTGTGTGATAAATTAATTTTTATTGTGAATATTTAAAATACAAAGGTTGTGTGAGAAATGAAATAAATTATGGGTATCGAAGTTTCTGATATAAATTTTATTCGATATTTTGTTTTTGTGATAAATTGGTGTTTATTTTACTTTCTTTTACAATAAAAAATACTTTTATCAGTGTTTTAATCCTGATAATATCATAAATATTAGGTAAAACTAATTATCGTATTTTATTATTAAAAAAAATGTTTTTATCCTTGCAAGTTTGTCCTTTTTTTTTTTTTTTTTAATATATATTCTAACTGTTATAAAAATAGTGCATATATTATAATTCATTTTTTAGAAATATTTTAATAATTACATTTGAAATACAAACAATATTTATTGATACTAATTCAGTACCCCATTTATATATATATTATTTAACAATATATAAACGTCCACCGTGAATATTATTTGAAAGATAAAAAAAAAATTCATCATTTATTTTTAGAAATTCATTAGTTTATTTCTTGGCCACTGACTAAAATTTTGTTTTACGTATTTAATTACACTTTTGATATTATAAGTCCTCTAAGGTAAAGAATATTTTACTTTGATTTATAAAGAAAAAAAAAAAAACAAAGATTGTGTGACTAATTGAACTTTGGGATTTCAATGCCTGGAATAGGTAAAAATCTTATCTTGTATTTGGTGTCAGCAATGTTAATTTGGTTTTTATCTAAGTGATCATCAACTTGCTTCTAATTTTAATATTGGTTTGAAAGTGGTGAAATAATATTATTTTTTTTTTTCCCAAATACAAATCAAAATGTGTAAGACAAATGTGCTGTAAGGCAAGTTTCTTAAACAATGTGATTTTTGGGTTATCAATTGAAATTCCTTATACCCCTTTTTTTCAATTATCTAAAAAAAACACAAAAGTTTAAAAGCTCCAAAGTTAACAAAAGTTAATGAAAAATTATAATTGATAAACCCAAAAAATCAAAATGAATTCCTGAGTATTTTCCAATAGATTAACCTTATACTCATAAATTTGGATTTTGGAAAAAAAAAACAATTGAAAATTCAACTTTTAAAAAGATATTAAAATTCAGATTACTATTTATTGAAAAATTAATTGGACAACATTTTATTTAACCTTTCCAAAAAGATTTTCCCCAAGTTCTGTAAAACATCTAAATTTTAAAAGTTTTGTAATTCTTAAAACCAGGTTAAACTATTAATTTATCTTTACGAAATGAAAATTTTTATAAATTTATTTTAATTATTGAGGTGTGATTTTTTTGAAAGCTAAATAAAATTTTGATCTTTTTATTTTAAAATTAACAGTAAGTCGTAGGTTGATCAGTTAAGAACCAAAATAACATGTCACCACATCCAAAACGAGATTTTTTTTTTTTTTTTTTGCTTTTTCAGAAATTTTAAACCTTAAAAAAATCAAATTCAAAAATAAAAATTAAAAAAAAAAATATCAACTTAAAAATACAAACTATATTTATTGATTTTCTAAGAATCTTTTATTATTTTTACAAGATTTAAATTTTCAAAAAATCTATATTTTTATGAAACTAAGCGAAAAAATCTGAAAAACAAAAACTAAAAAAAAAAAAATAAAGTTTTTAATTTTTGTTCGCAAAAACAACTTTTTCACGGGAATAATTGGCAATTTTTACAAAACCAATTTTTTTGAAGAATTCTTCGACACCCCTTTGAGAGCTTTTGTATACTCTTAAAAAGGCTGGTTTAGTATCGGCGATTTTTGTTAAATCTGCAAATAAAGTAAACAGTTCCTTTGATATGATCACCTTATGTGTTTTGTCTTTCAAATTGGAATGCATTATTGTGTCCGCAAAGCCGGTTTTCCATCCAACAATGAGCTTAGGATCATATCGGTAAAAGCTTTCCAATCGTGAGGACCAAGGTGGTCTTGGCTTTACATGTAAAAATTCTTTCAATTCTTGCAAGCTAACCCTCTTAATGTTTTGAATTTTTTTGTCTTCCACTCCGGCCTTGTTCTTGTCTTCATCACTAGTGCTTTTGGAGATTGTTAAAACCTTTTTGTCTTGAATTTCTTGGACATTATCTTTCTTCAAGTTTGAAATCTCTCTATTCTGTTGACTGCTTCGTTGTATATTCTTCATTTGTACCAGCTCTTGACGGTAGATCATATTTGGGATGACCAAATGTGTGTTACTGTGAATGGATTGGAATGCGGATCGCTCAAGTGCCCTTTGGTAGATTTTTTCTCGTTTATATTTTTCTTTGAGTGAGATTAAAGCTAAGCTAGCTTCAAACAAAAGTTGTTCATCTTGTTTTTGACAGGTCATCTTTTTTTAATCAAAAGTCTAAATAATCTAAATTTTTATAAAAAATTATTCTTAATTACAAAAAGTCTTGTAAAAGAAAAAATTTATGAAAAATTTTTAGGAAATTTTCCTTTTTCTGGTTTTATTAATTTAACTTTTGTTTATTTTTGAAATATAAGTTCTGGACTTTTGGTTTCTATTGAGTGTGTGTAATAAAACTGTTCATATTTTTTAGGTTGTTTCTTATTTACCGTAAATTTTTTTGTTCAGATATAATTTTATGTTCATTTTTCAGTTAATTGACACCTATTTGCATTCTCTAAGAATCTCTTTGTTGAGGTGAACAAAATGCAAAATTATTATTAGGAACTGATCAAAAAATTAAGATGAATTTGAGGATGGTCATCAAAGTCTTTATTCTTGAAAATGGAGTAAAATCTCAAAATTCTATGATCTAAATAAAGAAATGTATGAATTTGTCCAACTATGATTTTGGTAATATTTTGAAAAATTGCTTTTAATTTTTCAAAGATTGTAATATATTCTGAAATCCTCTTCGCCGTTTTACAAGTTTAACTCATTAAAGATCTTTTCGGTAATTGATTTTTTAAAGCAAAACAATTTATTTTCCAAAATGTAAAATTAAAAATTAAAAAATATCAAGATTTTCTAATATCTAATTACATCAATACTTTAATTTGATTTTAGTGATTAATTATTCTTTAAATTCTTTTTTAGCAGTTCACAGGTGGAATAAAGTAGTCTTTATTATTTGTAAATTTTTAAATTTTTGACTTGCAGCTTCGGGTTTTTGTATTACTTTTTAACCAAGATCTTTCTGGTTTTACTTTCAAGTAAAAATTGCTTTTAAATTTAATGATGTATTCAAGAGATTTATATGTTACACAACAAGTACACGGCCTAAGAAAAAATGTTAGATAACTATTTATCGTATTAAATTTTTTACAAAATATTTATATATTGATTTATTCTCAGATCATCATAATTACACGCCTTTCATTTTGATTTTTAAAATTTAGATTTACACTATGTGATTATTTTATAAATAAGACCTTCTGTTTTGGAACTCACTATAAGGCCGGATTCTGATTCTAGGTAAATTTTCTTGAAGATAAATAATATATAAGAATTGTTTAAGGGGGGTCAGGAAATTTTACGAATTTTGAGTGCCTAGGTTTATATGAAACTGAATGGATTCAAATCATTTCTTAAGGGACAAGTAAACATAAAAAAAATCTTCTAGTAAATTTTATAGTAAATTCAAAAAAATTTTACCTCAATATTGAAATTGAATAATGGTGTAAAAATATGATTACTACAAAACCAAACTTACTTTTAATGCTTTATTCAGAAATGAGTTAATGTTTTTGAACGTCTGATCCATTTTTCTCATTGTTTAAAAGTTCAAAATTCAACCACTTTTCGAATTATTCCAAAAAAAATTATTTTCTTTGAAAAAAAAAAAAAAATCTTAATATATGTGAACGAAGTGTAGTAAAATAAACTTGAAAAATAGAACCTTCAAGTTATAAAATAACCCAGTGTTTCAAAAATCTATTTAATTTCTAAAAAATTACAATAATTATTTTAAACTTTAAAAAAATATAATTTTTTTATTCTGGGAACTGTTCAAATCTAAATTTTCTTTTTATTGAATAAAAAAATCTGAGGAAAAAAACCAAACAATCAATATAAAAAATTCTCCCAAAATCCTTTTTTCAAATTTTCAGGGATATGAAAATGGAACTTATAATCTAAATAAATAATTTTTAAATTTGTTTATTTATAATTAATAATTAATTACCCAATCTTAATTTTTTAGTGGGTTATTAACAACACAAAGATTAAAGATACCACTAGACTTTACAATTATTTCTCAATTTTTTAAAGATTTTCAAACAAATAAAATAAAATAAATAAATAAATAAATCTAATAATAAAAAAATAAGAGATATTATTTAATAACCGATTTTAATACAAAAAATTCCTTGTTTATTCTCTGAATATTCGAAAATGAATATTGCATAATATTTTAAATTTCAAGAAATTTAATAAATATTTGTGAATAAAATAGAAGATCAATATTTTTAGATCTTTAAGGATTCAATAGTAGCTTTATTTTTAATATATTTTTAAAATAAGATGATTAAAAAGTTTCAAGGTTATTTGTTCTTATATGCTATCCTCAGAAATTACTCAAAGTGAGATTACTCCAAATAAAAATTTTTTAACAAATTTTTATTTTTCTGTTTTATAACAAAATAATAAACAAAAAAAGATCTGATCTTTTGACTTAAAATATAATTGAGGATAATGAAATATTTTAAAAATGATAAATCATCTCTCTAAAGTTGTTAAAAGAAGTTGCATATCGGGTTTAATTGTATCCGTATGTAAATAATACCAATTTACTTTTGGGGAAAAAATAAAATAAGAGTTACGAGTTCCTTAATCAAATACAGTAATATTTTAAATAATATGAGAGATGGGAATCTCAGAGTACAAGAAATTTACAATTCTAGTAAAAGACTCGTAATAAAAAAAAATTAAAAAATTGATTAAGAAAAAATACTTTTGTCAAAATAAAGTGTTGTCTAAAGTTTAAATTGTGTTTCAAAAGAAAAAAGTGTGTTTCTTTGTCATAGAAGAGATATGAACCAACCAATCAAAGAAACCAACCATAAAACCTAATTAAATCTGTTTTAGTATCTTAAAGTTTAATTATTTAAAAATAAATTCCAAAAAAATAAAAGATCAATTGGAAAATTTATCTCAAAAAAACGACTAAATTTCTGATAATATTTTCAATCTTAAAAAAATAAAAAAATTCAAAAAAAATGTGAATATTAGGAAAAAATTTGAACAAATTACATTCCTAATTTATGTTTTACTGAAAATATCCAGAGATTTTATTTTAAAGATTGATTTTAACTTAAGTATACTGTTTGGTAGTATATTGAATGTTGCATTGGAACAAGAAAAAAAAAACACGGATTATATTCGGTAACAGGGGTTTTAGTCGTTGGATACGTATTATTTTGATCATATAAATGAAAATCATTTATTTCTGGTTCTTATCTAACATTTGACATATACTTATTTCCATTTACATTCTTTACTTTTGAATTCTGAATGGAAATACTTCTTTTAGGAAAAATTTTTGTTGGAGAAATTACTTCTCAAAAATGCCTCAACCAAATTTCAAATCATATTTTCATGAAATTCAGTTAATTTCAGTTTTTTTTTGAGAAAATATGATTATTTTTTAAATCCTTCTACATAAATTAAGGTTTATTGGACAAATTTGTTTGATTTTAAAATTATTTATTGCTCAATAAAAATGAAAAATCAAAATAATATATATAAGATAATTTCCATTTTTACTCAATTTTTCTTTTTATTTGCGTTGAAACTTTTGTAATGGTTTTTTGATTTTTGGAGAAATCAAGATCCCTTTTTTATATTCTTTGAAATAATATTATTGGTTTTTGAATAATTTGATTAAAATATTTCAAAAAAGAATTTTGATAACAAATTTGTAAAAAATAGTTTTTTACAATAATATTAAATATTAGTAGTGTGAAATTTCACGGAAACAAATTATTTGAATTTAGACAAATTAAAAAGATAAAAAATAAAAAAAAATCTTCAAAAATAGGATTTTATCGATTTTTTTTTTTTTTCATTTTTGATTTTAACAAATTGATCTGGAAAGGTGACCTTTCTGGGTTGATTTTTGAAAAGAATCATTTGTTTAAAATATTCACCTTCTCAGGTTTTTTTTTTACTGTCAGATTGATTCCACTTATCACATAAAAAAATTTCCAGACCCAAAACTTAATTTGAAAAAACTGAAAAATTTAATCAACAGAATTATCCAAAAAATTTTAAAAATTTAAAGATTAAACCGTGAATTATTCCGGTTCATTTCTTTTTCATAAATAGAGCAGTGAATAGTATTTTTCGTTTCAAAGTTTCGATATCACATTACACTCAATAAATATTTTTTCATAAATTTTGTTGAAATTAAAAATTTTCAAGAATGGTAAAATGTACCTACTTTTTTAAATATTATTTTTTTTTCAATATTTAAAAAAAATAATTATGGTCGCTCGAAATAATTTAAAATATTGTACTCCATTTTAATTTCTAATATTACAGAAAATAAAAATAAAAAAAAATAGTTTTTGAGTCTTGGTCTTTTGTTATTTAGAGTTTCTATTATCTGTTTTGAAACTTGGTTTCCATTTTATTATTGTGCAAAAATTCAATTTTTTAATAATGGGGTTTCCACTTCTAAATCTGGTTAAGGAAAATTTCCTAAATTGGTTGGGTGTTAACCAAGAACAGACAACCTATGATTTCCTTTTTGTTTTTTTGTTTAAGCTTTGTTTAATTTTAATTTTCAATTTATTTTTTTTAAAAGTTGGTTGTAAAAATATAATAATCTAGAAAGTTTGATGAGAATATTTAATTATTTTTTTTTATGACACATAAAGAAAAATATACGAGTTTAAATAACTACTTGTTTTTTATTAGGGTGTAGGAAATCATATTAAACCAATCAACACTCTTAAAATAAATCTCTTGTTTTTCTGTTTAATTAGAAATCTTCTTTTGTAAGATGAACTTTTTGAGCCTTTCTAGATTGTGATAACTGGGAACTCCATATTTTTTGATTTGTACCTTTAGTACCAATCATTTACAATCAGTTCCACTTTTAAAACACAAACTTCAACGAAATTTAAGACACAATAAAAATCTCAAATTAAGGCACAATTTTCAGATTCTAGTAAAATAAATTGTAAAATAAAAAATTTAAAATTATGTACTTTAATTTGAGATTTTTTTTGTTGAAATTTTGTTAAAGTTTGTATTTTAAAAGTGGAACTGATTGTATTTATTTTTGTTAATTTCCTTATATGGGAAGCTCACTTGAAAAAAACACCTTTTTTATTCCATTACTTGTATTTAAAATCCAAATGCAATTTTATTTTTTTTTTCCAATTCACCATTATTCAAATTATTTTGGATTCTTGGTTCTACAAATGGCCCTTTTGTATATATATATATATATATAATATAATAATATACAAATAAATTTTAGTTCTCAGATTTTAATCCACGAATAAGTTCTATTAGTATTTTAATTTTCACTCAATACATTGTTTTGATTAAAATCCAATTTAAAATGGAATTCATTGAGTGTCCTCAATATGAAAAAATTATAAAATATTAACTTTATGATTTTTCAAATCCGAAGTTTACTTTATTCTTTATCAATTTAAAACATAGAAATCCAATTAATCCAATTTTTAAAATCAAATTTCAATTTGGAAAAGTCTTCAACTCATTGTATCATCATTTTTAAATTAGATCCTTTAAAATTTCTATTATTTTTTGAATACTGTTAATTGTAAAAATAAAAAGATCAAAATTTTCATTAAGCTTTTCAAAAAAATACATCTCAAAGAATTAAAAAAATCATCAAAATTCCCTATTCTAAAAAGGTAAATGAATTATATTTGTCTTCTTTTCAGGATAAAAAAAATCAAAAATTCCACAAGAATTTTTTCAAATCTATTTTCTAAAAAGCTGAATGAAAATTTTATTACATTTATTTTTGGAATACTATTTATTGTAAAACAAAAAGATCAAAATTTTCATTAAGCTTTTCATAAAATCACATTCCAATAATTAAAATAAATTATCAAAAGTCCCAATTCTAAAAAGAAAAAAGTAATATTTTATGCTTTTTTTTTTAAGAATAAATAATTTGAAATGGTACGACCTATTTATAAATTACAATTTTGGAAAGCTGACTGATAATTATGTTCCCTTTAGTTTGCAACAAATATTAATATCCAGTTTATTTCTATTACTCATATTCTAAAGTTTTTTAGAAATTCTAGTTATTTTATAGTTCACAAAGCTAAAAAATTTCTCTTCCAAGTTGTTTTTATAATTATTATCTCATAAAATTTTAAACAATCAACAAAAGTATACTTGGAAAATATCTTTACCCAGTTACAGTTTTGTTTTTTTTCTTTCGCTGTGATAATTTCTTGGATGAAAAAATTTGTAATCAAAAAAAATAATTCTGATTAAAATGTCATTCAATATGAAAATTGCTTTAATTTTTTTAGCATGAGATCTTGTACTTTCGAACCAAAGAGTCAACATTTCAATAACTTAATTAAAAATGTAACACTACTTTATCCTATTAAAGTCAGTACTTAAAAATTAATGGTTAAAACATCAAGAGCAATTATTTCTTTTTCTAAAAAGTGATTTTTTAGATTAATTCTAGAACATCAAGAAGAAAAAGATTTTTCCTGTTCTCTTCCAAAAAGTAATATATAATGTGAACGTAAATCAAAAACCAAACTATAAATGGCCCGAAAATTTGCAGTTGAATAAATTGGTAAAGCAAAAAACTAAAGTCTTATTTTAGAAATAATTCATTTTCCAAATTCTCTTCGAAATTTAAATCTAAAATCTTGAAAATACTAATGGTGAATAAAAGTAGTTCTACCAAAAGTTACCGAGTATAAATATTCAACAAAAATTACAAAAAAAGGAAAAATAAAAAAAAAGACTTTGAACAAGATATCTTTAAAAAAATTTAAACTTTTACAGCAACTTTAGAAAAACTGTAAATTGATTCAAAAAAATTAGAAAAAGCTTGCCCGATAAGGAAAGTGTTTAAAATTATGACATTTATTTTTTTTTATTTTACTTTCTTGTTTCTCTTTTTTAAAAATCAAAAACAAAAACTAGGTTGTTTAAAATTTTTCAAAATAGTTCAAGGCGAGACTTTAACTTGAAAATTTTTTCTTTTTATTTTTTTTGGGATCCTAAAAAAATAAAAAAAAATAAAAAAAAAAAAAAAAAAAAAAACACAAACAAACAATTAGACAAACAGCAAAGAACAACAAGAAGAATAACACACACTAATGTTTAATGAATTAATAACATCTTTTCAAAAAGGAACAATTGAGAATTTGTGCGATCAAATCTCTCTCTTGAACGAAGACTTGGTATTATTTACACTTAACGAGGATCAAGAATCATTGGGCTTGGTCTTGAGTGAGTTTGATAAATTTCTTCAAACAAGAAGACTAATCTTTGTGAATTCCAAAATCCATATCTTACGAGGAATGATGTTAAGCATTTATAAATACTTGGTGCTATCAAGCGATTACCCGTTTGACGAAATCAAATTGTGTAGTCTCTGTTTGGAGCTAGCCTTTCAAGAAAATGAAAAGAATGGGATTATTTGTTTCCAAATTTTGATAACACTCTTTAAAAAAGAACAAGAAAAAAACAAATACATAACAGAACAAACGGAAAATATCAATAACGATAACAACAACAAGCTAATTGGCTTAATACCCGACATGTTAAAAGTGTTGATCAAATTTTTCACTTCGTTTACGATCAGTGTTAACCAACAAAAGCCTGGGACCATCAGGAAGTCCCTAGGATCATATTTGGTTTTGAACGAAGTTTTCAAATTGCTGAGTGTCTTGTTTGTGCATTATGAAGACAAATGCCAAGACTTGCAACAAACATTTTTAGAGTATGCAACAAAGATTTCAACAACAAACATCCCAGCAAAGATTTTGATAAATGATCAGCAAAGCTACCAAGACTTATTAAAATTAAAATGCCAATCATTGGTCTTTTTTTTTGATGCATGTGGCTTATTGAAATTCTTTTCATTGAACAAAACGATTAATGTTTTGAATAATTCCGAAAAACAAATTTTAAATTTAATTCAACAAATTATTCAAGTCTCTTTCCAATTGCTTGAAGATCTTTATGATGAAATGATTTCTTCAAGGAAAAAAATAATCAAACTCTTTGAAAAAATGTTTTGTACGCAATTAACAAAAAATTTATCTAAAAAGGAATTTTTGTTCCAGCTATTTAATACAGACCAGCCCTTTTTTGGCAGGACCCCCAATTGCCAAAAAAATTTGTTCCATTCTTCCTTTGAATCGATCGGCAAAATGATTCCAATGATGATACCATATTTGGATTTGACAGGGATTGAAATAATGGTTTCTTTATTATTAAGATTTTTATTTAAACCATATTTAAAAATTAAGGACAACATTCAAATTACGAAATTATTAATTGGTTTAATTCCTTCGATATCAAGAATTTTAAATAATAATAATTATAAATTTGTAATTTTGGAACAAACTTTGGATCGAATATCAAATAAGATACGTTCAATAAAATTAGATTTATATTTTATTAAAAATTCTCTTCAAATCAAAAATAAAAATCACTTTTTTATTGATGACAATAATAATAATAATAATAATAATAATAATAATAATAATAACAACAACAATAATAATAGTCATTTAAATAATAACGATAATAATACTTTCAATTTTAATGAAAAACAAAAAGAAAAAACAAACCAAAAAAAAAAAAGTAGATGGTTTTTGAATAATTCTGAAGAAAATAATATTAATAGTGAAATCAATAACTTGATTAATAAAAATTTGAATATGAAAAAAAAAAATGTTTTCAAAAAATTAAAAAAAAAAATTCAAAATTACCAAATTCTATTAAAAGAATTAATTTTGTGTTTAACTTATCTAACAAAATTATTAAGAAACCCACAAAGAAACCCACAGGGGAAAAGAACGTTTTTAACGAACAAACAAAGGTTAATTTTTTCTAGTTTATTAAAAAATTCATTCAAGTGTTTTATTTCAATTAATTTAATTTTAAAATTTCTCAAAAAAAAAGAAGAAGAACCAAAAAATAAAAATAAAACGAATAATTTAAATGGAATAATAAATAAAAAGAATAATAAAAATAAAAAAGAAACAGGAATGGGGAATGGTATGGGAACTAATATGGATATGAGAATAGAAACTGAATTAGATTTTGATTTTGATATCAATTTAAATACAGAAAAAAACGGAAAGAGAAAAGGAAAAGGAAAAGGAAAAGAAAAGGATCTCAATAATAATGAATCTGAATCTGGAATAAACAATAACAAAAAAACAAAACAAAACAAAAAAATAAATCCAAAAAAAATAAGAAAAAAAATTTTATCAAAATCCAAACCAGGTAATAGCTTTTTATCGACTTTATCTGAATTATTTCTGTCTATTAGTTCAAGGTCTTTACAGCCAATATTAAGATTGAATATTGAATTTCTTTTTAAAAAATTTGTTGAGGACGAACGCTCAATAGAATTTTTAAAATGCTTTTTTTTACCAAACAATTTTTCTGTGTATGTACCTGACGTCTTTTTATCATTCCTAATGGAGAAAATCAAAGATTTAAATTATAACAAAATTGGAGCAATGATTTTCACATTATTGGAGTATATATTTGAAAGTCTATCCCTTATGAAGATCATACCAAAGAATATTCTCTTCCATCAGAACCCAGATCCTGTTATCAAGAAATATTTCAGCAGAATCATAACGTATTCAATCAATTGTATAAAGAATGATGAAAACCCATTGATTTTTATCCAATTTTTGACATCCATTTTCCAAAAAACTAAAAACTTTGAATCCATCCCTTTAGAAATAATGAGCTTTTTACCAAATTTCTTTGACATTTTTAAAAGAATTGCAATTTTTTCACAAGATCCCATAAAAAATGTTGCAATCGCAGAGCTTTGTGTAGAATTGCCAGTTACAGCGACAACAATTTTGCCCTGGTATAAAATGTACATTGATCAATTAAATATTGCATTGGAACATGGCAATGATAAATTGGTATATAAGACATTGAAAATTTTGGATTTTTTTTTAGACATCAAATATAATTCTGAAAATGTTAGTGATTTTGAACTACGCTTGAATAACGCAATTTTGAAACATATATATTCTAAAAATGAAAAAATTAGTTTATTGTCTTCACAGGTTTTAGTAAAATTGGGGATACAGACAAAATATTTATTATCAAATTTTGAATTTAAACAAAAATTTAAAAATTATAACTTTTCGAAAAACTTTTTTAAATTACAATTACAATTTGAAAATAATAATGCCAATAATGATAACAGTTTTAAAGATCAAAATAATAATTATAATTTAAAATTAGGTTTAGATAATAGTATGAAATTATGTATGGAAATTTTGACCAAATTTAATAACAAATATTTCACATTCCAAAGTAAAAATAAGAATAGTAATTATAAAAAGAATAATAATAATAATAATAATAACAATAATAATAACAATAACAATAACAATAACAATAATAATAATAATAACAATTTGAAAAAAAATTTGATTAAAAATTCAAAATTATCTTTTCAATTTTTATTTTTAATTTTAAAAAAAATTCTAATAATTAAAAAAATAGATTCATCATCAATAAGTAGTGATAATAATTATAGAGGTAATAATAATAATTATAATAGTTTTACTAATATAACACATGAGAATGAAAATAGCGTCAACAATAAGACTAAAAAAATAATAATTAATAATTTTTTATTCCCAAATCAAAAAGTAATTAATAATTATAAATTAATTTCCAAAAAGAAATTAAATAAATTTTTAAAAAAAATTATTTATATTATAATTATTACTTCATTAAACAAAAAGATCAAAAGCAAAATCAATAAATCAAATGAATTGGAGAAATTTTTATTTAAAATTTTTTTACCGATATATAAAAACGAATCCAAATTTGTAGACAAAAGAATAGATAGTTTTATTTTTTTAAAGGTTTTAACCAAAATAGTTGGAGAATTCAATTCAATCAAATCAAATAATGCCTTAAAATTAATTTCAAATTTTTTAAAAAATTTCATTATTAATAACAAATTAGAATATAAAGAACATCCGATAATCAATTCCTTTGTTTATTATATCATATCCAAATGTTATGATCGTGAATGCAAAAATAAAAAAATCGGATCAAAAATTATTTTAATTTTTTGTAACATTTTACCAAAGGGTTATTTATTAAAAAACTTTTTAATAATTTCAAAAGCATTAATCTTTTCTTTACATGATATTGTTTATAATTTTTCAAGAGAAGTTGTTAATTTAGTTTCAAATGCTTTTAGACAATTATTAGAAATTTGTTTTTTTAATAATGATAGTAATAATTTTAATAATATTAATGAGATAAATAATAATAATGTTAATAATATAAACAATAATTATACCAGTAATATAAATAATTATAATAATAATTTGGATAATAATTTAAACAACAACATTATCATCAACAACAACAACAACAACAACAACAACAACAACAACAACAATAATAGCAAAAGCAATAACAACAACATTAATAAAAATAATAATCCGAAATATAATGATCAACATTTTGAAATAATCAAATTATTATTTGAATTTTTAATGGATAAAATCTATTTAGCAAATAGATATGTCCGAAACATTAGTGAGGAAACTATTAAAAAATTTTTCCCATCAGCCAAAATTTCAAAATTAATTGAAAAATTAAAAGATGAAAATATTAGAAAAATTCAGCAGAGGAAAACAAAATTTGAAAATTTCCCCCTAGTTATTAAAATTGGTATTTTGGAATTTTTTACTTTTCTATTAAGAATAAAACCCCAAATAAGCTTTACCAACGAACAATTACAATATATTTTATATGCAACACTAAGTATTTTGGATAAAAAACAGAAAAATTTTAAAAGTAATATCACTGATTTTGATATTAAGCTAATTGTGGTTTCCATTAATTGTATTACAGAATTACTAATAATGGAAAACCATAAATTTTCACAGATCAATATCATTACTGAATTACTATTTGATTATATTCAAAATTTTGGTAAAATTGCAATTGTCATTGCAATTAAAGATTGCTTTAAAAAAATTAGTAAGCATTGGAGTAATGAAGAATTAAAATTAAATGTTATTAAAAATCATTTTTTTAAAACTATCAATGAAATTATCAATTTAAATAATAATAACAATAATGATAATATTAATCAAAATAATAATAATAATAATAATAATCAAGGTAATATTGAAAAACAAAAACAAAATAAAAATAAAATTCAATTAAAAAATTCAATTTTCCAAGGATTCACATTATTACTCGAAATATTCCCTTCAATTTTTGAAAATGATCCCAACACTGAAAAACTGCTAACAAATTTATTAGCCCAACAAAGCCAAAAGCAAACAATTGAAACGAAGGAAGATTTATTAATGCCAATGGAAATAGTCAATATCTTTTCCAATTTATCAACGAGTAACCATTTCAATCAAATCTTGGAATATGTGATTAAATTGGATTCCTCTTTAAAGGCATACACTGGCAATTCCAGTTTTGAAAAATTAGATAAATATTTGAATAAAAATTGTGAAAAGGCAATAGAATATTTAATTCAAAACCCACAGCACACCAGTCTATTTTTACCAATAATCAATAGAAAGGATTCAAACAAATTAAGAGAATTGTTAATTGAAAATTTTGAATTTATTATTAAAAGCGAAATTAGTAATGAATTAAAGATCGAGTTATTAAAGATTTTATCAAAAAAAGAAATTGATCTCTTTTTCCAGAATAAGAATAAAATTCTATCACATCTAATAGATAGTTCAATAGAAGACTCTCAAGTGGTTTGGGAATGCATTTTGCTATACTGTACCAAGAATGTTAATCAAAAAGTTTTTTTGTTTCAATTGGCAAAAATTTTTTCCAAAGAAGATCAATCCTCATCCTCATCGTCCTCATCATCATCCCCATCCTCATCTTCCTCATCATCTTCGTCTTCGAATAAGAAGAAGGAAAAAAAAAAGAAGAAGAAGAATTATAATAATATTAACCTGATCGGTGATCCATTAATTATTAAAAAATTTTTAATAAGCTTTGTTCCAAAGAATTATTCGATGGAAACCAAAATAGAGATTTTTAATTCATTTTTATTATTGATCAAAAACAAATCTTATTCAAATCAAATTAAAACATGCTTGATGAAATATTTATTAATTCCAATTTCCAAATATGAATTAAAAACTTTCAAAATCAATCCAAACAATACATTTTTCAACCAACAGTTTTGTACAGAATTTCTGACAAGCTTATTACAAAATGATTTGGATCAATATTTACAAACTAATAAGGCATATTTGGAATTAAATTCTGAAATGCAAAATAAAAATTTCCAGTATAATGATTATAACCAAATTTTGGCATTTGAAAAGGAGCTATTAATCCAATTATTAAAATTATTAAAAATCTTTTTACAATTTAAAAACTTGACGCTAGATTCAATCCAATTAATAATGCAATTTACTTGGAAATACTTGCCAGATTCAAGTTCCTGTATTAGAATTACTGCGTATAATACTTTTATACAAAGTTGTAAAAACAGACAGGGGGCTGAAGAAATTATAATTCAATTTTTTTTTATTATCTTGAGAGAAAAGGAATTAATATTAAACAAGAAATTTCAAAGGATTTTTAAAAAGATATTTAAAATTTTTACAAATCCTTTGTTAAACTTCCCTATTTCTACAACTTTAAGTAAATCAAATTCTTCATTTGCTAATAATAATAATAATAATAGTATTAGTAACAGCAGTAGTAGTAATTTCAATAATAATAATAGTAGTGGTAGTAGTGATTTTGATGATGATATATTAATACCATATTGGATCAAGTTTTTTAAAAAAAATATATTTGAAGAAATCCATTCTAATAAAAAATTAATTCATATTTATCAATTATTTATCAAAAATTCAAATATTTTTAAAAAATATAATAATCATTTTATACCCTTTTTATTACAAAATATTAATAGATTAGAAAAAATCAAAAATCACAAATTAATATATAAAATAATAAAAATAATTATTAATTGGAAATTAACTAATAATAATAATCTTGATAACAACAATTTTAATAACTATAAAAAGGAAAAAAATTATTATTATTACAAGAATAATAATACAAATAATCAAAATGAAGATATACAATTGCAGGAAATAAAATCAAAAAGAAATAAATTTAATCATAATATAGTTATTCGTGTTGTTAATGAATATTTGATAAAATTAATTCAATTAAATGATCACAAAATAAGTCAAAAAACAATAAAATTAATAGAAAAATCAATTATTATTTGGAAAGATCAAATTAATATCCCATTAAATGAAATAATCAATTCCAATTATTTATTAGAATTAATAATCATTTTAATAAAATATCAACAAAAGAAATTTTTAAAAAATAATTTGATCCAAATTGAAACAATATTATCTCCATATTTTGAAACTACAGATGAAAAAATAATTAATAATATTATCAAAATATTGACTAATTTAGATTATAACATGAAGGAAACTTTAATATTTGAATTTTTAGGAATAATTAATAAAATATTAGATAACATATTCCATTTGAAAAAATGGAATGAGATCGATTTAACGGGACCATTTTTATTTTTAAAAACAATTTCAAATCATAAACCACAATTTGTAGATTTCCATTTAAATGTTTTGATCAAGCAAACAAAAAAGTTAACAAAATTATTATTAAAATCAAATGATAAAGAAAAAATGGGAAAGAAAAAAGATAAAGTGGGAAATAAAAAAGATAAAATGGGAAATAAAAAAGGAAGAGGCGTAGAAGGAGAAGAAATTGGGAAAGTAAAAGAAAATGAAAAAATTGATCTAATAGAAAAAAAAAATTCACAAATTGATGATGAAGATTATGATTCTAATAATGATGATGATGATGATGATGATGATGATAGTTTTTATCAAGGAGAGTTGATCATCAAAAACAAAAAAATTATAATTAATAATTTAACATATTCCTTATTATTAATACATAAAAGAATCAAATTACAAATAGGGATCAGGAAAAAAATTATAAAATTGTTATTAATTTTATTAAAATTAAATAATTATCCTAAATTACAATTAAAAATTATTTTAATTTTAAAAGAATGGCTATTAGAAAATGAAATACCAAAAAATGAAATTGAAGAACAAACTATTAAAATATTAGACTCTTTAATTTTATTATTCAAAACATCAAAAAAAAAAAATGTTTTAGAATATTTGTGTCGAACTTTTATTGAAATTTTTCAAAATAATAAATTTAGGAACAGAGCTGATTTAAAAATAAAATTTTTTGAAACAATTTTATTTTTTGGTATGGAATCAAAAAATAAAAATACCTTCAAATTTTATGAAAGGCAAATTAATCAATTAATGAAAAAGTTAGATTTTAAACAAATAATTTTGAAATTATTTTTCCAAAAATTCAATTTAATTAATCCAAATTCATTTTGGATCAAACATATTTTAAAAATATGTTTGGAATTATCAAAAAATGAATCTTTTTTTTTTTCAAAAATAATGGAAAGTACAGATTTTACAGAAACACTTTCTTCAACAAATTCTTTTTCCACATCAACAGGCAAAAATATAAAAGGAAAAACATCTTCAATGACAAACGAAAAGGAATCATTATTTAATAATTTTTTAAATATTAATCAAAATAGTAGTAATAGTAGCATTGGCAATAGCGTTGGCGGTGTTGATAGTAGTATTGGTAGTAATAGTGGTATAAATAAGAAGAAGAATAGCAATTTAATTGAAAGTGGATTAGATTTAAATTCAGATTTTATTAATAATAAGGAAACAGATTTATCAATTAATTTTGATTTTATTTCAAATAGCAATACTGATAATGATAATAATAATTTGAATGTGAATAAAACAAAAAATAATAATACAATGTCTTCATTATTATCAAATTCAAATAACCAAATTGGAATGGGATTAGGAATGAATATGGGATTAGGTATTGGAATGAATGTTGGAATGGGAATGAACATGGGACTAGGATTAGGAATGAACATGGAAATAGAAGGAATTAATGATTTAAATCTAGGAGGGGTTAATAGAAGTAACATCCATAACAGTAATAGTAGTCGTAGCAGTAGTGATAATAATAATAACAACAACAATAATAATACCATCAAGAAATCTAAAAATGGAATTGAAAAAGAAAAAACAATTAATTCTATACTAATAAAATTAATTTTAAATAAAAACAAATTTTCCACTTTTATTTGGCCAAATTTCTTCAAAAATATTTTTACAAATTTTTTTAATCCAAATAATATTAAAGGAAAGGGAGATTTTATTTCAAATATTATCCAATTAATAATTAATAATGTTCATAAAAAAAATAATAAAAAATTAATTAAAAGTATTTTAATTAGTATTTACAAATGTAAAGAAAATATTCAAATACCACCTCGAATTTTGCATTGGTTAGCAAAAAAATATGGATTGTATCCAATAATTATTGAATTATTTAAAAAAAATATATTAATGAATAATAGTAGTTTTAATGACAAAGACCATGATGAAAATTTAAAGATGGGGATCAAAAAAACTATCATTTTCCCCAATATTTATCAAAATATTGAAACAGAGGCTAACATAAATACAGTTATTGCAGATTTGTACAATGAACTCGGGGAATTTAATCTGAGATCAAATATTTGGGATTTTAATTCCATTTATAATGAAACAAAAATGGCTATTTCTTTAGAACAGCACGGATATTTGGAAGAGGCACAACAATATTTTTTGGATTCCCTATCAGTTTTTCAAGATTCGATGGAAAGTAAAAAAAGCCAACAAGACGCTATGAAAAAGTTACCCTTTAAAGAATTACTTTTAATTCAAGACGAATTATTATTTTGTCAAAATCAATGGATTAAATGCTGCAAATACACTGGTGAAAATAAATTATTATTTGAATATGCGAAGGAAAATAAAGACATTGAATTATTAATTTCCAGTGGATGGAAAATCTCAGAATTTCAAGCAATAAAATATTGTTTAAAGCATAATTTAAATCAAAATAAAATTTTGTCTGGGTTATCTTTAGGTTATTTATTATTAAATAAAGAAAAAAGGAAATGGACGAAAAATGATATGCTCACTTTTAAGAAAAAATATAAAAACGATTTGCTAATCATATTAAAAAAATTTAAAAATTTGCCAAAATCTTTATGCTTTACTCATTGGGAATTAATTAACCAGATCCAAAGATATTTAGAAATTAAAGAATCCATTTATCTAAACACATCAATGAATAATAATAACATGAACAATAGCATGGATATGAATAACAACAATGTGAATAATAATAATAATAATAATATTGAAAATATTGAAAATTTAATTCGAATTTGGATGAAAAGAATACCTAGTAATTTTATTGATTTTTATTTCTGGGAAAATATATTTGAATTAAGATTTAAAACTATTGACAATTTACCCATTAAAAACAAAAATGAATATAAAAGCAAAATTTTACTACAATTAGCCAAAATTGCTCGCAAACAACAATTGTTTAATACAAGCTTAGCCATGATCGATAGATATGAGAAGCAGAATTTAAATAATTATATTGAAGAGGAAATAAATTTTGATGCAATCCAGCAAAAAACTAAATTGTATCTCAAGAATGGGAAAGAAAATTTCACTGATTCCTTAAGAACCTTGACAGTTAGAATCATAAGAACAATTAAAGATAAATATTCAAATTCCTTGTTGTTAAATTTAAAAGGCCAGGTATATATGAAGGCTGAAAAATATTTCCATGCAAACAAAGAATTCACCAAATCTTTAAAAAAATGCAATGGCTTTGGGAAAGGATGGGAAAATTTGGCAAAATTATCAGATTTACAATTTTCAAAGACAAAGGATTTAAATTGGGCAAAAAAGGCAATGCAATGCTATATCCAATCTTTAATAAATGTTGGTGATCGTTTCCCCTCATTTTTACCCAGAATTCTCTGGTTTATTGAAAATAACCCTAAGGAGCTATCAAATGTTTTATCACAGTCTTTACATGAGATTTCATTTTTAAATTGGATACCTTGGATTGAACAAATAATTTTTTATCTTTCAATAAATTATCAAACTTCCTCTTCCTCTATTAGTGGGATTGGTAGCGGCAATAATAATATTAATAATAATAATGATAACAATAATGATAACGAAAATAATAATGATTATTTGGAAAATAATGTTTTTTTCAAAATATTAAAAATAATTGAAGAAAATTCACCACAGCCATTATACTTTTTATTTAAAGGTGAAAATGAGAACTTGATGAATAGATTTTTTAATAACAATTCAACAAAATTCCATATCTATTTAAAAATGAAATATTTAACTCAGCTAATATTAAAATACTTTTCCTCAGATGAAATTGATTTGTTATACAAAGAGCTGAATATTATTCTATACCAATTAAAATCCAATTACCATAATGAGAATATTAACTATTTTCTTCAGTTATGTATGAAACAATTAGAATATTTGATCAAAAATTTTTATAAGCAAATCCAACACAAGCTATTAAAATTATCCAAAATCTTGAATCATAATTCAAATAATTGGTTGCTATACTATAAAAACAAAATAAATAAATTATTAGAATTAATAAATAGAGATTTAACTAATATAAATAAGAATATTCTCAGTAATATGAATATGAATATGAATATGAATACGAATATGAATATGGAAAGCGATAGCATGAACATGAAGAATAATAGCAATATTTTACAATTTATCAAAATTGTTCAAAATTGGTTAATCAAAATCCAGAAAATAAGTAAAATAAATATTAGTGATCAATTCTCCTTACTTCAAATTGAAGAAATATCGAGTTTCAAATTTGAAGGTATTTTGGAATTGCCCGGCCAGCATTTCCATCTCTCCCAGGGAATAGTCAATTACCAATATGAAAAATTGCATGCAAAGATCAGTAGAATTTTGCCAAAAATTAATAAAGTTAACAAAAAATTTTTTATTGCTAAGGAAATTAAATTTCAATTAAATAGCGGGCCAATTAAATATGGCTTGGTTGAAAAAATTGATAAACAAAAAATGAAATCTGAAAGTAGAATAATTCAGATTTATAAATTATTAAATAAATTTTGGAAATCGGATACTCAATCTAGAAAACGATTTTTGAAAATCAATTATCCCCTAACCGTTCCTTTATCGAAAGAATACAGATTGCTATTGGACGAGACTCAATGGATAACATTAGATGAAATTCATGATCTTCATTTGAAAAAAAATAAATTCCAATTAAATGATCCATTTAATTACTTTTTAAACAATTCAGCTCAATTAGTAAATGGTGGTAATAGCAGCAGCAATAATAATAATAAGGATAACAATAAAGAAATATTTGTTCAAATTCAAAAAAAATTCATTCCAAATAATATTTTGAAAAACTTTTTATACAAATTATTGCCCACTTTCGATCAGTTTTGGAATTATAAAAAGCAATTAATTAAAAATTTGCCAATCATGTCTTTCTTGCATTATGTTTTGAATAAATCCACCCCTTCAATTGAAATTATTAAATTGAAATTAGATACTGCCTATTTTTCAGTTATTGGTACTTCATTATTAAATATTTTGGAACAACACAATAATAATAGCATCCAAAAGAATGTTGTACCCTTTAGATTGACTCCCAATTTCCAGCAATTGGCCTTAAAAGAACAATTATTTGGCAATTTAGCAAATTCCATTTCGATAATGACACGCCCTTTATTGAAAGATAACGCTGTATTTAAATTGAAAAGTTATCTTCGGCTTTTATTAAGACACGAATTAATTTATTTACAATTTAAAAATAACCAGAAAAATAGCCAAAACAATAACAAAATATACTTTTACCAAGCTAACGAATTAGTTGATCAAAACATTGATTTATTGTTTTCTAAAATTAACAATATTGCTCCAAATTTAGAAAATGTGAAAAAAAAATTAAGATTAAATGAAAAAATACACCAGTTAATACAAGTCGCTACAGATTTAAAAAATTTGTCTCAAATCAATCCAGTAATGTCGCCTTGGTTTTAAGAAAAAAGTTTTTTTTTTTCCTTTATTATTTTTATTTATTTATTTTTTTGATAGTTTGATAATTATAGGTTTTTGTTTTGTTATTGAATAAAACCTAGAATATTAAATATTGATATTTTTGTTCAAAGTTTTTTAACGTATAAATAATTAAATTGTTTTTATTTAATTTTATTTTTTGAAAGACTTTTATTTTGAAATTTGTATCGTTTTTTTTTTTTTTTTTTTTAATAAAAAGTCGATCTTAAGCAAAACAGAAAGTATTTGAGTATTTTTTTTATCCTAAATTTAAATTTAATATTGAGATATAGAATAAGAAGAATCATGTCTTTGAAAAAATCACTACCAAGTAGATGAATAAGATTTCAAAAATTAAATCTCATAACAAATAAATTCCAATAAGGACATCTCTCCAAGTTAAAGAAAACTGTTATAGATCATCTGATAGTAAATTTGAATTAAAAAATGCATTAGTTTGAAAAACATTATATCTTTGAGTCATCTTTCATTGATTTGATGATTTTTTCCATTTTAACTTTAATTTTGGAAAAACAAAAAAAGGGTGGCGAGGAATACAATAATAATAAAGAGATTAGGTACAATAGTTGTAAAAAGAAAATTTAAAAAAACATAAAAAAAAGAATTAATCAAATTTCTTGACCTAATAACAAAATTATCTTTACTAATCAGTAAAAAAATCAAAAATTAATTCAATGGAAACGAAAAGAAAGTAAGGTAGTCGGTTTAGTAAGACTTTAATAATGAAGATAGGGTTTTTCATAACTTATAATGATTTACATGACCTAAATTAAAGTCAGTTCCACTTTTTTGGGACAAACTTTCAACAAAATTTAAGGAACTTAAAAAATCTCAAATTAAGGAACAAAATTCAAATTCTAGTAAAATAAATGGTAAAATTACAATTCCAAATTTTGTTCTTTATTTGAGATTTTTTGTGTGTCTTAAATTCTGTTTAAGGTTGATGTCTTAAAAGTCCATCTGACTGTACGATGTTATTGTAATTTTAGTATAGACCATTTCATATATAGAAACTAAAATTCAAAATTTTCCATACAGTTAAAATGGTTCAAACTATTAATATAGTACAATTTCATTCAAATTGGAAATACTTTTGATTTTTATAAAATATGAAAATCATTTTTTCATCTTTTCGTTTTTTTTTTTTTCATTTTTTGGAATTAAGTAATCTGTTTTGTTCAATCAATATTTTTTTGAAATAGTTGATATTATGTTAAAGTTGAGTTCTTCAGAACAGAAGAACTCAAATATAATTATTTTATGATATCTGGCCTTTGATCGATCAATAATCCTAATAGAATTTTTAATCAAAATTATCAATAAATTTTGTTGTTTTGTCCATCTCCAAAATTTTTAACACATCGATGATTGGTTAGTATGGATAATTATTTACTTTTTTTTTTTTGTGAGTATTGTAATTTATAAACAATTATTCTTATTCCAATTATCGGATGGTTCACATTTGACATTTCTCAATGAATTGATTAATTAAGAGTTTTTTCGTAAAATTGAAATTTAATGTGTTAAAAAGTTCGAATTGGGGATAATATATTTTTTAAAAAAATGTGTGTGTAACTTTATAGTCCTACTTTTCGGTTTTAGGCTCTTCTTGTTGCTATAAATTAATCAGTGTTGATCCATATAATAATCAATTTATTTGTAAGTAATTTTCATTCTTTTTCTTTTATTTATAAAATAAAATGGGGACTTTTTCATGTTTTTTTAATTTAATATTAAAAAAGTTACTATTATCAATTCAAAATTTTTTTTCATTTTTTTCATTGGGTAACTACCTAATTCATAAATATCCCTTGGCAGTCGAGACTGATGCAAATTTCATCAGTTATTATAATTATATATTTAGAAAAGACATAGATTTACTAATTTATTAATTTTGTTATTTGTCTTTAATCCAGATTCAGTTTATAATAAAAAGTTAAAATAGTTCAAATATAAAGTAATTAGGTTATTCTATTTTTCTTTTTTGAAGTTTTTTTGTGGATCTTTTTCTTTTTTTTCACCAAATTCTAAAATATTTTATTTTGGATAATAGGTATAATTCTGTGAAGCTTTGATCACTATTTATATTCATTCCCAATTCTTTGATTATTTTATAAATTATTATCAACTTTTTGTCAATTTCTCGAATAAGCCCTTCCATTGTTAAAATCAAATAATCTACAAACATTTGAACATAATGAACTAAATATTTCATTTTTTCAATTGGAAAATGGCTAATAAATCTAAACATTAAAGGAGAAAGAGGGTCTCCTTGATAAACTTCTATTCCTTCTTTATTATAATATTTTGTAGCTAAATTTTGTTTTTATCATTTTTTATATATTTATTGAGAGTATAGTGAACTAATGTATGACTAACTGTGCTAAGGGAATTTTTAATAGTAAAATGTGAAAATAAAAAATAATTTATTTTTATAATCATTTTTGAGTTTTTAAAGTTCAAATAATAAGTTTAGAATAACAATTCTTGTATAAAATTATTTTTAATAACCAAACTGGGAATCTGAAACTAGATCCCAATATTCTTCTATCACTTTAAAAATAAGTTTTATAAAGAATTTAGCGAAAGTTTTATTTATTGAGATTAGTATATAATTAAAGGGTGGCTCATTCGCCACCAGCTTTAAATACAAATAAAATGTTTCTTTCTTTTAAAAAAATTAATTATCTCTTCATTTTAGTAATTAAAACTGTGTAAAAATTTTTTTGATCATTTTTTTAAAAAAAAATATTTTTTTTCAATTGGGTATTCCTTTTTGGTGGGATCTAATTTGTAATTTATATCTTATCAAAATCTTTAAAAGAATTTTTCTATTGATAAATTATTAAATCATTAATATTTTCTAAACAAAAAATATCTTTTATACCCATTGGTTATAAATGTTCATTTTTTTTTTTGACAAAATTAGATACATTCGGTTCCAATTTGAAGGCACAAACCTTAAACGAAATTTAAGGCACAAAAAAATCTCAAATTAAAGCAAAAAATTTGGAATTTTTTTTTTACAAATTATTTTACTAGAATCTGAATTTTGTTCCTTAATTTGAGATTTTTATTGGGACTTGAAATTTGTTGAAGGCTGTGCCTTAAAAGTGGAACTGATTGTAGGCTGAAAATGTAATTTTTTTTTTTAATGAATAATTTGCTAATTAAAAACAACTACCATAAAAGCAAAATGATATATTTGAAAAAATTTTTAATAAAGTATTTGATAAAATGTTCCATATAAAACTAATTGTATTTTTTGTTAACGGATAAATGTTAAAAACAAATTAATCTGAGAATAGCGGAATTTTTGAATTGATAAAATTCATAATTTCTAATTCATGGAGTGTCTATAGATCAGCATAGTCTGGAAACGGTCATTAGATAAATTTTAGACTTTATTTTGTGTTCTTAAAATAAAACTGGTTCATTTCCATATGAAGTTAAGGACTAAGTTACTACCCTTGAGAGAGTTTAGTTATTGTGCTATTTCACTTTCACTTCTCGTAAAGATTTTTGGTTTCTGAAGAAAATTAACTAATATAAAAATAAAAAAAAAACATTTTCTGTCATCCTTACCTATTAAGTCAATACACTTTTTTTCTTCTTTTTCAATGAAAAAGGAATTGAAACAAACAAAAATAATAATTGTCAAAAAATAGTTTTTGAGGATTTTCAAGTCCAAGTTCAAGTTTGAGAAGATTCCAAACTTATCAAAAAAGTTGTAAAAAATATGTAGAACAGTCAGAGAAATTACTGTGAGTTCAGAAAGTTGAAAGGGAATTTCTAAAAAACTTAAAAGCAAAATTTTGGCATGATCTTTCAAGTTAAGGACTACATTTCACATTGAAATTCAAGGTAAAATATGTTCTAATCAGGTTCTAGGTATTGGTAATTTTCACAAAATTTTATACTGCCAGATCTAAGTAGCAAAAAATGGTATTTTTTGCCTAAATTTTAGTCTCCTCGTATCTCGAAATGACAAAGAACGTTGCCAAAAATTGTCTTTTTGAGAAAATTTCTTGTTATATGAAAGTGCCATACCCTGAGACTTTGTTAATAATTTTTTTCTATGTTTTAATGTTATCTTTGATTAGTTTAGAGGGTATGAGCTCTACATATAAAAACCCCAAAAAATAGGAAAGTGAAAAATTTTTGATGAAAAAGTCTGTTGTTTTACAATCAAGACATTTTTTGAATAGTGTCTACCATAAAGTATTTGGTATTGTATCAAATCCTCTAAAATTCCCTATTCCCAAAATGAGAAAGATCATTTTTTCTTAAATGACAAAAAAATTTATTATTTAAAAACAAAAACTGACTAATTTTTGCAAATTTAATTTCAAAAAGATCCTTTCATTAAAATAACTTCAAAACCTTTACCACACAAGCCCCCAACCCAATTTCTATTGATACAACAAATTGGGTTTTGAGAAAAATGATCCAAACAAAAAAAATTTATCAAAAAAGCCCATTAAAAATGCCAAGTATGTTTGGCCTGGATTATATTATTACACAAACAATTCGAGGATAAACCCCTCTTAGCCATGGATGGGAGATTTAATTTAAGGAAAAACAAAAAGAACCAAAAAAAAATACGCCAAAATCACACTCTCTTTGTAATAAATAATACAGCCATTCCTGCTCCTACCGTGAATAATTATAATAACCTGAAATTGATTTTCTATTCTGAAATTTTATTCATGTACAACAAACAGTAAAAGGGTTATTAAAGCTCATCATAAACGGTAAAATTTATAATAAAAGATTAAAAATAAGTTTTCCATTTTTTTTTTTTTTTGTTTTGGGAATCGACAAACAAATTCATTAAAAATACTTACACTAATGTGGATCTTCAATTTCTAAAATTGTTAAAATACCAGCTTTTACAATTTAAAAACAAAGATCGAAAAATGAACTTTCAAGTTTCCATGGTTTCTGTGGTTCAATAGTTTCTTTTCTTGAGAAAATTTAATTTTTGTCTTTGTTTTTACAAAAAAAAAAATTTTTCTAATGAAGGAATAGAAGTTGAAATTTTTATCTTATGATAGAAATTGAATTCTCTATTTCTAAAAACACAACTTTATTATAGACAATCAATTTCTATTTCTTATAAAATTTCACAGTAGGGTTGGAACGGATTAATTGTTTGTGGAGACAATGTAGCAATTCAAAGCAACTCAATGATCAAAAACCATAGACAATACCATCATTTAGATTTAAAGATGTTTGTTGAGAAGTGTTTTTAATGTAAAAAAATCGTGATTAGTTTTCTTTTTCATTTTTATGATCCTTAACAAGGTGTTCGAGTTCACGTATCTCAAAATTTCTTTTTCATTTTTCACAAAAAAAATGACATAAAATGATTTTTTGATCCAAATTGGAGAATATTTTAAAGATCCTAACTTTACAATTCAAATGGAATTGAATCAAAAGCTTTTTATACAAATTGGTAAATCCAACACGTAGTTCTTAAAAATTCTGAAAATTGTAAAATTTCACATTTTTTCTCAAAGAAATTCTCATTGTATAAATCTTATTGAGATTACAAAACTCTTACAATGGTGTTTTTATCGATTATTTCAATGTTTTCACCTCAATACATAGTCCTTAATTTGAATTCTAAATTTTTTTTTTTATTTTTTCCCTTTTTGATTTTCCAAGAAATTAACTATTTTTTACTTTCAAAAGTTGTGTTGTTAAAAAGTTTCTTCAATTCCATATTACTTCCAAGAGTATTAATAATTTCTAATATCATCTTTTAAATTTGGTCTTTTTCTCCTCTCTAAATCCTTTGTTTTGAAAGTACAAAAAAATAGTGAAAGATATCAGAAAAAGACAAGTCATTTTAACAAAATGTCAAAAAGATTAAAGTGTATTTGACGAAAAGTAACTTTCATATTTTCACTTTTTTTGTTTCTCCCTAATATCATTTGTACACTTAGAGTTTATTTTGTGTATTTTAGAAAGTTGTAAAATATCTTCTTTTTGTCAGATAAAATCGTCTTTTTATTCAGAAATTCTAAATTATTTCAAATTTCTAAACACTTTTAAATCTTCTCCCTTCTTGAAAAAGTCTAGAGTTGTATTTTCTTGTTAAAGAATATTGTTAATTGCAAATAAAAAGAATCAAAATTATCAGTTAGCTTTCCATAAACACAAAAAAATCAAAATACTTTTAATTTGAAATGGGAAAATAAGAATATAAACAATTGTTTACAGAATAAAAGAATGTAAAATTGACTTTGATCTCTTGAAAAAATTTTTGAGAATCTGTAAGTCAATAATGTTCAATTAATTTTTCTAAAAAGAGAAAAAAGTTCTCTATTCTAAATCTGAAGACTTTTCTTTTAAAAATTAATTTCGTAAAAAAAAAAAACAAAATTTGATAGATTTCTTTGTTCATCTCTGTCAAAAAATGGCAACAAAAAGTTTTGTAATCAGTAAACCAAACTGTTTAATTCTTCTCTTTGAATTTCTTTAGTTAACACTTCAGAACACTTTTGTTCTTAGATTTTTAAAAAAAAGCTTTTTCTGTCATTTTTTAAATTTTTGCTTTGATCTTTAGCGATCCCACAAAACATAATTTTCATCTCAACACTTACATTTTAAATACATCAAGAATGAGTAACGAAGGTGAATTTTTTTCCTTCTATTCAAGAGTTTCTTTTTTTTTATTTCAAGTTTCTTTTTTTTTCCATAAACACCTTGAAAATCAAGATTTTTCTTTTTTTTTTTTTTTCAAATTTTTTTCTTATCAATCCTAACGGAATTTGATTTCTTAAAACTAACCCTTCTACAACCACACTTTAAAAATATCCAAAATAACCTCTTTCTCAAAATTCCAAACACAAAAATAACAACCAACAACAAACACAAACACAAACAAAAAATTAAAAAAACAAAAACAGAACAATCAACGGAAAAAATTGTTCGTGAAATTGAATTAAACATCTCCGAACCAGAAAAATTGATTAACAAATGTGTAGTTTTATCAAAAAGGGCCCAGAAAGAAGAAAACCAAGAGGAGCTACGAAAGAGCGGAGCCATTTCTTTGCTTGTCAGGATCATGAAAAGGTATAGCAAAGAAACCCTTTTATTGGAAAAGGTGCTTGGTGCATTAAACAACTGCTCACTTGATCCAACAAACTGCTCCTATTTGGGCCAAAACACACAGCTCTTTGAATTAATTATTGATCTCTTGACAAACTATCCCAAATATGAGACGGAGATCATTTCGAGAGTTATTGGTGTAATCTGGAATCTCTCGACAAGCGAAGAAAATATTCAAATTTTCCATAAGGCGAAAGGGTTGGAATTGTTTGTGAAATTGCTAAAAGAGAAAAGCGAAGTGAAGGAGATCCAAGAAAGAGGCTTAGGAGCCATTACATATTTGGCTGTCTCTGATTCCATTTCACCCTTATTGCCAGACTTGGGTGTTCTCGAGATCATTGGCGACGCATGTACAAAATTTAACACGGAAGAAGACTTGGTGTTAATTGAAAGGGCAGCGATTTGTGTTTTTAATTTAGCTGCCTACGAAGAAAACACAGAGATGATTTTCAAATCCAAAATACCTTCAACCATTATTGAATTAATTAAACAATTTAATGATCAAAACCAAATAGTTCTGAGATGCGTAGGCTTTTTTTCCAATCTGACTACAACCTCGGAATACTACAGTGTAATAACGGAAATTAATTTGATTGCCGTGTTTATCCAATTGCTCATCAAATATAAAGCAGATCTTCAAATAATTCGATTTGTTTTGAACACGATCTTAAACCTGATACAACTGTCGGAAAATAAGCCAAGCTTTGTTGACAACCAAGGCCTCGAAGTCTTGGTGATGCTAATGTCCGAATACGAGCAATTGGCCATCATTCAAAAAAAGTGCTGCGAAATTCTCGTTTACTTTGCCTCTGAAGAGGCATACCAAGAGCTTTTCCTCACAACAAAGGCGATTTCGGCTATTATAATTGCCATGAATACCCACTCCAAGGATACAGTCCTTCTTGGCAACTCGGCCGTTTGCCTAAGTAATTTATTCTTTTATGAAAACTGTAAATCACAAATTTTGGAAAACCAAGGGATACTCATTTTTTTACAGGCATTGAAAACTAATATCAAGAACAGAAAGTTCGCAGAAAGAGCATCCTTATTCCTATTGAATATCACATGCGATAAAAATGGCAGAGAATTGGTTTTGGATTACAACGGTAAAAAATTATGTAAGCAATTATTAAAAACTCATAAGGAAAGTAAAGTTTTGATGAAAAGGATGAAGGCTACATTAACAAATATGAATGTCGAACTTTAATATTTTTTTTTTTCAATTTTTTTTTTCTTCTTCGTTTGTTTTTTTCTTTTTTTCTTTTTTTCTTATTTTTCTTTAATTCCTGTTTTTCTTTTGTTTTTGTTTTTGTTTTTCTATTTAATCGCCTCAATTTATTTCTGAAATAAAGATTAAATAACATTTATGATGAAGTTAGATCTTGATCTAATTCTTATTTTGACTAATTTCTCATAGAAGTTTAATTTTCTGAATTTATATTTGATGTTTTACAAATTTAATCATTTAAATTTTATTTTATAAATCTTTAAATGTATGATACTATACATAGAGTCGATACCAAGATACCGTGAAAAATTTTTTTGATCTCAAATTTTGATAATAAGATAGATTTTTAAAAAGTTGATTTTGAAATGATGAAAGTAAATATTATAAAAATTTCAGAAGAGCAAAAAGTCAAGAATTTTTTTCTAAGACAAACAAGAACTTTGCACATCTCAAAATATCTTTTTAACATTGAGAATTCTTTGAGAGACGTACTAAAATTTACTCTTAAGGGATTAACGTCTACTAAGGAGAAACCCAAGATCAAAGTATGTTTTAATTGGGTTGAATAGCATTAGTGCTACATGGTTCGAAGGTCTCAAAAACATCAATTAGTCAAGTAGTACTATTTGTTGATCTCATCAAATAAAAAATGATCTATGTATTAGTAAACAACCCACTAATTTTAGAAAAAATCTCCATTTTGACATGAATTTAATAGTTGAATTATCAATATTCAAACTCCAAAGTTGCAAAATATCTTTCTTAAATTTGTGACGAAATTTAGACTAATATCCAAAAAATTCAACATTTTTACGAAATTAAATAGTTTATGAATAGATTTTTTCATCAAATTATTTCTGAAATATTGGAAATATATTTATGCTATGCTCAGATTGATCAGAAGCAAACAAAACTAATGAATTTTTAGGTTTTTTATGTTGATGATTATTGAGTTAATCTTTGAAATTAAAAAATTTAAAAAAAATAGTTACATTAGGAATTTCAAAAATTGAATTATTAAATCCTGGAATATTATTATGGGTTTCTATTTTGAGATTTGGAAGCAACAATTAAAAAAAAAAATTCTTAAAATGAAAATTTTCAAATAGTGATTTTTGGTAAAAAATATAATAATTTATTGTGTAATAAGATTTATAATAGATTTTTTAGAGTCATTTGAGCCTTGGGATATTAATATCATTGGCTAATAATTACAAAATACTTTGATTATAAAGAAATCTATCGTGACCATAATTTATAAATAAAGGTATTTTTTTTTGATCATATTAAAAGCTTATTTATTAATATTAAGTCATTTAAAAAATGTTATTTTCAATATGAGATTTATTATTCTCAAATTCAACTTTTTTTAAAATCAAAATCAAACTTTGATATCGAAAAACATATCCACTTTAACTTCAGAATGACTGCATTAATAAAAAATGTATGTTTATGCGATTCAATTTCAGAAATTTAAATATAAAACAAAATAAAATTTATATACATTCTTATTGAACATTTGATGATTTTTGAACGATATTACCAACCAATAACAAATAAAAACGATTATTAGTTTTGAGAAGAAAAAAAATGCAAATTCAATGAATTTAGAGAGAATATTCTATTGATTTAAATCCATAGTCATATTATAATCATTTAAATGTTACACCTAAACTTTCCAAGATTAAAACTTCAAATTATACTAATATGTTGAAACAAGAAAGTCTAATATATCATTAATTTTTTATTTGCGGAATTAGATAGAATATTCCAAATATTTCTATTGGAAATTGATGTTCAAATAAATAAGATAGGGATATATTAAAAATTATATATTATAATTAATTACCAAATAAGGTATTTTTACTATACTAAAGTACCTTCTGTTTCAATAAAGAGAAAAATAGTTTCTTTTTACAGATTTGAACACATCAAAAATCTAAAATAGGTAAAAAAAAATCAAAATTTTTTATATTTTTCCAAAGATAATATTAAAACTTCATCCAACATACCTAGTATTAATCTTTTTATAAATAACTGTTGAGAGAAAAATGTTGGACACAGAAAAATGTTTGGACAGCATTTTTAATTGGGAACATTACTGAAAATGATTTTTAATTTCAATCGTTTGTGAAATAACTAAAGAAAATAACAATAATATACTTATTAGAATAAGGATTAATGTAATTCTACTTTTTCAAAACCTTATCTCTGATAATCTAAATCAAGTTTAAAAATTACCAATTTCAGAATTAATAGTAAACTTTACTAGAACTTGGATTTTTGTTAAAATTACATGATCTACTTTAGTTATCAACCATTCAAATGAGTATACTACAAAAACCACAGATTAATGAACTTGTAACACCTTTAAACCTGGATTTATATAAAATTCACCTAGTTATCAATAGGATTTGATTTTCAATTTCAGTAATGTTCTCAATTAAAAATGTTGCCCAACCATTTTTCTGTGTCCAACATTTTTCTCTCAACAGTAATCATTTTTATCCAAAAAAAAAAAAAAAAATAGATCCAAGGTAAAACTAACTATTTATATCTTTAGACATAAGACCATTAGTGCCTAGGGTTAAATAAAACTTTAAAATTATTAGAGTATCTGTAGAATTCATTTAGAACTCAAAAATTACCCTTATAATCAAATTTCAGTTTTATTTAGTTTTAAATTCCCTAAATTGAAATATATATGTATACTATTATTGAAGATCAATGAAAATACTTAAAACTTTCATAATTCTTGATTTTATTCTTTTTCTTAAATATTTTATATATGTATAATAAAAGTTCGAATATGATTTTAAAATGATAATTAATTTATAAAAATTGAATTTCTTTTACAGATCCATCTTAAATTGATTTTATTTTCGAATCTGAAATCATTTCAATTATAGTCTGACTTTTAAAACCATTTTCATTCCGAAAGAATTTTCCATTTATATAAACCTAATAAAAAAACTTAATTTATTTTTGATAATAAATTCAATAAATTGAATTCCATAAGTACTAATTGTAACTTATATAAAATGTTATGCGATTATATATTATTATTAACTATACTTTAAAAATTAAATCAAAATCTATTTACTTTATCATGAATCACAAATAAATTCCAAATAGAATCTAACACTAGAAAAAAACAAATTCTGCCACAATTAAAGAATAAAGTCAGTACCACTTTTACTACCCAAAAAATTTCCAAATTTAGGTATATTGGTTTGAAAAAATTATTTTCGATATTGTATCCCCCAAAATAAAAAAATTTTTTAGATTTTGGTATTTTTTAAACCTCAAAAGTGCATGTGGGTATATTTAATAATAAGTAAAAATAGATCATCACAATAATTTACAAAATTGTGACTTTTATTTTTTATTATTTTATATTGTACAAAAAGTATTTCATTTCATTTTTTCTTCTTTTTCATTACAATAATAGAATCCCAAAAATTTGTATTTAGCTGGTCAAATAAACTTTTGAAACATGATTCAAAAAAGGATGGCTGAGAAATAAAATAGATAATTGTTGAAACAGGGATATTGTATATTGTTATCCATTGAATGGGAAGGTAGAGTAATTTTTCAGGATCTAACTGGGATCAACTTTAGAAAAAAAAAACTTCTGACTATTCCGATTTAAGCATTCTTTTTATGTAATGTGAAGAGAAGAAGCGAATATCAAAAAAAAAAAAAATGAGGGATTAACAAAGAATTTTAGTATTTATATTTCTATACATTTGTTAAAATGAAATAGACTTAATTTTAAAAAACTATTTATAATGGTTTTAATCAAATTATTATTTTTTTTTCAAACCTAAACTAAAAAAAATAATAAAAAAAACCATTTTTTTCTAGGATTATTTAGATTGATTATTTCTCGAAAAAAGATCTTTGTTTGATGATACTCAATTAATTATGAGTATTATTATCCCCCCCCCTTTTTTTTTTTTTTTTTTTTTATATTTTTTTCTTTTTCATGAATTAATGATTAAGTTATTTGCTTTAAAGTCTCTGAATATATAAAAAATTGAAGATATGGATGGATAGAAGAAATGTGAATTTTTCAAAAATTTTAATTAACCAGCTATTTTTTTTATTAAAAAAAAAAAATAGAATTCAAAAGGTGTTGTTATTGGTTAGTGACATTTAATTTGAGAGTTTAAAGAGTTTAAAGAAAATAACTTTTTAAAAATGCTGTAATTTAGATCAATTAATTTTTTCTGTTGAGAGTTATTACTTTAAATAAATTTATTAGAATTTAAAAATTTGTCTCTTTAATGATCTAAAAAAAATGACAAAAAAAACTTTTCAGAATTTTTGTTTTGTTTTAATTTTTTTTTAATTCATTTTTTTTCCTTAAAGATCGTCATATTTCAACAATTAATAACTCACATAATTTGACAAATTATTTCAAAAATTGCAAAATATTTTACAATCTGGGTAATTAAAATCTCACTCTATCAAGAAAAATATATTGTTTATTTTCTTAACATTTTACAAATAACAAAACTTATAAAAAGGATTTAAAGGTTTTTGATAATTCATTTAACATACGAAGCCAACTTAGTTACATCTGTAGTATAATATCAGGATACAATATACTGAGAGCTAATGATGTATCTGAAATGAATTTTCCATTGTTCTAAAGATCTATTTTATGGGTAAATTAAACCAAATTTTAAAAGAATCATTTGGTAAACCTTCAACATTTTTTCATTTTCGAGATAATCCTGAATAAAAAAAAAACGAAAAATTAAATCATAAAAATTTGAGGTAAAAATTGAATTGTTTGGTATTTATTTATTTCGCACAATTAATGCAATAAAGTTGTGGTTTTATATAAAAATTGAAATTTATATGAAATTCCCCCAAAAAAAAAAAAAAAAATATTTTTAAGCAATTAATGAATTGAAGTTTTACAAAGTGGGCATTTTGAACTAAATTCAAACCATTTGTCAATACAACTATGAGGTTTATAGAAATAAAAGCATATAAATAAAATTTTGAAATTTATGAACAATTCAAACATTTTAAAAAACTGTTAATTTCCAAGAAATAAAGAGTGAAAAAAATGTTTTACTGTGTATGAAATATATGTAAACAAGGAAGAGTTTTCAATTCTTCATTATTTTGATAATCCATTAAACAAATAGTGCATGATTTAATTTCGTTAGGTAGTCTACTTTTATTAAATAATTGTGTAGGCAAGTTCTTTGACGTGATTTTTGTTTGCCTAGCTTGTTGTTGGATATTATTTCTTCTTCTTGATCTTGTTGTAATAGTGTTTGTGTTTGTTACTCCTGAGCCTGTTTCTGTTTCTGTTTCTGTTTCTGTTTGGCTTTGGTTTTGATAAAGTAATTCAATTTCGGAATCTTCAGAACCCTCAGATTGATCTTCTTCAGACTCTTCATTATTTTGCATCTCTTCGTCTGTTTCTTCTTCAGATTGATTATTTGAATTTTCTTCTGAAAGGGAATCAGAACCAACAACAAAACCAGAAAGATCACCATCTTCGCTACTGGTATATTCTATTGAAGAAGGATCTGAAGTTGATTCTGATGTATTTGTATTTGTATTTGAATTGGAATTGGAATTTGAATTTGAATACAGAATCTCAATTTCAGAATTTGAGGAATTGTTTATTAATTCATTTCCAATATTTTCATTATTTTGCAATCCTGTATCGAATTCTGACTGTAGCTTTCTAGCAAACTCTTCGTCATTGATTTCTTGTTGGAGCTTTTGTGCAAAGACTAGATCATTAACGTTTTCATTATTTGCTTGAGAATCAGTAAAATTCATCATTGGAAAAAAAACAATAAAAAAATTAATTCAAATTTTAATTGTGAAAAAAAAAATGAAATTTTATTTTTGTAGCAATATTTTGTCCCAAGGAATAGTTGCCAAATGACTGTTGTGAAATATTTGTGTTTGGATTTTTCTTTTCTGAATAACTCTTGTTTAGGGTACTTATTTTGGCTAACAAGATCAAATTCAAAACTTCGTACTTGTTGACGTATTTTTTTTGAAATTTTTTTTTTTAAAAATTTGAGTTTTGTTTTTGTTTTTGTTTTTATTTTTGTTTTTGTTTTTGTTCTTGCTCATGTACTTGCCCTAGATCTTATTTTTGCTCTACTATTTGTTCAAGAATTTTAATGGCTTCAAATTCTGTTTTACGATCCTGAATTTCATTGCAAAAGGTTTATTAATCGAAAAAAGAGAAAAAATAAAATCTCAAACCAAAATCTTAATTTTGTGTGAAATTTCAAACAATTTTTTCATTTTTTGATGTTTCTTTTTGAAAAAATTGCGGTGTTATAATAAAGCACAAATTAATTTAATCAACTTTAAAGACAATCTGATTGGAGGTAAATCATTTAACAAAAAAGTTAAAGGCTAAATTTTTATTGAATTCTCTAACCCACAAAAGTGTCTGAGAAACAGACTCTCTGTGAAGGGACTAATGTCACCTTGTATTTCTCTAGAATCAAAGTATATTTTAATTCGGTGTAAATGATATTAGTGAACCATAGCATAAATGACTCTAAAAAATCAATGTTAAATCTTATTAAACTTTAAATTATAATATTTTTTACAAGATCACTATTACAAAAGTTGTATTTTCGAAATTTTTTTTTTAAATTCTTTTTTCAAATCTCAAAATAGAAACTCAAAATAATAATATTATGGTATTTAATAATTCATCTTTAGAACTTCCAAAAGTAACTATTTTTTTATAATTTTTTAATTTCAAAGATTTAACTCAATAATGATCAACATAAAAACCTAAAGACTGATTTAATTTTGTTAATTTTTTCTATAAAGTTAATTGTAATACAGTCAGTTCCACTTTTAAGGCACAAACTTTCAACGAAATTTAAGGCACACAAAAAATCCCAAATTAAGGCACAAAATTCAGATTCTAGTAAAAATAAATTGTAAAAAAAAAAAATTACAAATTTTGTTCCTTAATTTGAGATTTTTTTGTGCCTTAAATTCCGTTAAAAGTTTGTGCCTTAAAAGTGGAACTGACTGTATCAATATATTTCCAAGATTTCAGAAATACTGGGTATAAAAAATCTATTCTTTAAATATTTAATTTTTTAACAACTAATCTACATTTCACCATAAATTTTTGAAAGATATTTTGCAACTTTGGAGTCTAAATATGTATAATTCAACATTTAAATTGGTCGCAAAATATAGTTTTTTTTCTGAAATTCTTTGGGTTTGATTACTAATACAAAGGATTATTTGTAATTTTTGAGATCGAAAAATTTTATAATTTTACTTGACTCATGGAATTTTGGAGAGGCTTTTGAACCATGGCATACAAATTTTATTTACACCGAATAACAACATACTTTGATTTTAGACTTCTCTTTGGTAGAAGATAATCCCTTAAAGATAAAAGAGTTTTGTAAAATTTATTGGTAATTACTTTTTATTGAAGATTCGATTTGACTTTATTTTAATATAAGGTTATCAAATTTTAATTAAAAATTCTATGTCCAAAATCAGTTATAATGGATTTTAGAAATTAAATTATTTTTATATAAATTTGGATATTTACAACTTTTTTTTACTTTTTCCTTTTTTCCTTTTTTAGATTAATAACTAATTTTATTTTAACAAAATATTTTTTTAGCAAATTCAGTATACAGTAACTTGGGAAAAAAGTAATGTTTTGATGTTACATGAAGAGTAAAAAAGATTTTTGAAAAATACTATTGATTTCAATTGAAATGTTTTTTGGATATCCAATTGAAGATTAAAATAAAGATTGTTGTTTTTTTCAATGGTATTCTAATTAATTAAGTCTATCAATTTTAGAGAAAATTTAATTAGTTATTATTTTTATTCTGTACTGATGTAAAAGATTCCCTGGACTGTGTTTTATTTACTTTTTTCGTCTTGTTTCTTAAAATGTTAATAATAAAAAATTATTTATATTTGAAAATTATTGTTTGGATTTGATAGAAATAAAGTTCAGTTATGCCTAAAAATTGAATATTTTGGAATTTTTTTCTTGATTTAATTATATATATATATATATATATATATATATAATAACTTGTTTATTATTTGATAATTACAATTTTAATATTAAATACATATTTGATTTGTATATCTTTATTCACTTGAATGGATCTCCAAAAAATGTAGAAATCAATAAAAAAACACAAATAAAAATTTGATTCTTAGAGCAAATGAGATCTATTAACCCCACTCAGGCAACAATAAATAAATTAATAATATTCATGAATTACGAGTCATAATAGAAAAGGGTAATAACATTTAAATTTTATAATTAGAAAAAAAAAAGTATTGGCTCATATAGGCTCCAAATTTCTAAGTTTTTTTTGAAAAGTTTTGTTATCATTTAAAAATCTATTTATTTTCTAATCAAAACAATAATTAAAAAATAAAAAAGAAAGGTAAAAACTATTTCCCCCAATTAAAAAGAATATGGACCAAATTAAAGACTTAAATTGATATTTTAAAATTTTAGCAAACCCATAATCTTCTTTTTTTAATTTCAGAAAGAAAAAAGAAAATTTAAGAAAACATTGTTTTATTTCTTGAATTAAATAAAAAAGCATAAAGATGAAAAAATAATTAATAAAGCAAAGTTTTACTTTCATAATCAAAAAAATAAATTCTACAAATTAACTAAATAATTATTTAGTATTTCTGATAAGAAAAAAATAAAAACAAAATCATAAATTTAAGGAATCATTATTTTAACCTCTTTAGCTTTAAAAATATCAATTATTTTTATATGAAGCAACCCATTTGATAAAGAAAAATAAAAAATTTATATTAAAGAATCAATACAAATGAAAAACAACAATAAAAAATATCTATTTTGTATTCTTTCAAATATAGATTCATTATTTATTTTGTTCTTGATGAACGATAACCAAAATTATGATTTTTAGAAAAAAATATAAAACAAACATTGGAAATTTGGAAAGTGCGGCCAAGTGTTTTAGATTGCATTACTTTTCAGATATTTTTAAAAATAAATTAAAAGCAATAGTTTTACTCTATTCTTTCTTAAAGTACCCAATATAACAAATACTTTTTGGAATAAGAATTATAAGTATAAATTTAATTGGAAACATACAATAAATTACTAAAATAAATATTATTAATATTATAATTATTTACATTTAAAAATTGGAAAAACACCAATTTTAATCACCAAATATAAATTATATAATCTTATCACTTAAAACAATTTATACATTTTTGATTTCTATTTTTCTAAATAGTTAATTTATAATTCGTGATTATATCTACAAAATTGCCCTTGAAAAAACCCCCAATTAATCCAGTCTTTCTGATCCTTGTCACTAAAATAACAAAAGCTAATAAATTTAAAAAAATATATGTTATTTGTAAAAAATGAGATCTTTCCTCGAGATAAAAATTTTTTATTTTTTTCTTTTCATATTCAAAAATAATATTTTTAAAATGATAATTATGTACTAGTATATTTGTTAAACAAGACCGACTTCTAATTTTAAGGAAAAAATAGAGTAATAAAGAGAGACAACCAAAAAAGGTAAAATATTGATTGTTTATTGCATATTTAATTGGGGATATTATGTGATAAATGCAAGAGAATTTTTGAGTCATTTTTCTCTTCTAGAAATTTCAATACCTTTGCTCCGGATTAAAGTATTTTCTGGATTTTAAAGTCAAATAAACTTTAAGGAATTACTTTTACCTTAATAAAAACTCGATAAGTTCAATGGTTTTTAAAGTAGAGTTATAAGATTTTAACAAGGAGATCTGTCGTAAAAATATATTATATAATAATTTATCAGCATTATGTATTTGTTGAAATCAAAAACATAAATTTTGTCAAGGATAATTTAACTGAGGTGTTTAATTGTATTCAACAAAATTCAAAACTATATAGTGAAAATATTAAAAAATCAAAAAAAAAAATGTTTTTCTGTTTATCAAGGTAGTTGGTTTAAATTAAAAAGTTTGAAAGACTTATATTGAAATTCATATTTTATCCCCTCCTTTTTACAGTTCTTTCAAGTTTAATAAGTCGACCCTATTTTCAAAAATTTCCAACAATGCTTGGATTTTTTCCATTAAATTGAAATCATTTTTTGACTTTTTATTCCCAATAAATTTTTTTCTTTACGAAGCAAGAAAATAATTGTCATCAACAAATTACAGAGATGACCAATGAAATAAAGCTTTCAGAGAACCAAATTGAAAATTTAGAAATGCTTCTTACACAAATAAGGAATGTAAAAACGATTGGTAAAAATCTTTTGGGAACAAATTTCTTTGAACTTTCAAAGCCCTTTTCAGAAATTAGTTTGAATGTGACAAATATTGACAACAGCCACCAAAGCGTGAATGAAAACTTAACAGATCTCCAAAAGTCTGTCAAAAGGGATGGGATTGTCATGAAGAAAACGTTACGGCCTTGGTGGCAAAACTTGAGTGGCTTATTAAAAGAACCAAACAACCAATTGGGTGTTTCTCTGGATCAGATCGAAACGGTGTCTAAACAATCAAAAGATATTCTCGAACAAGTCTTTAACTTTAAAACAAAAATTGAACAAATTTTTAATGATTTATTAAAGGAAACAGAACAAATAAATAAAAAACTGGCATTACAAAAACTAAAATCACAACAACTGGAAAACAACTGGAACCAATACAGAGAAAAGGTTCAACAGTTAATACAATTACAAAAAGAAACCGATCGAAACCAACAAATAATTAATTCAAGACATGTCGAAATACAAGAAAAGGTTTATAATTCAATTTTTGACCAATTAATCGAACAAGATGAATACTAGTGTGAATTCATTTTAGTGAAAATTACCAAATAACCCTTAACCATTTTCTTGTTTGCTTAACAAATATAAATTGTGATTTAGAAATTTTTTTTTCTTTTGTTTCTTGCTTTTCTTCCTTTGTTTTGTCAAGATTTAACGAAACTTTTCAAAAAAAGATACTTGAAATAATTAGCATGTTTTCAAAGGAGTCTGGAAATTTTAAACAATTCAACAAGCAATGGATTTATTAGAGACATGGAATGAGACTTATACAATGACAATGTTGGTATCTGGATTTTAGTTGTGAAACAAAATGCATTTTTATTTTGATTTCTATTATTTACTTTCCTTCCCCAAGACATTTAATTTTGTTATCCCCCCTCATTGTCTTATAGGCAATCAACTTTTTTTAAAGAAAGTTAATATATAAATTCATTATCCTACGCTGTCCAAGTCGAAATTCTTCAATGTGTAACTTTAAGAGAGGAAGAAGATAAGAAGATGAAACGATTTTTTTTGGTGTTTAAAAATTCAATTAAAAGTGAGTTAGAATGAATATTTTCAAATGAATTTTAATATAATCCAGTTATTAAGGGATTAAAGTCTACCAAGAAAAAGTCTAAAATCAAAGTATGCTGTAATTGGGTTTTAATTATATTAGTTCTTCATGGCTTAAATGTCGATAAAATTTTTATTTGTAAAAGTAGTTCCAATTTGTTGATTTCTTCAATTCAAAAATGATCATAGTATTAGTAAAAAAATCACAATGGATTTTATGAAACAGATCTAAATTTTGAAGACAAATTTAAAACCTGAATCATCATTATGCAGACTCAAAGTTGCATAATATTTTTCTCCAATTTGTTACGAAATGTAGATTAATTGCTAAAAAAAATCAATTTTTTTAAAAAAATAAATAGTTAATTAATAGATTTTTTATTTATGGGACTGCTCATTCTATAAAGAAAATCGATTAATTTGGATTAAAGATTTAATTCAAATTAACAAAAATAATAAGCATATATCTTTGATATTATTCGAAATAAAGACTCATTGTTTATTTTATCATTAGTTAATGATAAAGAAAATTATGATTCTTTATTGAGATTTCTAAACAAAAATTTAGAAATTAGGGAATAGTGCCTAGGTTTTCCAGGATTCAAAAGAATAGAGAAAAATCTTTGATTTTACTCAATTCTTTTAAATTCTGGAAAATCTAAAGGCAGTAAGAGGAAATTGATTTCCTCCCTTCAAAATAAATAAAAAAAAAAAATTAATAGATTTTTTGACAAATTATTTCTGTAATATTTGAATTATATTGATGTTACAATTTGTTTTATAAAAAGGAAACAAAACTAATCAGTCTTTTGAGTTTTTATGTAATTTATTATTGAGTTAATCTTGAAAAAAAAAAATTGTCAATATAGTTACATGCTGAGGTTTTCAATATTGATTTCTAAATAATGTAATACTATTAAATTTTGGTTTCTATTTTTAGATTAGGAAAAGTAAAAAAAAAAAAAAAAAAAGTTCCAATATAAAATTTTTCATAATTATGATCATTAGTAAAAAAAAAACAATAATTTATTTTTCAATAATATTTTAAATATTGAAAAAATACCCGATATTACCATAACCCCTGACAATATTTTTAATTGTTAATATTAGGAAAGATGTTATGATTGCTAAATAATTTCTTTTTTTTTTTAAGAATCAAATCCTATTTAAAATTATAACGAAACAAATTTTTTATAGAATCAGTAATAAAACTACCAAAAGTTCATTAAAGTAGTGTGTCTAGAGAATAATTTTTTAATTGTTTGATAGCATAAGTTGGCTTATTTTTTTTGAAAAAATAATAGAGTATTATAGATATAAGTTATGAATTTGGAAAATGATATTTTTATTGTTATTTTTTTGTTTTTGTTTTTATATTGATTGGATATTATTTTGAACAAGTTTAATTTGATTAATCATCATTCTGATAAGTGATAAGTTTTAATTTGAATAGTTTGATTGTTATATGAAGGAAATTAATTTTAAATAAAATTAATTATACTACATTTTCATTAATATTAAGTATTAAAAATCTTGTCTGAGATTATTTTTATCTAAGGTTTTTTTTTCATTACTATATTCTTTTTTTTTTTTTTTTTAAATTTTTGATATAATATCTATCTCTTGGAAATCAAAGGGTACACGTTAAAAAAAATATTGAATAGATGTTTTTTTGCATATTTTGGATAACCATTAATCGTTTATAATTAACTATTGATTGTGATAGAGCACTGTTTTTGTTTTTTTAATATTATTGCCTTTTATAGAGAAAATTGTTAATTAAAATGAATTTTTAATATAAAAACTAGTTATTTTATTAATATATATTTTTTCTATTAGCTTTTTGTTCATAAAAATTTTCAAATTTTTATTTAAACTATCATTTTAACTACATACCATTATTACAATTATAAAAATAATTTTAATATTATTAATATCCAAAATTTTTTTATCTTTGAAAATTGGAATTCAGAAAAAATTAAACCATTTATGAGTCAAAGGGTCCTAGTTTTAATGAGTAAAATAAAGGTTTTAAAGGGGTTGAATTGAAATTTGAAAAAAATAAATTAATTTTGAAAATCACAAAATTAAAATAATTTTTTCTTTTCTTCCTTTTTTTTTTTTATTTTATACAACTAATTCATTTGCAATTTTTTTTTCTGGGCAAGATCTCTAGTCATTGTGTAATAGTATGTTGTTCAAAGATTACTGAAAACGTTGAAATCATTTTTTAGAACTTGTATTTATTTCTTTTAGAATTTTCTATGATCTTCAATAAGAGATTGAGAATAGCATTTTTTTTTTCTCAATAGATACCTAAGTATTTTGGTTTTTCATTACTTATTCACTAACAACAATTATCAAATATTAACTGTTATATGATTATCTTATATAGTATATTGTAACACAAATAAAGAATCTATTGAAAAAAATTTTTTATTGTGGTTTTTTGATATTTGGTCCTGTAAAATAACAGCATATAAAAAGAAAAAGTATCAGATTTATTATTATTATTATTGAAGAGAGGTGATTCAACAAAATTTCATTCAGTTTTTTTTTTTTTTGTTTTCCAGAATTCAAAAGAATAGAGTAAAATCAACAATTTAACTTTATTCTTTTGAATTTTGGAAAACATGTGTAATATTTTTTTTTTACTTTTAGAAATTATTAGAAAATTTCATAATTTTTTGGTCAATTTCTTAAATTAAAAAAAACCACTGTTAGCTTTTCCAGAATTCAAAAGAATTGAGAAAAATCTGAGATTTTACTCTGTTCTTTTAAATTGTGGAAAAGATAGGCACTTGAAAACACTTTTTGTTAGGTTTTCTTGATATTTCGATTTATTTTGAAAATCAATAGATTTTCGTTAGGTTTTTTTTAGTTTTCTATTTTATTGTTTAGTTCTCTAGGTTTTTTTGAGGTTTTCTATTTTATTTGTTAAGCGTTCTATAGATTTTCCAAATAAAATGAAAAACAAAAAAAAACTAACGGCAATCAATAGATTTTTGAAATAAAATAGAAAACTTCAAAAAACCCTAGAACCCTTAACTAATAAAAGAGAAAACCTCAAGTAAACCTAGGCTATCTAAGGCACTTACAGAAACTCTGTAATTGTATTTAGAGTTATTTTATTGTTCTATCTGGAATTGATAATTTTTTTACAATTTATACTTTATATAAATAAAATAAAGTTAGTACCATTATATATACCTTGATTCATTTTTTTTTTTTTTTTTTGGATTCTTCTGGGCTATGGTGGGACTTTTACTTCTAATATAAATGGCCAAATAAGAGAAAATATCTTAATTTTCAAAATTTGTTTAAAAAATAATTGTAATGGATCAGTAAAAAAAATCCAAATTTACTATAATCAACCAAAACTATAATAATATCATCTTTTTTAATAAAAATCCCACTTTAAAATGTTTTGAAATAAGTTTTTTCGAAAATAGTAGGGAAAATTTCTTTTAATATATATATTTATTAAACCCAATCTTCAATAAAAAAAATTTAAATATACAAAATCATTAAACACAATTTATAAATTCTGATAATAATTCAATTTGTTTTTTTTCTATTGTTTTAAATAAAAAAAGATATTAAATTTTCTGATTTCAATTTTATCTGATATTTTTTTATAGGTAAAAAGTTGTGTTTATTATTTTCTTTTTGATCGTAAAAATGATTTTCATAACTTTTATAATTTCAGCAAATTTTCCAATAAAATTGAAAATAGATAAATGCATTTGGTTATTTAAAAAATCATTTGTACGCTTTCCATATTTCAAGTTTTTTATTGAAATTAGTTTTACATTGTTTTTTTTACAAAGGTTACTATTTTTTTTTTTTACAGTTTTTTGGAAATATTTCAAAGAAAATAATTAGAAATAAATACCTCTGTCATTTTATTCAATGGTTTTAATATTAAACTTAATTTGGTATTGTCATATAAAGAATAAATCCACTAACAAAGATTGTTTTTGTTATGAAATATAAACAAAAATATGCTAATTTTTCGAAATAACTTATATAAACTAAAATCCAAAAATTTGGACACATTTTAAACAGTTGAAAGTATAACAATACTACAATTTACATTCAATTTGGAAATAAATTTTGATTTTCCAAACTTTTTTCATTTTTTATCTTTTTTTGTTTTTATTTCATTTCCTTTTTTCAGTTACATAATCTATTTCGTTAGATCTGGGATTTTTTTTTTCAATTAATGGTTGATAGAAGATTATTGTTAAGTTTGTTAGATAGAAAAATCACATGCAATCAGTTGCTGGTATCTTATCATTTGATCGATCAACAATTGTTGGTAAAATTTCAACAAATTTACCAAAATATTTTTTATTCCACTTGTTTCATCATTTTGGACATACTTATTTCTATCATTTGTTTTATATTTTTTTCTTATATTTGGATAAAAAAGATTACCTATAAAAAACATGAATACTGTGTGACTTAAATGTAGTTTTATATTAGGTTTCGAAAAAAATATCATAAATTGAGTTTTTTTTTCCTGTTTTTGATTTTGGGTGTGTCCAAATTTTTGGAATGGGGTTTATATATATTGTGAGCAAAGCAAAATGTTCCCGTTATTTTTCTTATCGTATTTTATCTTTGAATTAATGAAGAAAACCGTGAAAACTCATAAATTGGACCGAATATTAAAGGTATTTTAACTTTTTCAAGAACTAAATTATCAAAAAAACACAAACATTGGTCAAATATACAATTAAAAATCACAAAACTAAAAAAAAAAAAAAACACAAAAAAAATTAAAGTTAATAATTATTATATTTAATATTTTTTTGATCGTTTTGATCTCTTTCTATTTTTATTTTCATTTCTATTTTTATTTTTATTTTTCACAGAGTTTGGAACAAAAGACATCTCTCTTCCTGAAAGAACTGTACGGGTTTGAGTGATTGGTTTTGATTTATCAGTATTAATCCTCGTTCCTAAAGTAACATATTTTTCAATTCTTCTTTTTTTTTGTGCGTCTTTAAGATTTTTATTATTAAACAAACCAAAACCTTTTTCATTTTTGTCATCTTTTATTTCAAATAAACGCTTTTTATTTTGTTTTTTCTTTTTCGGTTTTTTCTTTTTCCGATTTTGTAATTTTTTCAATCTCTCTTCTCTTTTTCTTAATTTTTCCTTTTGTTCTTTTTCCTTCATTTCTTGTTCTTCCTTTTCAAGATCCACTTCTTCTACTATTACTTTTTCTTTTCCGTAATTCTTCTTCTTCATCATCCTATTTTTTCTTTCCATTTCATCACCTGGTGAAGAGTAACCCCCCTCATCATCATTGTTATCATCGTTATCATTGCTGTAATCGTCGTAGTCTTCGTCTTCATCAACATCATCATCATCATCATCATCATCGATATTCTCAAAAAGATCTAATTCGTCACTTAACTCTTCAAAATCTGGAAGAGTTTTTTTATCCAATTGGAAAGGCTTTTTCGAAATAAATTTCTCATGCCCAGAATGTAGTTTCATTTTAGGATCTCTCCACATTCTTTCAAATCTTTTATCCTTCATTACTTTCCCTAAAGACTCTTGATCTGTTTTTTGATAGGAAACGACGTTTTTGTTCACTCCCAGGGGATTTTTTGTTGTCTTTTTTTCGATCCTGGGTCTTTGTTGATCGTCGATTGTATTTTTGATTTGCTTCTGGCGCATTTCTTCGAGTAAAAATGGCTGTGCTATTGACTTTGCCTTCGAGTATAATTTCACTTTGATAAAATAGCCGTGCATATAACTCTTCAATAAATTGGTGCCGATCAGATGCGATAGCCCTAATTTGGAAAGCTCCTGCCTTGTGACGAATTTGTAGTCATCATAGATCACTGTTGTATCGGTTTCCTCCAATTCTTCCGTTAGCGAATCTAAAAAGGAGCACCAGTTGGGCGCAATGCCGATCGATGGCGCATAATACGCCTTAATGCGAGAATCGTCGGTTGCAAGGCAAAATAAGCCCGTTGATTTGTAAATATCAAAGGAATTGATTTCTTGCTCTGTTTCCAAATTAGCGAGGGTCTCTCCTGTGTTTGAATTCCAAACTTTTAAAAGCTTTTTGTCACAAGAAAAAATCCTTTCGCTGTTTTGGTATTTGATTTGCTTGATGCTGTTTTCATATTGGTGATCTTTCACCAATTTTGGCTTTGAAGATCTGAGATCGTATAAATGAATTTTGCCATTGGAATCGCCAATAGCTATTTCGAGCCCATTGGGGTGTTGGGCAATGCTTGTAACATCCAAGCTTTCGTTCTCCTTATTGATATTCAAAGAAGACAATTGCTTTTTCGTTCTTGGATCGATGCACACAACGCCTCCTTCTTCACATCCTGCAACCAGCAGTTGGTGGTATGGGTTGAAGGACAGGCAGTTAATTGCATCGTAATTGGTCTCGATTGTGTTCAAAAACCTACCCTCTTCTAAATTTAATCTCCAAATGTCGGAGCTGCTTCCGGCTAAAAATAAATCGCAGCTGGGGTAATGGTATTGCAACGTTCGTGCAATTTTGGGGGTTCTTATTTTGTAATACATCCCACCGCGAGAATGGAACTCAATATTACGATCCCTTTCAATGAAGGCGATTTTGCTCCAGTCGTCTGTTAAACAACAAAAGTCAATCACTTCAGAGTCGATGTGCCTTTCGAATTTCATTGAAAGCTCATTCAAATCCCACACTTTTATCTGTGGTAAATAGACACCGCTTGCTATCAGGTGTTGCCCGTCGTTTGTGAATTTGATACGCTGACAAGAGACAGGAAATTCGAAATCCTGGACCAATTCAATTCGCTGGCGGAAGGACTTGTCTTTTTTTAAATCACGGAGTTTTTTATGCCTTTTCACCCAATCAGGCAACCTTTTACCCGCAGTTACATCATATATTTTAAGCCCAGTGGAAGAGACTAATTGAATTGACATTGAAAGAAAATGAATGTTCAATAAATCTTGGTAACATTATCTTTTGTTACTTGTTTTTCAATTTTGTTTTGGTTGAAAGACAATTCTTTCAAAAATTTAAATTTGAAAATAAACTATAAAGAAAACTAACACAAACCACTTTTTTATGGTGTTATAATTTTGAGTAGACAAAAGGTAAAAAGTCTGTTTAAAATTTTTATTCGTTTGTGATTTTAGATCAGAATTACTTACGTAATTTTTCATATAGCAAGATTTTTTGAAAAAATTTTTAGAAATTGAAGGTTGCATTTTGGATCTTTGAGGTGAGAAATTAAAATTGGTGAAGCGACTAATTTTGAACTCTACTTAAAACTGAGTGGAGATTTTTCAAAGAATGATCTTTTGATAATTTTCAAAATTATAATTGGCATTTGCAGAATAAAATAGGAAAAATTTTTAAATTTCATATTCCTTATTTTTCTTTAACAAAAAGAGTTTTCAAAAAAGTAGGTTGTAACTGGGAAACTATTTTGAAGGGAGGAGATTGAAAATGAATTGAAAATTTTTTTTTTTTAGATAAATACTAGAGTCAAAATAAAGCGTCCCAAAAACATTTAATCGATGTTATAAAATAAAAATCGTGTTTTTTTGTTGTAGAAGACCTACACATTAATCAAGAAAATAATAATAAACAATAAACCCTAAAAAAATATGATATTGGTTTCTTAAAGTTCGATTATCTAAAAAGAAATTCTAAAAATGAAGGATCGAATTGCAAAATTTATCTCAAAAAATAGAGTAAATTTTTCGAAAAATTTTAAAATCGTCAAAAAAACAAAAAATTTCAAAAAAATTGAGAAATATTATGAAAAATTTTCAACTATTTGTATGACTAATTTAAATTTTACTGAAAATATCCAGATATTTAAATTCAAAATTCATTTGAATTTAGGTATACTATTTGGTAGTAGATTTGATATTGCCTTAGAACAAGAAGAAAAAACAACAAGATTATATTTTGAAACACAAATTATAGTCCTTCTGCGTGTATTATTTTGATCACTGGAATTCAATTACTAGTAAAACAAAAAAGGACACGTTCAAGTTGAAACACCTATTAATCTTTTCAACACACTTTATTTTTACAACCATCAAAGAAACCATAAATAAACCCGAAGTAAATTTGGTATTTATTTCAAAAAGTTCAATTATTTACAATGAAAATTGGAAAAATAAAAGATCAAATTAGAAAATTGATATTAAATGAAAATAGTTAATTTTTAAAAGTACTTTTTAATTTTCTTTCTAAAAACAAAAAATCTAATAAAAACTGAGAAAATTATAGTTGTTTCAATAATCCCTGTTAACTTGTAAAAAATTTTGTTTTTCAGACGATAGATGTTGTTTGCTAAAAAATTTTGTCTTTTTAACTGTTATTATTAAAATTTTTAAATCATGTTTTGGGTTCTTAATTGTTGTTGGTAATGAAAAATTTTCAAGATGTCTGTTTTTTTTTACTAAATGAATTATATCTTATCAATTATAATTTTAGTCTCGTTTAAATAGATGAAAATTTATTTCAAAGATCCTCAAAACATTTTTTTTTTTAATAAAAACCAAAACACAAGAGATCTTTTTGTAACCAACGAGTATTGAAAATTTTCAAGATCTAATTGGCTCTCATTATTAAACTTTTTGAAATAGAATTTATTTTCAAATGATTTGGTCATTAACCAATGCTCTTGTTGAATATTTTTAGAAAGTATAAATTTTATTTGATTACCTTTAATTTTAAATTCTGGAATATTACTTCATTGAGGATTCTGATCTCGCCCAATATATATCACAAAAAAGAGTCAAATAAATCAAAAAAGTTTACGAATTAGAAGAGATAATATTAAGGCGAAGGGATTAACATTGGTTTTTGGGAAATTCTTCAAATAATGAACCAATTTGGATTATTTTTTACTTTTGATTTTAAAATCCCAAATACTACTAGAATTATAAAAATAAAAATGATAGTCTCTACCAGTTGCTCAAAATACTCTTTGTTGCAAAATAAATAAAAGAAAATTTATATTCAACTTTTCAAAGAAGATTATTTTCATCATCTACAATTTCAAAATTTTAAATCTAAAAATAAGCTTAAATAGGTAACTTTCCCTTTGAGAATTGGGGACTTTGATAATTTGTTATGATTTTGGTATATTTTTTTTTTTGGAAAGTTACCTTGTGGAAATAAAAATGAAATAGGGAAAAAATGTCAAACAAGGTTTTTAATTGGGAACCTTACAAGAAAAAGAAAATGAAAAGTCAGATTAATTAAGATTAACGAGAAGAAGAAACAAATTAACTTACAAAATAATAATCCATTAATATATTTTCAATCAAAACAACGAACAGAATTTAAATATATTATCATATCGAAGTTATAGTCTGGTTTATGAGATCGTAAAAATAGTTGAACTTTTTCAACAAATTTTTAATAATTGATCAATTCAAGAAAAATACCATTACCAAAAGGTAGTTTTAAAAAACTGGTATTGTGTTGAATCCTTCATTTTGTCTTTATTTGTTTATTTTTCTTTTATTAATTGATCTTAATTTGAATATTCTATTAATGATTCGAATTAAAAACCGTGAATCACTTTTTTTCCCTGTTTTGCTTTTAATTCACACTTGGTAACTTTCCAAAAAAAAAAATATACCAAAATCATAACAAATAATCAAAGCTCCCAATTCTCAAACTGAAAGTTACCTATTTAAGCTTGTTTTTAGAATTAAAATTTTGAAAGGTTCGATGACTTTTCAAAAATCTTTTTTGGAAAGTTGAATGAAAATATTCATCCATTTATTTTGCAACAAATATTAGAATTGATGATTTGATATTTTTCTAGAATTATTGTATTGGTATTTTTTTAGAAAGTCAAATGGAAATTTTGATCATTTTATTTTACAATTGACAGTATTTTTAAACACAGGGAGTAGGTGTTATGAAACGTGTTGTTTTGATTAAAACGAATATTGAAGAGATTTTTTTCACATAAACAAAAATTATATACTGTAGTCAAAATAAAGCATGTAGAAAGTTTTAATATATGTTTCAAAATAAAAGGCGTGTTTTTTTGTTATAAACTATATTCCAAAAATTTCGACACAGTTTAAACCGTGGAAAGAACATCACTACTGTACCTTTAAATTCAATTTGGAAAGAATTTTGTTTTACAAAGAATTTCATTTTTTGTCTTTTTTTATTTTGATTTCATTTCCTTTTTTGTAGTTACGTAATCTGTTTGGTTAGATTTGGGAATTTTTTTTCGATGGTGATAGAAGGTAAATGTTGAGTTTGTCAAATTGAAAAATAACATTCAATTGGTAGATGGTATCTTAACATTTGATCGATCAACAATTGTTGGTGAAATTTCAACAAATTTACCCAATACATTTTTTGTTCAGCTCATTTAATTATTTTGGACAAACCTGTTTTTATTTTTGAGTTTTATATTTTTTTCTTTTATTTTGATTAAAAGGATTACTTATTTAAACATTGATACTGGGTAACTTAAATGTTGTTTTTAAATTTAGGTTTGGAAAAATACAATAAATTGGGGTTTTTTTTTGCCTATTTTTGATTTTGGGTGTGTCCAAATTTTTGGAATGGGGTTTAGAAGACATATACCAAACGATCAAAGAAACCAATAATAAACCATAAGTAAATATGGATTTGGTTTCAAAAAGTTCTATTATTTAAAAAGAAATTCTAAAAATGAAGGATCAACTTTGAAAATTTATCTCAAAAAATAGAGTTTATTTTTTTTGAATTTTAATAATCATAAAAAAATATTTCAAAAAAATTGAGAATATTATGAAAAATTTTCAACAAATTGCATTCCTAATTTAAATTTTTACTGAAAATATCTAAATGATTTTACTTTCAAAATTGATTTGAATTTAGGTATAGTATTTGGTAGTCAATTGAATGTTGCCTTGGAACAAGAAAAAAAAAAAAAACGAATTATATTTTGAAACACGGATTATAGTCATTGAGCATGAATTATTTTGATCACTAAATTTTGAAAAGATTATTTTCACATAAATAAAAAAATATAATAAAATTGAAAATCGTGTTTTGTTTTCAAATTTTTTTTAATCCCCTTAAAATCAGTAATAGACAATTAGGCAATTTTTTTTAGGCTTTATTTTTCAATTTCAAAATGACTACAGATGATAAAAATAAACTGTGAACTTGATAGGGCAATCAAAAATTATTACTTGGTAACAGTTAAAAAATTGGATCCTAAAGATACAGTCAGTTCCACTTTTAAGGTACAAACCTCAACAAAAATTAAGGTACATAAATATCAAATTAAGGCACAAAATTCAGATTCTAGTAAAATAATTTGTAAAAAAAAAAATTCCAAATTTTGTGCCTTAATTTGAGATTTTTTTGGTACCTTAAATCACTACACTACAAGGAAAATTTTTTCAAAAAAAAATCTCTAAATTTTGTATTTTTGAAATACACTCATATATAAAACATTCTTATACATAACATTTTTCAATGAGGTTTACAACTTTAATAGATATTAATAGGAATTGAAAAAAAAATGAAATTTTTCAGTAATATTTTTTTCATTTTTAATTGTAAAATTTTTGAATTTTTTAATTGACTTAGCAGAGAGATAATTTTCAAGTATTTTTTTAATAGTATAAAAGGAAAAATATTTTTCATTTTGAAAATAGCACAAAATATTCCAATCAAAAGATATTGCTAAATTAAATTGAAAATCTGATTTTTTATCTGTTTTTGGAATATTTTTTATCATTTTATTTTTTTCCATGTTTGAGTTTTTATATACGTTCCGGGTTTTTTTCTGCAAATTGCTTTAACATATATTCTTTTTTCAATCTTAATGTTCAATCAAAAATTAATTCATTTCAACTTTTTCCAATAAAAAAATACCCTGAAAATAGGTGTTTTTTTCAAAAGTCGGTATTTTTGAAAAGGGGGGTATTCAGATTTTCAAGAGTTTAATAGCTATCCTTTTTTTATTACTTAAAATTATGATAACTTTGAAAAAATAATTTATAAAAGAAGTATAACTGAAATCCAATGTATAGTTTAGACTAACTTTAATTTTTTGGTATTTAAATTTTCCTTGTAGTGTACAAGGGAAATTTTTTCAAAAAAAAAAATCTCTAAATTTTGTATTTTTGAAATACACTCATATAATAAACATTATTATACATAACAATTTTCAATGAGGTTTACAACTTTAATAGATATTAATAGGAATTGAAAAAAAAAATGAAATTTTTTCAGTAATATTTTTTTCATTTTTAATTGTAAAATTTTTGAATTTTTTAATTGACTTAGTAGAGAGATAATTTTCAAGTATTTTTTTACTAGTCTAAAAGGAAACATATTTTTTCAATTTGAAAATAGCACAAAATATTTCAATCAAAAGATATTGCTCAATTAAATTGAAAATCTGATTTTTTATCTGTTTTTGGAATATTTTTTATCATTTTATTTTTTTCCCTGTTTGAGTTTTTATATACGTTCCCGGTTTTTTTCTGCAAATTTCTTTAACATATATTCTTTTTTCAATCTTAATGTTCAATCAAAAATTAATTCATTTCAACTTTTTCGAATATAAAAATACCCTGAAAATAGGTGTTTTTTTCAAAAGTCGGTATTTTTGAAAAGTGGGGTATTCAGATCTTCAAGAGTTTAATAGCTATCCTTTTTTTATTACATAAAATTATGATAACTTTGAAAAAATAATTTATAAAAGAAGTATAACTGAAATCCAATATATAGTTTTGGCTAACTTTAATTTTCGGTTTTTAATTTTTCTTTGTAGTGAAGTATAAATTGAAAAAAATTGAATTTATACAGTCAGTTTCACTTTTAAGGCACAAACTTTCAACGAAATTTAAGGCACAAAAAAAATCTCAAATTAAGGTACAAAATTCAAATTCTAGTAAAAATAAATTGTAAAAGAAAAAATTCCAAATTTTGTACCTTAATTTGAGATTTTTTTGTGCCTTAAATTTCGTTGAAAGTTTGTGCTTTAAAAGTGAAACTGACTGTAAATATTCGATCTCTGGGCGAATTACTCATTGTCCCTAAATTCAAATAATCTGAAAAATTGATTTTTTTAAGTTTAGAGCTCTTTATCTCCTCTATTTTAGAAGTTATTCTCAATTTTCAATTTTTTGTTAAAAAACAATTTATTTTTGAAATTTAGAATTTTTCATTTTTAGAAAAGGTACCTTTTAACACAAAAATAATTTTTTTTTGGTGTTTTAAAGATCATCTTACTAGGGTAATTTTTGATCAAAAATATGATTTTGGTGAAAAAATTTGAAAAAATTAAGGTTTGGAAAAAAATTTTTTTTTGAAAATTTTTTTACTACTCTTTTGATTTTCCCATTTTTGATTTACTCAAATATTATATTTATAATATATTTTTAACTACAATAGTTATAAATTTTTTAATTTTGAATTTTTTTTTTTAGATCAATAAAAATTTTTTTTATTTTTATTTCACTTTTATCAAAGTTATTTATAAAAATACTCAAGTTACTGTGAATATTAGTTGATAAAATGAATATAAAAATCTATTTGTGATAGACAAAAAATTTTTTTCAAAATTTTTTTATTTTGATTTTTTTTGTGAATTTTTTAAATTTAAACTTTATGAGGGTTAGTGGTTTCGAAAATATTTAGTATTTAAAATGGGTGTTTTTGACTTTTTTCAAAATTGAAAATTTTAAAAAATGTATGATAAAAAATTTTTTTCAAAATATTTTTTAAAGTACTAAAAATTGGTCACTTTGAAAGAAAAAAAAAATTTTTTAAACATCTCAAAAAATTGATTTTTATTTTTATTCTCACTGAAAAACATTGTTTAAAAAAAATTTTTTTTTTAATTGGAAAACTCTAGTAAATTTTCATATTTTTCGAATTTATCAGAAAAAAAATTCACATAATCAATATTTTGTAAAAAAAAATATTAGACCTCATCTTATTTTATCTAAATATTCATTTTTTCAAATTTTTGATAGTTTAATCACTAGAAAAATATAAAAAAAATCCTAAAAAATTCAAAAACAAATTTTTACTAGGGTTTCCTATTAAAATGAATTGTTTCAAAAAAAAATTTTTTTATACGTTTTTTTCAATTCAATTTTAAATTTTTTAATTTTTTTACAATGAAAAAAAAAAATTGTTTTTTAATAGGAAAAACTTCGAGTTTTTTTTTTTTCAAAAAAAAATATAAATTAGAAAAATTTCTCAATTAAAAATTCAATTTCATTATCTTCAAAATTTGATAATTTTAAAATATCCAATAATTACTCATTAGCTCAGCGGTAGAGCACCGAGATCTCAAATTTTGAAAAGTGTGTAGCCGGAGATCGATTCCTGATTAGATCAATATAATTAATAGTTTTTTTTATTTTTTTTTAAAATTTTTATATATAATTTGATCAATTAAAGTGTATATGTTTGCTACCTGAATTAACCTTTAAATCTATTCAAAAATTTTTTTTCAAAAATTCAAATCCTCTTAAGGTACCAAAATTCGGATAAATGCTGGTAACTAAGTAGTTTTTTCCGCGTGAAGTAGAAGATTTTAAATTATTTATATACAGTCAGTTTCACTTTTAAGGCACAAACTTACAACGAAATTTAAGGTACAAAAAAATCTCAAATTAAAGCACAAAATTTGTAATTTCTTGTTTTACAATTTATTTTTACTAGAATTTGAATTTTGTGCTTTAATTTGAGATTTTTTTTGTGCCTTAAATTTCGTTGAAAGTTTGTGCCTTAAAAGTGAAACTGACTGTATAGTAAAATCTACAATCAAAAAAAAAACTTAAAAATCCATTTTAATCTATGGGGGTCACTATATAAAAAATATAAAAACAATCTCAATTTTTCATTTTTTTGGGGCTCTGATATTTTTCGAGTTATTGCCCAAAATAGTTGTGAAAAATCACTATTAAAAAATTGTATAAAAAATCGATTTTGGATAATATCTTGAAAACTAGACGTCATAGAGACTTCTAAACACCAAAAATCGAAATTTAAGAAAATTTTAAATTTGTTGAGCAATAAAAAAAATTTTGATCCCAGTTTTATATTTACTCTTGTGGAATTACAGACAAAATAAATGTTGAAAAACTCTTTGACTAATTACCAAAAATATTGATTAAAAATTATTAATTAGACAAAGTTAAAAAAAGCTTTTCAATAAATAAAGGGAGGAGATACATTAATAAGAACTTTTACAGTCAGTTTCACTTTTAAGGTACAAACTTTCAACGAAATTTAAGGCACAATTAAAATCTCAAATTAAGGCACAAAATCCAGTTTCTAGTAAAAATAAATTGTAAAAAAAAAAATTACAAATTTTGTTCCTTAATTTGAGATTTTTTTGTGCCTTAAATTTCGTTGAAAGTTTGTGCCTTAAAAGTGGAACTGACTATACAAATTTGGTGACTACAATTGTAAGAGTTTTATAAAATTATAAACACTGGTTCAAACAAACAATGAATTTAAATTGAAGAAAACTCACATTTTGGAAAATTTTCTCAATTCAAATGAAAATTATATTTTCGAATTAGTGACTCAAAATTTGAAAAAAAAATACCCAAGAGCTAACATTTATTGAATAGAGATTTTATATTATTATTGATTTTTAGAATTCAATACAATTACTCAATTCACAGGAAACAAATTTTTCCAAACTTGTTTTTGAATTAGAAAATAATTTTGAGATTCAAATAAATTTTTATCGTCAATATTATGAAAAATTGAAATCAAAATTACTTGAAATGAAAATTTTAATACAGTCAGTTTCACTTTTAAGGCACAAACTTCCAACGAAATTTAAGGCACAAAAAATCTCAAATTAAAGCACAAAATTCAAATTCTAGTAAAACATAAATTGTAAAAAAAAAATTCCAAATTTTGTGCCTTAATTTGAGATTTTTTTGTACCTTAAATTTCGTTGAAAGTTTGTGCCTTAATTTGAGATTTTTTTGTACCTTAAATTTCGTTGAAAGTTTGTGCCTTAAAAGTGAAACTGACTGTAATGGAAAGTATTTCTGCAGTTTAAAATTAAAAAAATAAATTTTGGGTCAGTTTACATATTGAATTTGAGAAAATTGCAATTTTTTTTGAGGTTTTAGATTATTAAAAAACTTGAAAACAGCTTCAAAATATTATAAAGATTATCAAAATTTTATACAGTTAGTTTCACTTTTAAGACACAAACTTTCTACGAAATTTAAGGCACAATAAAAATCTCAAATTAACGAACAAAATTTGTAATTTTAGTACAGTCAGTTTCACTTTTAAGGCACAAACTTTCAACGAAATTTAAGGCACAAAAAAAATCTCAAATTAAAGCACAAAATTCAGCTTCTAGTAAAATAAATTGTAAAAATTAATTTTCCAAAAAATGTGCCTTAATTTGAGATTTTTATTGTGCCTTAAATATCGTTGAAAGTTTGAGCCTTAAAAGTGAAACTGACTGTAAAATAATTTTTGAAAATTAAAATTCCAAAAAATTGTGCTTTAATTTGAGGTTTTTTTGTGCCTTAAATTTCGTTGAAAGTTTGTGCCTTAAAAGTGAAACTGACTGTAATGAGAAATCATCTATTTGAAGTACATCATTTTCAAACCATAAACAACACGCTACAATTTATAAAACAGAAGAGGTAACTATTCGAAATGGGAATTCAAAAAAATATTAAACCCAAACAATGGTTTGTTACAGGGTTGTTAACAAATAAAAATTACACACTTTCGACCCTTGATTCAAATTTAAAATCAATGTGAATGCTTGTTGTGAAAACTGTAACTGAAGTGTGTGTAGAGCTTGATTAAAATAGTGAAACCAAAAGTGAAAAATAAAATTTTGGATTTATTGAAATACACCACAAAATTAGAATTTTTTGTCGAGAAAAATTTTTCATTGGATTTAACACAATCTCGTTTATTTTGATATTCACATCGAAAATATTACCGATTCTGAGAATCATTTTCAAAGAAGTGATGTCATCACAGATGATGTTGAAACCTGAAGTTTTAACCAACTATCATAATCCGCATAATGTCATTGCTGTGGGAATAACAAAAAATGTAAAATCTCAAAATTTTTCAAAATTTGGTTATCAATTATAATGCCAAGAATCTGTGATTAGGTCATAAAATTTCGAAAAAGCTGAATGTTAAATTACTGTCATTTTTATAATTGGTGGAACAAAAATGTCATTCAGCTTTCCGAAAATGAGGAGAAAAATTGCACTGTTCGTAATTTGGCTAGAACAGGGTTTCTACTGAAATGTAGTTTCTTGTCAAGTTTAATTGTATGAAAAAAAAAAAAAAAAAAAAAATGATCAGTGAATGAAATATTGTTTTTTTCTAAAAAATTAAAATATGCAATTTTTTTAAGTGAGCAATTAAGAGAAAATTGCACTATTTTTTTAAGTGATGAGTGTGCACCTAATTTGAGTTTGAAAAAAATCTAACGAATACAGGTTTAGTGTTGGGAACTTAACATGTTGATTTACTGATTTGGGGGTTCGATTTAAATTTAATTATGAATATAAGGAAATGGTTTACAGTCAGTTTCACTTTTAAGGCACAAACTTTCAATGAAATTTAAGGCACAAAAAAAAAACTCAAATTAAAGTACAATATTCAGATTCTAGTAAAAATAAATTGTAAAAAAAAAATTCCAAATTTTGTGCCTTAATTTGAGATTTTTTTGTGCCATAAATTTCCTTGAAAGTTTGTGCCTTAAAAGTGAAACTGACTGTAAAAGGTTTTTTTTTGAATTTTAAATTCATTATTTTTTAAATAATATTGTGGTAAAGGCTCAAGTTAAGATAGTTCTGATACACTTTGGCTGATTTTTAGATTGGTATTCCCAAGGGTAAGTAATCCAATCATTTTGTTTTTTTTTATTTAATCCTGTTTTACGAAAGTCAATAACTTTAAAGTAAATTTAAGGAGGAAAAAATCTCAAATTATGGCACATTTTTTGAGATTTATTTTTTACTACAGCCAGTTTCACTTTTAAGGCACAAACTTTCAACGAAATTTAAGGCACAAAAAAAATCTCAAATTAAAGCACAATATTCAGATTCTAGTAAAAATAAATTGTAAAAAGTAAAATTCCAAATCTTGTGCCTTAATTTGAGATTTTTTTGTACCTTAAATTTCGTTGAAAGTTTGTGCCTTAAAAGTGAAACTGACTGTACACAGATTAATAAACCCAAATTGGAATTTGTGCCACAATTTGAGAATTAATTTGGAACTTAAATTACTTGAGAATTTGTAGCTAAAGAGTGAAACATGCTTGATTTTTCTTTTCAAAACTAAAATTTTTTTCTAACCCAATTTATTTTTCTCATTAAATAAATTAATAAATAGCACGATTTTTTTTTCTTCATTTTTTTCAAAATGAACTAAATAAATACGAACTATTTATTTATCTATCTTTTGATAATATTTAATAGGTTGACACTTTCCTACTCCAATCTCAGTTTTTTTAGACTGTGTGAATTGTTTATTAATTTAAACATTTTATTTAACGTGATTTCAGTAAAGTTGGGATAATTATGGGGGTGAAAACAGAAATAGATAATTTTTGAGTTATTCTATCTGCTACCCATTTATCCCACATGAAAACTTCCTCTGGTGGAAAGTTTGTCACTTTATGTGATGGGCTTTTCATTGGAGGAGCCAAGAAGAAGTTTATCACTTTATGTGATACATTCAGTTTCACTTTTAAGGCACAAACTTTCAACGAAATTTAAGGCACAAAAAAAATCTCAAATTAAAGCACAAAATTCAGCTTCTAGTAAAATATATTGTAAAAAGTAAAATTCCAAAAAATTGTGCTTTAATTTGAGATTTTGTTGTGCCTTAAATTTCGTTGAAAGTTTGTGCCTTAAAAGTGAAACTGACTGTAAACTTTATTATAAAAATAATAAAAAGAAAAACTAAAGAGAAAAAATCTAAAGATTTATTTTTAGATTTTTTATTTCTTTTCTTTTTCTTTTTTTTTTTCCGAGATTTTTTAAAAAATGCAATGACTGGCGAGCTAAAAGGACAAGACCCATGCCCAAATTTTGTAGAATAGCGGAAGAGAAATGAATGATACAAAACTATGTGATGATGTAAATTTCTGGGTGCATTGCTTTGATTGGAATATTTTGTAACTTATTCTGAGGGAATTTTTTTCATTTTTTTTTTTCATTTTTTTTTAAATAAAAAGTATTACAGTCAGTTTCACTTTTAAGGCACAAACTTTCAACGAAATTTAAGGCACAAAAAAATCTCAAATTAAGGCACAAAATTTGGAATTTTAATTTTTACAATTTATTTTACTAGAAGCTGAATTTTGTGCTTTAATTTGAGATTTTTTTTGTGCCTTAAATTTCGTTGAAAGTTTGTGCCTTAAAAGTGAAACTGACTGTAATACAAAATATCTTTGGTTTTTTTTTTATTTTTGTTATTAAAATGGTTTAGAGTTTGTAGTTTTTTATAAAATTGTGAACAAAAAAATATTTTTTTTTTTGTTCTTTCTAATTTTATCAATAATTTTCTACTTTATTCCATTTTATAAAGTAAAATAAAAACAAATTGATTTTTTCTTTTTTTTTGGTTAGTATTTTAAAGAAGTTTACAGTCAGTTTCACTTTTAAGGCACAAACTTTCAACGAAATTTAAGGCACACTAAAAATCTCAAATTAAAACACAAAATTCAAATTCTAGTAAAAATAAATTGTAAAAAAAAAAATTTCAAATTTTGTGCCTTAATTTGAGATTTTTTTGTGCCTTAAATTTCGTTGAAAGTTTGTGCCTTAAAAGTGAAACTGACTGTAATTAATTATTTTTGATTTTATTTTTATCTTAATAAAAAATAGAAACATTATTTGATATTTGAATTGAAGGATTTTTCAAGAACTCTCTATTATTTTTATTGGTAAATGATATATTTACAGTCAGTTTCACTTTTAAGGCACAAACTTTCAACGAAATTTAAAGCACAATCAAAAACTCAAATTAAAGCACAAAATACAAATTCTAGTAAAAATAAATTGTAAAAACTAAAATTCCAAATTTTGTGCTTTAATTTGAGATTTGTTTGTGCCTTAAATTTCGTTGGAAGTTTGTGCCTTAAAAGTGAAACTGACTGTAATACTAAGATACTTAGAGAATGTGATATCTGAAAAAAGTAAAAAAAAACAAGTTTTGATTCATTAGGTATGTCAATTACCCTCTTTTATTATAAATTCTTATTCTTTTTTTTTTTTATTTTTATAAATTTAAGAAAAAAAAAACCCTTTCAAATATAAAACTCAAAATTTTTAGATAGAGACTAAACGAAGAAATATACGAGCCGTTCCACTTTTAAGACACAAACTATCAACGAAATTTAAGGCACAATAAAAATCTCAAATTAAGGCACAAAATTCAAATTCTACTAAAATAATTTGTGAAAATTACAATTCCAAAAAATGTGCTTTAATTTGAGATTTTTTTGTGCCTTAAATTCCCTTGAAAGTTTGTGCTTTAAAAGTAAAACTGACTGTATACACACTGCCAAAAAAACCAATACTCAACCAATTATCTTCTTGGATGTTGTAATTTTTAATCCTAATTTTAATCTTTCATTTTTTAACTGATTTTAAAACTTTTAAAACTTTTAAAACCTTTTATTTATTAAAACAATAAATGGATACCAACCGAAAAAGAGAAATAAGAAAATGTTCTCGAAGAAACCGGACTAAACGAAGAAGATACAAAGATTCAAAACAATCAATGAACAAAAACAAAAATCTTTCAATTCTTGAACTTGCGATTCAAAAAAAAGTTCAATACAACTCAACAAAGAATGGCATTTATCGAATAAAAAAACAAGAAAAAGAATAAAAGAACAATTGGGTGACGATAGAAAAATCAGACCAAACCAAAACACAAATCATCCCGACAATTCACAAACATTTGGTGGCATCATTGAAGAGAAGGAAAATATTATTCAAAGAAAGAAAAAGAGAAAGATGAACAAAAACAAAAAAATCAAAAATGAAAAAACTCTTCAAATTATCAAAAAGAAAACAAAAAAAGAAGAAGATTAGAGTTACCAACACTTGTTGCCATACAGTCAGTTTCACTTTTAAGACACAAACGTTGAACCAAATTTAAGGCACAATAAAAATTCCAAATTCTAGAACAAAATTCAAATTCTAGTAAAATAATTTGTGAAAATAAAAATTGCAAATTTTGTGCCTTAATTTGAGATTTTTTTGTGCCTTAAATTTCGTTGAAAGTTTGTACCTTAAAAGTGAAACTGACTGTAAGAAAAAATGGTGGTCGAAGATTAGCTAATTATTTTGATTAAAATGGTAACCGTAAATAACTTATGGAAATCTATTCCAAACGGTAAAATTATTAACCAATTTAAAAAATCTGAACTTCCTTATTATAATGAGAAATTTGATAAAATAATAATGAGTTGCTCTTTAAACTAGTTAACAAGATGGTTTCATTTTTATAAATTTACTGCTTTTTGTAATTTAGATAATATATTTTTAAGTAACACCCATCTAATCTTATGAAATTTATTAATAAAATTGTTAAAAAGAGGCGTTACTAACCATCGGGCTTTATTTTTCTTATATAGAATTGATATTATGTTTGTAATTGAATAGATAATCTTTAGAAAGTTTTCGATATTATGGGGTTCTTTGATAAAGAAGATAGGCGATGTAAGAGGTTGGATATATACAGTCAGTTCCACTTTTAAGGCACAAACGTTCAACGAAATTTAAGGCACAATAAAAATCTCAAATTAAGGAACAATATTTTGTATTCTAGTAAAATATATTGTAAAAAAAAATATTTACAAATTTTGTGCCTTAATTTGAGATTTTTTGTGCCTTAAATTTCGCTGAAAGTTTGTGCCTTAAAAGTGGAACTGACTGTATATATATATATATATATATATATAACGGCTTCCCCATCGCTCTTTTTGTCTTAATTTTTTGTCTTATTTTTTTTGTCTTATTTTTTTGTCTTAATTTTTTGTCTTAATTTTTTGTCTAATTTTTTGTCTTAATTTTTTTGTCTTAATTTTTTCGTCTTGATTTTTTTTCTTAATTTTTTTGTCTTATTTTTTCGTCTTAATTTTTTGTTCTTAATTTTTTGTCTTAATTTTTTATCACTTTATATATATATATATATATATATATATAATTAAAAAATCAATAAAAACATTTTAAATACAATTATGGGAAACAGTAATCAATGGGGATTTAAAATTATTTCGGGTGGGTGATTACCAAGCTCGCGGGTAATGACAGTGTGTGAGTATAAATGGGGTGGGAATGTCAAAAACTATTATTATTTTCAAAGTAATATTAGTAATTAATAAGAAAAAACTATCAGTTTCAAAAAAAAACCCTGATAGTCCTTTAGAAGAAAAAACTACCAGTTTAAAAAAAACCCTAATAGTCCTTTAGAAGAAAAACTACCAGTTTGAAAAAAACCCGGTAGTCATAAAAAAACCATGTTGTTGTAAAGTTCTTGTTCTTTCATTTTATTTATTTATTTTTTTTTTGTATTTTGGTTTTTTTTTATATTTTATATACAAGTTGAATCCTTTCTTATCATTTAACTTCTAAATGTTGATAGATGATATATTGATAAAGGATTCAACAAGGGGGTTTATTTTAGTAGAAAAGTTTGACATTTAAAATTATCATTTTTTTGCTACAGTCAGTTTCACTTTTAAAGAACAAACTTTCAACGAAATTTAAGGCACAAAAAAATCTCAAATTAAGGCACAAAATTTGTAATATTTTTTTTTACAATTTATTTTTACTAAAATTTGAATTTTGTGCTTTAATTTAAGATTTTTTTTGTGCCTTAAATTTCGTTGAAAGTTTGTGCCTTAAAAGTGAAACTGACTGTAAAATATTCCCCCAGTGCGAAGCCCATGCCAAAATTTTGAATTTTTTTTTGGAAAGGTGAATGAAAATTTTATTTATTTTAAAACAAAACAGACAGTAGTCACTTTTCATACAATATTCAAATTTCCCTTCAATTTTTTAAAAATTTTCGGCTTTTATTACACTTTTAAAAACATAAAATTAACTTAATTTTTTCGGGTTTCTAATCAATAATTTATAACCCAATCTTAATTTCATTAGTGAAGAATTCACAACACAAATACCAAATTTATTAAATAGACTTTATAAATTATTTCTCAATTTTCAAAAGATTTTCAAATAAATAAAACGAACTCAAATTAATGATTCTAAACATAAATTATAATCAGAAATATTGTCAAATAACTTATTTTAATTCTAATAATCCCTTCTAAAAACTCTGAATATTTTAAAAAGGGATTTTACCTAATATTCATAATTTCAAGAAATTTTAAAAATATTTGTGAATAAAATAAAATGATCAATTTTTCCTAGATCATCAAGGATACAATATTTGATCTTTTTTTATTGTATTTTCAAAATATGATTAAAGTTCCAAGTTTATTTGTTCAAAAAAACTCTCAGAAATTGCACAAAGTGAAATTTCCTTCAAAACAAAAATTTATTGGTAAATTTTTCAAATTATAATTTATATCCTAAAATCCAAACAAAAAAGGATCTGATCTTTTGACTGGAAATTACATGGTATAAATGACTTCTTTTGAAAATGATAACTAATTTCTCAGAATTTGATAAGATAAGTTTACATACCGGGTTTAATAGTGTCCTTGTCTAATGAAATATTCTATTACCTTTGGGGATTAAAAATAAATGAGAATTAATACTTACTTCAACATAATTTGTTTTCAAAATGAAATTTTTGTTAAAATTTTCAATAATGATTTTTAACCCAATTTTTCTACGATCAAAAAATAGTACAATTTGATCTTTCGAGATCTTCATAATTCTAATTTAAAATTCATTATTAGAACACTACTTCTTGTTTGTGTGTTGCTATCATCATCATATTGAATGATTTCTTGTATTTCTACTCAAGTCAGCCAATATTTTTGTCTGAGTTGTATGTTCGTCATGGAATCATGTTGATCGCACTTATTAGTTGTAAGGTTACAATAATTAATAGAAAAGATTGAAATATTTTTTATAAAAAATCACTTCTTGCCAGTAAGAGGGAATATGAGGTGTGTTTTTGTTGATTAATTTATTTAGATGTCCTTCAAAAAAAAATGGAATAATTTCAAGAAAGTGAACTTTCATAAAGATTGAATTATGCCGAGTGAAAACTCATTAATAAATTAAGTAAAGAAGTTAAACGAATACCCATTGACTAAACAGCACAAAAACAAAATACAAGGAACAAAAAGTTGGATTTTTGGAAAATAAAATTTAAAGTTCATCTATTCTGCATACATTTTTTTCAATTTGCATATAATCATTATTAAAATTTCAACAATTTTTCAATAGCTACAACCAAACCTATTTGTTTAGACACTACATAACCATTTTTTTCTCCTCTTATTTTCGATGAGTCTCAAAAATGATGAACAGTCAAAGCCAAAACCACAACCAACGACAACAAAAAAAGAAGAAGAAAATTTCTCAGATAATTCTGAAATAAAGGATCTACTATCTTGCGAGGTTATTGATTTCTCAAAACTTCAAGATTTAATTTTTCAAGGTATGAAATTCCAAATAGCAAATCTCGTTAAAACAAAAATTTGTTCAACACTTGAGAATCTTGAAATTTAGATCAATTTCAAAAAAAAAAAAAACAACAAACAACTAATCTTTTCTGTATTTCAAAAAACCACAAACTAGGAATTGAACGTAAGGATTCCAAATACCGCCCAGTTGTTTGGAAGTTACTTTTAGGGTATTTACCATTAGCAAGTAACAAATGGGAAGTCCACTTGGAAAATGAACGAAAGAAATACGAATCGTTAACTGACAAATTTATAAGCGAAAGACAAAGGCAATTCTCCTTTTCCAAGCAAGACACTGTTGTGAAAATGCGAAATGAAAAATATCATGAAGTGAATGTGTCGCTATCGCATTTGACTGGTGTGATGTCGAAAAAGATGTCTACCAAGCAGGAAGAAGAAAAATTGAAATTGGAACAAAAGCTTAAAAATGTTGAAATCCAAATCTTGAAAGACATCGGGAGAACCAAGCTTCTCACGGACTTTCTCGAAAATGAGACCGACGAAAAATTACAGCACCAAGTCAACAGATCCATTTTCAATTTGTTGTTTCTTTATTCGCGAACGAGCTTTACCGGGTATGTCCAGGGGATGAACGACATCTTGGTTCCCCTGTATTTTGTCTTCTTCAATGATCCCGATCCTGAGCAACGCAAATGGGCCGAGCATGACACTTACTATTGCTTTAGCCTCCTGTTGAAGGAGCTGTCGGATTTGTTCTGCCGAGATCTTGACTCGTCGCTCTCTGGCATCCAGTCGCGGTCGAAAAAGGTCAGCAAAATTGTTGGGGCGTATAGGCCCCTGGTCTCTGACAAGCTTGCCGAGAACGACATCGAGCCCGACTTTTATTTGGTGCCGTGGATCTCTGCAATCTTTTCCCAGCTGTTTCCCTTCGAATCCTTGGTTTGCATCTGGGATTTCATGTTTGCAGACAAAGGGCATTTCAAATTCATTAACTATATCTGCGCGTCGATGGTTGTGTCCCTATCTGAGCAAATAATTGGATCGGATTTTTTAATGCTCATGAATATTCTTCAAAACTTCCCCAAGGACTACAGCGTCAAGCTGTTAATCGCAAAGGCGAAGCAGATCCAAATTTTCATGAAAAACCAGAAGAAGGCCAAGAAAGGCAGCCAAAAGGAGAAACAAAAGAAAATCAAGCAAAGGCAATTGAAAAAGGAAAACAAAATTAAAAAAGACCTCCAGGTGAAGTTCTTGAAGGAAAAGAAAAGTGAAGAAAAGAGAATCCAAATCGAAGAAAAGGAAAAGCAAAAATTGTTGTCTGAGCAAAAATTATTAACCTTCCAACTTTCTCCCAGCAAGAAGAAGACAAGAAATACCAAAATTTTAACAAAGGAACAACAAAAAATTGAAAAACGAGAAAGAAGACTGAAAAAAAAGAGAGACACGAAAATTAAAAAAGAGAAATTGAAAAGAGAAAAGGAATCAAGAATACAGCAAAAGAAATTATTAAAACAGCAAAAATTGATTGAAAAGCAAAAAAAAAAGGAGCAAAGGGAAAGGGAAAAGCATGAAAGGGAACTAAAGAAAAAGAGAGAACAGGCAATGAAAAATGTTAGCTCTGATCCGAAATATTCCAAATCACGGAAATCACGAAAAAATCGAAAATAAAACTATTTGTCGAGATTTATACATTAAATGGTTCAAAAAAAAAAGATAGTTTTTCATAATCATTTCCCAAACTCGGCATTTAGAAAGCCATTTTATACCGGTGCAACTAAAAGGTTGTCAAAAGTATATCTAAGGGGGGTTGGGGGGTAACAAACTTTAGTAGAGCTATTTTCAGAATTTTCTTTGGTCACATTCTTTTTTAAAACTACTTTATTCTTTTACGGTTTGTTTTGTTTTATTTGTTGGCGGTGAGGTAATGATAAAAATTACAACATAACCCAACTTGTTTCCATTAACTGGATATATGACCGCCTTGTAAATTAACTTTTGAAAAAGTGACATATTTATGTTTTAATCTAACAAAATGGGGCAAAAAATTGTTTCATTTAACATCAAAATACCAATATTGAAATATCGTAAAATTTTTTTTTTTAAAATTTTCTACCTTTTCTGATAATTTTCAATTTGTTTTCAATATTTTATCGTTTATTCGAATCTTTTTCGATCAAACAAATCCAAGAATGAAAAATAAATTAAGGATTAGGTAAAATGAAAATATTAAAAAAAGTTGATCTTTTTTTTTTTTCAATCATAAGTTTCAATTTTTTCAAAATTTTATTATTATTATTTATTGTAAGAAAGGGGTAATGATTGAAAATTAAAAAAAAAAAAAAAAAAAAAAGAAATTGAAAAAATAAAAAATTAATTTATTCTTTTTTTATTCATTTTAAAACAAAAGACAAGTCCAAAAAATAGAATGATTATTGAAATCAAAATATAATTCAAAACAACACATAAAACCAAAATTGAAGTTGGTTCAATTTCCCCAAATTTGAGATTTAATTGTAAACATATATAAAAGTGGGTTTTTCTATTTTTTGTTGTTATGATTTTTTTCCTATTCATGTGGAAACGGATTCAATATTTTTAAAAATGAATTTCAATGAATCATATTTTCAAGTTAAGCAGTTTCTCACTGTTAATCTTTTGAATAAGAATTAAATAAAAGATTTTTATAAAATTCTTAGATCAGAATTGAAAGTATTGAGTTTTTATTCAATCTATGTTATGAAATATTATTTCCATTTTATCATCCTGAGTAAATTCATTCTTAAGTCCTTTTCAAATAAAAGGGTACACCTCTCAAATCACCAATACAATTGAATCTGATTGTTAAAAAGAGAATTACTTATTGCTGATTTTCATTTTAATTATTCCTTTTTTGTTTTATTTTAATATTTAGGAATATTGAACAGTTAGTAAAAGAAAAAACAAGACAAGAAGAACCCAATTTGGAAATAATCTACCAGTATAAAAATGGAAACAGTTTAAGTTTGATTTCGAATGAAATAGATATATAGTGAATTAAAAAAAGGCCATTATGGGATTGATGTCTGGAATAAAGACAAAAGAAGAAAAAAGGAATTCCAACAAAATACCCTGACAAATTATGGCTTTCTCTTGAAAATGAGACACGCAAAGAACAAAAGGTTGACATGTAACGTGTTATCAATAAAATGTAAGATAACTTTTTCTCAATTCACCTTGTTCAACCGGTTTTATAGATATTATAACTTTTTTATATACAATTTACAAAACTAGATTCCAAATTTTAAATAAAAGGGACATAACAATTTTTAAAATATTTAATTTTAATTTTTTATTGTTTTGTTTTAATGGGTTTTACATGTTCGTTCTAAAGTTTTTTTTTATGTTTTAAAGGGTTTCTTATATTTTAGAATGATACAAAAATTAATTTTATTCAATTATGGATAATTTTTGAAATTTTCTGTGCCATTTTATTTGAAAAAGAGTTTAGTTTTAAAATTGATATTTTGAAAGATATTTTTTTTGTTAATCTCAAATTCTGTTGATTTTCGTAAAAAGTAGACATTTGTAGACAATTTTTTTCACAATCCACACCAAAAGAGACCATTATTGTTTGAAAATGAGTGAAGTGAGAAACTCAATTTGTCATGATTTATTTTTTTTAATCCTGGTCGAAAATGGTATGTATTTGTTATGCAAATGAATATTTTATTTTAATTTTTTAATTAATTTTCTCAAAAAATTAAGACTTTTTTGGAATCAATTTTGTAAATGTGTTTCTAAGAAAATTCCCCACTATGGAAAAATCTAGAAAGGGTTGAGAATTATATAATGTCAAAAAATATTAGCAGTAGTAAAATTTTTGAAGTACTTGTATTTCCAATTAATAAAATGAATCTGTCATCAGTAAAAAAAAACTAAAACTACTTTTTAAAAATTCTGATTTACTTAAAAGAAAAAATTGAAGAAAAATATATTATTTTATATTCAATAATAACTCACAATTCAATCGTATTAAATAATTCACTTTTTAATCATTTTGAAAAGTTCAAGAAATCTGATAATTCAAAAATACTACAGTCAGTTCCACTTTTAAGACACAAACTGCAACGAAATTTAAGTAGCAATAAAAATCTCAAATTAAGGCACAAAATTCATATTCTAGTAAAATAAATTGTGTGAAAAAATTCAGAATTTTGTACCTTAATTTGGGATTTTTTTTTGCATTAAATTTCATTGAAAGTTTGTACCTGAAAAGTAGAACTGACTGTAAAAAAATAACATCAAACCCCCCCCAAAAAAAAAAAAAAAAAAGAAAAAAAAGAAGGTCACAATTTTTAAAATGAGAAAATAGGATTAATTATTAGTGAACTTTATATGAAAAAAGACTTTATCAGAAGATTTTTTACAGGTGAATATACTTATTTTAGAAGACATTACTTGGTCCCAATTTTCAAATTTTTTATTGGTATTTTTGAAGATAAAATCTTTCTATCAAAATAACTTTTTCAAAAAATAAAGTATCAGAAAAAAAGGATAAAGGTAAAAAAAAAGAAAGAAATGAAATACAAAGAAATAAGAAAAAAGTTGAGAAGTAAAAAAAAAAAAAAAAAGTTGAACTAATTATTAATAATGGTTCTGATCAAAATATAGAGAAAAAAAAATTGATCAAAATAGGTGATAAAAGTACACTAAACAACTTTCACTAACGCTACAATGTTATTCGAAATTTCAGCAAAATAGTTTATATATATATTATTTAAGTTATTATCCTTCAAATTACAAAATTTAAATTTTCAAGAAAATATATGTAAAGAAGATAATTGTAAAAAGGTTAATATAAAAAACCAATTATAATTTGTCTAAAAAATAATTCCAAAAATATTTGAAAATTGGAATAATTTTGGTACTTTCATCAGATAATTCCAATTAAAGGCAATCTTCCACAAAATCAGATAATTTATTTAGTCAATATCACTTTTAATGAACAAGTTTTCAACGAAATTTAATTTATAAAACAATTTCAAATTTAGACATTTCTTAGTCTTCAAGTAAAATAACAAATGCAAAAAAATTCTTAAAAGAGTATTTTATTTAATAGTTTTTTTGATCACCATCTTTTTCAGCTTAAAATTGGTAATAAAATTTCATGAATATTTTGATTTAGTTTTTCTTTATTATAAATATTCTGTTGTTTGTCGAATAAAAGAGAGAAAAAATTTGTAATTCATTTTCCTTTTTTTTATTTTAGTAAGAGGGTTTTCAAAAAGCAAGTTGTAATTGATGATTCCAAATGAAAAATTAAAACGAAAATTAGGTAAAAATTTATTCCAATTTATTAGACAAACAACAGTAGGAACCTGAGGTTCCTTTAAACAAGATTAATCTGAAAGAAAATTGGTAATAAATAATTTTCTCAAAAGAGGAAAATTTTTCGAAACTTTTTTGAATTGAAATTTTTGATACTAAATTTTTCAGACAAACCTTTTAAAAATTAGGCAACAACTAATTACCAACACTCTACAAAGGCACTGTTCCCCAATTCCAAATTGTTCTCAATTCAATCTTGTCAAGTTAATATAAAACATAATTCTAAAACTATAAGATTGTTAAAAATTTTTTCAATAGGATCTATGTTCTTGAAGACGAATTTAATTAAAAAAACACACTCCACAATGAATCTTCGTATTTGTTAAAATGAAAAACAAATTTTCTTTGACTAATCAGGAGTAATTTTTAAAAATTTGATTTACTTTCATACAAATTTTTTAGTAGATTGTACTTAAGAAAAAACAAAATCCCAATACAATTTCAATTCACTTACAAAACCAAAAATAACAAGCTTTATAATTAAAATTTTTTTCAGTTAAAAAACACTACAAACTTTCAAGTTTTGTTTCCATGTAGCAAGTTTCTCAAGAATAATTTTGCCAAATCTTAAACTTTCATCATTTTTTTTCTTTTTTATTCATGAAAACTGTATTTTTTTTTTTAATTTTGTAATTTTCAACAACTCCAACCAAACAAATGAGTATAAAAGAAACAAAAAACAACTTTGCTCACGATCCTTATTTAAGAGTAACAATTTACATTTTTTGATAATCCTTTTTTTCTTTTTTCAAAATAAATGATTTGCAAGCAATGAAAGGATTGAAAAATAAAAAATAATTCTTGTGACTGATTTTTTTTTTCTTCTTGTTCCTCAAAAATAAAAAAAAAAATAAAAAAAAATAAAAAAACAAAACAATTAATTGGTTTTCCTTAAATGTTATCGCACCAATAAACAATCAACAATTAAATTCACAAAAAAAAAAAAAAAAAAAAATAAAAAAAATAAAAAACTTCCTTTTACTCAATTAAAAACAAAATTTTTATTCTTTGTCAAATTTCTAAAATCCTCTTCATTGTTAACACCTTGGTGTCCCCTCTCGATCCTAAATAAAAAACACAAAAAAAAAAATAAAAACAAAAACCAATTCACCCAATAAAGTATTCTGACATTGTCCGAGAAAGTTCCACCAAAAGGACTTTCACTGGCCTTGATCAAGAAACGGGAACAGAAATCTTTTGGAATGATCTGTATTATTCAAACAAATCTTTAAATAAGAAAATTGAAAAAAAATCAATTGGATCACAATTGAAATTATGTTCAAGCTTGTCAAGCAAATATATTGTGAAAGTTTTAGACTTTTGGGAAGAGACAGAAAATGAAAATGAAATTGAAAATGGAGAACAAAACGAAGACAACAGTAATCAAATTGAAAATTCAAACGAAAATTCAACAGAAACACCAGAAATCGTATTTTCATATATCACAAACTCATCAAACAGAGTGATTCTCCGCGAGCATTTAAAAAAGTTCCCATCCCTTCATGAAAATTTGCTTCGCAAATGGAGTTCACAATTACTCCAAGCCCTTTTTTATCTTCATAACCATTCAAATGGGCCCATCATTCACAGAGCAATAAGCCTCGACAACATTTATGTTGATCCTAAAAAAGCAACAATCAAATTAAGCGAAATTGGAATTATCAATTTTGGTGATCAGGAAATTTTAACACATTGGATTTTGAATCCAAGCTGGATATCTCCTGAGTTTTTTGATGGAACATACAATGAAAAAATAGATATTTATTCCTTTGGGATGTGTTTATTAGAATTGGCAACAAATGAAATCCCCTATTCTGAATGTAAAAATTCTGGCCAGATCTTGAAACACATTTTGACTGTAATTTCAATTTTTCCTTTTTTTCCTTTTTTCCTTTTTTCCTTTTTTATCTTTTTCTCTTGCCTTTTTCCCTTCCCAGTTTCCTTTTTATATTTCCCCTTTTCCCGTTTTTTCATTGATTTATATCTTTCAATTCTTTTCCAAGTAAAAAAAATAAAAACTTTAAATTTATTAAAATATTAATTTGCATGTTGTGATTAAATTAATGAAATTACGAATAATACATATTATGAACAGAGTTCCACTTGTAATTCCACATTTGAAAAACAAAATAATAATAATTCTATTTTTATTATTGTCTCCGTTTGATCTATTCATTTTCTTTGAAAATTTTAAATTGCTATATTTGGATAAATATAATTAATCCCAACAATTCTACTTTTTGGTGAATTTTGATTCTGAAACATATCTTCTATTTAACAGAAGTATTCAAAATATTAAAAACAAGACAAAAAGCAGAATAGAAATATAATGATAATACTGATAAATTCAAATAAATTGAATAAAATTTTTAGTTCAATTTCCTTTTTGTAATCAATTAACTCAACTAATAAAACAACTCAAGAGAAAGAACTTTTTGAAAGTTAACCAATTTTACAAAGTTTCTTCACATTTAAATGTATAAAAATGCTTTAATCAAAGCTTGTGTAAAAAAATTTAAAAAATGGAAAACGAATCAAAAATTTTTTGATATTTCTTTGAATTTATCATTATAAATTATTGCTCAGAAATTTGAAAAAAAAAAATAAATTTTTAAAATTTAAGATTTGCTAATCCAAAAAAATAAATTAAACTTTTGTGAAACAAAATCATATTTATTTATTTATTTAACGAAGAGAACGATTATGGAAAAATTTATCAAAATAAAAAAATTGAAAAAAAGTTAAAATATTCAAAGAAAAAATAATATCATCATTTTTATGGCCAAATTAACAATGAACCCATTGTAATTTCACTAAATGACTATAATATAATAACAAAATATGATATATTTTAAATAAATTTGAAGTTAAGGATGTACGTTCCAAATGAATTCTTCACATACACTACAAAAACCATCCATTTTGATCTGTGGATAAAAGATCTTCTGAAACTTAACCAATAGAAAAGGATGTCTTTTGCAGTGTGTGAAGAATTCTTTAGAATATTTCTTCTCAAGATCTCCTATTTTTAAATTTAACAAACTTTTTGAAACAGTACCTATTTTTATGATAATTTTTTTTAATATTTTAATCAACGAATTTAATTCTAATTTTTTCTTTGCATTCCAATGTTTTTTTAGAACTGTTGTAAACAAAAATCCAGATATAATAGGTCTTTTTTTATCTTAGGATTTCAACTTTTGAAAATTTAATTGGTAATGTAATAATCATAAATTTTTAAAAATTCATTAAAATTAATTTTATATCCAATTTTTACAATTAAAATTTTAAAACTTAATTCGACTGAAAATAATTTAAATTACAACTTTTTCTTTTTACATTTTCAAGCTTAATAATAGTGTTTTTAAGTAATATCTTTGCAAAAAATTGTATTTCGGTACAAAAATTAAAGAAAATCCCTAGCATGCACAAAACTTTGTCAATCGTTGTAGTAAATATTATTTTTGATGATAAAAAAAGATTTTTTAAATTTAATACATAATCATTGTAGAAGTGAAAAAAATAAACTAAATTATTTACAAAAAAAATTGTAATTTTTAAAATAAAATTTCAATAAACCATTACTTTTTATAATTGTGAAACTGATCTCTTGAATATAAAAATTGAAAATAAAATAAACATACACATAAATTCAAATCAAACAAGAAATACAAAAACTTTATTCTAAAAATATTGAATTAGTTTTACATTTAGCATTAATTTCATATATCTATACATATCAATATTAACTTTATCCTGTTTAATTAAAATTACCAGCTTTAGGGTTTTTGGAAATAATTCTGAAAGTTATTTCAAATAATATTGTCATTTTTTCAACTTTGCTTTTTATTTTATTGTTATTACATAAACAAAAACAAAAACTTCATTAATTTGAACAGATCAATAAAAATATAATATTACAACCATTTGTAAAATCTAAATATTAAAAATAAATCTTAATAAAGATTTTATATGTGATTTTATTATAAACTCTGTTTCAGTCAAAGGGGCCCAAAATTTTTTTCAAATATCAATTATATTTTATATAATTGACCTTTCAAGAACAAATAAGAAATAAACAGAATAATACACATCAAAGAATTGTTGATATATGTCTGAAAGAAAACTAATTAATCAATAAATTTTCTTAAAAATTGAAAAACTCAAATTCTTAGGGACCTATTGAGAACAACAACGATGTTCGTTTTGAACTTCTACTGGTATTTGAATAATAAATAGGAAACATTTTTCACTTCATTTTCCATACTTTTCTTTTCGAAATCAAGCCCCCAAACGAAGTGTGTTGGTATTTGTGGTCTCTATTTGAAAAAAGAAATGAAAACGAAGTGAAAATTTTTCACATTCATTAAAAAAATATCAAGATCAAAGATTGAATAGAATTGTTATAGAAATCAATATGGTTTCTCAACAATCTTTACATGGTTTCAATAACCTTAGAATACCACAGTTTTACCAAGTGACTATTGATCTTGCAATAAAAAAAATTTTTTGCAACTGAATGACGTTTTAAAAAAAAATCGAAAAAAAAAAACAAAAATGTCTAAAAATGTAAAAAAATGATATTAATTTTGAAAATTTCCAAAATAAAATTTTTCTTCTAATATCTATGTAAACCCTTTAAACACATATATTGTACCCATTACAACTGGACCCCTTCGACTGAAAAATAGTTTAGAACATTAAAATTTCAAAAATTGTTTTAGTTTTTTAAAAATAGTGGCACATGGTTAAAATATTTTTCTTCTAATGTAATAAATTTTTTTAATAATTTCTGTACTAAGGATACTAATAAATAAGATTATTTGTGATCGTAATTACTTTCAAATCTAAAACCCTAAAATTTCAAAAACCCATGAAATTCAATTTTTTTGATCAATTGGAAATATTAGTAAAAATTAGAAAAGTATATTTCATTTTAAAGATAAATATATAAATTATCGAGTAACCATTAACCGTGTTTGAATGGAATATTGTTTAAATATTCAAAATTTACTAATTTTAACCTTTTCATGAATAAATCAAAAAAATTCCAAATCTGAAAAAAAAATGAAAATCTAATTTTGGTATTACATTTTAAAATCAAAATCATTTTTATCAAAAATAAAATATTTGAATCAATTTTAATTTTGAGAAAGGTGTTTGATTATTTTGGATTTAGATTTAATTCCGAAAAACTATTTTTTAAAAAAAATTTGCGCAAAGTTACCCAATTTAAAGGTAAATTTTTCAAAAAAATTATTAAAGGACAGATCTATTGAAAATAAAACACTTATTTCATGAATGTAAAAACAAGGTATCTATCATAATAGATATTTTCCACATAAATTTAGAATTTATCTAAAGGGAAAATCGCAATAAATTAGATTTTCATTTTTTCAAGTTTATTTTCTCAATTAATTTTTCAGATTTGGGATTTTTTTGATTTATTCATTCATGAAAAGGTTAAAATTAGTAAAATTTGAACATTTAAACAATATTCCATTCAAACACGGTTAATGGTTACTCGATAATTTATATATTTATTTTTAAACAAGAATATATTTTCTAATTTTTACTTTAATTTTGTATTAATCAAAAAAATTACATTTCATGGGTTTTTGAAATTTTCGGGTTTCATATTTGACAGTTAGCTTATTTAATTGTTCGGAACATTTTTTGAATCTATCAAAACACATTTTTTATTGTGATCCTATTTTTGAAACTTAGTTTCTTCATTGTTAAATGAATTATGAAGTATTGTATAAAATTCTTTTACAAAGATCTAAAGTTTATTTTAAAATCTTTATTTTTTTTTCCAAATTCAAAAAACTTAATATTCAATAATTATTGTCAACATATTTTAATATTTCTATAGCAAAAACCACCAAAATCACTTTCCAAAATAAAAAATAATGATGTTGCAAGAATTGTAAAGCAATGTTTAAAGTCGGCATCGGAAAGGCCATCGGCTGGGCAACTTTTAGAAGATGAATTTTTTATTAATACCCCAAAAAATTCAATCATTTCACCAAGATCAGATCCGAAAACCCCTTCACCGAAAGAGGAAAATAAACCAAAAAATTTTGAAAATGAAAAAAAAATCGAAATTGAAAAACCCAAAAAACTTAAAAAAAAAAAATCATATAAAGAAAAGAAAAGCAAAAAGAAAAGCAAAAAAAAGCATAAAAATGAAAATGAAAAAAAAAACAATAAAAATGGAAATGAAGATAAACGTGAAAGTGAAAATGAAAACGACAACGAAAACGAGAATGAAAATGTTATAAAATTAAGACTTCACATCGAAATCAATGGAAAACAAAAATTGATTAGAACAAAATTCATATGTGGAAAGGATAATCCAATAAAACTTGCAAAGGAAATACTTGAAACATTCCAATTAAATGAAACTCCAGACAAACTTGCAGAAGAAATCAAAACACAGGTTGAAAATGAATTAAATGAAGATAAACAGGAAAAAGAAGCAAAAACAAAAAACAAACCATTAAAAAAAAAAAAATCGTCCTCAAAACTGACTGAAATTAAAAAAAAACTAAGAAAAAAATCATTTGAAAAAAAAAAAAATACAACCATCAATAACAGCAAAAAAACAAAAAATATTATTAATAATAACGGTAATGAAACAAAGCCTAATATTAATATAAATATGAACAATAATTCAAATCTGACTTCTAATGATAGCAACAATTCGGCAAATAATAATAATAGAAACAACACCACTGACAACAATAGCATCAATACTACATCTACTACCACCACCACCATTAATAATAATAATTCGACAAATAATTCATCACATAAAGAAAGTAATTTGATTTCATTTTCTGATGAAGAAAAAACTGATTTACAGCAAATCAAAAATGAAAATATTCCAAATACAATGAACAATTCAACACAGAATCTTTTAAATAAAAAACAAAATCAACAATCAGAACAAGAAAATGAAAATGAAAATAAAAGTGTAAAGCAAGAACTTCAGCCTTTAATACCCGACTTTACTACTTTCCCTACAAATGTTAATAAAAATGTTCCAATTGAAAATCCAATTTTAGGAAAAGTTTCAATAGATGATTTTTTAAATGTAATGAACTATTCACCAAATAAAATATCTCAAAACCAAAATAAAACAATTACAAATCCTGAAATAAAAAACATTGAAATTGAAATCTCTAATGCGGAAACCTTATTTGATAGCAGAATTCAAGAAATCGAAAAAAGGCATTTAGATGAAATTAAAAAAATTAAACTGACTTTTAAAATTGAAAAAAAAAAACTTTCTGATCAACGAGAATTGAAAATTTCTCAGTTGCAGAATAAACTTGAAGAATTATTTAAAAAACAAAAAGAAGAACAAAAACAAAAAAAAATTAAATTGATCAATTTCAATCAAGAAAATGAAACAATTCCAAACAAAAAAGAAGACCCCATTGGGAACACTAAATCCTTTGGTGGGTTATCTTTAGACCAATTATCTGAATTATATGGAAATTCCATTACAAAAAATGATGAAAATAATGATAATAAAGAAAAATAAATTTCCAAATTATTTTTTATATATTTATATTTTATAAAATAAATTGTAATGTTCAACTAATATCTTTATATTTATTTATTGTTTTATTTTAATTTTATTTTGTTTTATTAATGAAAATTAATAATTGTTTAATTGTTATTATTTTTAATAATAATTTTTGTGTTTCTTTTTTCTTTTCTCAACCCAAATATGTTTTTTGAAAAAAACTGTTTTTTTTTTATTTTTTTTTAATGAAATATTTTTCACTTGATCATAATTATTTAAAAAATTAATAAATTTAAATAATAAATCTATTCTTTATATATTTTAATCTCAAAAGCAAGAATATGTTTCAGTATAACTTTATTTTTCATATTTTATATTTTCATCGCAAAATAATCCTTCAAAGTACGACAAAAGTGGAACACTAATAATAGAATCATTTTTTCAACAGAAAAATTACTGGTCGTTATGAATTTTTTTACATTTATTAAATATATCTCTTTAGTGAGATTGTTGGGAGATATCTCATTTGATCAAGTTCGAAAAAGTTCGTTTAATATCCATTAGGTAGAATACTAAATCATTGACATATTATGAATATTAATGATTTTGTAATTTGATATCGTTAGAGTATATATTGATCATGATCGTTGTTGATAAGTGGAAGTAAAATTAGAAAAAAATGTTAAAACAAATAATTTTCAGATTTCTATGAAATCTCATTCGCCTACTATAATAAAAAAAAAAAAAAAAAATTACTATGATACTTTATTTTAGTTCACAATCATTTAGGAGATGAGAAATTTATCAAAGCAATTTAAAGCAACTGTAATTGTTTTGAAATTAAAAAATACCTTATAAATATTTTACTGATTTTGATAGAATTAGTTCGAAAAATTAAAAAAAATCAAAATCAAATTTCATATCTAATATTATTAATAAAACATCAATTCAAGTAAGACAAAAAACTTGTAAAAAGGGTATTTTTGGTTTGATTTTTTTTTTTTTTTTTTTTGTTTTAATTTAGACTAAGAATAGAAAAAAATCTTCAAATTGTTTCTACAATAATAAAACCTTCACAATTATATTTTTTAAAAACTTTCGATAAATTAAAAAATTTTCATATATTAATTAAAAAATAATCAAAAGTAAAGTTAAAAAATTAATTTCAAATACAGTGGCAGATTTAGAATAATTCATTTTTGAAAAGAAAAAAAAAAAAAGAAAGAATTATTCCTTCAACAATAACTTACATCAAAGGTTATTTCACATATTTTAGATATATTTTTAATTTTTTAAAAATATTCAAAAAATGAATATTTTTCCTTCTATTTTTTATTTTTTAAAAAAACATTTGAAATTGAGTAAATTTTGTCAATATATAAATATAAATATATAAATCTGTTCAAAAGAAAAATTATACTAAAGGGTTAATGTCCATATATTTCTCCCTGATCAAAGTCTATTGATATTGAGGGTAAATTATATTAGTGTAACAATACCCAAATGGTCTCTTTGACTCTAAAAAATCTATTATAAATCTTATTTTAATAATAGATTATTACATTTTTTACTAATGATCACCAAAATTTTTTTTCATATTTGGACCTTTATTTGGGAGTTGACATAACTTGCAAATTATTGCAAAATGCGAAAATTTGCAAAATTTTATTAATATTATTCTAAAGATTGTGTGTGAATTGAATTGGTATCTCAGAGGCTTGTAGAGTTCATGTGTATTGCTACACAATTGTAATAAAATGTAAGGAAATGTCATTAGGTATAACAATTTTTAATTGTGTAACATTAGTAAATTCCATCGTTATGACAATTTTTTAATTGTGTAACAATTGTGAAAACTTCATTAGTCCTTTAATGGTCATAATTATGACATTTTTTTTTTAGATAGTATATTTACATATTATAGATTCAGGGTAGGTAAGGTAGGTAAGGTACCTAAGGTACGTAAGTCCGAATCAATGTATTTTGGCTTTTGATACATAGAAAAACCGCTAATTTGTATACGTTGGGTAAGGTAAGGTATTGGTGAGTATTACTTGCTATTTTCTAGATTTTTCGGAAATGTCATAGTTATGACCATTAAAGGACTAATGAAGTTTTCACAATTGTTACACAATTAAAAAATTGTCATAACGATGGAATTTACTAATGTTACACAATTAAAAATTGTCATAGCTATGACATTTCCTAACATTTTTCAACTATCATGAAGTAACGTATTTAAATGCTACAAACCTCTGAGATATCAATTCAATTCACCCACAATCTTTAGAATAATATTAATAAAATTTTGCAAATTTTCACATTTTGCAAATTTTCGCATGTTATACTTACAGCACTTTATTTTTCATTTCTTTTTCAAATTTAAAAATAGAAACTCAAAATAATAGTATTCAAGAATTTAATAATTCACATGTAGAACATTCTAAAAGTAACTATTTTTTTGATTGTTTAATTACAAAGATTAACTTAATAATGATTATTACAACGCCACAAAGGCGATTTTTTTACTTAATTTAATCGATAAGACTAAAATTGTAGTATCGGTATATTTCCAATAATTCAGAAATAATTGGTCAAAACAATTTAAACTATAATTATTTAGTATTTTAAAAAAATTAAATTTTACAAATGTTTAATCTACATTTCTCCACAAATTTAAAAAAGATATTTCGCAACTTTGGAGCCTGAATATCGATAATTCAACCATTAAATTTGTGGTGAAATACAGATTTTTTCTCGAAAATTTTTGGGATTTTTTTTTATACAATGGATCATTTTTAAATTAATGAGTATCAACAAATATTATTAATATACTATTCGGTTTTTTCGAGATATTTGAAACAGTAGCGCTAAAGTTGTAAAACCAGATAACAACATACTTTAATCTTAGGCTTCTTCTTGGTTAACGCTAATCCTAATACCCACTTAATAAAATAAATTGGGATAATAGTTTTTTAAATTTATTTCAGATTTTGACTATTTTATTGCGTATTTTATCCTTGTTCCATAAATTAATTTTGAATTGTTATGATTTTATATTTATTAAAATAAAAATATTATTAACTTTTATACTACACACATTTATATCAAATTTAAAAAATTAAAAGAAAAACAAAATAAAACTATGAATTTATTGTTTTAAATTTATAAGTAGGAGAAGAGGACTTTTAATTTCCATAATAATAATAATAATAATAAAATTAATTAATTAAAAGGGTATTCCATTATCAACGATAATATAGAAAATTAAAGACAAAAGATTTTTATTAAAAAAATAAGAATATGTCTACATATAAACAAATCTTTAACATTAAACGATGTTAAAACTAAAACTAATAATTTAATATCATTTATTTTCATTTAATTTATTCTTATTATTATATAATTGTATTAAAATGTAGAAACAATTCATAACACTTTCATTATCAGTTTATTTTGGCAGGAATGGTATCATAGCATAACTTAATGAAGAACCAGCAAAAAGCCCGATCTGGAGGAAAAATGACTATTAATAGATATAAAATATGTGAATGTTTTGAAAAAATAAGAATTGAATTTAATGATCAATCAAACCAATAAAGCTTTTGATAATTATCAAAAAAATTAAAAAAAAAAAAAAAAAACAATAAAAGAAAAAGAAAAAAAAATAAACACTTACTAGAATAACTCCAACATTATCTTTTTCATGTGACAGAACATTCTTGAAAGTGGGTCCTTTCATCATTGTTAAACAAGAGCAAAACCCATTGGATAAGCCGAATATAATCACGAAAAGATAGGTTAGAAAATCATTAAAAATAGTTTTCCTGACCATTAAAACAAAAAGAAAACAAAAGGCCAATCTGGAAACAACTAATATATACAAGTAGGCATTTGATTTAATTTTTGTAGCATAATTTACAACGAGTCTACCCAACAGATCACAAATGTTAAAAAGTGTTATCAATATCATTGGATACCATCCGGTTTTATTTAATTTGTGATATGTCGAAGGTATTTTGACAACAATGGATGGGAACAATGATAAGGTCACAATATAAATGAATACAAGATTTAATTCCAGGGGAAGCAATTTTAAAAATAAATCCCAAATGGATACTCTTTTCCAAGCCTGTTTAACTAATTGTTCACTTTCAATAAACCCGTTTTCTTGGTTTTCAGGAAAATCCTCTGAATCAGAAGATAAGCTAACCAGTTTTTTATCTTCATCACTACTTTGATATGGGCTTTTTATGTTTTTTATTTTTGTTTTGCTTTGATCGCTTTCAATATCATTTTCACTTTTGTTATTATTTTCATTCTTATTTTCGTTTTTGTTTTCTTTTCCATTTTCGTTTTCGTTTGCATTTTCATTTTTATTGTTTTTATTCTTAAACGATTTTGATTTAGTAAAAGATTCAACTGAGTTGGAATAATGTAGTTGTGAATATTTTTTCCCAAAATCGCTTTTTATAACTTTTAGATACCCGATTAAAATTATCAACGTAATAAATGAACAAATTGAAAAATAAATAATTGATGAGATTTTAATATCACTTTCTGAATAATCATTAGTAAATTTTGTAATTATACCAATCACTGAGATGACAGTTCCAGAAATAGCTTGTCCTGTAATAATTGCAACGATATATTTTGGTGGTAAAGTACTTACATACGCAAATAGTCCACTTTGTACTAATCCTGTTTTGTTTTTTGTTTTTGTTGATTTTTTTATAGAATACAAATTGGATTATTAGCGATGTAAAAATAAAATAAAAATTAATTCATTTGTTTGTGTTTTTGAAAATGCTGGGTTAAGAGGACTAATGACAAAATCTTGAGATCTCGACTCATGAAAAAGCAATAGATATAAAATATTCCAGATAATTCTATTAAATAATGAAATCCAATTTTCTACTTGTTGACTTCATTATTGTTAATTTCATTTATTTTCTCCAATTGCATTTGGTACTCATAATACAAGATTTAGTAATTAAAAAAAAAAAAAAATGTTTTTTTTATTTTTTTCGATTGTTTCCCTGGATGAATTGTCTTTTTATTGGGAAGAAGAGTTACAAAGGGAAAAGATCAGATACGGATATACTGAGATATAACAGCATGAGTAACTTGAAATTTAAAAAAAAAAAAAGGGAAAAAATATCAAGAGTTTAAAAGAATAAAAAAAAGAAAAAAGAAATATATATAATTAAACAACTATCTTACAAATGAATATTCATGATCAAGTATCCAACTAAACTCAATAAAAGTATTGTGGTTGTGATTTTGGATGTTTTTATTAAACAAGAGAATTAGAATTTTTTTTTATTTCCCAATTACTTCTTATAATCCCTTTTTAAATTTCTTTATTTATTAGTTTTTTAATTTTTTCTTTTTTATTTTTTGTTTTTGCTTTTTTAAGCAGTAAAATGATTTGGGTATTTCAATCCTTATTTATGAATAATTGTGAAATATATGATTTTACACTTAAATTTCTGAAAGAAATGTTAATTATAAGAACATCTAGGCTGTAATTTATACTTGTTCAATAATAATAATAAATTTTTTTTTTTTTTTTTTTTGATCTTGAGCTTTTTTGTTCTGATATAAAAAAATTAATTAAATATGATACTTTATTACTAAAAACAATTATGGTAGTCTTGTAAAGGCAGTAATATATTTAAAATTGGTAAGGAATAAAAATGGGTACTTATAGTCGTTCCAAATCTACCATTGAAAATTTTTCTACATCAAATTTTGATCTTGATATAGATTTGAAAAAAGTTGAAAATGAGGATAATTTTGCTCATTTTGAAAAAAAAAAATTCAAAATAAGCTAATATTCAAGAATTTTTTCTGATTTTCAAAAAATAAATTTTCAGAGCTCAAAATGACTCTAAACCTTAAAAATTCTCTGAGAAACCTACTTAAATTTTACTCTTAAAAATACACAAATTATATATCATATCAAATCAGAAGAAAATGTTTCATATGAACCGATTTTTCAAAAAAAAATTTTTCAAGAAGATCTTAATTATCCTTATCTTCAACTTTTTTCAAATCTATATCAAGATCAAAATTTGATGTAGAAAAAAATTCAATGGTATCCTTGGAACGACTGTATTAGTTAAATAAAAGACAAGAAAGTTTCTGATATCAATCTTTTATGATATTTTTAAAGAGCGAAAATTGGTGTTTACTTTTTTCTTTTTGATCATAAAATCGTTTTCCTATGAGGTTTAATCTGAGAAAAATTTCCAATATAATGAAAAACTTATAACTGTATTAGATTTTAATTAAAAAATGTTTTTTATTTTTGGTAAATTGTCAATTTTTTTATTGAATTTGAGCCTGAAATTGTTTTGTCCGAAAAATTGTAATTTTTTTTAACATTGTTTGGAAAATATTTTTATGGGCATATTTTGAAATATAAACATAGGCTTTGATTTAATTAGCCATTAATATTTCTCGTAATTTTATTAGATCAATTTCAAATAGACCCATTAACAACAAACATTTTATATAAAACGTAAAAAAAATGCCCACTTTTTTGGAAATGCCATAATTAGACCAATAAAAACCAATGATTTTCTAAGAATAAAAAAAAAAAAAAAAAAAAAATCATAATGACAAATACCAGAAATTAAAAAACTCTACTATTAAATATAATAAAAAAATATTCATTTTTTATGCAAAGTTAATTAATTCTAGATTAATATCTTTTACATTTTTCATTTTCTTTATAGGGGTTTGGGTTGTATTATTTACTTTTATCAATAAATCATTTTTTTTGTTTTTTTTTCTGGGTCAACTTTAATTGATTACAGCATTTATAGATATTTTCATCATTTATACACAAATTTTAAAAAAAGTGAGGAAAATAAAGTTTTCAAAAGTGTTTAAAAAAGCTGTTTGGTTAACTCTTTTGAGCGGTTTGATCAACCTTTTTTCAAATTTTGAATCACTTTTTTATAATAAACTGTAAGCCAAATTTCAAAATTAGGGACAAACTTTTTGATTATTATTTTTTTCTTTTTTCATTTGTCTTTAAAAAAATAAAATGATTACACTATATTTTTATTTATTAATCTATATTAGTTATTATCTCTAAGCACTTTAGTAAAATATATTATTATTTAAAAAAAAAGACAATTAAACTAATTTTTTTCTGATGAAAAATCTGCCCTTATTTTTGAAATTTAGCTTACAACAAAATAATAATTGAAATAATCAGTTTAAAAAAGGGAGAACAAAAATGGATTTAAAATAGTTTTTAACGGGCTGTAATTCATCAATTTTTCTTTCATTAGTTTTGTATTGTATTTCTTTGAAACCCAAAAATTGGAATAAATATTGATATATAAAAATATACATTCCACTTTTGTTAAATCTTTTTTAAATGGGGGCGGGGGTTCGCACTATGGTACTGCTTTATTATTTTGATTGCAGATTTTTTGCTAGAATTGTGATTTGAAAAGAAAAATAATGAATCTTTGATTGAAATTATCAAGAGTTTTTTGAAATAAAAATAGGCTAACTAAAAGTTTAATGGAGCTCTTGGAAGAAAGACTCGAAGTAAACGAAAAGTTTATCCCCTTCAATATTCAAATCCTTATAAATCATCCAACAAAAGAAGATTTAAGATTTTGCTGGATTTCTCAAAAGCTTGAGTGATTGGAACCTCGAGGTAACTATTTTTTCATTAAAAGAGATTACCTTATTGGTTTTAAAAAAGTAAATAGGGCTAATGTCAAAAGAAAATAATTGTATTTTTCTTGTAAAATTTTGGTTTTTTTGTTATTTTGTTTTGTATTATTTTTCAAAAGGTATTTCAACAAACCTGTAGATATTCCAATTAAGCCAACCTCAATCATAATTAATTTAAAGGACAAAGTGATAGGGGTGTAATTAATAACAAAGGGGATTGAGAAGGTCAAAACAATATAACCAATCAAACCAGGTACGATCCTTAAAGAAAAATTTTGTTTAGAGATCTTCGCAATTGATTTTCTTCTGTGCCTTGACCACGTTAGAATCAGTGATCCAATCAGAGGCGATCCCACTGTCAAATTGAAAATCAAGATGAATTGGAATTCAAAATTCTTGGCAACTGTTCCTAAAGTTACGCTGAAATAGTTGTAGGCAACAATTAATGCGTTGTAAGGCAACAAATGAGCGATACCCATCAAAATAAAGAATGTGTAAATTAATTTTGGTTCTTGGTTTGGCTTTGGGTTTTTTTGTTGGTTCATGTTCGGAAAAGTAGAAAAATGCTTTTTGACAAAAAATAAATCTTTTTGAACGACATTTTGTATTAATTATACTTTTTAAGTTTCTATAAGAGCATATCGTGACTGTGTTTTTTTTTTTTTCGAATTTTCGAAAAATCTGAATTTCTAACTTTTCTTCTTCAGTTGGTTCCTAAACTTAAACCCGAAATAATTTAATCACTCTCCAGTTTATGAGAAACTTTAAACTTTATATCTTTTTTTACTTTATCTTTTCTCAGTACAAAGTTTTTTCTTTTTCAACAACCTTTTTGCACTTGATCCCATTACTAAACTATTTTTTGTAGATCCAAAAATGATTTTTCTTTGAACAAGACCACTAATGTTTGGTTTAAAAAAACCAATGTCTGAGATCGAACTAAATTTAAAAGCTCTTCAATTTATTTTTATGTTAATTCAATGGATAAATTATGAAAAAACGTAAAAAAAAGTGCTTAGTTTATTTACAATTTTTGCTTTTTCAAAATTAATTTTTTGTAATTTTTTTATATTTACCCTTTAATGACTGTCCATATAAATTAAATTGTTTCATTGATTTTCTATTTCTAACAAATCAGAAAGTGGTTTTTCGAGACTTAAAATCATTATTTTTTGAAACCTGAATGATCAATTATTTTGAATTAATTTTAAAAATATTTGTTTAACACTTAACTTTATTTCATTAGTTGAGATTGGGATTTAAAAAGGATTCCTTAATTGTACAACCAACTGTTTTTTTGTGATCTATCAAATGATTAAGGTACTAAAAAACAAAAAAATCTTCTTAAGTAACTAGTAAACTAAAAAAAAATCTTCAAGGAAAATTTAATTGCAAATTCAATAAAATTACCGAATCATGAATTTGAAAAATAAAGTTAAAATCTGATAACTACAAAATCACAATATACTTTTAAAGCTATTTTTCAGAAATAAATGATTTATTTTTAAATTTTTGTTCCATTTTTCTCATTTTTGAAAAAGTTCAAAATTCATCATATTTCCAATTTATTTAACTAAAATTATTTTATTTAAAAGAAGATTGAAATCTTATTGCCTGTAAAGGAAGTGTACAAAAATACACTTTAAAAATGAAACCACTAAGTTCTATAATAAACAAGTTTAAAAAATGAACTTAATCTCAAAAAATAATACACTGATTATTTTAAACCTGAAAAAAATATATCTTTGATTCAAATAACAGTCTGAAACAATTTTTTCTTTTTTACTGAACATAAAAATCTGAGAAAAAAAACCAAACCATTAAATTAAAAATTTCTCCCAAAATACTTTTTTTTAGATCCTGGAATTTTCAACTTATAATCTAAAAAAATAAGTTTTAATTTGATTATTTATAATTAATAATTATAAACCACAATCTTAATTATTTCAGTAAGTCAGTAATAACACAAAGATTAAATATCTCAATAGATTTTATATTTATTTCTCAATTTTTTAAAGATTTTCAAATATTTAAAACAAATTCAAATAAATAAATCTAATAAAAAAAAAAAAAAAAAAAGGATATTTTCAAATACCCTATAATAATAATAATAGTTCCTTGTTTATACTCTTATTATTTCAAAAAGAATATTTTATAATCTTTTATATTTTAAGAAATTAAATAAATATTTATAAAATAAATGTTCAATTTTTTTAGATCTTCACTGGATTCAATATTTGGTTTATTTTTGTTGATATTTTTAAAATAAAGACAAAAGTTCGAAGGATATTTGTATAGAACAAATTCAGAAATTACTATAAGTGAGATTTCCACAAAATAAATTTTTTTTGAAAATATTTTTTTTTCTCTTTTGATCCTAATTTCAAATAAAAATGGTTCAGATAGTTTATTGGAAAATTTACTTGGTTATAAAATGAATTATTTTTAAAAATTATAGCCCGTTTCTCTAAATGTGACAAATAAGGTTAATTCTCTGGTTTAATTGTAAATCTACGAACTTAATTATTCTATTACCTTTGGGAAAAAAAATAAGTTTGAGATATTATTCCAATAAGTAAGGTTGGTTTCTTTGAATATTTTCACCAAATCAAAAAAAAAAGTATTTAAAGAATTTTTTCTATTTGAAGGAGTGTAAATTACACTCTTGATTACAATAGACAAAATTTCTCACTGAAATCTAAGAAAAAAATAATGTTTCCACAATAATTAAATATTGAAAATGATTTTAAAATTAAAATTGGTATAAATTTAATTAATTGGGATTAACTTTTTTCAATTTATTTTGAAATTTTAATTTATCTTTTTAATAAGAAATTTAAATCCTCAAAAAATTATCAATATTTTCTATAAATTCTTATTGTTTATATTTTAAGTAAAACAAATAAATTGTATTGGGAATGTTATCAATTCCAAAGAAATACCTATTTAAGTAATTCGTAAACACCCTGAATAGTAAAAACAATAAACTTTACTGATAACTTGTATATTTTTGTTAAAAAATCAATAATTAAGATTTTTTTATTATTGTTAAATTTTTTGCCCAAGAGTATTGCCTAGGCTTATATTTTCCTGATTTAAAAGTATATAGTAAAATATCAATTCTACTGTTTTTTTTTTTTATGATGACAAAGTTAAGCTATTTTTTTTACAATCCTGGTTCATGTTTGAAAAGAAAATTTTAGAATTTTTAAATCAAAACAAAAATCAAAAAAAAACCAAAATTTACATGAAACCAGTAAAAAAAATTATTTTTATTCAATTATTTTGAACAACAAAATCTTTTGCCATTTTCAACTCTTCCAATTCAATAATTAATTTAATTTTTATTTATAAATTTCTTTTTTAGCTCAGTTAAATTCTCTGAATTCCAGTTGATGAGGTTAGTTGTTGGTTGATTGAATTTTATTTATTTTTCGAAATAAGGAAGAGATAAGTAATTTAATTTTTTTTTTTTGAATAGAAAGATTATAATTATTGACAGAAATTATCATATTTTCAATTATAAATTCTGTTTTATTAATATTTATTGATGATTTTCTGGTTATTTTGTAGATTTCAGTAATAAAAGAAATAATTCCAGAATGAAATAATTTAGGTATTTTTGAAAATCAATAATCGGTCAATGATGAAGTAACAACTTGCAACACATTAGAATAATTTTTGAATGATCTTAGCTACATCATTTATAATCATTAATCATTTTCTCGATAAGTTACAATAATCCAGCAAGATGTGTTTTTAATTAAAAATGAGTTATCAGATCTGGAGAAATGCTAATTATATGAAAAACCCATCTAACCCACTTGAATCTTTTTTACTATTTTAAAACTTATTTGGATAAGATTTCGAACAAAATACTCTTCAGTCAATTGGGTAGATAGTAAATCTTGTGAGAATCGGTCTCTTCCCACTGTTTAAATAATAAACCCAATTCAAATCATGAATTCCAGTTTGCTGGTGAACTTTTAGTGCCCACCCTTAAAGGAATAAAACAGAGAGAAAAAAAATACAACGTTATTATATACTATTTTCTATTCAAAGAACCCCAATAATAATGATTGAATCACATATATTTTTTTGGTTTGAATAGATATTAAAAGAAAAAAAGTGATTTTGGAAAATTCAAAATTAAAATCATTTTTTGACATTTTTTTGTTTTTTTTAATATTTATTTTTTTTTTTAATTTTTTGAAACAAATATTTTCAAAAATAATTCTCAAATGGAAAAAATTTGTCAAATTGATTTTCGAAAAAATTTATTTTTAATTGTAAACATTACTGAAAAAAAAAATCATGTGATTATTTTTTTTTATTTTAAGAATTGCTTTGGATAATCTTTTGTAGATAATCATAATAAAATTATTACTACATTTGATAAATGAACGATCTGTTAATCCAAAACCTTTATATTGTTCTATCACAAGAAATCGTATCTGCAATTGCAACTTTTGCTGTAAAAGGAAAATCAAATTAAGTAATAATTTTTGAAATTTATTCTTGAGTGTATAATTTAATCTAAAATCGAATAATATAATTAAAAATATCATCCTAAGAGAATTCTTGGGGATATTCTATTTTATTTCTTATTAATTATAAAATAGAATATCTCCAAGAATTCTTTACAAATGAATCAGAAAATGAACATTTTTTGGATGGTTAGAATTCAAATAATTATATCATTTTGAAAAGAAGAGATAAATTAATAATAATAATATATATCACATGTAATACGAGTTTTCGTTTCAAAAACGTGAAAGATGTATAAAAACGCGTTTTTTCGCTTTTTTTGCAAGTTTTTTCGTTTCTTTCGTTGTTTTCGTTTTTTGTTTTTTGAAAAATTCCTCGAATTCTTTTGAAATCATACTTTTCGTTTCTGGGAAGCGAAAAAATGCAAACGAAAAAACTTAAAAACAACGGAATATATATATATATATATATATAAACTAATTTTCATAAATTTTGACTCACTTTATAATGTTAATGGTTGTTGTTTTGAGGGTTTATTTCAGTATTCTTTACAAAAAATATTTTCAAATTTTTGGATCAGAATCATTTTTTCTAATTTTGCAAATTTTAGTTTTGCTTTTTCAAATTTTTGTTTTTCTTTTGTTTTTCTTTTTCTTGAGCTTTTTCTTTTTCTTTTTCTTTATGTTTTTTTTTTTTTCTTTTTTTTTAAAAAAAAGATCCTGTGGAAAAAAAAAAGAGATCTTCGAAAAGAAAAATAATCACTAAGAAAATTTCGAATATGTAATGTCTTTGAAAATTGATTTAATTATTCATAAAAAATCTTGTTGTTCAACTTTTTTTCAGTGAAAGTTCAGTAATAAAAAATAGGTAATGCTCATTTCAAAAATTGTGACTCACTTTTTTTTAGTTTTTGGTTTTATTTTTTTTAATTTTTAATATATCAGGCTTTTATAGATTTAGAATGACTTAAAAGTTAATCACAAATCATATTTAGTTACTAAGTGTTCTTGAATACTAAAGGATATTTTTTTTTTTTCAATTTATTATTTCAAGTGAGTCACAATTTTTGAAAAAGAGTTATATATATATATATATATATATATATATATATATATATATATATATATATAAGACTTAATTGACTTAAAATCATTTGAAAACAATGATAGTTCGTGATTTCCCATTAAAGAGGGAGTTTTTGTTTTAAAAATTTATGAATAGTTCTTTAATTTTATATTTTAAAAACTCGATAACAATACAAGAGGGTAACTCATTTAAAAGTCTTAAAATTGTAGACACTTTAAACCTTGGGTAAATGAATAATTTTTTTTTTAAAAAATTCACAATTTGAGTTCAAAAATTCGTCAAAATTTGACTTTTTTACCAATTCAAACTTCGATCAGTTCATCTAATTTATAGTGTTTTTGTACACCACCCCATAAGTGAATTTTTTTACGATAACAAAAAAAAAATAAAAATTATTAACTTAAAAAAAAAGTTTTATAACAATTTCGAATTTGGAAAATGTGATCAGTGTTTTTTTTCATCTTTTGAGTTATATTTCAGCTTATGAGTAAGAAAATCATTTTTTTTTATTTTTGATATAATAAAATCAGTTTTACCCCTAATTGTTTTATATAATCATTATCACATTTCTCATTTCTTAACAGTTTATTCCTTACAATTCGTTTATTATATCATGTTATCAACAATTTCATTTTTTCAGATTCATTTTTTTACAAAATTATTTTCTAGTATACTTTTGTTGTTTTTTTTTTAAAGTAATACTTTCTATATTTTTACTTTTATATTACTTTTCAAAACTGGTGAAAACAGATTTAAATTATGTGTTAACTTAATTAATAAGTCATTTCACTTTTTGAAATAATTTTTTGAGAATTTTAATAATACTTCTTTATTAAATTCACATATTCTATTATTATTTTTCTTTACTCTAACATTAGGAATTGATAGACCAACAAGAATAAAATAGTGATACTTAACTCATGCGCATATTTAAATTTGTATTCTCTGATATGTTTGGTTTTGAATTATTAGTATTTAATTGTTTTTTTTTTAATTTTATTTTTTTTGTGATCGATCATAATTTTTTTAAAAAATGTATTTAATAACATCAAAATCAATTATAATTCAATTTTTTTGATAATTTCTTTTTTGGTAATAAACCAAAATAAATAAAAACAATGAATTATCCTTTTCATTATTTTATTATTGTTTCTATCGATTTTTTTGGTTCAATAAAGAAGTATTTTTTTAGATATATTAAGAGAAATAAAAACAACCTTGAGTATATGTGGTCATAAACCTTGAAATACACTATTTTTTTTCCCCATTTACAAAAAGTTCATATATATATATATATATGAAACGAATATTCCACGTCGCTCACACGTGCGCCAACGCGTTTCATGACATCAAAAAAAAACGTCATACATGTGATATATATATATGTGTGTGTGTGTGTGTGTGTGTGTGTGTGTGTATGTGTGTGTGTGTGTGTACTTAATAAAATTAAGCACTATTTTTTTCAGATTAATATTTTTCGAAATCTAAGTTCATAACTTAATTCCATTAACCACTGTGATAATTTTTTTTAGAATACAAACCAATCTCAGCTTTTGAATATCGTAAATATTTTTTGAAATTAGTGTACACTTTTTTATTTTTTTTTGAAAAATTGGGGTTGAGAAAAGCTTGAAATCAAAGAATAAGTTAATATATTAAATTAGAATGGTTTTCCAGAGAGTTTAACTTTTTAGTTGAACTTTTTTTAATTTTACCATTTAAAACTAAAAAAAAACATTTGAAGACCAAATTAGTGCCTTTTGTGAAAAGAAAATTCCCCATAATTTAGAATTTGTTTTAGTAAATGAGTTTGAACAAGATAGTGTATCTAAAAATATACATAATTTCAAGTGTGAATTCAATGATTTTGGCAAAACATGTTTTCAAGAAAAAGTTAAATTGAAACTTTATTTATTTTATTTTATCATTTAGTTTTTTTAATTGTATTAATGGAAAGTATTTGATCAGTTTTTCATTTTTAGTGTTTTTTGGGTCGTAGGTACATATATAAGGTATTTCCAAAAAAAATGTGACATTTTTTTTTTATTTATTACCTTTTTTGAAATAAAGATCGTATGAAAAATTTTTTTGTGAATTGAATTTTTTGATATTGAGAAGTGGAATTCCACAATGGCGTTTCTGGAGACAAATTGCCCCTTGTGTATTCAGTGAATCCACGGTAAGTGACTAGACCGATAATTTCAAAATCCTTCTTTGGAATTAAACAAAAAATGCAAAATAAATTACACGTTATAAAAATATTTAAAAGTAATAAACATAAAAAATAAAGCAAAAGATAAAAACAAAAATAATAAATCATTAATTTAATTAGTTCAAAACTATTTTCTATTTTGTAAAATATCATCAATGAATGACACCAATTCTGAATTTGATACATAATGATCAATACTTTTTTGTATTTTTAAAAAGGTATCATAATTCTGAGGGAGGGTTTTGTCTTTTCTAGTTCTAATAATTTTCCATTTTTTGTTCAATAAATTATATTGGCATTCTGCAAGCCGGTTTAAATATTTATATTTAACTTTTAAATTTTCAAAAGAAATTTCTGCAACTTGCCTTTCCTGTCCATTGTTTAAAAGAAACAATCCAACTGTAAGGTCGTCTGTTCCACTGTGGTCTCTTATCATGAACACCACTGTGTTTAAATACATTGGTTTCCATTTTAAAACATTACCAACCAATTCAGATGAGTAGCTTTGGGGAAGGGACGTAAATACTAGGCCCTCAACAAAATGGTTTAAAGACTGGATGAAACTTTCTAAAATTTTTTTAGTGTGCTTAAGGGCATACATGTCTTTGAACCGAATGTCAAAAGGTTCAGATTTTTGATCTTTTTTGCTCATCTTTTTTCTTTCTGTTATTAAGTGATGTGCCATGCCAAGCCTTTGTGATAAATCCTTTCCCCAATAAGGTGCACGGTTATAAAACATTAAATCATATACTTGGAAATAATATTTTACTCCATTATTTTCACAATTTTTCCATTTTGAGCGTTGAAATTTTTGATTATGTTTATTTAGAATATTTCTTAAATGATCATTTTCATCTTCTTTTTCTTTTTCTTTTTCATTTTGATTTTCATTTTCATTTTCATTTTTCTTTTCATTTTCAATTTCAATTTCAATTTCTCCTTTATTTTCAATTTTCTTGTCATGTTCCTTTTCATTATCATTGACTTTAACTTCTTCTTCTTTTTTTTTCTCATCATATTTCTCATTTTCTTGCTCTAAATTTTCAATTGGTTTTTTCTTTATTGTCAAATTTGCATTGCCGGTTGTTTTCGTGCTTTCTATATTATTTTTATTTTGATTAACATCTTCAGTTTTGTCTGTTTTCTTTATTTCGTTATTGTTGTTGGTATTGTCCTTTGAAATATTGTTATTTTTTTGAGTCAAACTTTGTTTATTTGGAAATAATTCATCACACACAATTTCACCATCCAAAAGTGTTAATTTAAGTCCTGGAAAATGCACCTGAACACGATAAAAGGTGTAATTCCTCTCAATTAGATAGCAATATGGATTTGTAATTAATAGCATACACCTTGCTGAGTCGGCCTTATATGTTACAAAATAATCTTGTTTTTTTAAATATTTAAGATTATCTTTTTGAAGCCTAATGGGTCTAAGGCCTGGGAATTCTGAGTTTTTCCCAAATATTTGCGAAACATATTGGCGCAATTGTTGTTGTTCGTTTTCATTGACTTTGACACCTAAACGTTCAAAAATTGATTTTCTAACCTTTTTATTGTTGTTATTCTTTATTTCATCAGTTTGATAGTTGTTGTTGTTACTATTGTTCCTGCTATTATTGTTATTGTTGTTGCTGCTGTTGTTCGAATTGTTCTTTGGATTTGAATTATCCAAACTTTTGAGATAATATTTTTTATGCTTGGGAATTTTTGGTACTTTTTTCCAAATGGGCAGATGCTTCTTGATCGAAAACGAGATTATTTTAGGGTCTACCTCATAACGTTTTGCTAAAGCGTTAATATAATATTGCTTATAAATCCCTGGTGGCCTCGAATCTGCAAAACGATCTAGTGCCTCTGAGAGATTCAGCTTCATAACCTCGACTAAAAAGCAACAGATCATGAACCCCGTGCGGTTGTATCCGTGAGTACAATGAACAGCGATCAATTTTGAAGGGTTTGAACGTGCGTATTGGACAATTTTGCAAATGAAGTGGTGTATTGTAGCCCTAGGTGGCACCTCTTTCGTGTGTCCACTGCATGGCAATTTTAAATGAGTAATGCCCCTCTCTTGGAAATAGTCTCGGGAATAATACCCATATTGATTTGTCAAGTCAATTAGAAGTCCAACACGAAGTGAAAGTATACCTGAAAATAATACAACCATATTTGGAGTAAATTTTTGGTTTTGAGGTAAAAAACTTTGAAGGTTTGGTTTTTTTGTTTTTGGTTTTTTTTGTTTTTGGTTTTTATGTTTTTGGTTTTTTCGTTGTTATTAAAATATTCCAAGAAGATTATTTAGGTGTTGGTTAGAATGTGGCTTTAAGTACAAACAAAAGTTTAAAAGCTAAACTTAAAAATCACAAACTTTTCTTCAAGTGGTGTTTTAATTGGTAAAAGGGGTGTACCTTTTATAAGATCCCCACTTCTTGGGGCAAGCTCCCAGCCTCGTGGTATTTTACACCCGTGCTTTGTTTTTCTTTTTTCCTTGCCTTGCTTGGGATTCAAATCTGTTAATTCTTCAAATTGCCTTTTACGATCAAGCACATTAACACCCTTAGTCAAATAATTACCATTGATTTTAAGACTATTTGTAATTTCTGTTTGTGTATTGTTGTTTAATTGTAAATTCTGTTTTCTTGTGTTTGTGATTTCATCGTTGATTTGGGAGTTAGAATTAACAGTTTGTGTTTTTAATTCTTTAACTTGTAAAAGGTTCATGTTCATACTTTAAATCTTTTGAAAGAGAAATATTTGTAACAAAATAAATACTCAAAAAAATGAAATAAAACATCGTTTTTCAGTTTGTCCTTTTTAATAATGAATATTAAGTGCTTAAATTTGAATATGAGTTCTTTTTAAAACAATTCCTGAAAGTTAAATTTAATGCTTTTGAGTTATTTTTGTTTTACAAATTCAATGATTTTTACTTGTTTTCAAAGATCTTCAGCCTGTATTTCACAAACAAATTCTTCAAATACATCACAAACATTTGTCCTTTCCTTTTGGTTAGGTTAAGGTGGAAATGATTTTTTATTCAAAGAATGAACTATTTTTTTTGAAAAAATAATGAGTTTTTCGTTTTTTTTTTTTATTCTATTGTAAATACCTTGAAATACATTCTACTATTTAAGATTATTATTGGAGATAGCTGAAATTAGTGATTTTCTGTTGTTATTAGTTCAATGAACAAATAACTGTTGTTATTAGAATGTAGCTGAAAAAATTATCAGTAATATATATTTAGATGATTATTAATTGTTGAATATTTGTTGTGTTTGGATCATTGAAATACACAAATTATAGAAAAGTAAAAAATAATTTAACTTTTTAAAAATTTTAAAATGAATTCGAATTATGATAAAATTCAAAATAACAACCATTTCAAAAACAAATGATATTTGGGTTTTAATTTGACTAAAAAAACCTATTTCAAATTTAAACTTGTGTAGATTTAAAGAAATTTCAAAAAATTAATCAAAATTATCCAACAAAAGAAATTACCAATGTATTAAAAATTCATTTTTTTAAATCTGTTTTACATAAACAACTGTTTCATGAGTTAGAAATATTTTACCAAAGAATTTAAATTAAATGGATGTATACATAAATAAAAATAAAATAAAAAAATTTTAACAAATAAAAACCCATAAAGAATTATTTACACAATTGGTGTTTTAAACGGGTTTCTTTAGAATATATATTCGTGATTAAAACTGCAGCCAGTTCTAGGTTCGAGGTGTATTCTTTAAACTAAATTTAAGACACAAAAAAAAATAATAATACTTCAAGGAATATTTTTAAGATTTTTTTAAAAACGCGATTAATTTGTAATTTTTGTTTTTTATGACTTAAATTGGAATTATTCATGTACCTTAAATTTCTTTTAAAGTTTGTTCTTTAAAATTTGAGGTTTTTTTTAGATCGGTAATTAATAATATTAATCTTTGATGAATTAATCGCCTTACTTCCTTTGATACTAAAAAAGAATTTGGATTATTGGTAGGTGTTAAAAAACTTAAAAATAGTCAGAAAGTGAGCCTTGTGATTGGAAAATTGAAAAATTAGTAAATAATAAGAGGTAGAAATATCTTTAAGTTTACATGTGTTTGAAATGATTGAGTAAACTATTTCGAATTCTGGAAAACTGTCAGAAGATTTTTTTTTTTAATTTGAGAAATAAATTGAAAATTTCTTCTTTTTTTTTTTATTTCGAAGATCAAATGGTGGTTTTCTTGAGTTTTATGTTTTATTTGAGAAGTTTTCTAGGTTTTCTTGGGGTTTCTGTTTTATTCTGAAAAACTTTTGAAAATATAAATAAATGGAATGTTCAATAAACTTTAAATTTGGTTTTCCAGAATTTAAAAGAATCGAATTAAATCTCTTTTATTTTACTCTATTCTTCTAAATTTTGGAAAACCTAACAAAAGTTTTTTTTTTTTTACTTTTCAAAATAATCAGAAAATTTCAAAAATTTTCAATCCTTTTTAAAAAAAAAAAAAAAAAACTAACAAAGACTGTCCCATGATTTTTTACCCTTTCTTTAAACCGAAATTTTCTTAAATTTTCTGTTTATTCATAAAATACAAAAAAAAAAAAACTAAAGAGGGTGTTCGTCAAGTGTCTAGCTTTTCCACGATTAAAAATAATGGAGAAAAATCAAAGATTTTACTCAATTCTTTTCAATTCAAGAAAACCTAAAGGTGGTTTTCTTGAGTTTTCTGTTTTATTTTGTGGTTTTCTATTTTATTTTGAAGTTTTATAGGTTATTTTTACTTTTTGAAATAAACAGAAAATTTTAATAAATTTTCGGTTTGTTTTGAAAAGTAAAAAAAACCTAACAAAAATCTATTGATTTTCTTAATATATAGAAAACTCAAAAAAACCTAATAAAAATCTATTGATTTTCCAAATAGACAAAAAATTCAAGAAAATCTAACGAAAAGTGTCCTGGTTTTTTTTTGCTTTTTGGAATAAACAGAAAATTATAATAAATTTTCGGTTTATTTCAAAAATTAAAAAAAACCTAACGGAAAATCAATAAAAAATTTATTTTTACAAATTTAAATTAATAAATACTTTTTTAATTGTTGAAATAATTGATTTGTGGTCTGAAAGATAATAATAAATTTGGATAAACTTTCTTGGGGTGGTAATAAAATAAACTTTTAAGGGTGAAAGTGCCCAATGGGATTTGAGATTGATAGTAATATAAATGTCACTTTTATCTTGTTTAAGTGTGCAAGATCTTATAATCCACTTAAATATATATATATATATAATATAAAAAATATTGTTTTTTTTTTTTTTTAATTCTACTTTCATAACCTCACTACAAAGTTCTTGAGAATGTTCCCAAGGGTGCTCTTTTTCCGTTATTTATACATTTGATTTGGTAATTGTAAAAAGGCGTTAATAAAACCAATGGAATTGAAGTATTTTTCCACAAATAAAAACTATTCTTAAAGGGGTTTTCTTAGTGATTGTACTTTTCCTATTAATAAAAATAATAAAAAAAATAACATATTTTTCTTGAAAAAAAAATTATTTTTATTTTTCAATACTAGATCATGATCACGAAAACCAATAAGAGTATTGGGTAGTTGTGTTGTATTTTGACAATTCATTTAAAATTCTCATTCTTTTGTGGAAATAATTCATTTAAGTTTTTTACGATCAGTTTTGATACAAGCTACCAAAAAAACGTATTTAGTAATTTAAATTTTAGTATATCTTTAATAAGTTTGAGAATTTTGGTGTAAGTGGAGATTACTTTTCTGACTTTTCATGAATTTTTTGAAATGAAAGAATACTGGTCCTGAAATCTTGTTTTGTTTAAAATTTTGGGTTTTTTATGAAATTTTGAATTCTGGAAAAAACATTCAGTTTGTTTCAGATTTAAATGTGAGAGTTTATTTGAAAAGGATTCAAAAATCAAAATACTTTTATATCTTGAACTTTAGACTTTATATTAATATATTCTAGAGTTGACCACAATGGTATAAATATTATTGGTGGTACAGTAGGCTGTAAAAAGGTATGGGATGTACAAATAGCTATTTAAAATTAAACTTGTTTTATTAAAGATTTTGGAAATTTGAAGGATAAAGAAATGTTTTGTTTAATTTTCCTTCAAAATCAAAAAAATTTAAAACCAATATTTAGAATATTTTGTCTTTCCTTTTAATTCATTCTTTTAACCCGTTTTTTTTTTCTATTTATATCTTTGGGATTTCGTTTTTATCAAAGATAATTCCATACAGCCATTGATAATAATTTTTGATCATAGATTTCTACAGAACCTTTTATATTTATCAAAAGGATTAGCTTCTACATGAATATGATGATAATTAAAATAGGTTATAATTGGGTTTAAATGTTATTAGAGTCACTCTGGCTCAAATAGTTCACATGGCCTGAGAAATTCATGATAACAATTATTGAACAATAAATGTTTACATTTATAACTAATTATCCCTATAAAAAATTGTCATATTCAATTTTTTTTTTTTTTTATTCCTATTCGAAATCTAAAAATAGAAACTCACTATAATAATATTCTGGTATTTCAATTTTTATTTATTATGATTGGACTTCCTAAGTATCTATTTTTCAATTTTTTAATTTCAAAGATTAACTTAATAATCATCAACCTAAAAACCTCAAAGATTGAATAGTTTTGTTTCCTTTTTATTATATGCTAATTATAACATCAATATATTTCCAAGATTCGAGAAATAATTTGGCAAAAAACTTTATGGATAATTCACAAATTTTATGAAAAAAAAATATTTTTTGCTACAAATTTTATTAAGATACACTTCTCAACTTTGGAGTCAGAAAATTGATAATTCAACTGTTAAATTTGTCTCAAAAAGTCAAATTTTATTCGGAAATTCTTTGGGTTTTTCCCAAATACATTTATCATTTTTAATTGATTTGGATCAGTAAAATAGTACTACTTGACAAATCAAGTGTTTATTACATTTTAACCTTGGGTAAGAATTTGGTTTCATCCATAAGCAACATACTTTTAACATCGATTTCACCTTACTTTGTATGAAATCCTTCAAATTGAAATTCTTACAAAGTTGAAAATTAGTACAGCTATCTTTTGAAAAATTGCAAGGAATTTTTGAAAACATTTTTGAATTTTTCGAGAACAAGTATGAGAGCGGACAACATTTAAGAGTGGTACAGAGGATGGGGATGAGGGGGGAAATAGCATAAAAACATAGTTGACACTTTTTTGAAAACATAAAACAGTAAGAAAAGTTCACACTAAATTCCTCCAAAATCGAAAAAAAAACAATATTCACTTTTTGCAAATTGTTAAAGTTTTTTTTTTTTTTTTTTTCAATAAATTTGAATCCCATCAAAGGTGTATATAGCGAAAGTCTTTTGTTTTTTCACAAATTGGAAAAAAATACTTTATTTACAATTAATCATTTTTTGCAAAATCCAATTAAAAAAAAATTTCAATTTTAGGAAATAAAACAAATTTGTTGATAGAGTCTTTAATTTGATTTTTCAATTTCTAATTTAAGCAAATACCCAACACTTAGTTGTCATGAAAACTAATCAATTGTTATATAATTAAATTGTATTTAAAAAAATAAGAAAAATTTTGATTCGTTTCAAATAATAAAATTAAGATCGAAAAGAAAAAATCCATTTTATTGTTAAACCAGCCACACAGCGCTGGGGATAACAAATTCTCTTGATATCTTATTTTTATTTTTACGAAGAATAGTTAACTTTATCAAAAAAAGATTAAAATCGTAAAATTTCTCAAGTGTTATCAATGGAAGTTTTCTTTGAGTACAAATTGGAATATTTCAATCAAATTTTCAGAGTAAAAAAGGAACGATTCACAATTTTTAACAAATGAAAACAATCTTTGTTTTCAAGAGTTTGAAATTTCTCTTTCCGGAATAACAAACCGAATCTAATTTTTTTTTTTGGTTGCAACAATAAAGCTAAAATTTCAATTGATCAAAAAAATATTTAATCAAATAAAGTTTGTTTTTTTCTTTAAAAAAGTAAAAAAAAAAAGTATAAAGTCAATTATAAAATATCATTCACAAATGTAACAAAGATCATGTTGTAAATTGAGTGACGTTTAAATTCAGAACAATTTTAAAGAATAAATTACTTTTTTTTTCGAGAAAGAAGGGAATACTTTGATTTGTTCAAAGTTGAAGATAAATGCAATATGTTTGCGAAGGAAAAAATTTTTAGAAAAAAGAAATTCGAAAACTACACTTCACGACAAGGAAAATTTTTTCAAAAAAAACTCTCTAAATTTTGTATTTTTAAAATACACTCATATAATAAACATTATTATACATAACAATTTTCAATGAGGTTTACAACTTTAATAGATATTAATTCGAATTGAAAAAAAAATGAAATTTTTAAGTAATATTTTTTTTCATTTTTAATTGTAAAATTTTTGAATTTTTTAATTGACTTAGTAGAGAGATAATTTTCAAGTATTTTTTTAATAGTATAAAAGGAAACATATTTTTCAATTTGAAAATAGCACAAAATATTTCAATCAAAAGATATTGCTCAATTAAATTGAAAATCTGATTTTTTATCTGTTTTTGGAATATTTTTTATCATTTTATTTTTTTCCATGTTTGAGTTTTTATATACATTCCCGGGGTTTTCTGTAAATTGCTTTAACATATATTCTTTTTTCAATCTTAATGTTCAATCAAAAATTAATTCATTTCAACTTTTTCCAATAAAAAAATACCCTGAAAATAGGTGTTTTTTTCAAAAGTCGGTATTTTTGAAAAAGGGGGTATTCAGATTTTCAAGAGTTTAATAGCTATCCTTTTTTTATTACATAAAATTATGATAACTTTGAAAAAATAATTTATAAAAGAAGTATAACTTAAATCCAATTTATAGTTTTGGCTAACTTTAATTTTAGGTATTTAAATTTTCCTTGTAGTGTAGTAAACAGAAATTATTACTTAATATTGTTGTTCGAGTTAAAACCAAACTTAAATAAGGAATTCGGGACAGAAATAACTTGGCCAAACACCCACCGTTATAAAGTGTCAACTGAAATTGTTAATTCCCAAAAACTAATCGTTATTTATACAAGCTTGATGCATTTTGAATTTGCCATTTTTTGGAAAGACTATTTGTTGTCATAGTTATACTTGGTTCCGTGCAGCTTTTTTTTCGATTGGAGTTTGAAACTATATTCTATTAATGTATGAATTCTAAATCGGTAAAATTGTTCACGTCTTTATCTTTATTTTTCTTGAACAAATAGAGTTCTCAAAGAAGTAGGTTGGTTGATTGAAATCTCATTTTTAAAAAGATTAAGATTGAAAATGTTGTGAACATTTTTTCCGATTAATTTTTCAAATTATTGAGAGAGTCAACCTGGTTTCTCCCCAACGAAAGGAATTTGAAAATACTGTTCCCATGAAATTATTTTTTATCGCCTCTTTTAGACCTACTTTTTAATTATTTTCTGTAAATTGAACAAGATTGAGAAAAATTCTTTCCCACCAAGACTAATGTTCATTCTCTTAGAGAACATTCAAGGTTTTTTATTAATTTATCCCTATTTGATTTTTTAAAAAAAGATCATAACAATCCCAATAATTCTTAATTCCAAAGAATACCAAAACTGTGAAAAACTGCACTTTCCCGATTTTTATTCACATCTTGGGAATAAACTTTTTCCAAGTTGTCTATTGGGGATATTATCACAAATCTAATTTCCACAAACTCTTCAGAGTTTGAATGACTCTAATCGAAAAATCGAACTCTTTCAATTACCCTAATATAAAATATAAATATTTTTCAACTTGACAAAAAAAAAAAAATCGCGTTTAGCAAACCTCAAAAGATCTGAAAATTTATACGAATGCCAAATCATGGAAACAATCTTTTTCTTGTCTGAAGTTGAATTTTTTAAAAAATTTAGGATAATTCTTTTTCGAATAAATTCTCCTAATTTTGTTGTTGATTTTTTGTAAATACTTCGAACAATAATGGAACTTTTTAAATGAAGAATTGTTTTTTAACTTTTTCATTTTTTCTAAAATACATAAACTTTTTTCTTTGAATTGCCTTTTGCTTTTTTTTTTTTTTTTTTTTTTTTTTCCCAAATTATTCGAAATGGAGATTTACCCAACAAAAATTCCAAGAAACGAGAGTACAAGCCAAGGAATGACGCGTCTAACTGATCTCAAACATCTTGTCAAAAGCCTTGATCCCAAAATCAAAATCAACACAAACACAAACACAACCACAAACACACAACCACAATCACAATCACAAATCTTCAGCACAAGCTATTCAAACCCCATCGATTTTCTCAAAATTCCCCCAAAAACGATTAACCAGACCTCCGGTTCTTCAAGGACTTTGCATTTGTCGTCGGGGTATTCTCTTGATGAACAAGAAGAAATGATCCTTGATCTTCGCTTTGAAGAAACAAAAAAAAAATTCTTAATTCCAAACAAACTGAAGAAAAGAAGAAAAGCAAGGAAAAAACACAAGAGGAACCAAGTCAAGTTTTTGACACAAGACCATTTGTTCGAGGAGTACTAAAAAAAAGAAGACTCGAAGATTCTTTTTTTTTTTTTTTCAGACACCCTTTTTTTCTTGGGTGGCTTTTTCAATTTTTCTTTTTTTTTTTTAATCTTTTTTTTTGTATTTAAATTTCACATAATCTTAAAAATTTTCCAGCCTCTCTTGTTCTTCAAATCCTGCCCAAAAATTTTTATTTTGTTATTAGACATAAACTTGTATTTGTTGCCAAACTAAATTTAACCTCTAAGACATTTAGTTTTTTGGAATTCTTAAAAATTTTGATTAAGGATCTTGAAGGCATTTATTTATTTATTTTTTATTAATTTATTATGGGAAATTTTTTTTGATTTTGATGAAGAGCTTTGAACAACTTTCAAGGTTTTTTTTTTTTGACCACAAAAACATTAATTCCAATTTTGTTTTTCTGCATTTATAGAAATTAATAATTTTTTTGAAAAATATTAAAACATTTTCGATGGAGTTTTCCATTTAACATGAGAGATCACCAAAAATAAAAATAGAAAGAAATAGAACCAATCTTTTTATATTTTTTTAATCCTTTTTTGTACCATTTTTGTCTTTTTTTGAAAATACTTTTCCCAATATTTGTAATTATTTTCGATTTGAGTTGGTTGAGAATAATCGTTCACTTCAAAAAAAATCATAAGAATGAAACGATTATTTAGAGTTTTAAACTCATTCAAATGGCTTTAGTAAAATAAAAAACTCGTTTGTGTAATTCTGTGAGTATTGAAATGCAGTTTTCGAAAAGTAATTAATGATTTTGACAAGTCAGATCCAATTTTTTCCATTTTGGGAAAGTTCCCAATTTTTGGAAAATAATTAAAAATTTATTTTCTTTAGTCAAGTAAGAAATGTAATTGTGGTGGAAAACCAACAAAAATACCTTTGTTATAATTTGATTTTGCTGAGTAAAGTATCCACATCATTTCGCTTGTGTCAAAATAAAATATGAAAAAAATCTTTAAAACTTGAAAATTGTATTAAATGATCAGCTTGATTGATCTGATTTTTTTCGGTATTTGTTTTTCAGAAAAAAGAAACAAAAGTCGTCAATCACTAATTGTGATTTAACGGTGCTGGGAAATTATTGTCCAAAAAAGTTTAATCTTAAAAGCAAGTTAAAATCAGTTGTTTTTGTATGTACACCTTCAATTGATTTTTCAGATCTACAGAAAACTTCTTAAAAAAAGTGTTAATTTGTGAATTTTTTGTCCGCAAAACCCCAAATCAAGTCATAAACCAACTGTTCAGAATACTTTGAAGATTAAGTTCACTACCTTACTGTTGTTTTTGAAGTTAAGAACAGGGTGTGGGTTTTTGAGAAAAAGTAAATTCTTTTTTTTTTTTGTAAATTTTTTCTGATTTTTTTCTTTTGACTTAAAATAAAAAAATACCTGAAATTAGAGATAATCTTAGGAATGAATTGGGTCAACTTTTACCGAAAAAGATATCATATAAAGTCTAAAATTTCAAAAATTATCATTTCGCAGATTTGTTTTCGATCTTACAGTTGAGAGAAAAAAAAAAAGGGTCTTTGAAGATAACAGGGGCATAGCAATAATTCAAATAAACACTGAAATGAAAAAGAACCAAGAAAAAGAGAGATATACCAAGGATTATCTAAACAATTAGGATAATCACCAAAATCGCGAAAAAAAGTAAAGTATTTTATTTGGTTAAATAAATTCTTATTTATTGATTTTTCCCAAAAAGATAATAAATTTTTAATTTGTTCAAGAAAACGATTAAACTTGATTAGCAAACTCAGTATCATTTTTTTGTGAAGTAAGTTATCATTTTTAAAAGAATTCGTAATTGATAATTAATATGTCGAAAAAAGATCTGTTTCATTGTTCGTTTATTTTTTATGATTGTTGATTGAAAAAGAAAAATTTGTAAAACATTTGGGTTTTGTTGAAAACTTACTTTAGTAATTCATTAAAGTGTCTATGAACAAATAGCGTTTTAAAACTTGTTTTTATTGCGAATTACCGAATAATAGTAACAATTATAATACAGTTTTCCAAAACAACACTACAAGGAAAATTTAAATACCTAAAATTAAAGTTCGCCAAAACTATACATTGGATTTCAGTTATACTTCTTTTATAAATTATTTTTTTAAAGTTATCATAATTTTATGTAATAAAAAAAGGATAGCTATTAAACTCATTAAAATCTGAATACCCCCCTTTTCAAAAATACTGACTTTTGAAAAAAAACACCTATTTTCAGGGTATTTTTTTATTGGAAAAAGTTGAAATGAATTAATTTTTGATTGAACATTAAGATTGAAAAAAGAATATATGTTAAAGAAATTTGCAGAAAACAACGGGGAACGCATATAAAAACCCAAACATGGAAAAAAAATAAAATGATAAAAAATATTCCAAAAACAGATAAAAAATCAGTTTTTCAATTTAATTTAGAAATATCTTTTGATTGAAATATTTTGTGCTATTTTCAAATTGAAAAATATGTTTCCTTTTAGACTATTAAAAAAATACTTGAAAATTATCTCTCTACTAAGTCAATTAAAAAATTCAAAAATTTTACAATTAAAAATGAAAAAAATATTACTGAAAAATTTCATTTTTTTTTCAATTCCTATTAATATCTATTAAAGTTGTAAACCTCATTGAAAATTGTTATGTATAATAATGTTTATTATATGAGTGTATTTTAAAAATACAAAATTTAGAGATTTTTTTTTGAAAAAATTTTCCTTGTAGTGTAGTGTAGTGTAATGTAGTGTAGTGAAAAACAAAACACACCAAACAAGATTCAAATCAACCATCAATTTCATTTACCCCCTAATTCTAAAAGGAAAATAATAATCTAATTATTCTTTATGGAATCAAAAAAATAATTTTTTTTTGACTTTTCCAACCTTTTTGGGAAGTGTGAATCAAAATTTTGGTACATTCATTTTAAAAGAAATCGATGAAAAATTAACATAATAATATTTTTTAATTAAGATCCAGAAAAAAGTAATTATTTATTTTTCTTGTAAATAATTTATTTTATTTATAAATACTTAATATAAATCCAAGTTGAACATTTTGTTAAATGGGCAAACCAAAAAAAAAAAAAACAAAAAAATTAGTGGAATACCACACGTTGAGACAGCGTAGACTAAAAAGTTTTTAGAAAATTCGTCTTTAATTAGAAGATTTCTTTATTTATATTACTACATCTTAAAAAATATTTAAGAACTAAAACCGAAAAAAAAAAATAACTTGATAATTATAATAATGGATGGAATCAGTTATTTTCTTTATATGATTTAGCATGTCACCAAAAAAAGAAATAATCCTAAAATTTTCACTTTTAAATTGATCTTGTTGGAACTAGATACATATTAAAATAAAATTTACAACCGATCACAAACTTCATACAAAAAAAATATCTTAAATGCCAACCAAGATATATAAATATATCAAACTCTTTAAATTGGACTGGTTGTGTGGATTGAGGGTTGATTTTTTCTCTTTACTGGTTAACCGATTTTATCTTGTTATTCTCAAGTAAATAAACGAAATTATAGAATGATTTTATGTAAAAATGAGTTAACATAATAACCCTTTAAAACAAATTTAAAAGAAGAAAGGGCTTATTGGGTAAAATTTTAAAGAATTTGAATTTGTTACTCTAATAAAATAAAAAAAATATTTTTTTGTAAAAAACATAGAAAACAGTAATTATAGTCAAAAAAAAACAACAAAATAATAATTTGAAAAATAATTTTGAAAAATGGAATTAGAAAAAATAAAATTATTTTTTTACAAAACACAATAATGGAGACATTAGAAAATTAATCTTTAGAAATACCGACTTGTGATATATGCCCTAATTATATAAAAAAAGTATTTTTTTCAGATTAATATTTTTCAAAATCTAGCTAACAACTTAATTCAATTAACCACTGTGATATTTTATTTTTGATTAAAAACACTCTCAACTTTTGAATATCTAAAATATTTTTTTGAAATTTCTGTACAACTTTTTATTTTTATTTTGAAAAATTGGGAATGAGAAAATTTTGAAATTAAAGAAAAAGTTAATATATTATATTAGAATACTTTTCCCGAGAGTTTATCTTTTTAGTTTAATTTTTTTTTTAATTTTAACATTAAACAATTAAAAAAACATTTGAAGGCCAAATAAATCCCTTTTATGAAAAGAAAATTCCCATTCTTTCGAATTTGTTTTAGTAAATGAGTTATAACAAGATAAACGTATATAAAAATATACATAATTTCTACTCTGAATTCAATCATTTTGACAAAAAATGTTTTCAAGAAAAATTTAAAGGGAAATTTTATTTATTTTTATATTTTCATTTAGTTTTTTTAATTTTTTTAATTTTTTTAAAGGAATCTATTTTTTCATTTTTCCATTTCAAGTGTTGTTTTTAGGTTATAGGGAAATATGGCCAGAGTCAAATAAAAAATTTAATATCAACAAATTTGGCAATAAATAAATACTGTAGTGTTTTAATTTTCTTGTTCATATATAGGCGTAGAGTTCATCAAATTGAAACCATTGCTCTTCGAATTTTCAAAGTGATAATTTTTGAAAAAAAAAAATAATATTGTGGATCTTTTTTTTAATTTTAAAATACTCTTTTTTGTGATTAATAAAATAGATTAGTAATGGAAAATCTTTTTTTAAAAATTTCAAATAAACTACCAGAATAAGGAAAAATATATTATTATAGTAGAACCTTAAAAGACACCAATAACATAATTTTTATATTTACATTTTTGTATAGAAGTAAATTAGGTAAAAAATTCTACATTTACTGTTTTTACTTCTTAAATACCCACAAAAAATTCTAATTTTAGATAAAGTCATTATAAATTTAGTATTTAATTTCATTTATTAAAAACTCTTTTATTTATTTTTTTTTTGATTAGAAGAATTAATAATATTAAATTTCAATTGCTGATGTAAAATTGAAACATTTATGAAGAAAAACAATACCAAAAACTGACCATTTGATCATATTTAGAATTAGTATAAAAGTGAAAAATTTAACTTCTTTTCTGTGTTTAAATTGTGATTTTTTTTTTTCAAAAATTAATACATTTTTTCAATGTTTAAACAGTTTATAATTTTGAATAGTACCAAACAAAAATTTGTTTTATATTTTTTTGACAAAATGACAAATAACATACCCGGATACACTTTTCTAATTTTGAAACTCAAAGAAAACCTTTTAAACCAAAAAAAGAGAGAATCTAAATCATTTTTGTGGGGTTTAGACAGAATTACACCCCCCATCTTGCTAAGTTATTTTTATTTTAAATTGAGGATTATTTTTTTCATTCAACTAAAAAAAAAAATTAATTTGAAATTTATTTTGAAGAAATAAATCATATTTTTTTTACAATTTTATAACAATTGTTTATATTTTTTTAAAATAAAGTAGATTCTTTAGCCCAATTATTTCAAAACTTAGTTATTTTATTTTTAAGGTGTATTTTTCTAATCTTCCCCTCACAGAGAAAAAGATTTCTTTCTTGATTGGACTAAATATTTTTTGAGAAATAATGAAAAAATATGCTGTATTCTGAACTTTTTAGAAATCGAAAAATGGATTAAAAATTTCAAAAACAATAATTAATTTCTATAAATAGTATTCAAAGAAAGTTTGGTCTTAGAAAAATCATATTTTTGTTTAATTTTTCAATTTCAATATGTTGTGATTTTTTTTAAATTTGCTATTAAATTTACCCAAAGATTTTTTTGTTAACTAGTCATACATGACGATTTTACCTGAGAAATATCCCTGTAAAAAATTAATAATTTTTTTTTGATTATTTCAAATAGTTTAGTAAAATTTTAATTTAGTTTCATCATTTTGTGTAAAGCAAAAATACTTGTTACCCCTAAAAGTTCTTTTTACCATTTTTTAATTCCACTTTCCTTTAAAAATTGAAAAGTATTTTCCTGATTATACGTTATACGTATTTACAAACAACATGAGTTTAAATCAAAATGAATAAATTTTGAATATAAAAAAAAACAATAATAAAATATTAAAGAAAATATAATAAAAAAAACCAAAACAAATATTTAAAATTATAACTATAAGATAATTTTGACCAATTGGCCCCTTATTGATATTTATTTATATTCCCAAACAAAAAATAAATTTTTCCAAAAAAAAAAAAACAATATTATAAAAATTTGTCACCACTTTCATTGGAACTTCTCATTCTAAAAATACACAATTTCTTTTGGAAAATTAAAATTGTTTTGATAAAAATGTTTTTGTAGTAAACAAATTCGCTTTCCACGAAATATGAGAGCCTCATTGGTCTAAGAGTTAATTTGAAGTTTCAACATTTTTTTTTTTTTTTCAAATATTTGTTTTTTACAAAAAAAAAGAAAAAAGAAAAATTCAAAAAATGAAAAAAACAAAATTTGAAAAAAAAAAAAGCAAAAAATGAAAAATTTTATCTGATCTACAAAATGAAAATTTATTTTGAGAAGAATACTCGATTAAACTCATATACTATGACCAATTCCTTAACAAAACTCGATATATTTGATTGAAAAAGAGTTTAGTATGACTTTAAACTTTCAAATATTTTTTTAAAAACAATATTGAAAATAATTATTTTGATTTTTTTTTTTTTTTCATTATTAAATTACATATAATTAAAAAAAATATAGAGTATTAAAAAAAAAAAAAAAAAACGAAAAAATAAAGATTAAAGAAATATTTCAAGATAAAAAAAAAAAAGTTAAAAATTATTGTTTTATTCTAAAATGTAATATAAATAACAGAAAAAAATCCAATCAAATCGAATATTTACATTTATGCATATATTTAATGGTTCAATTAAATTTTGAATATAAAAAGATGAATTAAAAACAAACAAATAATTTAAGAATTAATCTTCATCATCTACAAAGGTTATATTCACTGTACTTCTCAAACTTTTAAAGATCCCTTCAAGTAACCCAACGCCAACTTGTTTCGTTCTAGGCATTGTGGAAGCGATTCTTTGCAATCCAGTTTTATTTAATATTCGATCTAATTTTTTACAGAAATCAAAAATTGGAGAAAAGAAATCTGAAGGTTTCAATTGAAAGTCTTCGCCAAAATAGGATATAGTTTGTGAAAAAATTTTTTGACAATATTTAAAATTTTTTACAGAATTTTCAAATTCTTCAATAGCTCCCTTTAAGAAGGGGTTCATGATCTTAAAGAATAAATTGTTGATTGGGCTATTACTGTTCTTTTGGAAGTTGGCAAATTGCGATAATTCGTTTTGAATAGCTTTCAAACCAAAATCAAGTTTTAAAAACTCGCTTCTAATAAAGGGATATGAGGTTCTTGTGGCCGAGTTGATATGAGGGAGTTCGCGTAACAATTGCTTTGTTTCTGTGAAATTCCCTTTTAAGAAATGGCCCAAATAATGTAATAAATTGGGGCTATCAACATTGTTCCCCTTCACGTTATACAATTTTGGCAAAGAGCTTAATTTAAATCCAGATGCCCCGCCTCTGAATGTACCGCCATTTAGATAATTGCCGATTGCCAAAATTACACTTAAAGTGGTTTTTAGAGATTTACTTGACCTCAATTCCTTGCACGCCAACAAGACATTTTCGTTCATTTTGTTTATTTTCTTTATTTTGTCTTCAAAGGTTCTTTGACAATACCACGAATTGAGTTTATTCAAGAAATTAGGTATCTCTGCCATTTCTATTAAAAATTCTTCCCCCTTGCTAATATTTATATAATTTGAATAAACCAAGTTATTATTACTTTTTAAGACATCCTTATATTCTGCTATTTTTAAAAATTCTGAATTCGTTGGCGATAAATTGATCAAATCTTTTAATTGTTTGATTGTAATGATCTTCTCATCAAAATTCATTATTCCATTTTTTAATTCATTCAATGAGATATCGATTGTATTTAATATAGTTTCATATTTGTTTGATCGTTCCTTTGATAAGACTTTAATTTCTTCCTTGTTGTTAAGGACCTCATTTTTAGAATCTGAGAGATTATAATATTTTTCCAATTTGTCTGTATTTAATTCAACAGCCTCCTTTGAGATTTTTGACCAAAAGGTGTTTTAAATTTTTTTTTGTGAAATGGGCTTCCAATTTAAATTTTTCATTTTAATTCTTTGATTATTTCCATTCTCATTAACACAATTGCTATTACTGTAATCGTCATCATTCACCTTTTGGTTTTCTTGATCATTTATAAGATTGTATTGATTTTTATTATTTGGTGTTGGATCGTTAAGAATATTTAAAATTAATTCATTTTCATTATCATCTTCTTGATAGTTTGTCATTAATTGCCTATTAAATTCTTTGTTTTCTTCATCGATTTGTTTAATCATATTTTCAAATTTTATTCGCTTTTTATTAAATCCATAATTATTTTCATCATCTTCATCTTGGTCATAATTATCCCCATCCCCGTCATCAATATCATCACCATCGCCGGTAATATCAGCAATATCATCAATACCATCAATATTGTCGGTAAATTTGAAATCGATTTTTTCTATATCGTCCATGATACTTGCAACTTTTTCAACTTGAATGTTATCGACTTTTTCCCTTTTTTTTTCTTTCTTTTCATCATTTTTTAATGGAGATTTAATTGTAATTAAATAATTTAATTTTAATTTAAAATCATTTTCTAACTCTGTAACATTTTTTTCGTGCTCTGTTTGCAATTTGATATAATTCTGCAACTCTTCAGATAACGTAACTAATTTTTCGTCATATTCATTAATTTTATTATTACTCATTAATTTGCTTTCCATTATATGTTTCATTTTTCTATTTATTCTCCGCCTTTCCAATAACATGTCATTATTAATTCCCTTCATGTATATTTGGTAAAAGAATATTTCCTTATTTACTTGTTCGATTAATGATTCTGAAATTGCCTTTGAATTACTTGTTAATAATTTGCCGATATTATTCTCTTTCAAGATTTCAATTTTCTAATTTGATTTTCCAATTGGTTTAATTTTGAACGATCCTCAATCAAAATATTATCAATTATATTCTTTTTTTGTAAATTTATCAATTTTGATTGTAATTGGTTAACCTTGCCTTCTAAGGATTTTTCAATATTTTTTTTGTTGTTAATTAAGACCTTATAATCTTTATTTAATTTGATACTATTATTTTCCAAATAACTGTTTTCCTTAATCAACTTTGTTATTTCTTTGTTCATTTCTTCCACAATCACCTCTTGTTGTTTATTCTCGAATTCATAGTTTTTTATTTGTTGTTCCTTTTCAGTTAATTCCTTTCCGATTTCTTCCTCTGTTTTATTAATTTCTGGTAAAATGTTACCCTCTTGCTGTTGCTTGATGTAATCTTGTTCATAAATATATCGGATTTCATCTATATTACATAAGTAATTTTCGATCTTATTTTCAAAATTTTGTTTTAATTTTTTAATCGTTTGTTGATAAGCAGTCGAATTTAATGCTTGTTTTTCATTTTTTTGTTTTTGTTTTTTCAATTTCAATTCGTTTAATTGCAAATTATTTTTTTTATTATTGATTAAAATTTTTAAATTCTCAATTTTTTGTTTTTCCATTATTTTGCAAGTATTTAAATCCTCTTTTAATTTATTTATTTTTTTGACATAACATTTCCCCCCACTTTCTAAATTTCCTATTTTATAATCTAAATCCTTTTCAGTCAAAAAAACTGATCTTTTATTATTTTTAATTAATTCAATTTTTTGTTGAAAACATTCTTTTAATAATCCAATATCCTTTTGATAATATTCATTTTTGAATTTATATTCTGATAATTGTTTAATTAAAATTTGCATTTCATTCAAATATTTTTCTTTTTCGTTTATATAACATTTTTTTAATTCATTAAATTCCCTGTGATTTTTTATATTTTTTATTTTATTTTTCCATTGGATTGTGCTTGATTCATTTTCATTGCCGTTTTCATCATTGATATTGTTCAAATTATTTAATTCATTTAAATTATTCTTGAAATGATCGATTTCTAATTGATTTTTAGTTTTAATAGATAATAAAAATTGGTATAACAAATTTGAATTATTTTCTAATTCATGAATTTTTTCATCCAAATTTTTCATTTGATTTTCTTCCTCTTTTTGTTTTCTTCTTCTTCCTCCTCTTCTTCTTCTTTTTTGATATCAGTTTTTTGATTATTAATTTTTTCTATTTCCTTCTTTAATAAGATCTTATTTTCTTGGATTTGTTTTTTTTTTTGATTTAATTGTTCCTTTAATTCCAAAATTTCATTTTTGAGTGATTGCTTTTTTTCACTAAATTCAATGATCTCCCTTCCTCTCAAGGAAATAGGAATCACTTTAGTTTCCTTCATCTCATTCATTTCATCTTCAAGTTGATCTGTTTCCTTTTGTAAATTTAAATATACATTATTTAAAGTGATTATAGTTTGTTGATATGTTAAAGCATCACCTTTTAAATTTGAAATGTTTTGTAATAAAATCTCTAATTCAGAATGTAATAAAATTATTTGTTGATTTAGTTTGACTAATTCAGAATCATTTAGATCATCAGTCTCAATTCCGGTTTCATTTAAAGCACATATTTTTTCTAATTCTTCGCTTTCATTTAATAAAGTAGTTAATTGGCCATTTAATTCCTCAATAATTAATTTTTCATCATTCTTTTCATCATCGTCATTATTATTATTGGTGTTGTTCTTGTTATTATTGTTGTTGTCATTTTCTGTTTTCAATTGTTTTTTTTTGTCCTCTTGTAGCTTAATAATGTTATTTAAATGTCTTAATTTCAATGATGATGCGTTTAATAATAAATCCACATTTGACTCATATTCCTTAGTGACATCCCTTTGTTGTAAAATTAAAGATTCCAAATTTTTAATTTTTTCATTATCTTGTAATTCCTCCAAGCCAAATAACAATTCTTGTACATTATCCCCATCACGTTCAATGCCCATCTCCAGTATTTTTGAAGTTAAAGAGTCAATTTGCGACCATACCGTCATACTGCTATCATAGGAAAGATCACAAAGCTTATTTAAGACCAACAAAAAGTCCTCTTTAAATTCAGATCGCATGACATTGCTGCTGAGGAATTCAAAGGTTTGTTCAACATTTGCTTCGTCCCTTTCAGGTATCTCCTCAATGGTTTCCCCCGTGGCGTTTTGATCTTGTGACCACCCTTCTTCAAATTTTTGGATTTGGACATTTAGTCGAGCAATTCTTTCATTTTGCTACTTTTTCAAGATCCTTCGAATTCCTAAGAGCGCAAACTCCTTTCGTAATTCTAAGCACACATATGGCTCCTGTGGTGTGTCAATTAAGGAATTAATAAGCATTACACAGGACTCTTGAAACTCCTTGCTGCCTTGGTCCCCAATCGATCTTTTTAATAAATTCGTCAAAACTGCAAACCTCGATTTTAAATTCCTCTTCTCACGGAAGTAACTTAAAGACTCGAGGCAATACTTGTGCCCGTTTGGGGGGAAGACGGAGACTACAATTAGCAATTCAATGACTCTTTGTAAAACCGACCAGTCCTGGAGATCCAAGCACAGAACAATTACTATTGTATACTTCTTGTCAGATAAAAAGGCCTCAAGACCAACACTGTTATTCATCATGGCCTTGAAGGAACGAAGGAACTCGTTCGTCAAGCCCTCGTCCGATTTTGTTTTTTGGGTTGGTGGCTTGTGTGCCAATCGTGATAAGGAATCAATTAATAAAGACAGCCCCCCCAACCCTAAAAACTCAATCATCCACGACAACGGATTGGAAGATAATGCAGTTCGTAATTCAATCATAAATTGTAAATTGCAATTTGTTTTTAATTGATCAGTATAAGTCTTTGTCGTGTTTTCTAATGATTTCCCAGACTCTACCTCGAGAGACTTTGGGTTTTTTTGTTTTGTTGGTGTTTTCAATTTTGTTGGTGTTTTGGTTTATTTGTTTTTGATCATTTTTATTTTTTGTTTGTTTTTGGTTTTATGTTTGTTGTTTTTGAATGTAGGAGATGGAAAATAAAGTTTTTTGATTTAAAAAGATGGAAAGGAAAGATTTTTGAGAAGAGGTATATTATTTAACCGGTTTTTTTAATCGCTGACAAAAAGAGAACAATTTTTAATTTTGTATAGGACTTTTCTTTCAGATCCATATTGTCTTTTTTCCAATTTTTTTATTTTTTGGCCCAAATGTTAAGTTATTTCTTTAGTAATTCTGGTTGGTATTTGAAGTTTTGTTATTTTTAGTTGTTCTATAATTTCTTTCAATGCTTTGGGTTGATCTAATAATTAGCTTTAAAAAAAAAAAACAAAGAAATTGATTAAGAATTACCATTAATTCTGTTTTTGATTTATGTTGACAAAGAACAATCCATTTTTTTTTCGTTCTTCATTTGTCGCATTTATTTTTTCGTTTGATCTGTTCAGCCAAGCTCCGTCTGTAAGATTGAAAAAAATTTATTTTGTGAAGATCCAAAAAAAAGTAAAAGAAAGAAAACAAAGATCAGACAAATTGTGTATAAGAAGAAAATCAAAGAAACTATGAGTTTTGATCAAAAAGAAAGAACTTACTAACAAATTCTCAAACATATTATTTAATTCATTTTCTGGCGGCATAGGAAGATCTTGTTGGAGTTTTTTTGCCTTTTGGTTTGTTGACGTTGTGGTGCTTGTGTTTGCTAAATCTACACTTTTTTTTTTTTTTTCGACAAGAGTTTTTTAAAGCGTTTTGACATTCTTGGGTGTAAAAAAGAAAAAAATATTTCCCAAAACAAGTTTTTTTTTCAATTTTTGAAAGAAGAAAGAATGAACATTTCGGGGAAGCTAAAAGTATTAAAAGTATTGGGGGAGGAATTTGTGAAGGTTCCTTTAAAGATTGCGTCGATGTCTGTTATATTGTTTTATTTTGCTCTCCAATATAATTTCAAATTCAATCTATTTCAGACATTTCTGGATATAGAATATACAGTTTTAGTGTCGTTAAGGGGTTTCATGACGAAATCTGCTTTAGTTGCAGCGTCATATGATTTTTCTGTATTAAACCATTTCTTTTTATTTTTTTTTACTGTATTTTGAATTAAGATTATAAATTCATATCCCAAGTCGATAATCAAGATTTTAAGAAAACAACCTTTCATTTACACTTTCACAAATACTATTTGTTGTTTAGAAAATCTCATATTTATCGTAATATAAATGAGCCAGGTTGATAACTTTTATTGGAATTTGGGTGACATTGGCAAAAATTTTTACTTCCTTTTTTTTATTTTTCTGATAAACTGGCTGTTCAAGAATTGGGTTAAAGTTTATACAAATATTTGGTGAAGGAAATTGGAAATGAAGGAAAGATTTTTCCCTTTATTATTCAAACAACGGTCAACATCTCAATAAATCTGTAACCCCCCCCCATTTTTTATCATCTTTTAGTAATTTAATAAAGGAATTTTAGCATTGAGACTTGAGATATAATCTAATTTGCTTTTGAGGTTAGATCTTGAATTAGAGTGATCACAATAATAAGTTCCCCATAAGTATAAACCCAATTTCAAAATATAATCTATACTTTTTTTTTTTATTCTTGTGTCAATGTAAAATACAATAAAACTATCAAATAGTAAAGCTAAGTTCAAATCAAGTTTAAAAGTAAACTCCTTGATATTTACCGTAAAATTTAAATTACATCTGTAATTTGTTCTATTATTATTCTCAATTTTCTCAATTTTTATTAAATGTTGTTTTTTTTTGAAGAAAATTAAAAAGTACTTTTAATCAACTCTTTATAAGTGATAAATTTTATAATTTGTACCATTATTTTTAGAATTTCTTTTTAATAATAGAACGTTATGAAACCAACACCAAATTTAGTTTGGGATTATTTTTGGTTTTTCTAATTGGTTGATGTACAAGTCTTCAATAAAAAAGAAACAATTTTTTTATTTTGAGACATATAGAACGGAAAAAAATACAATATATGAAAAAAATTATAGATAAGATTTTTTTAATTGTTAATATTATCGAAATTGTTGAATAATTGCAAATTTTAAATAAAATACCTTTTATAAATAACCAAATTTTTTATAAACAAAATAATAAACCTACCTTAAGAACATAAAAGTGGGTACCTCTAGAATACTCAATTAATTGTTTGATAGCAAAAATTAGAAAAACTTTTTTTGAAAAACAATCGAGGTTTATCGAGGTTTACCAGAGTTTGGAAAATGAGAATTTTGATTCTTGTATTTCAATTGATTGAATAGTATTTTGAACAAGTGTAATTACATTAATCACCATTCTAATAAGTGGGCGAGTTATAACTTTAAAAGTTTGATTCTTAAAAAAAGGATTTGGTTTTAAATATTTTAAATTATATAACACTTTTCATAATATTCAAAATTAAAAATCTAGTCCGGGTTTTTTTTTCATGCCAGGTATTTCTTTCACTACTTTATATTAAAATTTCCTGAACAGGTTATTTTGAAAATATTATTGTAAGTTATTATACAATATTCTATGTCTTTGTCTCAAAATATTCTCTATAATTATAAAATTTGTGAAAAAAATAACCTCAAGTCTTAAAACGCAAAACTGATCTTTTTAATATTTTTTAATGAATTTTTACAATTTAATCTTTATTTATATCTCTATAATCTTACTGAAAACTTTATTAAAAAAACATAATTCTTATTTTTGGGTCATTTCAAACTGATTGTAATGTTTTTTATTTATTTTTACATCAAACAGATATTTTGGATATGAGCATAATTTTCGTTAAGAACTACATTTACAGGGAAAAAAAGCGAAATTGCTAATACAGTCAGTTCCACTTTTAAGACACAAACTATCAACGAAATTTAAGGCACAAAAAAATCTCAAATTAAGGCACAAAATTTGTAATTTTTTATTATTACAATTTATTTTACTAGAATCTGAATTTTGTGCTTTAATTTGAGATTTTTATTGTGCCTTAAATTTGGTTGAAAGTTTGTGCCTTAAAAGTGGAACTGACTGTAAAAATACTTCTGAAAGAGTTGAACCATACAGTAAAAATTTGCCAACTGAGAATATCTTTTACAAAATATGGTAAATTTTCACAATTCCAAAATTTTTGCCTTTTTCACATTTCTTAGATCCAATCAAAAATTTGATTTTATAATTTCTAATTTTTATTTCCAATGAATTAAAAATAAAACAACCCCTAGAGCCGTTCTGAATAGTTTTTTAGTTAATTTTATAAGATTGAAATATTTTCAAATTTGAAGTTGTACTCGAGAATCCCTTAAAGTTATTTTTTTTTTTTTTAATTTTAATTCAAATTCCCCTGTTTACAACTTTTTTTATTTGTTTAGTTTGTATTAAAATAAGTTATTTTTTTCTCAATTTTTTTAAGAATTAATATTATTTTTGAGGTGTGAATGTAAAATAACGTAATAACTACTGCCAACCTAATAGAAAATTTAATGGTTTAACATAAACCATAATAACACTTTGACCATGGATTATATCAGGATAAAATTTTATAAAGAAAACACTTTTCAAGGTGTTGAAATTTTTCCGAGGACGAAGAACATTTTTTCCTATTGAATATATAACGATTAAATGTAATAAATGTATTCTTTATTGCTAAAAGTACTTTAAACTTCAACATTTACAACCCAAATGATAATTTGAATTATTTTCCCAGTTAATCAACTTTAAAAATAAATAATGTATTTATTTATCAATTCAATACTAATAAAAAAAATAATATGATCTCCCACCTATTTTAATTTTTTTTTAGTTGTACTATCATACTCTAATAAAAAAATAGAAAATAAATCTATATTAAACATTATTTCAGGTATTACCAAATTATTATGAAACAAATGAAGTTAAAATGATTTCAAGGTGGAAAGATAATTTAAAAAAATAAACAATAAAATCAAAAGATTACTTTTGTTTCAATTATTCATTCAAATATCAATATTAAAAATAAAAGTAATTTAGTATTTAACTCTGTGTAACAATGTAATTTTATTAATCTATTTTCTAAAATTCTTTTCAAAACATTTCACAAGTAGGCGAATAATTGTAAATAAATAATCTTCTTAAAAAACTTTCACCAAAAATATCTCACTTAAAATCTTTTTTAACTATAAAATTTATTTTAAATTTAAATAAGACCAATTTGAAAAAAAATAAATAATAGATCACAATTTAGATTGTTACTGTTGTTAAAAATTTCAACCAAAGTGTTTATGAAACTATAAAAAAGTGATACATCTTCAATTCCATGAAAAATTTTTCAATCAAAATAGGCAAAAAATTTAATTTTCCCCATCAGAAAAAGGTATATTTACAGAATGATAAATATTTTGTTTCTGTGATTTAATTTTTTTTTTATTAGATGAAAACCTACTTTTTGTAAAACTTTTAATGTTCCTTGCATTTTTCTTTTTTGCTTTTTGTTGTGAATTTATCTAAAATAATACTTAAACTTTTGAAATAAAAAAACAATTAAATATTTTTTTTTAGATAATTCCAATTGTTTAAAATTTAAAATTATACTTTTATTTTGAATTTATTTGTAACTTTTGTCCATTTTTTTTTGCTTTAAGGGGCTTCTAAACTAAAAAAATCTTCCAGTAAATTAAATCCCAAATTCAAAAAATTTTTATGACATTTTAAAATTGAAAAATAAAGTTAAAATTATGATTACCACAAAAGAAAACTTACTTTAACTCTATTTTCAGAAAATAATTATTGTTTTTAAAAGATTGGTCTCAATTTTATAATTTTTGAAAAGTTCGAAATTGTCATATTTACAAAGTATTTTAAAAAAATTATTTTCTTCAAAGAACAAAGAAATCTGTATTATTTCCGAAGGTACTTTACAAAAAAACACTTTAAAAATAAAATAACCAAGTTCTAACAATCCCCAGTATAAAAAATCTATTTCATTTTTTAAAAAAATACCATAATTATTTTGTACTTGAAAAGGATATAATTTTTATGATTAACAAAAGAACAGTACAAATCATTTTTTTCTTTTTATTGGACCAAAAAATACGAGGAAACAAACCAAACATTCAGATAAAAAATACCCACAAAATACTTTTCTAAAACCTGAAAAATTCAATTGTAAATCTAAAGAAATACTTTTTAATTTGATTATTCTTATTCAATAATCAATAACCCATTATTGAATTTTTTCAGTGAGTTAATAAAAACCCGACTATTAAAGTTATTTTTCTCAAGAAAAAATATTAGAAAAAATATAAAAAAGGATGCTATATTTTTCAGATCTACATCACTTGTTATATTTGATATTGTTTACCAAATGTTGTTGTATTGGTATAAGCTTTTCATTTCTGGATAGAAAAAATAAGCTAAAATTTAATAAAAATTTGGAGAATTTTATTAAAATAAAAATATCTTGAGTAATGATTTAAAGTGCTGTATTAAGTTTTTTTATGGGATTGGAAATTCAAATGAGAAAAGTGAAAATTTCTAGTTGAAAAAATATTGAATCATTGTTTCCAAAAAAAAAATTGGTCGAATTTTAATATTTCTTTTCACTAAAAATATTATTAATCTGTTCCTTTAAATGAAAAAAAATGTAGAGTTTTCGAATTAAAACTTTTGATGACTAAAATAGTTCAAAAAAAGTAGGTAATTTATTAATAGAAATTGGAAAAATTCGTTTCATTTTTTTATTTTTGTAAAAAAAAAAAAATTGACAGAATTTTTTAAATAGAAAATAACAAATTATTTTTTATTTTTTGAGTAAAGTTTGTTGGTTACTATGTTTTATGGTGCAAACTTTTACTCTATTCAATTCCAATCAGATAACAAATATATTCCAGATGAAGTTCCAATGTACCATGATATTTTGGAACAAATTTTTAAATGAATGATATATTTTATTTGTTGTTTTTAAAATTTATCACTATTTCAGACAAAGATCACAAAGTGTGAAAAAAAAATTGAAATTTTAAAAAATTTTTTGTTTGAGATTTTCTATTTTTTTAATATTTTTGGTCTCAAAATATAACATTTGCTATTGATTTTTAAAAAAAAAAACATCTGAATATATTTTTTTTAGAAGCTTTCAGCTTCACAAATAAATATATTTGATTTTTTTTTTAAAAAAATCAATAACTGCTGATATAAATAGAATGTATCAGTATTTCATCAATTTTTTCAAGATTTTCAAACAAATAAAAATTAATATAAATGCATATTATTAAGTATAATAACAACAATTAATAATTGAAATTATCAAATAACTGATTTTAAAACAATCGGTTTGTTTTTTATACTCTGATTATTTGAAAAAGAATATTGCCTAATCTTTTAGATAACAAGAAATTAAATAAATATTTGTAAATAAAATCGACGTTCATTTTTTTTTAAATCTCCAAGAGATTCAATATTTGATTTATTTTTATTGTATTTTGAAAATATCAGATTAAAAAGTATCAAGTTTATTTATTCATACAGACTCTCAGAAATTACTAAAAGTGAGATTTCTTCAAAATAATTTTTTTTGTAAATTTCTCAATTTCTAAATGGATTCAACAATCCAAACGAAAAAAAATATCTCTTTTTAATTGAAAATTTCAATTTAAAAAATTAAATTATTTTAAAAATGATAACTTATCTCTCTAAAGTTGATACATGAGGTTATATATCAGGTTTATTTGTAGAAGAATACACTTATGTAAATAAGCGTTCTATTATCTTTGGGAAAACAAATATTGTCAATCCAAAGCTACCGTGAAATTTTATCAATATCAAATTTTGATATTGATATAATTTTTTAAACAGTTCTATATGAGAATAATAAAACTCATATTGAAAAAAAAAATTCCTAAATGAGCTGATATTCAAGAATTTTTTCTGAATTTCAAAAAATAAATTTTCAGAACCCAAAATGACTCTAAACATCAAAAATTCATTGAGAAATGACAAAAAATTTACTGGAAAAAATGAATTTATTTTTAGATCACATTAGAAGAATATTTTTCATATCAAATAATTTATGAAAAAATATTTTCAATATAAGCTTTCTTATTATTATATTCTTAGATTTAAAAATCTATATAAAAATCAAAATTTGATATTGAAAAAATTTCATAGTAGCCTTAGAACAGCTGTAGATTGAAAAATCTATATCAACATCAAAATGTGATATTGAAAAAATTTCATAGTAGCCTTGGAACAGTTGTAAATAAGAGTTACTATTCCCTTAAATATAACAATTCGTACTAAAACGTTGATCAATTGATTATTTGTACAACAAAATATCGGATCAAAAATCTATATCTTCTCGCAAAAATGATTTCTTGAAAATTGGTTAAAACGTCCAAATTATGATTTAATTTTTGACGCACACTTAAACCTATTAAACACTTAAAAGAATCACACTCCAGGGATGAGAATAAATAGTGTTTAAAATTAACTTTGTTTTTTTCTTAAAAACACCAAAATTAACTTTCTTGTCTCAATTATTTTACAATTTTAATTATTCAAAATGTAATTTCATTTTTTTTTTGATATTTTTCATGAATTTTCTTTTTGAAGAACAGCTCATCAATTATACAGAGAACTCTCGTCTCTGGCAAGAAAATTCACAGTACTTTTATGACATCGTAATTCAACAAAAAATTGGGCGTGCTTTATCAACACAATGGTTCGATAAATCAGGGTTTGTGAAAATTTTCTTTTTTCTTTTTTTTTTTTTTGTTTTGCTTATTCAGCTACAATTCTTTGCAGAGGCAAGTTGAAACCAATTGATAAACTATATTGTTTAATCCTCCATTTCGTAACCATAGATCGACTCAAAAAATTATCGTTGGCGAAGATCGTTCTGAAAATGGCCGCTATTTGTCGATATATGAAACAGATTTTAATGAAGATCAAATTTTTGGTAAGAATAATACACCTAATAACTTCTCAAGAACCTACAGACAAATAATATTCATTACTTGCTTTTATTAATTTTCTTTTTGTAATGATGCTGTTCCTGATTCTTCTTACTTTTTGTTTCTTTTTAATACCGCTCTCTTTTTTTTAAAAAAAAGAACTCGAAGGGAATAAACGTTTTAGGACTTACTTTGAAATAAAATTTGATTCTGAAGTTCATAGAATTCGAATAAGGCCAGACAACCCATTAATTATTGCATGCATTTTAGATACTGGCGAAGCAAAAATAATCAATATTTTAAATCCTTCACAATTAGATCAAGAGGGTTACTCAATGACCTCTCTTAAGGGACACACAGAAGAAGGGTAATTTATATTTTTATTTAACTATTTTTCTTTTTAATTTAAGGATTTAGACTGAGCAATAAAGCTGTTTTCAAAAAGTAATGTTACTATGAAAAAGTTAAAACCACAGTTTTTTGAAAAAAGATTACTGAACAAAGACGAAAAAATATCGCTTAAAACCACTTAGAAATGATTGTGTGTTATCTTTAAACAACTCTATTTAAGGGAGTAGCCACCATAAAGTCAAAATTTTCACTATTTTAACATTTTCAAAGAAGATTAGAAAACACATTTTTTACTTTGGATGTGTCTCGTTGCTTTTAGTCATTCAAAGTACTTGTTGAAAAACAATTTATTACATTTTAATTTCAGAAATAAAATTCAATGCCACAATGGAATGCTAAGTTGATTTGTTTAATCTACTTTGGGAAAAATGTTAAATGGTTTAACTTTTGTTCTTATCTTAACATTCTATTGTGACATTTTATTTTTTGTTTAAAAAAAATTATATAAATTATTATTAATGAGGGAAATTTAATAGTAAAAATCAAACAAACCCATAACTAAATAAACAAGACAGTTTTCAGATCGAATTGTAAATGTATAAATTAGTTAAAGTGTTGACTTCTGGTCTCAGACTCTTATGCTTAATTGAACTTTCTCTAAAATTGAAAATGAACAATTTTGGCTTTGATAAATAAAAAAAAAAAAAGAAATATAAACAATCTTTAGATCGATCATTTTACTGATAAATTCAAATAAATCTCAAAAAATTTTAAGTTCAATTTCCATTTTTATAAATCTTCGAACTGTTTCTTATCAAACATTCCCTGACAAAGAATATTTTGAAGAACAAATAATTTTAGAGAGTTTCTTAACATTTGAGTTCATAAAATTCTTAATTTCAAAGCTTGTGTAGAAAAATTTCATAAAGGAAAATCAAGTAAAAATTTTCAAACATAAATTACAATTTATCAGTATGTTAAACCTATTGTGAAATATTTTGAATTTAAACTGATGTTTTTATAAAATGATTGTGTAAAGCGATTTTTTTAACTCAAGATAATTAAAAATATAGAATATGTGTTTAATGATATCTATTATCCTGGGTATTTGTATTATTTGTAAATCTAAGATGATAATTAGTTGAGATTCAAGGTAAATTCCTAAATTGAAACGTATTGTTGATGTAAATATCCAACCAACCCGCCAATCAAGTTTAAAAACAACAAGAAAAATATCTTATGATCTGATCACTGGTTTAATTACTTTCTTGATAGTTCTTTTTCTAAATTTATTGTCTTTGATAAGATCTTTAGGTTGATCCAAATTATTTATTTTTCTAATTGTAAAATATGTTAAAATAATTTGAAAAGTTCTAAAGTGTTTAATTAGAATTAATTTTTAACACTGGTTAGGATACCAATACCATGGTTTGTAATTTATATCTTATCTAATAGAATCTCAAAATTTACAAATAATTATACTTTTTTTTTAAAATTGATTCAGAAATGAAATAAAAATGATAAATTAATCTATTATATGCAGAAAAGAATAATTATTATGAATTCAAGGATTTTTCAAAATTCACAAAATAATGAATTTTAAAGATTGGAAAAGTAATAAAAAAATATATTTTTTGATTTTATATATTTTATTGTTCTAATATATTTTGTAACATTGTTGAGTTAAAGTTTAGTAACTATTTTAAAAAAAGTTTTAAATCAATCTAAAAAATAGTTTAAACGTTATAAAAAATGAGATATTTTTATTTATTAAAATTCAAAAGAATTATCTAGAAAATATTTTAGCACTTTTATAAAATACCAGCAAAAAGTGGTTTGCTTATTTTATGAATTAAAATTAAGTTACTAAAAAATGTTAAGAAAGATAAAATAAAAAAAAAATAAAGAATTTAATAAAGATAAAATTGTTTAATATTATTAAAAGAATATGATCAAATAAAATGAAATTATGCTTTCATAAGATATGAAACTATTAAATAAAAATTTATCTAAGAAATATCAATGAAACCCGAAATTCTCTTTTCTAAAATAGAATTTTGAAAAAAAATAATTATTATAATTATTTTTTGAGATCTCTAGAATATTTAGATTTGGGAAACATTTGTCAATATGTTTTTAATCAAATAATTACAAAGTATTATATAAATATAATTTGAAAATACAAAGTGAAAGGATTATATTATTATATCTCAAAAAAAAATAATCTCCATAAAAAAATTGATTATATTTCTCAAAATTTAAATTTTTTTTTTATTATTTTCTCTGAAATTTTAATTGTAGATATTCAAAAAAATTAAAGTTTTAAATTTCTTTTTATTATAATTTTTTTGGGAATCTAGAACTTAAGAGCACCAATATAATGTTTAATAAACTATCACATATTCCAATTCCAGTGGTTGTTATGGTGTGGCTACTCCCTTAAGTTGTTAAATTTTAAAATGATTGATCCAAGTTCAATGAATCTAATAGTTATTCTATTTCAAACTCAATAAATTTTTAATTTTTCAACTGATTTATTTTTTTGGGAATAAGACATTTAGAAATAAAAATTAAAACCACAACTATTACTATAATTATTATTAATTCAAAACCTTAAAATTAAATTGTCAATCGAGTGTATTAGATTAACTTTAAAATTAACGATTTTATTTACTGTTAAAGTTAAATTATTCTAATTAAAATTTTCCCTACAAGTTCATGAAGGAAGCTTAATGAAATCTCTTAAAATACCATTTTGAAATTACGGACTGTGTTAATATTTCAAGAAAGTTTGCAGATTTTTTATTCACAAGAGAGGAAAATGTGGAAAAATGATAGTAATTTTTAAATTTTTAGAATCATTTTTTCTTCTAATATCCATTTAAACCCTTTAAACTACATATAATATATTCTCTACAACTAGGAACCTTTGACTGGAAAATGGTTTATTTCCAAAAAAAGGGGATTTTTTTTTTCCACATTTCATAAAAAATCCTCTTTGTTAGTGAATCAATTCGTAAATTGGCAATAACAAATTAAGTTAAATAGTTATACTGATTGAATCAATGTGTTTTCTATTTATTTTAAAATATGTTCATCAAAATATTTTGTAAAAAGCAACAGATAAACAATTTACATTTTTTTAGTACAAAACAAGGTACTACCAATTTCAATAAAAAATTGACAATAGCTAAAGGACTCAAAAAAAGATTTTTTAAAAAATAAAATACGGTTATAATTTCTTCCATCTATTCAAAATTTTCTCAAGATTTACCCTCTTAGGAAAACAATTTTTTCGTATCAAAAAAGAAAAAAATAAGTCATCAATTTCCACACCTGGAAAAGTATCCTATAAAATTAAGATCAGAAATATTAATATCTTTTATTTAAATAATGCCATCCTTACAAGTAAAATATGGATTATTATTAAAAATCAATGAATGAAATATCGCCGTTTTGAATAGTTAAATCCTTATATTGGATTAAAGTTTCATAAAGATATTTTAAAATAAATTTGTCACTTTTTATTTTTTGGAAATATCTTATAAAAACATTAATAATGGGTAATTTAAACGTGATTTAATATTAAGCTTTGAAAAATATAACAAATCTACATTTTTTTGCCTATTTTTGATTTTGAGTCATAACAAGACAAGGAACATTTTTTGAAAAAAAAATCTCAAAATTTTGTATTTTTGAAATACACACACATAATAAACATTATTATACATAACAATTTTGAAAAAGGTTTACAACTTTATTATATATTAATGGGAATTGAAAAAAAAATGAAAATTTTCGGTAATATTTTTTTCAATTTTAATTATAAAATTTTTGAATTTTTTATTTGACTTAGTGAGGAGATTATTTTCAAGTATTTTTTTAATAGTTCAAAAAGAAACATATTTTTCAATTTTAAAATACAATAAAATATTTCTTTCAAAAGAAATCGATAAATTAAATTAAAAAAATGATTTTTTTTCTGTTTTTGGAATATTTTTTAACATTTTATTTTTTTCCATGTTTGAGTTTTTATTTATATTTCCTATTTTTTTCAGTAAATTGTTTTAACATTTATTCTTTTTTCAATCTTAATGTTCAACCTAAAGTTCATTCGTTGTAAATAAAAAAAAAAAAAAAAAAAAAAAATACCAAAAATTTGAGTTTTTTTCAAAAGTCAGGAATTTTGAAAAAGGGGTGTATTCGAATCTTAATGTTTTCAATAGCTATATATTTTCTTAATTACATAAAATTATCATAACTTTGAAAAAATAATTTATAAAAGGTGTATAACTGAAATACAATATGTAGTTTTCGATATTTTTCATTTTCAGAATTTATTTTTACCTTGTAGTGGTGTGTTCAAATTTTTGGAATGGATTTATTGTTAAGACTTAAAAGAATTTTTCATTTTATCTGGTAATGAGAAAATTTTGAAGTTACTAAATTTGAGACTTCCAATTCAAATAGTGTCTAGAATAGACATAATCATTAGAAATGTTTGAAACTTCATTTAGTTTTATAAAAAAAAGAGCAAATAATAAAGAGAGTTGAAAAAAATGAAGAAGTGTAAAAAAAAAAGAAAGAAAAAAATGAACAAGTTAAAAATAATTGATACGAGGAATATTAATTATTTTGAAACAAATCAATTTGTGTATATGTACGATTAGGGGTTATTTAGTTTTGAGCACCTTTTTTCTCATAGCATGAATTTTTGGAATGGAGTTACATATTACAAAAAAAAAAAAAAAAAAATAGAAAAGATAAGACTTTTTCATGATATTTTAAATAATGTTTAAATAAACAACTATTAATCTTCATTTTTGCCATAATTCAAAAGAAATAAAATTATATACTTTTTAATCACAAAATTTTTAGAGATTATTATTTTTTTTTATTTTTAAATGCTAAAATTACCAAAATTTGATCAAACTAATTATAAACATTTTTTTTTATTAACAAATTTTATATTTATAATTATTTAAATTTTTGATAGATATGGTATTAATTGGAACCATACAAAAAAGGGATTATTAGCCACTTGTGCGTATGATAAAAAAATTTTAATTTGGGATACTAACTTATACGGGAATGAATTAGAACCAATTTCATCTTATAATGATCATTCAGCGGGTGTTGAGGTAAGTAATTTGTCTTTTACAAAAAAAAATCTATATTATAAAAATTCTATTATTTTCATGATGAAATGTTTTTTTATGAGATCAAAGTCAAAACTTTTCATCCATTTCTAATACACCTGTTTTAATAACACTTTTAAAACCCTTTGCTCCTAATTTATTTAAAACGACTATATACATGTACAAAAATGATTTCTTAATTTTTCATGTTTTTTTTTTATGAAGATTTGTGATTTTTTGATTAACTGTGATACTTTTCTGATATGCTCTTCCCAAGGGTCTTCGAAACTTGATAATGTATTTAATGTATTTAGTAACCCTCTATTGACATTTAAAATAGAAACGAAAGAAAGTGATTTAGAGTAGAAACTTATCCATCGAGAAAATCGAAAATACTTTTTTCAAATCCAATCAAACCCAAACATCTTTAATGGTTTAATAAATGGAATTTGTTTTCATTTAAAATATTGAATATATTGTCAAGTTTCGAAGACCCTTGGGAAGAGCATATCAGAAAAGTATCACAGTTAATCAAAAAATCACAAATCTTCATAAAAAAAAAACATGAAAAATTAAGAAATCATATTTACACATGTATATAACTAATTTAAAAAAAAAAAGAAATTGAAAATAATGTGTACTTAAAAAAATAGTTTGCTAAAAATATTTGATTTACTACTGATGGTTAAACTATTTTTTGAAATTAACGAATTTTGTATTGAAAAGTAATAAAAAAAATAAAAAGTGTTGAAATCAAATATTTTTCAAAAATATCCACAAATCCTTTTAACCTTAATTTATTTTTCGCAAAGATAATTTTTTTGTAGATTGGTACAATTTTAAAAGGTTCAAATTAAAATTAAAAATTTATCTAAATATCTATTGGTTAATAAAAAGATATTATATTAAATTTACACAATGATCTCTGAATCCAAACACTTTTCTCAAATAAGAAATTATTTTTTCAATATTTGTATAATATACTTCTTAAAAATGAACCTTTATTAACATTTAAATCTAAACTTCTTCTTATTATTTTTCTTTTAGGATGTAGAATGGAATCCACATGATCCGAATTCTTTTGGAAGTGTTGCTGATGATCAAACTCTTAAAATTTTTGATACAAGAACAAAAACACATACGCTGAATATTATTGCACATAAAGAAGAAGTTAATTCTCTTTCTTTCAGTCCTTTTTATCCTAATTTAATTGTAACTGGATCTTCTGATAAAGTAAGAATACCAATTTTTAAATTTTAATTTTTTCTTTAATTTCTTTTTTACTATCCAACACTATCTTTTCTGTTTTTTGATTTTATTATCAACGAGCTTTTGAATCTCCAGAATATATATATATATATATATATATATATATCTTAATATCATGAATGTAAAGAGTTTTTGATGTTTAAATTGCTAATCCAAATCTTTATTTAATTTATTTTTTTTTTTTTCAAAATTAGCAATTATATGTCTTAATATACGGGGGAATGTTTTTTTTAAAGAATTTGTTTAAATGAATATAGACAGCTAAATTTGATTAGATTTTTGTTAAAGCCAACTCTACATTCACTATTAGGGTTCGACAAACCCCCATAATCTTTTACTTAAAATTGAAAAAAAATAAAAATATTTTCAACGTTTTATAATTTTCTAGTTACTAAAACCAAAATCATTTCAAGATCAGTCAATAAGGGTTTGAGTTTGCTGGTTTTTCTTCCAAAATTCGAATAAATAACGAAAACCATTTTATTTCTTTGTAAAAATGGAAATTTCATTAAAATTTTTTTCTTGAAAAAATACAACTCCTGTTTTTTTGTACCGAGTGAAAAACACTCCACCTAAACAAAACAATTTTAAAACCAAAATTGAAATTAAACTATTCTTTCTATGGGTTGAGAAAATAAATTGCTCTTTTTTGTTCTTTTCTTCAACTGAAAAAAGATAAAATATAATTACTAACAAACATTCAAGCTACAAACAGTTTTATTCCTGATGTGTATTTGTAATTTTTGAAATCCATTTTGTAATAAATAATCTCAAAAAGTAAATCTCAGGAATGAAAACGAGTACCAAATCCCCGATGTCTATTATGGATTTAATTTTTGAATGAAAAATTTCACTTCAAAAAAAGTAATTAAACACGATTTTCCAGTCTTACTCTTCACTGAATTCCGTTTAATTCTTTAGAATTCGAAATTGAAATGGTTGTTTTTCAAAAAAATTATTCCAAAAAAAATAAATCCAGATTTTTGTTTCGAAAAATTGTAGTATTTTCAGACATTCAGTTAATTATTACAAATCTATTTTGTATCAATCTCTTATGATCAAAAAACCGAGTATCTAAACTTTTTTAACCATGTTAAATTCAAATTTCAATAAGTAACTCTTCATTCAATTCCAAATTAATAGATTTTTAATTATGTATCCAAAATAAGCAGAAAATGTTTCAGTTTTTTCTCTTTGAATTTTTTTCTTTATTAGTTTATTGATCAACAATTCCCATTCATTTTTAATAATAACATAAGAGTGGATATTATTTTTGGTGTCAATTACAGGAAATTAGAAAAAATAAAAAATACCGAAATTGTATCGAAAGAAATATATGTTTACCGCACATCACAGCCCACAACTCACAAAATCCCAAATTTTTTTTTTAAATTTTAACATCCTTCTATTTACCACGTATTGATAAGATGTTGATAAAAAAAATATTGTTTTTTGTATTACTTGAATTGATTTTTTATAAATATCATTAGATGACTTTTAATTTTTAACTCAATAAAAATAATTTTAATTTTTCTCTTAATTCAATATTTTGTAGATTTTAAAAGAAAAAAAAATGGAAAATTTTATTTTTTCGAACTTTTTGAAAGTAGTTGGTTGATTAAGTTCAAGAAAACTGGAGTACTTTGGAAAATTTCATTAAATATTATTTTAATCAATTTCAATAAAACTTTGATTTTAGATCTTATAATTTTCTACAATGGTTTTATTTTTTGAGAAATTAAGAGGTATGGTTTAATTTTTGTATACTAGTGAGTTTTATAAATAATTACTGATAGATTTTAGAGAATTATTTCTCAATTTTTATTTTATAAATCTCACTTCCCCCAAATCATTTTATTCCAATGATTTGTAATATCAAATCTTCAAATCAAACAAATTTTGTTCAAGTTTCAACAATTAGTAAAATAGCTCATTTTATTAAATTTTGTTTATATTGTAAAAATAAGCGTTAAGAAATAATTTTCGTTTTTTGATTTTATTTGATTAATTTATTGTTTTTTGTTAATCTTATTCATTATTGTAATTATTGTGATTAATGCATTAGTGTGTTGCTTTATGGGATATTAGAAATACCAGTACTCGTTTACATTCTTTACTTCAGCACCAAGATAAAATTTTTCAAGTTTCATTTAGTCCAAATGATCCAAATCTTATTGCTAGTTCAGGAGATGATAAAAAAATATTGATATGGGATACTTCACAAATTGGGGATGAACAACAAGGAAGGGACGCAGATATAGGCCCACCAGAACTTATTGTAAATTTTAACTTTTTTTTTTTTTTTTTTTTTCTCAAATAGCGAAATCATAATTTGATAAAAATGATAAAATGATCTTTATTTTTTTATTAATTATTTGTGTTTAATTATTAACAATAATATAGTTTACTCATTCTGGAAATCTACAAGTTATAAGAGAATTTGATTGGCATCCAACTATACCATATTGTTTTACTTCCGTTGATGATAATCATATTAATTTGGTTTGGAAATTAAAGCCTAATATCATTAAAGATGAATCTGAAAAGGATTTCTTTAAAATTTTAAAACAAAGTTTTTCAGAAAAATAAAAACTAAATAAATTGTGAAAATAAATATATTTCATAAATTTTATTTTCGAAATAATGTTTGTTTTTTTTTTTTTTTTTTTTTTTTTGTAGTACTATTTACTTTTTTTGTTATTTTTTTTTTCAACAATATCAATAGAGTCAACAATAATAGCTCGAATAATAAATCACGATAAAGTTTATAAAATCGCGATTATTCTTATAAAATCGTAAAAAATTACAGAAAAGAGTGATACTCAAAAAATCGCGATATTGCATAAAATCACGATAATCAATAAAAGCCGGACAATTGTCCAAATATCGTAATAATTGACTAAATATTACAATTAAAAATTAATTGCAATATAATTTTAACCAAGAGATTAAATACAAATCATGATATTACATAAAATCAGGCTATTCTGTAAAATCGCGATAATTGTATAAAAATCGTGTAATATGTCAAAATATCGGGATATAAAATTAATCAAGATATAGAAATATAGTGATTTTAAACTCAATTTCACTCAAAAAGGCCCAGCAAAAAATGAAAAATTCGCTTTTTTTTTAAGAATCAACCAATATAAACTATTTTTCAAACAAAAGGGCACACCTCTCAAATCGTCAATACCTTCGAATTTGATAGTTAATAAGATAATTACTTATTGGTGATTTTTATTTTAATTATTCATTTTTTCATTTTTTTGCTTTTTTTATTTTTGGATATTGAACAGTAGGAAAATGAAAAAAACAAGATAAGAAGAAACCAATTTGGAAATAATCTACCTGTGTATAAACGGAAACGGTTTAAGTTTGATTTCGAATGAGCTAGAAATAGGAATTAAGAAAGACCATTATTGGATTGATGCATGTAACAAAGAAAAGAGAAATAAAGAAAAACAGTACAACAAAATACCAGATGAATTGCGGCTTTATATTGTAAATGAGACTTTAAAGAACAAAAGTTTGACGTGTAAAGAATTATCAATAAAATGTTGAGAACTTTTTCCCAATTCGCCTTGTTCAAAGGTTTTTATTGGGTTTATAATTGTTTTCATTACAATTTACAAAACGAGATTTCTCATTTCAAATAAAAGGGCACACCCATTTTTAAAATATTGAATTTTAATTTTTATTGTTCTGTTTTAATGAGTTTTAAAGATTCAATTGAGTGTTTTTTTATGTTTTAAAGCGTTTCTTAGATTTTGGAATGATACTACAATTAATTTGATTCAATTATGAATAATTCTTAAAATTTTTTGTGCCCTTTTATTTGAAAAAGGGTTTATAACTGTTTAGAAATAGGAGAAATGATAAACTTCAAATTAGAGTCGATAATCATCAAAGAAATACCTGAATAAACCTTAAATTTCTCTAAAAAAAAAAAAAAAATGTTCAAGAAATTTTTGGGAACTTTTTAGTTGGGGTATTTGGTGTAAAATTTCTCAATTTCTTTGGAAATTTATAATTGTTGAAAACAAGATTTTTTAATTGTAAATGTAAACATTTTAAAAGAAATTACAAAGCCTCACTTTTCTGGGTGTTAATTTGGAGTTTCAAAACTTTTTTTTTTTCAAATTGACTTTTTAAAAAAAAATATATATTAAAAAAAAAAGTTATCAAAAAAAAAAAAAAAAAAAAATTGAAAAAAAGAAAAAGAAATCAAAAAACAAAAACAAAAGAAAAATTTGCAAAAGTAGAAAAAATAATTCTGATCCAAAAATTTGAAAATATTGTTTTGATATGAATACACTATAAACCCTCAAATTAACTTCCATAAACATTAAAAAGTGATTCATTATTTTTGAAAAATAGTTTATATATATATGTGTGTGTGTGTCACAGATATTTCAATTTTTAAGTTTTAAAATCATATATGGCTTAAAAAATCGCGTTTTTTCGATTTTTCATTTTTTTTTTTTGTTTCATTTCGTTGTTTATTTTTTTGTTTTTTTGAAAAAGTTCTTGAATTCTTTTGAAATCAAACCTTTTGTATCTGTGATGTGAAAAAAATACAAACGAAAAAAAATTACAATGAAAAAAAAAAATAATAATTATATACAGGTAGAACGTAATTGCCTTAAAAGTATTGAAAAACATTGGGTATTAACAATTTCACATTAAAGTGGGAGAGTTTGTATATAAAACGATGAAAATACATCGATTTTCTATTTTGAAAACACCAAAACAAAACAAAGCAATCGACCCGTTTAAAACTCTTGAAAATTATTAACTCTTTAGACACCACAAATAAGAATTATTTTTTTTTTTTTTTAATTAATTATAGTTAGGGAAGAAAAGTGGTCAAAATTTAACTTTTTTACTAATTCCAAATTAGATCAGTTCATTTAATTTTATGTGTTTTGAATATATATAAACCCCGTTCCAAAAATTTGGACATACCCAAAATCAAAAATAGGCAAAAAAAAACCCAATTTATTGTATTTTCCCAAACCTAATATAAAACCACATTTAAGTTACAAGGTATTAATGTTTTTATAAGTAATCCTTTTCATCCAAATAAAAGAAAAAAATTTAAAACTCAAAAATAAAAACAGGTGTGTCCAAAATGATGAAACGCGCGGAAAAAAAAATGTATTGGTAAATTTGTTGAAATTTCACCAACAATTGTTCATCGATCAAATGATAAGATACCATCTACCAATTGTATTTGATTTTCCAATTTAACAAACTCAACACTAACCTTCTATCAACCATTGAAAAAAATTTCGAGATCTAACGAAACAGATTACGTAACTGCAAAAAAGGAAATGAAAACAAAACAAAAAAGACAAAAAATGAAATTGTTTATAAAATCAAAATTCTTTCCAATTTGAATTTAAAGTACAGTAATGATGTTCTTTCAACTGTATAAACTGTGTCCAAATTTTTAGAATCTAGTTTATATACATATCTATTAGACAAACGAATTTTATGCTTCACTCACGTTGCGGAAACATGTTTAATAAAACCAAAAAAAACTTCTTACATGTGATAGATATATCATCTTTTATATGATATCATATTATTATTATGTTATTTAATATTGTATATAGAACGTACTACTTGTTAATACATACTTTCAAAAATTTTAAATTTCACAAAAAAAAATCCATATTAAAACATATTTTACAAGACATTTTTTAAAAAATAATTTAGGTACTAATATTGGGAATTTTTGTGATTTAATGTAGATTTTTTTTTGTACTGTAAATTTTTGCGATATTTTGTGTATTAAAAATTTTATTCCAAATATAATCTTTTTCTAGACCTTTTTTTCATTTTATAAATGTAAACTTAAAATTCATAATAAATGGTCCATCTTACATTTTAATTTTGAATCGCTTTTGTATCATTTAAAAGTTTTTCCCCTCACAACGAAAAGTTTGTAAATAAATCATTTTTTCTCTTTTTTATTTTTTCAACAGGGTTTTGTTAAAATGGAAAATGAAAATAAAAAATTGGAAAGAAGTAATAGATGAATTAATGAAAATATTGGTTTCAAATCTGAAAAAGAGATTAGATTTAGTCATTCAAATGGAAGGAGAATCGATAAATGGGTTTTATTAATTTTTTTTCAATTTTCTTTTTTTTATGTAATGCTTCTTTCAAAATAAATAGACACAATTTTTCTTTTTAACGGTTTTTTTTATTTTTTTTTTCTTTTATTTTTAGACAAAAAATAAATATCTCTTGAGAATAGAACTGAATATTAAAATTGAAATTTTTATATTATAATAGATAACTTCAATTATTAAAAATAATTTTTTCTTTAAAATTTGATTTTTAATGGTCCAATGATTTTGAAAGGGGGTTTAGAATTACTCTCATTTTTTTCCAATGAATTCAAAAAAATTGAAAAAAAAAAAGTAATATTCTGTATTTTCAAAAAAAGTTTGAGTTTTATTGTTAGAAAAAATATATTATTCACTTTGGGAGTTATTCTATTCAAAAATTAGTAATATAAAATAAAGAGAAACCTTAAAGCTCATTGAATTCGTACTTATTGTTGGAATCTCAAAATAAGTTCATCAAAATATTTCCAAAAAATGAAAAAGCAACAATCCTTTTTTTGGACAAAACTAGGCAGATAACAATCAAATTCAATAAAAAAAGGTACAACAAGAGAAAGTTCAAAAAAAAAACAATTTTTAAACAATAAAACAATACTTATGGTTTTCCCCCTTCTATTCAAAATTTTATCAAGATTACAATATATTAGGTCAAAACTATTTTTAAAAAACATCAAAAAAAAAAAACTACACATAAATTTTCACCATCTAAAAAATATTATATAAAATTGAGAGTAGAAACTTTAATATCCTTTTTTAATGTAATGTCTTACAAACAAACATATCAAAGTATTTATGGAAAATCAATCAATGATGAATAACAATTTTAGTGTTTAAATATTAATATTGGATTTAGGTCTAATAAAGATATTTTAAAAAATAAATTTACCGTACTTCTATGGAAATGACTTCTTTATAAATATATTCGTTATTGGAAATATTATATTTATTAATGAAAATTCAAAAAAACAAACAAAATTTTAAATTTTTTATTAATTTAGTTTGATTTTTAAACTCTGAGTTATTTCAATTGATCGTAATTTTATGTTTTTTTATTTTCAACTAAAAAAACTACAAAAAAACAAATAAAAAAATAAAAAGTAAAAGTGATTGTTTTCGTTATTAATTAAATTAATAATTACGCATGCCAACTTTTGAGCCAAAACATTTTATCAAATTGTTCATTTGTGATTGGAAAGGAATAAATCCAAGGTATAAAAAAGGCATAGCCATAAATAATTGGAATTGATAATAAGGCGACAGCTAGCCATTTTAAGGGTTTCTTTGGTATAAAAGATTTAAAGAACGCGTCTAGTACCAGAGCTGATAACGGGAGTGCTGTTAGTAAAATTGGTGTGTAATGGTAGAGAAAGGTACACCTTGGCACGCCAGCATATATAAGGAGTGAAATAGCATACATTATAAAAAAAGAGCTGCCCCATAGCATTGTTGAATCTATGAGCGCCCAAAAATACTGTGATCTGGAATACTTTTTCAAAATTCCTTGGGGCTTATTTCTAATAATTGAAACTAAACCTCGAAAAAAGTAGACAAGGTAGAAGATAATAATTGCCAAGTTAAACCACCAGACAATGGGGTTTCCCAGACAAAATACATATCTTTTTTCCGATGAATTAGGCATTTTCGTGTCCCAATAGTTCATTACTGTGCAAGTGTGCAGCGGCCATGTGGTCCAATTGGAAGAAAATGGATGACCGCCATCAACACCCATATTGTATTGTTGCATTTTTAATGTCATTTTGGTGGTTAAAGGGACTGTGGAAAGTGGGTTACGGTACGGAAGGCCATTCAGAGGATCGGTCTTGTTTATCAAAGAACCAATAAATTGATCGTCAAAGGAGTACTCATCGCCTTCCCCTTTATATGGCATCAAATTGAAATGGAAATAAAATCCAATGAAATAAATCAAAAGCATAGGTATCAAATAAGCAAAGCCACGAATGAGTATGTGCCTTAATGTTGTTTCCCAGTCCTTGTGAATGTCATTGATGAAGATTAGCTCATGAAAGGCAATTCCAATAATTGCACCAATGGCAGTGACTTTTACACTGAAGGCGCACCCTATGGTGATGCCGGCAACAAAGATAAAAAAATACCACAATTTGCTATATATTCTCAACCTCGATACCTTGATACAAAACATGATCGAAACAAGGATAAAAAAAAATAAAAACGGATCGGTGACAATCAATCGCGACTCGACTATGGCAGAGTTTTCAAAAAGGATCATAATAGATACGAACGTCGAAACAGGAATTGAAATGTTTAATACCCTACACAACATATACAAAGTGGGGCACAACAAAGATCCAATAAAGGCTGTTGGTATCCGTAAACACATATAATCATTATTTGGGAATTTTTGGCCAATTGTCGCAAAGCTAAATTCTGCAGAGTAATCTGGGCAAAAGATTTTTGCTGAGGCACTTAACATTAATTTACTTTTTGGTGGTGAACAAAATGTGAATTGTTTATGTTTTATTGGTTTTGGTTGTGTTTTCGTTTTTGTTTTTATTTTTAATTAATTTAGTTAATGTAGTTCGCTTTGAAAAAATCAAAGTTAAAAAAAAGAAAAACAAGTAAAAAAAATATCTTACGCTAAAGGTGGGCTTGGTTAAAAAAGTAATAATTGTTTTGATCGTTTTGTTTTGTTTTTTTTTTGTTGTGTTTTGTATTGTATTGTATTGTATTGTAGTGTTTTTGAAAATATAAAAAAAAATAAAAAGAAGTGATCTTGAATATTTTGATCAACAAAAGCAAGGGATAGACAAAAATTAGGTTAATAAATACTGAATATCAAAGAAATATTCTCCTCTATGATAACCATTTACAAATCCACCAAAATGGACTTCATCAAAAATTACAGAATCGGGAGTGTATAATCGATAAAATCTTGTGGTAAATGATAAAACAGTTAACAACAGCACCATAGGAATTTCAATTTTTAAATTACGATAAATCAATGAGTTGTGTGTGTCTCGATATTTTTTTAAATCAAAGGTTGCTGCTTTACAAAGGTCTTGGAAATAAGTCATTCTTGTTTGTATTTGTTTCTTTTTTTTTTTATTTGTGGTTCCTTGTTCTTGTTCTTGTTCTTGTACTTTTTCTTTTTGTTTTTCTTTTTCTTTTACTTGGGTTTTTATTTCAGTCTTGTTTTTGGTTTTTATTAACTTTTTCTTTTTTGTTTTTGGTACTTGTTTTTTTGATTCTGTAATTTTGGTTTTTTGCATCTTTTTAATAAAAACAATTTAAAGTTAAAAAAATGATTTTCTTATTACCTTGTTTACCTCGTAACTCTTAAATTTTTGAAAAGAAAATGTCTAAATTTTGTATTTTTGAAATACTCTCAGATAATAAACTTTATAATATAAAATATTTTGAAAAAGGTTTCCAACTTTATTAGATATTAATGACAATTACCAAAAAATGAAAATTTTCAGTAATATTTTTTTCAATTATATTTTTTAAATTTTTGAATTTTTTATTTAACATATTGGAGAAATTATTTTAATAATCTATTTTTTTCAATAGTCTAAAAAGAATCATATTTTTCCCCATTTAAAAATACAATAAAATATTTATTTTCAAAAGCTATCGCTAAATTAAATTGAAAAATGATTTTTTTTCTGTTTTTGGAATATTATTTATCATTTTATTTTTTCATGTAAAAATTTTAATATATTATTCCTGTTTTTTTCTGAAATTTTTTTGACAATTTATTATTTTTTGAAACTCAAAGTTTAATCTCAAGTTTATTCATTGTAAGTAATTTCAAAAAAAAAAAAATAAAATACCCCAAAAATATGTGTTTTTTTTAAAAGTCGGAATTTCGAAAAAAGTGTTTTTGAATATTAATGATTTTAATAGATATATATATATATATATCAAATTATATAAAATTATCATGACTTTAATAAATATAATTTATAAAAGGTGTATAACTGAAATTCAATTGGTAATTTTAGCTAACTTATATTTTTGTCTTTGATTTTTTCATTGTAGTGATGTATTTGAATAAAAAATGGCAGAAAAATTTCTCTTCTTTTTTTGATATTTTTCCTATATAACCAGAATCCCTAAAGAAGTTAGGTGATAATTTAAAAATTCTATTTGAAAATTAAAAATCTGGAAAATGAAGTTTAATATTTTTCTCATTTATTTTTCAATATTAAGATAAACTCAAGTCAATAAGTTATTTCTTTTCAAAAATTTGATGTCATCTCTTTGGATTTTATAAGATCGGGGTATTGTTTTTGAACACTTATGAGATACAGATAAAATCTGAATTTTCATTTTACCATCTATGACAAGCAATTGTCAAAATGGTTTTTGTTGGAAAATAGATTTGAAATTTTTCAATTATTTTTTTACATATTCCCCCTTCATTTTTACAACTAAAAACTAAGTTCAAAAATTATGTTGTTTCTTAGAATTATAATAAAATCTAAAACATCATATAAATTCATAATTTAAGCATGTGAAATTATATCAATTTGAATTTTCATTATAAAAAATAGTAAATTTTGATTTTTTTGGATTATTTGTTATTATGATTTTTATGTAGTATGTGAAAATGACTTTAAAAGTTCGATAATATGTTTAGTCCAGTTTTAATAATTTCACTTTATATATCTTTCAAGATCAGTAAAAAATAAGAAGAATATTATTTAATAAAAAAATCCTATTTATCTTTTTCCAGTGACAATTTTTTGATAATTGGTTTCTGTAATCATAGTAGGATTCTCCTTCCATTACAACCAAAAAAAATAAATAAATAAACAATCTTTGAACAAGTTCATCCCTTAAAATTGAGTCAAATCGAAAAAAAATCCTCAGACTGGTAATTGAATAATAAATGGTACATAATTTTGTCTTCATTTTTGATTTCCTATTCAAAATGATTTCAAATAATTTTTATGTCTTACCCTATTCTTTTTGTGTTTTTTTTATTATTGTATTAAAAGACTATTAAACCAAAAAAAAATCTGTGTTTATATTTAATAACGAATTCAAAAAAATGTATCTTATCTTAAAATTGAAAAATAAAGTTAAAATTCGGATTACTACAAATTCAGACTTACTTTTAAATCTATTTCCAGAAAAGAATTATTGTTTTTAAAAAGTTTGATACATTTTTTTAATTTCTAAAAAGTTCAAAATTCAACATATTTCTGAATTATTTGAAAAAAAATATTTTCTTTTGCAGAAGATAGAAATCTAGTCTTTTCAAACATTTGTACAAAAATACACTTAAAAAATAAAAACCACAAAGCTCTAAAAAATCCCAGAATAAAAAATCTACTTAATTTCTAAAAAAAAAATACAATAATTCTTTTAAACCTAAAAAATATAAATTTTTGATTCAAAGAACAGTTCGTATCAATTTTTTCTTTTTTTCTGAATAAAAAAATACAAATAAAAAAATAAAACCATCAAATTAAAAAATCTTCCCAAAATATCTTTTTAAACCTGGATAATTCAACTTATAATCTAAAAGAAAAACTTTTTAATTTGATTATTTTTCTTGAATAATGAGTAATCTAATTTTAATTTTTTTCAGTGGGTTATTAACCAGCACAAAGATTAAAGATATCAATTAACAGTCTTAATAATTCTCAATTTTTTAACTTTTTAAAAACAAATAAAATTAATTCAAATCAATAATTCTAATAATAAATAATAATAAAAGATATTATCAAATAATTGATTATAATACAAAACAGTTCCTTATTTATACTCTGATTATTTGAAAATTAATATTGTCTAATCTTTTAAATTTCAAGAAATTTTATAAATATTTGTGAATAAAATATACCATCATTTTTTTAGATCTTCAAGAGATTCAATATTTAGGTTTATTTTTATTGTACTTTTTTAATAAGATTAAAACCCAAGGTTATTTGTTCATATAGGCTCTCTGAAATTACTAAAAGTGAGATTTCTTTAAAAGCAAATTTTTTTACAAATTTTTCAATTTCTTATTGGGATCCAAAAAAACCCAGACTAAAAAAATATCTAGATCTATTGAATGATAATTAATGGGAGAAAAAAACTGATTTAAAAAGGATAACTTATCTCTCTAAAGTTGATAAATGAGTTTATAAATCAGATTTAATTGATTCCTTGTGTAAATAATTACTCTAATACCTTTGGGAAAACTAATAAATAAGAGTTACCAGCCCCTTACACAAATAGACAACAATCCTAAATTATACAGATACCTTTAAAAACTTTATTTGTTAAAGATCAATAAGGAAAAACAAGTGTATATTTTCACTCTTATATTATGAAAAAACAAAAAGAGATTTTTATCTTGTATGTAAGGAGATTGTGTGTGAAATATATTTAACAATTTTTCAAATTTCACTTTTGGAATAAATGTTGGAATAAACACTTTTCATTTTTTCAAAATTTGTGTTTTTTAGTATTTATTGTATTTTAAATCTTGAACAAAAAAAAAAGAATTATGGTTTTAGAGGCTTGTGTTATTCTTATTGATAATTCTAGTCACTCAAGAAATGGTGACTTTACACCTAATAGATTTCTATCACAAATAGATTCTATTAACTTTATTGCTGGCACAAAAATCCAACAAAATAGGGTTAATACAGTTGGCATCTTATCAATGAGTGGGAGAAGACCAAATCTTGTTTTAGCACCAACAAACGATGTTGGGCAAGTCTTAATAGCCACAAATAAGATCCAAATTGAAGGAAAGATGGATCTCATTTCGTCAATTGAAATTGCTCAATTGTCCCTCAAGCATAGATCGAATAAAGAACACGCCCAAAGGATTGTTATGTTTGTTGCAAGTCCTTTGGAGGAAAAAAAAGAAGATCTTGAAAAAATTGGAAGCCAATTAAGAAAGGCATCGATTTCACTTGACATTGTTAGTTTTGGAGAAACAGAAAGAAATGAAGAAAAATTATCAGCTCTTATTGACAACGCAAATAGTGGTGATAATTGTCATTTATTATCAGTCCCAACATGTAATTTTCTTTTTTTTTTTTTTGTTTTTGATTTGTTTTTACTGTATTTTTTTGTCTTTACTTGTTCAAATGAAAAAAAATTTTTTTGTTTTCTTTTGACAATGTAAAAACAAAAAACAAAAAAAACTGTCAAAAGATCTTTTAATAAAAATTTAACAAACTTTTGCTTGGTAAACAGTTCAACGAAAGTGTTCCTTTCAGCAGTTTGTTTTTGAATTTTTTTTCCTCGATCTTTATCGTTTCAAAAAAGCCTTGTTTTTAAAAACAAAAATTAGTCTTCTTTTCTTTTGAGTAATTTTAAAAAATGGTTGAGTGACAAAGACTTCAAAAGTCTCTATAAAATAGTTAAAAACTTAAACTTTAATTGAAATCTTTTCAGTTCAGCATTCAAAAACTTTTCTATTCACACTTTTTTTAAAACAGCTTTAAGAACTATCTAAAATAAATCTACTATGAGGGGTGTATAACCCAAAACATTGTTAAATTATGATCTTTATTTCTTGAGATCCAGCAGAACTATTAATTTTCAAATTTCACTTAAATTGGAAATTGTGCATTTGTCGAATTACGAATAGTAAGTTGGTACCAAAAACCAAAACCCAGCCATTATTGTTAAGAGTTGATTTTTTCAAAGATTTTTTATTGGAAACCAGATCGTACTTGTATAAGAAGAATAATGGTTATTAGGATGTGGAAAACACTACCAACTTACAATTCTTAATCTAATCAAGAAAAATTTCAAATTCACAAAAATTGCGAAATTTAATAGTTCTTCTGGATCTCAAGAAATAAAGATCATAATTTAACAGTGTTTTGGGCGATACATCCCTCGTAGTAGATTTATTTTAGATAGACCCAAACTCAAACAATTAAAAGTTAAGGTTATTTTTCGATTTCTATGCTTCTTTTCATTTAATACGGATTTGTTATTCCAAAGAATACAGTCAGTTCCACTTTTAAGACACAAACTACAACGAGAATTAAAGGCACAATAAAAATCTCAAATTAAGGCACAAAATTTTCGATTCTAGTAAAATAATTTGTAAAAAAAAAATTCCATATTTTGTGCCTTAATTTGAGATTTTTTTGTGCCTTAAATTTCATTGAAAGTTTGTGCCTTAAAAGTGAAACTGACTGTATTTAAAATTCTCAAAATTTTGATTAATTTTTTAGACAAAAATTAATCAATCACAATACTTGGTATTCTAATATTCAAACCTTAAACACCACCTTTAATTTCAGTACAACACTTCATTAATAGTATTCATTTTTGCTTCTTTTATTTTGGATTTTTTTCAAACTTTTTTTGATTTTTTTATTTTAATAAAAGGGAATAAACCTTTTCAGAATTAAAAGTGCTTTTTTTCACACTCCAACCTCTATTCCACATTCAAAAGTTTATTTATTCCCTTTTATTAAAATTATAAAAAGAAGAGGACTTTTAAAAAAAAGTACTCACCTTTTTAAAACCTTTTTCAAGTTTTCTATTTTAATAGCGTGACTGAAAACTTTTTTTTTAAAAGTTCTTTTTTTCAGACTTCAACCTCTATTCCACATTCAAAAGTTTATTTATTCCCTTTTATTAAAATTAAAAAATGAAGAGGACTTTTAAAAAAAAGCACTCACTTTTTTAAAACTTTATTTTTTTTGTGTATATCCTTCCTATGGAAATGATAGATTAATATTTCTAAATAAATATTAACGAATTAATTTTAAACCAAAACAGCCTGAAAATATTTCCATTAACGAATAACCCCAAAATCTTTGATTTTACACTGAAATTTTCTTTTAGAAATTTAAGTGAAAAAACATCGAGAGTGTAATTTACACTTTTTCAATAATCATAATAATACTTTATTTTTTTGACAAGTTTTAATTTTATCAATCTTAAAAAAAAATTATATACTTTTTTAAATAGCTGTACAATTTTCATTTTTCACTTTTCTCCAAAAATTTATTTTTCGAAAAAATAAAAAATAATAAAAATGTGTTTTGTTTAATAATATTCGTTTTAAAAAGGTTTGACTAAAATTTTTTTTAATATTGTTCTAAAAATACCTCTATTGGATTTTATCAACTGTTTTATAGATGCTTTTGAAAACTTTGTTTGTCGCCAGTTTTTAAAAGGACTATAATTGATTTCAAAAAAAAATGACCCACTTTCAAACCATGCTGTATTTTGGGAATTTTTGTTCCGAGTAACAAAATAAATTGTGAAAAATAAACTCTGTTTTAGTCAAAGTTCTCCAACATTTTTTTTCAAATATCAATTATATTTTATATAATTGACCTTTGAAGAAAAAATAAGAAATAAGTAGAATAATACACATCAAAGAATTGTTGATATATGTTTGAAAAAAAACTAATTAATCAATATATTTTCTTAAAAATTGAAAAACTCAAATTCTTAGACCCCATTGAGAAAAACAACTATGTTCGTTTTAAACTTCTACTGGTATTTGAATAATAAATATGAAACAATTTTCACTTCGTTTTCCATACTTTTATTTTCGAAATCAAGTCCCCAAACGAATTTTGTTGGTATTTGTAGTCTCTATTTGAAAAAGGAAATGAAAATGAAGTGAAAATTTCTCACATTTATTAAACAAATATCAAGATCAAAGATCGAATAGAATTGCAATAGAAATCAATATGATTTCTCAACAATCATTTCCATAGTTTCAATAAAATTAGAATAACATATTTTTACCAAGTGACTATTGATCTTGCAATAAAAAAAATTTTTGCAACTGAATTTGGTTGTAAAAAAAAAAAAAAGTTAAAATGTGCAAAAATGTGAAAAAATTATTTCAATTTTTGAAAATTTCCAAAATAAAATTTTTCTTCTAATATCTCTGCAAACCCTTTAAACACATGTATTTCATCCAATAACAACTGGACCGCTTTGACTGAAAAATAGTTTATTTTGAAAACGTCTGCAAAAAAATAACATTTTATATTGTTAAAAACAGACTTTGAACTTAATACAAGAGGATCAAGAAATTTTTGTAACAAAAATCTCACAATTTTCATTTCTTTTTGAATTCTTAGTTTACATGTTATAATTTTTTGTTAGTCATCATGAAATAGAGTATTTCAAAAAATAATATTGATATTTATTTTCAACATGGGTGTTGAGGAAAGGAGATACCAAAAAACTGTTTTTTTCATTTTCTAAAAGAAAATATCATTTTTCAAATTTTGAAACTATTATTTAAAAAATGAAATAATAAAAAGTTTTTACTGGTTATTATTCAAAAGATGAAAATGGTTTCTTTCAAGGAGATCCTTTATCTTCTTTATTGTTTGGATTCATTTCACATTTTCTTTCGAAAAAAATAAATGACTCGCAATACAGGTTCAAATGTTTGTAAGGTATTTCCAAAAAAAAGTGGGGCATTTTTTTTACTATTTCATAAAAAATCATCTTTGTTAGTGGGGCTATATATTTTTAGAAATTAAACAGAAAACCAAAGAAAAATACCGTTAGGCTTTTTTTAATTCTTGAAATGAACCGAAAATTTATTTAATTTTCGGTTATTTCCAAAAAGTAAAAAAAAACGTCATTAGATTTTCTTGAGTTTTCTGTTTATTTGAAAAACAATATCAAATACAAATAAAACAAAAACATCAAGAAAGCCGTTGTTATATTTTCCAGAATTTAAAAGAATTGAAAAAAATCTCGATAGAAAGATTTTTCTCTATTCTTTTGAATTCTGAAAAAGAGCCATTAGGTTGTTTTTTTAATTTTTGAAATAAACCGAAAATTTCAAAGATTTTCGGTTTATTTCAAAAATTAGAAAAAACCTAGGCAATTGACAACACTCTACGACACTAGCTTTTAGGTTTTCCAGAATTCAAAACAATTGAGCAAAATCTTAGATTTTACTCTATTATTTTATATTAAAAAAACCTAGGCTTTCTACGGCGCTTGAATGCACTCCCCAACCCCCTAATTTAAAATAGAGATATTGTTTAACCAAATGTGAGCTGGAATCTGGTCAATCCTCTCAAGGATCGGATAAGTTCCATAAATTCCGAGGTATTTTCTTCCAATCCCAATTCCTATTCATTTTTATAAGAGTTAAAAAGATTCGAATCAGTCTAACAATTTCTTCAAAGAATTAGCGTTTCTATGAAGAATAAGTCCGATTTTTAATTAAAATTACATCCAGCTGATTTTTGTAACTGTTTTAGAAAATGATAAACAATCAAAAATGATGAATGTGGCTCAGAGGGAACGAAAATCGGGGCTTTGGATTGTAAGTTGGACAATTTGCAACTGCTGTGTTATTGGTTGTCAAAACAGTTGTTTTATCTAATTTGAAAAAAAAAATTTTTTGTTTCACAGATATTTGTTAAAATTATATTGTTTTCCAAATTAAATCATTTTCAACAAATATTATTTTTTTTCCATTTTTGTTTTTTATTTTTTAATTTTTTATTATTAATTATTAATTCAATCCTGTTTCGATGTAAAAAAATTATTTAATACTAATATCCATTCAAAATCAATAGCATCTGGTATTATCTTAGCAGACCAAATCCAAGGATCGGAAATTTTTTCAAGTTCGTCGGGTGGAATGGGAGGAGATTTTGGTAGTTTTGGTGGTGGAGGATATGGTGGTGGTATGGTAGATCCAAATGTTGATCCTGAACTTGCAATGGTTCTTCAAATGTCTTTAGAAGAAGAAAGGCAGCGACAAAGCAGATTGGGTAAAGAAAATAGTGGCGAAAGCAAAAATAAAAACAATGAAACAGAAATAAATCAACAAAAAAGGGAAGAAGAGGGGAAAAAGGCTATGGAACTTGATGAAACTGAAAAGGGTATTCAAAATATTAATAAAAACGAAAACAATGAACAGGGAGAAGAAACAGACATGTTTTCGCAATTGGAAGGTTTAACCGAAGAAGAACAAATGGAATATATCATGAAAATGTCATTACAAGAAATGGATTCAAAAGAATTAGAACAATTGGGAATAGAAAATGAAGAAGAAGATGATGAAAAAGAAAAAAATCATGAAGTGCAAAATGCCCTTCAAGATGAAGACTTGGTAGATTCAATTTTACTTTCCTTACCTGGTGTCGACCCTGAGAATGAACAAATTACAGAAACAATAAAAAATATTAAAGAAGAAAATAACGAAGAAAAAGAAAATGATGAAAAAAAAGAGAAATAAAATTTATTTGTATTTATTTATTTTTTTTTTAACGAGAAATATTGAGATATTTATATTCAACTTTTTTTTTAAAGATTAGAATTAATGATTACTTTCAATATTTAATTTCATTTTTTTTTCAAAACAAAAAACGATTTATATTTCAAATAAAAAGTGAATGGTGATCAACTCAAACTATAATATTTATTTATTTTAAGCACTTTTATTTTTTTTTTGTTTTTTATTCTGGAATATTGAATTTTTTTGATCATATTTTAAGACAAAATTGTATTTAAATTTATTAAATATATGACAATTTATAAGATCTAATCTTCTGTTGGAGATAAATAGTAGACGATTACTTCCTAATTAGTTGACAAAATATTTATTTTGCATTTTTTGTAAATTTTTTTTTTTTTAATTTTCACAATTTTTTCTCTTGAAGCTGTATTCACTCATTACCAGATTTAATTTATATCAAAGTGGTGGATAACTCGCTAAAATTGGTATCATGAAAAGGAAAACTTCTTGTAGTTGAAAAAATTACAAGAAAGAAAAGTAAAAAATTCATCAAATTTCTTGACTAAAATTGAAATATCAAAAAAAAAAATAGATCTAATAACAAAAAATAAAATAATAAAACTATTCACAAATATAAGTTCAAAGAACAAGAAAACGGTGGGGATTTTAATAAAAAAATATCTAAATATGAAAAAAAAAATCTTTCGATCTTAATTACATAAATTTCATTATAAAAAAAAACAATTTACAAACAAAACATTTAAATAACAAGAAAAAAAAAAAAAAAATAAGATTTTAATTTCAAAAAATCCAGATTTTTTTAAAAGAGGTTTTGAAGGTTTTTTATTTTTTAAAATTCAAATTGTGGAAATAAATAATATTATTCTTTTTATGTGTTTTATATTTTAGAATGTTTAAATTACTTCAATTTGGATTAAAGTGTTTTCTTTTTGTGTAATAGTAATTTAATGTGGTTTAATCGTATTTAAATGAATTTGGGATAGTTTTATAAATCTCAATATTTAACAAATTAAAGATTTTATTAGATTCTTGACTAAAAATTATTCATTTCAAAATTAAAAAAATAAAAAAAAAATAAAAGATTTTTCTAAAAGTCCAAAAAAAAAAAAAAAAAACTGAAACTCCAGAAGTTATATTATTGGACTTAAAATATCTACTAGACATTAATACCACCTTGATATTTTGAAAAGAAACTCTTAATTATTTTTTTTTTTAATTTTTTTACATTTTTTCCTTTAATGAGTCTTCTTTATATTGGGAAAAAGAGTTATAAAGAAAATGCTTCAGATATTCTTTGATAATATTAGGAACACTGAAAGGGGGTTATACATGTTACTTGAAAATAAAAAGATTGTTATAATGCAAAAAAATGAAGAGTTAAAGTACACTGGTCAAAAAGAAAAAGAAAGGGAAATAAAAAAAGGTAAACAACTACCTATTATTAAAACTGTATAATCAATTTTCAACTAAATTTAATTAACCAAAGGTTGTGATTTCGAATATTATTAATTAAAGAGTAAAATAATTTATTTTTTATTAATTTTTATCTATTACTTCTTTCAACCCTTCTAAGCCTAGATTTTTGTACATTGTTTTTTTTTTTTTTTTAAATATTTTGTTTTTCTTTTAATTAAAAATAATATTCCAGGTATACTCTTCTCATCAATTACTTTTAAAAATATAATTTTGCTCTAAAAATTTTATATGGGGTTTGAGTCAATTTGTATGTATATTACAATTTACACTTTGTTAATAAGATTAATAATTCTTTATATGACTTTTCAATTTTTAAAAACCGAGAATTAAATATTTTAAAAGTGTTTTTTTTTCACCAAAAAAGCCACTGAAACAACTTAAAAGGATTATTTAATGTATATTATTTAAAATTGAAATATCAGAAAAAAAAGTTGTTTATGAACATTTTTGAGTACTCATTTTTTACAAACTTTATTTTTTTGAAAAAATTTAATGATAACAAGCTATTCCTTTCTTCTAATAAAAAACATAAAAAACGGTTTAAAAACACTTTTATTTTTTAAAATTTTAACATTTTGAGAAATATTTTTAATTATTTTATAGAATTTTTATATTATTTTTTTGAAAAATTAAATTAGAAAATGGAAAGAATAATGCTTTAGATTTAATTATTTATAAAAATTTTCAAGTTTTAATTGATTATTGAAAATATGTTAGAATTAAGATTTTTTTTTGATAATGCTAATTCAAAATTACCTTTCATTCTATTCCAATTCATTTTTTATACTCCATTTACCTGGGAAATATTAATTATTTTTTTTTATATAAAATAAGGTGAGTATTTTATCATTTGTAAAAATTAAAACGATAAAAGTAAAAATTGTTAAAAATATCATATTAAAAACTTAAATTTGATAATTCTAATTGGTATATTGTATAATTTTATTTATTGTTTCAATAATAGTAAACCACATTTATAAAAAGGAATTTTTTTAAGCGGGAAGGTGTAAAATGGTGTGATAATTTTTTTGATCAATTTATATAATATTATTTTTTTTTAGATTATTACTTGAGTTGAAAAATAAAAAATGACAAGTTATTATAGGTAATTGTTTTTGTGTCTGTTTAATTTGTTTTTTTTTTTTTAGTAATTATTTTGATTACAGATAAAATCCAAAAAAAATTGTTCCAATTTAGATTTTTTACAACTTAGCACTCTACTTGTAAAACACTTCTTGGTAAAGAATAAGTTAAATTGTTAACTCATTTTTGAAAGTTTATTAACTTTTACACCAATAAAATGCTTCAATCAAATCTAACTTTAAAAAAAAAACCAATTCGAAAAAGAACTATCAATTTTCAAAAATTTATTGAATAAATATATATTTTGTTCCTAATATATTAACTTATCGTATGTGCCAAAAAGTAATCCTGAAATACCTATCGTCTTGAAAAAAACTACCTTACCTGACATGAAAATAATCCCTGACACAATTTTTAATTGTTAAAATTATTAAAATAATTTTATTATTGAAACAGGATTTTTTTTATTAGAAGAACCAAAGTCTGAAAATAATAACTTAAACGACTTTGAATGATGATTACTTATTTTACATTGTTTCAAAATAATATCAACAAATCAATTAAAAAACAAGTAAGAAAAATATCATTTTCAAAATTTATAGCAAACCCTTATAAAACCCTAATTTTTTTAAAAAATTGGTAGATTGACTATTCATCAAAAAATTACTTGAATCTTAAGAGCCCCCACCCACTTTAATGAACAATAAGTAGGTGTCTTGTCAATTTCATACAAACTTTGAAACAGTATTTAAAAAAGAAGGAAAACAAAAATATATACCAAAAAAAAGACTATTCAAGCATGATAGAAAATACAGGGTCTTTAATATTTACTATTAAAAATCTTGTCAGGGATTATTTTCATGTCAGGTATTTTTTTCAAATCAATTATATGTTTTTTACTGTTGCCAAATAATCCCTATAACTGAGTCAAAAGCGTATTTAAAAAGATACTCCGTGCTTCTTTTTTCTCAAAAGATTACCGACACATTAAATGATCAACAAAAATTGACAATTAGTAAACACCATATTGGTTTATTAAAGTTCTACGAGTAAAAAAGAAATTCTCAAAATGAAGGATCAAATTAGAAAAATCTTAATCCAAAATATTTAGCTAATTTTAGAAAATAAGTCTTAAAAAAACAAAGACAAAGAAAACATTTTTTTGAAAATTACGAAAAAACTTTAAAACAAATTACATTAATAATTTAAATTTTTCTCCAAATATCAAAGAAGTAACATTCATAGTATATTTTAATATTATATACAATTGGCAAAGTTTACTCGATTTTGTCTCAGAAAAAGAAGAAGAAAAAGAACTATTTTTATTTTCAGACACAGGTTTTAGTCTTTGAAAGCAGGCAGTTTGGTCAGTGTAAAGTAAAAAATGGATTTGATTTTAAATTTTCCGTGATTTATAATTCATAATGATTTACGGACTTATTGTCATATCCAGTATTTTTTTAAGACTATTCGTATTAAATTTGAATAATATTTCATTAATAAATAAGATGAAATTATTCTTTTACACGATAATCATTAGAAAAGAAAATAAGAATAAAAAAAACGGAAAAAATGAAAACATTCAACCTTCGATCTTTTTTAAGGATATGGCTTGATGGTTGAAATTTATTTTGCTTGAGTAACTTTGTCCTCTACATTTTTCTTGCAAATTCTTCCGAATCGAAATCACTGTATTCATTTACAAACCAACAAAACTAAAAGCTTTTCCTTTTTTAAAGCCCACTCTTCTCTTATCGATTTTTAAGAAATAATATTATTTGATTTAAAAGACAATTAAAAGACATATTTTGAGTAAAAAAATTCAAACTTTTGCTGGGTAACTTAAAAGACATTATTCAAGAATTTTTTTTCATCAAAAGGAACGAAAAAACTTACTGTGACAATCTGAGAAATTACATCGAACTATTTTGTCTCCAATACATTCCTCTTAAGGAAGAGTTACTCAGAAGAAGACAGTGTCTTTATCAACAAAAACTGTGTTTTTCTTCAAAAAAATACGAACCCTTTGTCAAGAATCTGATAAATAAATCAAAAATACACAAAAATCCGAAAAAAAACTTTCCATCCTTTTTTTTTTTTTTTTAATTATAGAAAAAAACAAAAGATCTCTAAAATTATTTGTTTGCAACAACGGCGGAAATAATTTTTGTTGAATCTAAAAAAAAAAAGAACTTTTTACACAAAATATTGTTAATTTTTCTAAAAAGGACAAAACAATATGCTAACAGAATCCGTTGTTTCACTTTTGTTGAAGGTTATTCAAATACTTTTGACCTGGAAATATTTTTACAAAATAATTGTTGTTAAATTGGAAAAACAAAAACATAACAATAAAAAGATCTGTTTGGAAGTATCACAAAATTCTAGAATCAAATTTTTCTTCTTTCTCTCTGGAAAGGGGTGCCCCTTATCCCTCACAAATACCAAACACCCAAAAATTCACAAAATTAAGTTTCCAACAAACCCCCATTTTTATCACCAATTATTTTGTGTTATAAAGATTTCAAAAACTCAGTAAAAAACAAATTGCAATTTGGTAAACGAATCTTGACGAACTTTCGTCAAGAGGCTGTTTAAAACAAGAGTGATTTTAGTCTCCTTTTTGCAATTTTCTGTTTCTTCAAAAATCCATAGCTCTTTATTCTCATGCAAGTAACCCAAAAAAAAAAAGTAAAGTCAATGAACAATAAACTTCAGCAAGGTCCCTCAAAGACGATTTGGTTAATTATTACAGAAAATCATTTGTGAAAAAATATAAAGATTAAAATTGAGAAATTTTTATGAAAAGCGAATTTCAGTTTTAAGACGGGCAAATAAATTCTAAATCAAGTGGAATTTGTATTTGTTTAATTCCCTTTAAAAAGAAAATATTTTCTAAATTTTGAAAAAATAAAAATAAAAAATCAAGCTATTTCTTAACAATAATAATTTCAAAGAACAGGTTTTAAACAAACTAACAAAAATATTTGGACAGGGCTACATTTATAAGTGAAAAATTTAACAAAAAAAAGCGAATAGAAATAAAATTATTTTTTTTAATTCATAAACTATTGATTCTTTTTTATTTTAAAAAAAAATATCAACAGAATTTCAATTCATACAACAACTTTTCCCCACCAAAAAAGTCTTGTTGAAAAAAAATCGAAGATTTTTATTTTTGTTACTTTTCTACAATTAATAATGCAGAAAAAACAAAAACAAAAACAAAAACAAAACCACACCCACAGCTCAGACGACCAACAGTCTATTGACTACTTCAAATTAGTCTACTATTTTGGAATCGAACTTTATTTCAAGTATCCAAAACCAAACATATTTAATCTAAAGCAAGCAATAAATGGGTTCTTGGAGAATTACTCAACAGAACAACAAAAAAATCTCAAAAAACAATTGTTATTGGTCTGTAAAATGTTTGTTCAAAACGAAATCCTATTTCCAAACGATTATACGCTGATCGAAAATTCATCATGTAGTTTAAATCCCAAGTGGAAGAATGTTTTTGTTAACATTAATAATAATCTAAACAAATATCATAGAAAGAATCTATCTTATGAGGAAGGAAAGAAGAATTCGCTGACCAACAATTTACGGACAAACTCAATTTCAATGATTTCTGTTTATGCTTTATTCCAGCTCAGAAAGGGTAAGTCTTTTTTTTCTTCCATTTTCTTGACGGCAGTTAAGCAAACCACAAGAATTGTTCTAATGTTTTTTACTTGTGTTTACATTTCTTGGATTTTTTTATCTTGCTTCTAATAACGAATTTTAATTACCAAACGACTAAACGAATTGTATATAATATGATAGTTGACTACAATTTGTTAGTCCAATAAAAATGATCGAAAAATAAGTGAATTAAGAACGAAGTTTTCAGGTGAAAACTGGAAAATCGTTTGATAAAAACACTCTTGAAAGACTTTTATAATCTCAATTAAATTTACCCATTGAGAATTTCTTTTCCAAAAAATGCAAAATTTTAAGAATTCCAACAATTTTTACAATTTTACCCTTCTTAGATCCTATCAAAATTTTATTTTAATATTTCCGATTTCCATTTTAAATATGAAAAAAAAAACGCAAAACAATTCTTTTCATGCTGTTCTTAATATTTTTTTAGTTACTTTTACAATTTTGAAGTGTTTTCAAATTTCATCTTGTGATTGGAAATCCCTCAAAGTTATTTTTTTTTTTAAAATTTTTCTTTAAAAATCTTTTTGAATAATTTTTTTTTTTAACTTTGATTTTAACTTTGAAAACAAATATTTTTTTTATCCTATTTTTTAAGAATGAAAATTCTTTTTGAGAAGTGAGTGTAAAAAAAACACACAAATTAAACATCTCTCCGGGGTGGGGACGTTGTCCTTCACGGAAAGTGAAAATATTACAAATTTTAGTTTTTTTTCGATTCCTAAATTTAAAAAAATTTTGATCCAAAAAATTATCTCAATTTTGAACAAAACAACAGAAATTTCAAGCAATTTTCTATTACTCGAATTTCACTTACTTTTCGCTTTATCTCAAAAAATATTAAAACCCATTTCACAAAATTCTGTCCTATTGTAAAATGAAGCGAAAAGTAAGGTGAAAAAAGTTTTTTTGACTTTTCAATCATTACAAAGTAACTTTGGAATACTGATTGTGGAAAATGTTTTTCTAATTGACAAATTTAAGAAAAGCAACCGAAACTCAAAAAAATCCTTCAATTTTAAACAAGGTACCTTAACCCAACACTCTTTGAAGACAAGAAACGGATTTTTTCGAAACAATAGTAATATTTAATGGAACTCGCAACATTTTTTTTTTTTTTAGGGATTAGAGTCACCAAAGATTTGTCTATAATGAAAGTGTGTTGTAATTTAGGGGCAATAAAATTGGTACTCACTTAATTTTCATATTGATATAAAAAATCTATTGCCCATTTTCGTGAAAAGATGGCAGATTTTCTTTAGTAATATTCTGGTAAAAAGTGGTCAATTGATCCTCATTTTAACTTGAATTGTTGTATTTGAAAGCAAAAAAAAAAAATTTTGAAAAAAATAAAAAATAAATTTAGCGAAAAAAGTATAATTTTTTTTTTTTTTTTATTATTTAATGGAGGATCTGATCACTCCTCTTATTTTCTGTTCGGTTTTTTTTTTACTTTCTGAAATAAAAAGAAAATCAATTAGATTTTCAGTTTATTCTTAAAATTTAAAAAAAAAAATAATAACTCTACCGAACTTGATAGCACTTCTGTTAGGTTTTCCAGAATTTAAATAAATTGAGTAAAGTCGATAATTTTTCTCTATTCGTTTGAGTCGTGGAAAAGCTATGCACTTCCCTGATTCCTAAAATTTTATTTAGAAATAAAAAATAACAATTCGTTCATATTAAAAATTGCAATAATACTACTAAAATATGAATTCTAGAAAAAAAATAAAAAATTTAGATTTTTTTTTCTTTGAAAAGTTAAAATAAGATTTCAGATAAATTTAAAAAAAAAAAAATTATATGAGATCAGGAATACAAAATTATCACAAAAAATAGGTTTAAATATATTGTTAATTACAAAATCAAAAGATCAAAATTTTCATTCAGCTTTCTTGAAAAAAAAAAATTCCTAGAATTAGAATACTTTTAATTGTAAAATAAAAGGATCAAAAATTTCAGTCAACATTCCAAAAAAAGGCAAATCTCTCAAGAAAGAAAAAAAAAGCCATCAATTTACCCAATAAAAAAAGGGAAATGTATAATTAAAGGTTCTTTTCAGAATTAAAAATTTGAAAAGTTGAAGGATTTATTAAAATCTTTTATTGGAAAGATGAATGAAAATTTTGTTCACTTTATATTTCAACAAATAGTATTAAAAAAATTATTAACTATCAAAACAAAAAATTTGCTATTTTTTATATATACCTTTTGGCGAATGAAGTTAATTGTGTTTGTTCCATATTTATTTTGAATTGAAAAAGTCTTCAATTTCATGAAGACTTCTCTTATAAGTTGGTTAGTTTTCATAAACTCCTTTTATTGGAATTTTCAACAACAAAAACAACAATCTAAATTGAGATCTTTTATTTATTTTTTCAAATTGTTCATATTTAAATTCAAAAAAAATTTACATTTAAAAAAAAAAACTTTCAAAAGAGATAATTTTTTCCTTATGGGAAATTATGGGATTAAATTATGTAATGTATTTGCGGATGAACATTTTTGCAAGTATATGCCCTATTTCCAATTGACCACCCTCACATAAAAATGACATTATAAAAATTATTGAACAATAAATAATTAAAATTTTTATTAAGGATCCCAATTAAAAATTTTCATTTTGTAAATTTTTATAAAATTAATTTTCCAAATCTGAAAATTAAATCCCAAAATAATAGTAGTCAAGTATTTAATAATTCATATTTAGAACTTCCAAAAGTAACTATTTTTACCAATTTTTTAATTTCAAGATTAACTCAATTATTCGAAACATAAGCTAAATTTAAAAATTATGGGCAAACTTTATTATTATTATTATTTTCTTTTTTCATTTGTCTTATAAAAAATACAATGATTACACTATATTTTTATTTATTAATCTATATTGACTATTTTCTAAAAAAAATGTAGTAAAATATATTATAATTCAAAAAATAATAACAATTAAACAAATTTTTTTCTGATGAAAAATCTGCCCCTATTTTTGAAATTAAGCTTAGAATACCAAAAGACTGATTAATTTGGTTTCATTTTTATGAATTTTATTGTAATACCAATATATTTCCAAGATTTCAGAAATAATTTGCCAAAAGAATCTATTGGATTATTATATAATTCAAAATTTTTAAGAAACTAATCTACCTTTTCGAAAAAATAAAGAAAGATATTTTATATTTTGAAATCTTTAAATATTGATGAATTAACCTTTAAATTTGTCTCAGAATACAAATTTTTTTCTAAAATTCTTGGTTTTTTACTAATAAAAAGAATGTTTTACATTGACGATATCAACTTTTGTTACTATTTGAAGGAATCAATTTTTTAGAGAAATTGGAAACATGAGGCACATATGTGATTTATTTTTAATAACAACTAAATTTATTATAGATCTCTTTGTGACAGAGTAAAACCCCTAAAAATATTTTTTTTTTATACACATTTTTTGGAATTATTCTAATAATGGACAAGACAATTTTATAAAACTTTTTTCTCATAACAATTTGTATTCAAGTGAATATTTAAGATTTTGAATTTCAAGAAATAATAATAATAATAAAGAAACAGATTATTAAATGTATTTAATATATATTTTGTCATAAAATAATATATAACAACAACAACAACAACAACAACAACAACAACAACAACAACAAATAAATAAAATATAGGTGAAAAAACTAGAGAAAAATTAACAAAGTCAACTGGCTATTCAAGACAAAGAATATGTAGTGTAATGTCAATTTTGAAGGGATTGGGTATAATTAAAGAAATATCATTAAAAAGCCGAGAATTCGAAGTCAAGGAAAAACAAATAACCAGCCTTCAAAATATTAAAGAATTGAATAAAAGAGTTCTAGAATTAAGAAAAAAACGAAGACAATTAATTGTTAATTTGAAACAAAAGTTTGGAGAAATAGAAAAAAGAACAAGCTCTCAATATAACGAGGTGCCATATATTGACTGGTTATCCCAAAGATTACAAAATTATTATTCGAAATCAGAAAAATACTTTTATAATTATAATAATAATAAAATTTCAAAAGATCTGGCTTATTGTAAAGAATACCAAACTTCTCTACCCTTTCCAGATATCCCCTCTTACTCAAAACTTTGTTACAATTTAAATGGGATTTGTTTACAACAATTTTACAAAACAATTACCCAACGATTTAAAATTTATGACACACATAATAATTTTTGCAATGCGAAGAATAAAAAAATTAAAAAATTTCTTATAATAAAAAAAAAACAAAAAATCACAAACCGAAATAATCTTAATAAAAAAAAATTCAATTTTGTAGACAAAAGCGTTTTGGAAAATTCAAACGAAAAAATTAAAGAAAAAAACAATATAAATCTAGAAAATGAAAAATGGAAAAATAATGGTGATTTAATAAACACTCAAATTTGTGAACAAGATGATATAATACATGCAGCATATACAATCCTTTCGCTGAAATCACAAAAAAACACTCTTCAAAACCAAAATTGAGATATTTTTTTCCCGAATTATTGTTTTTCTTTTTTGTTTAAATTAAACTATTTCTTGCATATAGCTAATCTTATTAATTTGTTTGAATTAAACAATAAATTAACAAAATTTTTTTAAAATTTACGAAATAAATTTATTATGAATAGAATTTTTATTTTTTTATTTTTTTTATGGTTTATTTAAATTTATTGTAACTTTTTAAAAACATCAACTTATTAACAAACAAAATGACAAAACCAAATATTAAACAAGGATTAAATTTTAATAATTTTTTTGAAAATGATATAATAATTAGAGTGTAGAAATTGGATATTATTTATCTAATTATTTTGTATTTGAGTGTAATTAAAAACTAAAAAAAAGTTGAAAATAAACATTAACTTCTTAAAATTTTTTTTGAAGAAAAAATACTGTTATCAATTTTAGATTTTGGAATATTAAAAGTTTTTTTCAGGTCCAATTTTATTTGTAACTAAATGTATAGATAAATATGGAAGAAAAGTTTTTAATACCTTTTCATATTATTTATTCATTTTCTGAAATAAAATACACTAATAAATAAAAATGATTTTAAAAAATATCATATTGTAAAAATTTGCCCAATTTTCATTGAATACTGGCATCTTAATTCAAAATTTTTTCTTTTCATTTTTCTTTTTTTTTTTTTTCTATGTTTTAATTTTTCTTCTTTGCTTATTACTTTTTTTTTTTAGAAAAGATAAATTCAATTTGAACAAAAAATGTTTGAAACTCCAAATTAACATTAAAAAAAAAACCATACTTTGAAATTTCTTTTAAAATTCATATATTTAAAATAAAAAAATCTTTTTTTTTATAATTGTAATTTACCATAGAAAATGAGAAATTTTTCTTGTTAACCTTCAATGAAAAAGTTTCCAAAATTTATTTTACCTTATTTTTTTCAAAAAATATAGTTTTTTAAGTAATTTATTTTATGAATATCAACTTTACTCTGAAGTTTATTATTTCTATCATAACTAAATAATAGGATATTTGTTTAGTTATAATAAAAAATTGAATTTTTCATTTTTGGTATAACCAAATTTGTCCGAAAAGGAGCTCTCTCTCTCTCTCTCTCTCTATATATATATATCTAAATCCCCAATAATCAAATTACATTTGATATAAATTTAGTAATTTTAAATTGTTAAGAAATGATTCTAATCAATAAAATTAGAAATATTTCTCTTCAAAAAAAAAAATTTACAATTAAAAATCGTTTTCATAAATAAAATAAGAACAAAACTTGAAAAAAATAATTCGAATTGAAAAAATTTTCTTGGTTATTCTGATGTTATTATTTTTCAATTGAAATTTTGTCAAAAAAAAAAAAAAAATATTATTATTATTTTGAAAATTTGTCTTATCATTCAATAAATTTCTAGTTTTAAATATTTAAACACAATTCTTCAGTGAAAATTATTTCGCGCTCCTTTACACTCCAAACACAGCCCCAGATACTTTTATAAAATAATTTATTAATTACAAAAGATATTTTAATACAATATTCATAATTTGTTTTATCTATTGATTACCTTTTAAAAATATCAATATCTATATTTAATTCTAAATAATTTAATTATAAAAAAAAATTGAAATTAAATTTTAAAAAAAATATAATATTTTTTTTCATTATAAAGCTTGAAATTTTTTCGGCAAGATTTTTTTTCAAATTTGAATTATTACCAAAACTATTTTAGTCAGATAAATTTATGATTTTTTTTTATAAAGTTTTACTTTTTGAATAGTTGGCTTTTTACAATCTCTACATAAAATAAACAATATTCTAGGATAAGAGATCATTGATTAAAAAAAATTTTTTTCAAGATCTGAATTAATTAACAGTTAAAAAACAAATTTTTTTACACAGATTTTATTCAACTTTTTACTTTGAACAAATAAAAAAAAAAATTCTTAGTTATGAATATTATTTTATAGTATTTTGTTTAAAATTTACAAATTAATTTTTATCTTTATTTTTAAAATTTTGAGTTATTTTCTTTATTTATTAAAAAAGTTTTATTTTTTTTTAATTCTTCTTTAATAAACGAAATTATTTACATTTTTTTTTTTTTTTTGATTTGATAATTATTTTCTATACTTTAAATTGATGATTTAGAAAATTATTCTAATTAAAATCTTAATTTTGGCCTTGAAACTTATTTCATTTTTCTTTTCATTCCATATTCATCAAAGTTTTGTCTGAAAAGAAAATGAAATTTTTTCATAGGTATATTTTTTTTTATTTATTCTCTTTATATTAAAACTAACAACAATATTCATTGTTATTATTAATAAATTGAGTTTTAAATTATCATTATTGTAATAAAATTTCTAATTTAAAATATTCTAAAAAAAAAAATAAAAATGTCTAAAAATAATGTATAAATAAATAATAATTACTTTTTTTTACAAGATCAAAAAAATATACAAAAGCATAATTTATTTATCTTTGAATTATTTTAATTTGTTTATTATAATTCAAATTCGGATTACAGATAAATAACAATATAAATGCATTAACTACATCAATATCCTTTTAAATCTTTTATTTTAAACTTGTTTTAAAAATAGGTCAATTTGGAGTGCGAAGTGAGATAATCAAAAATAAATAAACAAATGGATAAAAGCAAATTTCTAAGAATAAACAATTATGTTTTATGTTTACATTTCCTCCCCAAAAAAAGAAATTAAGTCAATTTCTTGGGTGGAAGATTGGTTATTATTTAAAAGGTTTTGAATTGAAGTATGACTGGTTATTCTTTTTTGCTTCTGAGGGTTTTGTAGTTTTAATAAAATATTTTTCTGTGATTTTTGTAAGATCTGTTTTATTTGCTCTCTGGCATTAAAAAAGGTTTGTTGATTGAGTTGGATTTTAATTTTGGATTTCCCTTGTTTAAATTCATCAAATAATTTTTTTCTAGTATTTTTTTTTTCGCAATGTTTTAATTTTTCATTTTTGATCGCCTTTACAAGTGTCTTTAGAAAATGCTTTGTGCTTTCTAAATTATTAACTTTTTTTTCCTTATTTGTAACAAAAGAAAAGGTGATAGCTCTGTGGTGTAGCTTCCAAAATATTTGATTGGAAACAATTTGAACACTTTTATTATTAAATTTCATTTTGGATAATTTCCAAGAATAGCTTAATTTATAAGAAACCTTCGGTTTGTTGGTTTTTTTTTTATTTTTTTTCATTATGATAATCTCACACACGATTAAAATGTCATTAAATAAAAAAAGTATTGATTCCCTGGCTTTATTATCAATTAAAAAATCTGCTTTGAATTGGGTGATGAATACCCTTCTTGGTGTAATTAATGATTCGTCTGGAGAATTGATTATTTTTTGGTTAATTTCGACAATTTTGATCCTGTTTTCAAACTCTCGTTTTTTTTCGTTGATCAGTGTCGCCATTTCTTTCAGCGTAATTGAGATTCTGGATACAAATTCCTTATTTTCCCCTCGAGACAACTTCTCGATGCGATCATAAAACAACGTGTACTGTGCGATCCTTTGGACGGGCTTGATGATTAAAGACTCTAAATTTAATCGTTCAGATTCTTGCTGCTGTGGGATTCTTTTTGTGTACCGTTTAAATTTTTTGTTTTTATTCTTGTTTGTAATCAGCACCTGCGCTGCGTTACCATAATTGTTAATATAAGGAGTGTATATTTTCATATATGGAATCATTTCAGAGAAGAATTTCCCAAAGAACGAGTCAATGTGCCAATGTCTTAAGATCCTTTTTAAATCTCTCGCCATCGAGTTACTAAAGAGATATATTTCCTCAACACCAAGGAATATGATCCGAATTGACTCTTCGTCAATTAGATTTTTTTCTTTTAATTCCCTCTTTAGGTTTACAATAAATTGAAGATGCAAATTATATTTTTGTTCAGATTCAGTGATCTCTTTAATTAGTTGATATCTTAAATGCGACTGTGTATATTTTTTCATTGTAAGGTGCTTGCGAAATGTCTTTTGAAGTTTTGTTATTTGTGATTCTTGGTAATACCTTTGTTTGTGCACTTTCTTATTTTTCAAAGGTAATTGCCTTGCTTGTTTTCGAGTTACTGTTTTTTTTGTTTTGCCTTTCGCTTTGTTTTTGTTCCCGTCTTGAAAATTGTTGAGTGCTATTTTCTTTTGATCATGTTTTATGTTCATAAAAAAATTTAACCAAGATAAACTGAAAAAAAGTCAACAAACTAAAAGTTGAAAAAATGTTTCTCAGATTCTGGTAAATTGATAAATCTTTATAAAATTTCAATAATTTTATAGTTCTTGAGATATAATTTCACAAGTAAATTGGCTTTGATCTTTTGAAACCTTTTTTTTTTAAAATAAAAAAATAAATTTTTTTTTTTTTATTTTTTTTTTTTTTTTTTTTTGAAAACAACTATCTTTTCGTTAAATACCAAACAAATCTCATATAAGGAAACAGGCTTACTTTTATATCCAATAATAAACAATTGTGATTTGGAGACTTGACACTTTACTTGAACTTGCTTGATCTCAAAGAGTAGCTTATTATAATTAAATCATTTGAAATTGAAATTCATTTGATAGTTTAATTCAAATAACAAAAAAAAAAATTACATGATATTATGGCAAAAAAATTCAACACACCTGTGAAAACATAAACCCGTCTTTAATAAAAAAAAAAAATTAAAAACAGTAAAAAAATCAAAGAATCTTCAATTATAAAAATTCAGATGAAAGAAAAACCATTTATCAAGATCCAAAAACCAAATACAAACAGTAAAAAAAAACAATTTGAATGAAAGGATAAAAAAAAAACAAATTCAAACAAGAAAAAATACATAAATGGATTTTAATGACAAAAAGATGATTAACAAAAAAAAAATACAAATAAATCTCAATGATCAAAAGATTCAAATAATAAAAAAAAATATTTCTTAGGATCCCAATTAAAAATTCGCTTTACAAAAAAAAAGTTCCAGTATAATTGATTTAAAAAATCCAAATAATTTTTTTTTTTTTTTTTTTTATTGTAATTTAAGGGAGGAGTTTAGAATTCCTTTTGTTTGCCGTTAAGTTTTTTTTTAATTTAAGAAATAAAACAAAAATTTGGTTAAATTTTAGTTTTATTTCTGAAAATAAAAAAAACTGCTGTTAGGAATTCGGGAATTTAAAAGAATTGAATATTATCAAAAATTTTTTACTCTATTCTTTTGAATTCTGGAAAAGTTAGGCACTCAACAAACACTTTTGGTATTTTTTCCAGAATTCAAAAGAATAGAGTAAAATCAAATATTTTTCTCCCTTCTTTTAAATTTTGGAAAAGCACCGTTAGGTTTTCTTGAGTTTTCCGTTTATTTGTGAAGTGTTCTAAGTTTTTTTTTACTTTAGAAATAAACCCAAAATTTTAATAAATTTTCGGGTCATTTCGAAAGTAAAAAAAAACACTAACGAAAATCAATAGATTTTATAAATAAAACAGAAAACCTCAAGAAAATCTAGGCTCTCTATGGCACTCTACGGCAGTTCCTAAATTAATAAACTTGAATTTAAAAAATTGTTTAAAAGATTCAAACAAAAAATCCAAATAATAAAAATAGTTAAAAGTATTCTCAATTTTTAAAAATCAGTTTTAGAAAAATAATTACTTGCTTCTTTTTAGATAATTCCAAAGGGTTAAATTTCTTCAATTTAAAACAAATTGTTTTCTTCAAGCACACAATCAATTGAATTTGATTTAATCGTATTCCTGGTTATTTTGAAACTTATATTTGGCAAAGTAAGCATTTTGTAACATTATTGAGATATAAATAATTAATTTGTAGACAAATTAAAGAAATAAAAAAAAAATCTTGGAGAAGAGATCTCAAAAAGTTTCTAAGATTGAAACTTCAAAAATAACATGTTGGTTTCAAAAGTATAATTCACAATTTAAATTGGTAATTGAATATTTATTCTTTGACAATTTTTTTTAATATATCATTTTTTTCTTCATTGTTCCTTTTATAGAAACTATCTTACTATACACGATGATGAGTTTTGTATTGATATTAGTAACTTGTAAAAAATTTAAATAATTCTTTTTTTTTTCTCAAAAAATAATTTTTTATTTTTGGAACAAACCACAAAAAATATTTTGGATGTAAAATATTTTTCTAATTTATTGAAACTCAATAAAAAATATACATATTCCTTGAGTAAATCATAATTCATTTTGTTTGTATATTATCACTTTTTATCATGAATAGTTTTTTTTTTTAAAAAAAAATATTGAATAATTATGAAGTTTTTTCCCTTTTTAACCTTGTTAATTTACTATAAATCAAGAATTTGAGATAAATTGGAAAAAATATTAAGTGGTTACTTGATAATATTCAAGTACTGAAACACGGTATTATGTGATACTTGAAAATAAAAATATAAAAAGCAAAGCCTAAAAATGACCAAGGGTTAAAAAAATAATGAGATTAATCGGAAAAATAAAATCACAACACTTAAAACAATTCTCAATGAATATCAACGATCAACTAATAAAACAAAAACATATTAATTAAAATAGTGTTGTTATGATTTTGTTTTTTCTCTAAAGTAAAAAGGGTTTTTTTCGCTATTTTATATTTTTATGAATTGGTTATTAGAAATATCACTTGTATGGACTGGACAAGGAATTTTTTACAGCATAATTATACCTTTTTTTGTATAAGAATAACTTTGGAAAAATTCTCTACAAAATACTTTTTTAATTCCTAAACTTAATAACCCCATCAACATTTACCTTTACTACACATTTATATTTTGAAATCAATTTTATCCAATAAACATGAAAATAAGCATTTTTCCGACTGTTGAATAAAAATAATCCTTAAAATTAATGTGAATAGAAAAGTTCAATCAGGAAACTTTAGTAAAAAATTGGCAAATATCATTTCTAATTGAATTTTATGAAGAGTTTTTTTTTTTTTTTTTTGTTTCGTTTTGTGAAAAAAACATTCAAAGCAATTAAATGAGTTTGAATTTAAAAAAAATAAAATAGTATTAATAAACAACCAATCAAATTATTTGGTAACTCAAAAAAAAAATTTTCATTTCTTTATTGAAGATTAATAGTAAAGTTTAAAGAATTGTAATTGTAGGGTTTTTCAACAGACCTGAAAAAATATTTTAGTTTTTTTATGAATCAATTATTCTTGGTACTCAGTAGGTCATGCAACCTAAAATAATCAATAATGATATTCGAAAAAAAAAACAACTTTGATAATTTTCCAAATATCTCTCTTTAAGGGATTAGATTCATCATGGATCCATCAATAATTAAAATATGTTATAATTGGGTAAAAATGATATTAGTTCGACATTGTACCAATAATTTTAATAAAATCCATTTTAAATATTATTGTACATTAAATTATTTCAATTTTTACTCCGGATTAGTATTAAAAATTATCATTTTTGAAATTTATGTTCTAATTCCTTTTTCCAAATCTAAAAATATAAAAACAAAAGAACAATATTATGGTTTTTTATTATTCTGGTAGAACTTCGAATAAGTAACTATTTTTCAAATTTTTTAATTTCAAAGATTAACTTAATAAATCTATAATATAAAACCCAAAGACTGATTAGTTTCCTTTCCTTTTTATAAAGATAATTGTAACATCAATATATTTTCCAATATTTGAGAAATAATTTGTCAAAAAAATCTATTGGTTTATTATTTAATTTTTTAAAAAAAATTGAATTTTTTCGTAACTAATCTACATTTTGCTACAAATTTAAGAAAGATATTTTGTAGGTTTTGAAGTCTCTGCATTGATAATTCTACCTTTAAATTTGTTAAGAAATACAAATTTATTTTCTAAATCTTTGGGTTTTTTAATAACATAAAGAATCATTTTTAATTGATTAGATCATCTAAAAATCGGTACTATTTCACAAATTGAATTTACCGATCTATTTGAACAACGATGGGGTCATACTGTAATTTACCCCCAAAAGCAACATACCTTATTCTTAGGCTTCTACTTGGTAGACACTAATCTATTCATAAGTTTCAAATTTCTCAACATGAGGTTAAGAAAAAAAACATCAAATAATAATGAATAATACTTTTTTTTATTTATTTATTTTTGTTGTTCACCTTTTTTGAAAGCAAACCAAAAACAATTTTTTTTGTTTCATGTTTGTACAAAAGAAAGAAGAAAAATTATCAAGAAACCAATTAAAAGATTGTAATTAAAATTTGTCTATCCTTATTAAGTGACCTATTACTCAAACTTAATTTGGGTTTTTAACTTTTTCTAAATATCAGGTATGCAATAAGATCTTAAAAATTTTTTTATTAAATGGGTGTATTTTATGTTCTTTACATAAAAATAGAATTGCAACTAAATAACTCGAGAATTTATAATGAAACAAAAATGAAGTACTTTCTTAGAAGAGGTCCAAGTCATTTTCACAAATTTTGTTCACTCTTAAACAATTCCAAAAATACAGAACAAAATTCATTTTTTCTACTTTAACTCCATTGTAGACCTAAGTAATTGATGTCAATAAGAGAAAACAATCAAGAAAGAGAAAACAATCAGGAAATCGAAAAAGAAATCCCAAAAGAAAAAGAAATTCCAAAAGAAAAAGAAAAACAAAAAGAAACAACCATTAATACTGAAAATGATATTGATCTTGATCGAGAAGATTTAACAGAAGAAGAACTAAACAAAATAAAACGTTTCAAGCCTTGGGTTCTTCGTGAATCTACAATAACCCAAAAAATTCTTGTAAGAAATTTTTTTTTTTAAATTTTGCTTCTTTCGAATTTTGGATGGGATAAAATTTTCACAATCTTTTCTATTTATGAACGAGAATTTTCCAAGAAACAATTTTGAATATTTTTTAATCTTTTGTTAATTGAAGAAAGCTCTTTTTGAATGACAAAAAAGCAACATTTCCTTTTTGTTTTAAAAATAGCAATCTCTAATCAAAATAGAAAAGAATCAAAGAAAAGTTAAACCCCTTTAAAATTCGAACCAAGTGTTTGCCCACAACTGAACTTGTCTATTTAACAAAACGCTTTATTTTTATATACTTTTTCTTCAAAATTATCTTTTTTCATATTTGCTTTTCTTTCATTATTTCACCTAAAATGATTACTCAAAAAAAAAAACAAAATCAATTGAAAAAAGATGGTGGTAATGTTTATTTTAACACTGGGACCCATTCGCCTTATTCTCCAAGTTTTTTGGTTATGGTTACTTTCTCAATTGCTCGGTATTTTTACTTATAAATTAGATCAAACCAAGCCTTTTCCACCAAAAAAAAAAAAAAATCTATTAAGGCTGACACAAGTTTTTACTCGAATCATGCTATATACCCTAGGTTTCTTCTGGATCAAAATTAAGGGAAAGGAAAATGTAATTTTTAATCCATTAGTCTTCATTCGACATTTTTTGAAATTGTAAAAATCTTATCAACAACTTTTTAATTCTTTTTTTTTTTTTTTTTTTTGCCTTTTCGATAGTTAAAGACCTTTTTAGAATGTAAAACAGAAAGAGTTTTAATATCCAATCACTCTAGTTTGATTGACATTCTCTTAACTAATACCACCCATCCTTGTAGCTTTGTTTCAAAGGTTTGCTTCATTAACTCTAATTTTCTTTACTTTTTTTTTTTTTTATTTTCTTTTTTTGTTTTTTCATTCTCCTTCGATCTTGTATTATTTAAATTCTATAACTCCTTCACAACATAACCAAACTCTAACTTCAAATCCATGACCACCCTTTAAATTTTAGATTAAATTAATGGATTTGCTTGGTACTGGTATTTGAAATATCAAAGGGAAATAATTTTCACTTCATTTTATTTATTTTTTATATTTTCCCTTTTACAAAAAGAGTTTTCAAAGAAATAAATTGGGGTTTGTGATTTCTATTGTTTGTTGATCTTTTTTTGTGGTTTAAACTTTGTATATTTTTGGGTGAACAAATAACCATAACTAACAGTATTTAAAAGACTTCGATTTGTGTTTTGTTTTTATTGTTTTGGGTCAGCTAATAACCCGAAATCAAAGAATTTTGAAGAAATAGATTCACAATAGTCAGTTGAAATTATATCGCTTTTAAATTTCAAATCTCAGAAATAAAAAATAAAAATGCAACAGGAAAATAAAGTGAAAATTTTTTTCCATTTATTATCCAAATACCAGTAAATAAAAATAATGAAATTTCTCAACAAGCTGGAAAAAAATTATCAAAATTAAACACCATAGAAATCACAAAAAAACCTTTTTTTTTGAAGGTGTACCATTAAATTATCGACCTATCTCTATAAATCAATCTCTTCCAAGATTTTTTTTTAAAATTAATATACATTGGAATTCAAGACTCTTGGGACTTGATTACAAAAAAAAAAAATTTGGATTTAAAAAATATTTTGGTACAAGAATTGCTGTTTTAAATCTATTAAGGAAATTTAAAAAAATAAAAAATAAAAATAAAAATACAGAATATTTTGTAGTTACTATAGATATACAAAAATGTTTTGACTCTATACAACACTCGTTAATATATCAATCTATTAAAAAATTTATAAAAAATGAAACAATTAAAAATTGGCTCTTGAGATATTACAAAAAAGAAGGAATTGGAGTTTATCAAGGAGATCCCTTATCACCAATTCTCTTCGCATTTATATCTCATTTCCTATAGAAAAGTTAAAAACTCAAGCTGTTCATGTTCAAATGTATGCAGATGATCTTATTCTTATTATGAAAGGGCCATTAATCTCTCTAAAAATTGATTTAGAAAGGATTTTTGAAATAATAAAAAGATTCGGGATAAACCCACATAATAAAAAAAAAACCAAATATAAAAAAAGAATTAAAAGATATTTTTTATCTTGGGATTTGGTTAGAAAAAAACACACATCTTGAATATAATTTCAAAAAAGTAGAAAAATCCTTGGGAACACTTAATCGATTGTTTCAACAAAATAAACTCAACAATGGAGTCAAAATAACTTCTTTCAAAGCTCTCATTTTAAGTCAACTTTATTATGGTCTTGAAATATTTGACTTGAAACAAAATTATTTTGAAAGAATTGATATATTTATCAATAAATCAGTCACAAATTTCTTACAAATTAATATCCATTCACCACGATTAATTTATAAAACTGAAGCAAAAATTGATCTCGCTAGATTAAAAGTATACCGAAGAAAATATAAATTGATTGAAAAATTAGATTTCAAAAATTTAAAAAAATTAAAAACGATACTAAATTTCCGAACACTGGAAAATGAAAATATTAATTGGCATACTAAGGGATTAAAATTATTAGATTTAGAATAAAAAGTTTTTCGATTAACCGAATTGGAAAATTCGCCTAGTTGGAAAGTTCAACAATATCTAAAAATTATAAAACAACAAAATTGTAATTCCAAACAGTCGTGTCGTCAATAGCCGTAGAGTGCCTAGGTTTTTTTAACTTTTTGTAATGTAAAGAAAATTAAATAAATTTTCTTTACATTTCAAAAAGTAAAAAAAACCTAACGGCGCTTTTTTTTAATTTTAGAAATAATCCGAAAATTTCTTAAATTTTCTTTTTATTTCTCAAATTAAAAAAAAGCTAACGGCGGTTTTCCAGAATTTAAAAGAATAGAGTAAAATCAAAGATTTTACGCAATTCTTTTGAATCCTGGAAAACCTAACGACGTCCGGCCTATAAAATAAATCGAAAAATCTGGATATCTGAATTTTTTGAAAAAAATAAAAAAATTAATAATATCGGAGATATTATTAATAAAAAAGAATTCATCATGTATATTATCATTAGTAAGTGATAATAAAATTTGTGATTCTTTAACAAAATTTCTAAAAAAAAGTTTAGAAATTAGGGCACACTCGAGAAAAGCAATTTTCTCTCTTCTAAAATTACAAAACAAATGTTTTTTCGAAATAAAAAGAAATTATATTGAAAATCCCCTTTTCACAAAATTCAATTCAATTTCAAGAAATTAACTTGAATTAAGAACATTAATTTTCAAGTACTAACATCTACAAAAAGTTGTCTTTGAAAAGTTGGAAGAGGATCAAGAGAAAAAAATAATATTACCATTGTGGAAAAAAAGTGAAACTGGAAAAAAAGTTCAACACGGTTTTTAATTGGGAACATTACTAAAAATGAAAAGTAAAATCAATAAAAAGAAGAAACCAATTAACTTCAAATAATAACCCATTATATTATTTTCAATCAATTCAACAAATACAATTTAAATCTACTTGATTTATCAAAATTGTTGGTGTGGTTTTGGAGATCTCAAAAATAGTCAATTTTTTGAACAAATTTTTAATAATGGATCAATCAAAGAAAAGCTCATACCAAAAGGTAGTATTAAAAAAACTGTTATTGTGGCGAATACTTCATTTTGTCTTTATTGATTTATTTATTCTTTTTTTCATTGGTTTTACTTTGAATTTTCAGTAATGTTCCCAATTAAAAACCGTGTTGAACTTTTTTTCCAGTTTCACTTTTTTTCCACAATGGTTATATAAAAAAATTATTAGAGATCAAGACAATTTAAAATTTAAAAGAGTTAGAAAGGGGAGAGAGAGGAAAACTCAAGGATAAAAAAAATTATGATTACAAAATTCAAATATTTTTTAATATTAGTAAACAAATTATAATCGTGAAAATTAACTTGAAAGATTAAATTAATTGTGGAACTTTTAATTAAAGGTCGATTTATTTTTAAAAATTAATTCTTGAATAATATATAAAAAAGAAAGAAAGAGATATTGAAAATTAAAAATTAATAAAATCCAAAACAATATCAAATCATTCTTCATCTTCTTCATCTTCTTCATCTTCATCTTCATCATCTTCTTCATCATCATCTTCTTTTTATTATTACTTAGGGTGCAGTAAAAAACACACCTTTTATTGGGAAAACAACATCTGCCATGCAAGGCTTATACGTAGATCGAACACGTAAAAACCGTTCACTTTTGGAACAATTAAAAGTCAGATGCAAAAATGATGATTTTGTTCGAGTTATGTTATTTCCAGAAGGAACAACTTCAAATGGAGAGGGATTAATCAGTTTTAAAATTGGTGCATTTTGTCCAGGATATCCAATACATGCCTGTTTTATTAGATACAAATCCGGCTTCCCTCTTAAATGGGTTCAATTGAATTATACTCACCAAAATCCACTCTTTTTAGTGTTATCAATATTTTGCAACCTAATTAATAGAGCTGAAATTACATTTTTAAAGCCTTATATCCCATCAGAAGAAGAAAAAAAAGACGCCGTGCTCTTTTCATTAAATGTCAGAAAGGTAAAATATTTATTTTTCATCTATTTTTTTTCTTTTTCGATTTATGTTGGGCATTTTTTATAAAATGTAGATTCTTCGCATTTGTAGATTATATTTTTTTTTTTTCACGATCAGCTTTAAAAATACAAAATTTTTTTAATCGATGCGATAACACTTCATTTATTCTGATTTTTTTTTCATCCTGATCGAATATGAATGTTATTTGCCAAGCAAATGTATTGACCATTTTCGTCATAAAAATGCAGTTTTCAAATACACAATATTCTCGAAAAAATGTTCATTTTTTAACAGGTTCTGATAACTATTGACTTATTTGGGACAAAAATATTGTTGATAAAATTCAAAAAATTAAAATTGTAAAAAATTATTTCTTCATGAAAAAATGAAAAACTTGATTTTTTTCAAAGTAACAATTTTAGATTCTATTCTTTCGTAGATCCTTAAGTGCTAACTTGGAAAAGTTTTCTCGAAAAGAATGAGTTTGTTTAAAAATAATAATCGTTCAAGAAGAGAAGATTCGATAATAAAAGTAATTGAGAAGATACATTTTGTTTTGTTTTATTTCTCTTTTTTGCTTCTGTATAACCAAGATCATTGGCAAAAGTAAAGTGAAACAAACAAGAAGATAGTTCCCAACACAAAGTTAATTATTATTATTATTTTTTTTTTTTTGTTTTTTTTTAATTGTTCTTGAAAGAATCATTTCAAAAATAAGAATTTTTTATATTACAGAGAACTTGAAGTCCAGATTAACTTAAAAATATCATTCTGTAAATAGAACGCTGTAATTTCCATTAATAGTTGATTTAAATGTAATACATAATCATCTGAAATTACAAACAAAAAATGTAATTTTTCTTTTCATACTTTTTGTGTTTTTAATAACTTGTATTTGTTGTTAATGTTTTTTATGAATCGAAAAAACAATCATAAAGTTGTGGATTTATATCTTTATTTCGATTTCTAAAATTATTGAAAGGAAACCTTTTAACTCAATAACGATATATATTTTTTTCTTTTTTATTTTTTTCAAAAGTTCATATTTAAATATTGAAATACAATAAAAGAGTTAAAAAATATTTTATGAAGAGATATTTTTGACATTAGGAACTAGATTGTTATTAGATTATAGAATTTATTATCGGTGAACATTTATGTGTGAATATGGCTGATCGATAAACCGCCGTATTCTCGTGAAAATGTTCATTCTATTTTTAATTTACCCTAAAAATGAATGGGATTGGTGTGAATTTTCCTTCTCCTGTGGACAACAAGCCAAATCACCTCCCTGAAAAAATATATAATTTTCAAAACCCCAAAAATGTCTACAGAAATTGTTACAGCCTTATTTTTGAAATATAAACCCCAATTCAAAATATTTAACTCAATAAAATTCAATTTTTAACAAAAAAAATCTCATATTAAATAAATTCGAAGGAAAATACAAAATTAAAATCATTAGCTAATTGAAATTTCAACAATCATTTTTCATTTACAATACTCACAAAACAAAAAATAAATAATTATAAATTAATCAAAATAAAAAAATGTTGTTGAAAAATCGAGGAATAGGATTTATTGTAAAGGATTAAATGTTAAAAAAACACTTAAAATAAATATTTGAGGTGACTCATCTAAATTCGTAACTTCTAATTCAACTAGCTTCTAGTATTTAGTGTCTAGAAACAGTCATTAGAAGAATTTGAAAAGTCAATTTAGTTTTCTAATGTTTTTGGAAGAGCACTACAAAAAAATGTATTGGATCTATTGTTAAGGGTTTGATGAAACCTCATCTAATCTGTTAAAGAGAGAATTTTGAAGTGACTAAATTTGAGACTTCTAATTCAAAGAGTATCTAAATAGATACAGTCATCAGAAGTATTGGAATCTTAATTTAGTTTTCTAAAAAAAAGAAAAGTAAAAAATGAAGAAGTGGGGAAAAAATGAGAGAAAGAAAAGAATGAAGAGTGGAAAAAAATAAAGAGATTTTAAATAATTGTTGTGAGACACCTGAAAATTTCTGGTTTAAATGAATTTGCTGATAAGTTTTATTTTGTCTTTAGCTCCTTTTCCCATATTATGTGTTGAGCCATGTTGGCCAGAATATATTCTATGGTGATGTCATAGATTTCTTTTATGTTCATTTTCCTCAATAATTCATCTTCGTCTTTTTTGACTATTAGATTATATTCAAAAATTTTGATTTTTTTGAGTTCTTTTTTTCCGGTGTCTTCTGGTTCTCTCATATTTTTCACAATCCAAATAAAGTGGTATATGTCATCATTTTTTTTTTGTTACAGCATGGGCATAATTTGGAATTTACCCCTTTCCCCATCTATATGTGTATCTATTCAACCCATTACAAAAGGATTTGAGTTTGAATAATGTAGTTGATGATTTCCAGTTTAAGTACGGCTGTTTTTCTTTGATTTTTTCTTGAAGCTGGCTAATCTTTAGGTATTTCTTTAGTTTGCAGTTTTCATCTCCTTTGGACGAATTGACTTTGTCTTGTATTGATTTTGAGTGGAAAAAAATGTATTGATAAATTTGTTGGAATTCTTTTTGGATTATTGATCGATCAAATGGTTATACACCAACTAATTTTCTTTCAGTTTTTTTATTTGGAAAAAATCCAATCTTAACCTAATGTTAATCATTCGAAATAATTTTTCCTGATCAGATATAAACTATTTCTCAATTGGAAAAAAGAAATGAAAAAAAAAATTTTATCAAATTCAACTAATTTCCAATTTTTCTCACAGTTAAAACAGTTAAAAGAATAACAATATAACACTTTCATTCGATTTGGAAATAATTTTGATTTTTCAAATATTTTATGATTTTTTTACAACAAAAAAATCGTGAATTTTTTTTGAATTTTTAGAAAAAAATATACACATTTAACAGTAATTTCTTTAAAAAAGACTATCAACATACTTAATCAATAAATTAGTATGATGATTGTTAATTTGTATTTTTGATTGGAAGTTGTAGAATTTGACTTTATATAAAAACTTTAATTTCCCATTATGATTCCTTTTAAATATTTAAAATTATCAAATCTTTAAAAAGAATAAGAATCTTGATTTATGTTTTTTTTAAAAATCTCTGGTTATTTTTAAAGAATAATACTATACAAATGCTAAAATTAACTTTCTAAAAAACATAAGTAATTCTTTTTATTTAAAATTAAAAAAGCTTTATCAAAAAAATTTTTTTTTTTTTTAAATTCTAATACATTCTAATTTTTGATTAAAATATTTAATTCCTCTTTTATTCTATTAAACTTTTCATTTCTATTTTATTTCTCTTTTTTTTTTTTTTTTTTTTTAATACTTATTATTAATTCAATATATATATATATATATATATATATATATATAAATACAAAATAAAAAGTATATGAGTAAGGAACTTAATATACCATTATATGATTCGACATTTAGGGACGAACTCGCTTACGAAGAAGTTTTAAAAAAAGCAAGAAAAAACTCAAAAAATGATCAAAAAAAGAAAAAATAATTAATTGATTGATTTTTGGATATTAGCCTTTCGGAAATAACACCAAACAGAAGATATTTTTATTTAATTTAAAAATCCTATATTCAAACAGTAATTTATATTACAAAATGAAATTAATCAATTTTTTTTTTTTAATTTTATAATGATAGGATAATTCATTAAACAAATAAATTCATAAATATATTTTTTAAATTTTTTAACTCTTTTTTTATTTGAAAATCATATTTACCTTCATTAATTCAACATTTATTATATAAGGAGTTTCAAAAAAGAATTAATTCCAAATTTAAAATGTCTCTTTTTATATTTTTTTCTTTATTTATTTATCAATAATAAAATAAGAAAATTTCATCAAAAGAAATAAAGAGAATAAGAAAAATAATTAAATTATTATAATAAAAAATAATGATATCATTTGTATTACCAAATTAAAAATTAATTCAATGTACTTATCTTTTCTAGGATTTAAAATCATTGAGAAAATTCAATTTTTTTACTCAATCCTTTTGAATGCTGAGAAATTTTAGTTATGTTTTTTATTTATTTAAGAGAATAGAGTTAAATCTTTGATTTTTCTTGATTCTTTGAATTGATAAAAAAATCTCAAAAGTTTGCATTAATTTTTGCATTGATAAGAAAATACTAGATTTTTGAAACATAAACAAGTATTAAAAAAAAAATCATAACATATAAAAACAGTATACAACATGATAATTTCTTGATATTTTTTTTTATATTTTATAATTGTTCAATATTAATGGCCTCACCACCTAGAACTATTTCATATTAAGGTTTATCCAAAATTTGTTAAATTTATATTTGATAATTACAAGTTTTCATTTTTATTACATAATATTTTAATTATTGTTTTTAAAAAAATTAATGTTCTGGTACGTATCCAAAGATAATAATTTTTTAAAAGTTTGTTTCTTTTATATATTGAAATTATGGTTTGACTCATTTTTTACTTCAGTTATATAAATTATTATTGGAGCCTGTGGATTGATTTTGAAAAAAATGTACAATTTTTTTAGATATCTTAAAATGATTTCAGTTAGAATCTATTTGAGTCAAATTAAAAATTACTAAGTTCATATAATAATTCTCAAATAGACATCTATTGCTTTGAACATTTTTAATTTTCTAACATTAGGTAATTTTTTTCAGTTAAAAACATTTTGATTTTTTGGTAAAAATCTTTTAATTTTTTAATCTTTTAGTTAATGTCTCTCTTGATCAAACCAGGTTCATAAATATTTAATTTCTGATAATTTATTTTAATGTTATATTAATTCTTGAATTTATTCCGAATTTTTAAATATTTATATTATTCTCTTTACTTTTTGTCAATTTCTCGAATTAACCTTTCATTGTTAAAATTAAGTCATCTGCAAACATTTGAACATTATAAACTAAATCTGTTATTTTTTCAATTAAAAAGTGACTGGTAAATACAAACGTTAAAGGAGAAAAAAAGGTTGATATTTACTTTTAAATAAAATCAGTTTTATTATTGAATAAATAAGAAAAAGAAATTTAATTAGTTTTAATCTTTTAGAGTTTTTCATTGTTATTGAATCCAATATATTAATATTTAGTTGATATATCTTTTGAATATAAAATAAATTTCACTCCTTCCAATTTCTTCAACTTATAATTCGTTATATTTTTATTAATTCAAAATTATTTTTCATTTATTATCTTTTTCTTTTATCTTATAATTTTCTTTTTTCTTATCTTAAAAGAAAAAGAGGGTAATTTATTCAATAAATCCTCCATCAAAAACAAGTTAAACTACTTTTACAAAAATAAAAAAATAAAATATTATATTCTAATGGACTTTTCAACAACATTTTATTTACTTTTTTTTTGGTAGTATTTTTCCTTTCAATAGATGTCAAAAAATTCAAATTTTAGATTTTTTTGGATGAGTTAAAAATTCAACTTTAATCTCAATAAAATTGAAAAAATTAAACCGCTTTTTTTGAATAGTAACTCCATTGTAAGTAAATAATTCAAAAGATCACAGAATATTATTTTTTAAACTATCTTTGATAAAAAATTTTTTTAAAAAAATTGATTTAAATATAAAAACTTCAATAAAACGAGTTTTCTAAATCCTTTTTTATTTGAATAATGATTAGTAAAATTTCTTTTTAAAATTTATTTTTCATTTCAATAAATGAATTTTTTATATTTTTTTACATTTTTCACCTGGCCGAATCTTCTTTTATTCGAGAAGAAAAGTTACAAAGGAAAAAAATCAGGTAGTTACTTACTAATACCGAGATACTGAAACACGAAAGTATCAGTAACTTGAAAAAAAAAACAAAAAAAGAAAAGGCAAAAAAAGACCAATCAGTTTAATGTAAATAAATCAAAAAAAAAAAAAGAAATTATAACATTTAAACAACGATCCCCAAATGAACATTCAGGATCAATTATCAAATTCAATTTAATTAACCAAAAGTATTTTGGTTGTAATTTTGGGTGTTCTTAATTAAAGATAGAATTGATTTTTTTTTTTAATTTTTAAACCAATTTCTTCTAATAAACTCTTTGTTAATTTCTTTTTTTTTTTTTTTTTTTTTTTTTTTTTTTTTTTTTTTTTTTTTTTTTATTTTTTTAAACATAAAAAATTTAGGTATATATTTCCCTTGAACACTTGTGAAATCTATGATTTTAGGCAAAAATTACCTTTGAGGAAATTTAAGTAAAAAGGACATTTAGAGTATAATTTACAACTTCTTCAATAATAAAAAAAAATAAATTAATTTTTTTTATTTTTACTTTTTGCCAAAAATCTTGTAATGTATATATAACATTTATCTTGAAAAGTCATTTGCAGAAGTAAAGGGTGGTCATTTTTTCTTTAATTTCATTTGCTAAAAAACATATTATTATTTGCAATGTATTAAAAACTTGATAAAATTTTATTTTTAATCAAATGGGAAATTCATTCTCTCTTTTTCCCCCCTTTAGATTTAAAAAATACTTTTTATTTATTTTTTTTGTTTGAGAAAAAAATGGGAAGTTTACTTTTTTAAAAAATAAAATCAATCAAATCAAGTAAAAATTATTAAATTAAAAAAAAAAGAAAGAAAGAAAAAGATTTATTTTAATTCTTGATCACTTTCCTTTTGAAGCTGGTCTTCAATTAAACTAGAAACAGAAGTGATTTTGTCCAATTTCTTTATATTAGCCTTACTTAAATTGTGTTGTAAATAAGGTTGAGAAATTTTATCCAAAACTTTGAGACCCTTTTTTAAGGCATCTTGGAAAAGTACTTGGTCATTAGAAATCTTTTCTTCATTTAACTCTGTTGCCTTAGTCAAAACTGTTAATAACTCTTGGAAAACCATTTGTAAGTTTTTTCTTTCGGATTTTTTAAATTTATTTTTGTTTTCGCCGAGAAATACTTTTAAAATTTCAAAAGGGCCAACATTGACTGTTGTTAACAAAACGCCTTGCAATATTGCCTGTATTTTTTTCAAATTGATAAATCCAATTTTAATTTCGAATTTTAATTCCTTAGTTTTCCTTTTTAAATTTTGAGTTGAGGTTTGTATGGGGTTAAAGGATACGATTTTCCTCTCCTTAACGAGTGCTCTGCAAGACAAATTAGGCAATGTTTTCTTGCAATAAAGAATATGTCTTCTTAAACCTTGCTCTTCAATTTTCTCTGACATTTTACCTGTGGTTGTATAGGAAACGTCAAAAAAGAATTTATTGATTCCAAAGTTTTTTTCAAAATCAGAGGTCAATATCTGCGACTCTTCTTCAGTGAAATAAGGATCCACTTTAGTAATTTGCAAGTATAATTGATCTTTATCCAGTTCCTCGATGTTGGCGGTGTCTGCCTTTTGAATTATTTGAACTTTGTTTGATTTATATTTGGAGCTAAATCGATCAACTAATGACTTGCTAAATTCAAGTAAATGCAAATGCGGAGGCTGTCTATAAATGTATTCCTTATTATTTTGTTCACCAAAGCGTTTTCCAAAAAATTTTATTCTGTAATAGATAACAAACATTCTATTGCTTTGGTGATTGGTAATTGAGCTTAAGTCTTCATAGCAATTTCTTAAATCCTCATAGGCTCTTTTAATTAGGTTATAATCTTTTTCATTTTCCCATATTTTGATCAACACTTTGTACAAAATATTGACATATTCATATAGCTTGAGGCTTTTAAATAGTGTAATTGCCTTTCGGAGAATGTCTCCCAAGTGCTGAATATTGAAAATGGTTGAATTGCTATATAAAGATTTCAATTGCTCAGAGGAGATGGAAGTTAATTCTATTGATGTATTACTTTTGGTTATTTTGCGATAAGGTTTAATGCCCTTTGGCAAGTATTTTTTTTCTGGATACATTTTATATAAAATTTCTGAAATATATGCAGCTATATGAACAACCACCATACCCGATTCTGTGATATTACCCTTTTCTAAATGGAAGTTGACGAGCGAATCTAGCCAAGTAATATGAAGTTCTGGTGTATTTGAATATTCGCTCGAGATTTTGATATATAATTCTGTTACCATTTCTGGATCATAAGAATATTTTTGCAAATTCGTAGAATGTTTAAGAACGTTTTTAATACTCGTAATGAGTTGTAAAACTTTATTATAAAAATCTTTCTTATTTTTCTTTATTAATTTTTTTGATTTTTTAAATAATTTTGGACTGAGAAAATTTTTTATTTGATCATCTTTATTTGAAGAATTATTATTTGAGTTATTTTTCTTTTCAACAGCAACATCATCGTCGTCATCATCATCGTTATCATTATCGTCATCATCACCAACATCATCATTGTCATCATCATCTGAATTATCATCATCCTCTTTTTTTTCACAATTTATATCCATTTGTTTATTCGATCTTTTAATAAATTTATTAAATATATTATTATTCTTACTGAAATGAGAATAACTTTTCAATATTTCAAATGTTCTTAGAATATAGGAAGTGTTTCTAATTTTTTTCATATCTCCACCAAGTTTAGAAAAGGATATTGTAATATTGACAATTGTTTTTTCAAAGGTACCCTGCTCTTCCCAACTTTCCTTGAGAATTAAAAAGAGGAATCCGTTTGCCATTGTTCTGATTTCTTGAAGCGGGGATACACATTTCATTATTATTAAATAGCAAAGTTCTCTAAAATAATGGTATTTGGAATTAAGGATCTGTTTTCTAAAATAGCTGAAAAAAATTCGAATTGTAGAAAGACTGGATTTAATTAATTCGTTGGAAGTGTTATTTTGTAAAAATTTCAAGAGAGTCTGGAAAATGGTTTTTATTAAAAACTTTTTATTTGAAATCCAATCTTCCAAATTTAAGACTAAATCTTGAAGAACATTCAAAATAATTAAACCCACTTGGTTACATAGTTTTCCTTCCTTTTCGTGATCCATTAAATTAAAATTAAATATATTTGAATTTGAATTCAATGATCCCGATAATGCCTTTTTGTTATTCAAATGCAAGTTATTCAAACTATTGCTCAGACCGATATTCTTATTATTAATACTCTTATATTGATTTTTTTCCAAATTTTTCTTTGCAGAGCCTAATTTGGAATCATACATTGCATTTTGAACTCTTCGGTTAAATAACAAGGAATTTTTTCTTTTTGATGATGAATTTTCCTTTTTATTAAACCCTTTATCTTCGGTCGAAACATTATTGGGGTCCGAAATATTGTAATTAATTTTTTCCATATCATATAAAATGAATTCTTCATTCATTAAATCATCATTCTCATTGTTATCACTATAGTTATAATAATCATTACTATAGCTTGTGTCATTTTCAAATGATTTTTTCAATTGTTGATTTAATTTCTTTTTCCCCAAATAATTAAAGCAATCAAGGCATTTTCTTAAAATTGAAAAAAAAAGCTTTTTGTGACTATAAGTTTCCTTTAACCACCATTGCCTTATATAGACAATTTTAATATTTTGAATCAAATAAATGAAACATAACAATAAAGATTTTTTGTCTGAATCCCGAAATTTGATCCATTTATTTTTCGTTTCAATTAAAATTAAAAAAAATGGTAAATATATAATTAAATTTTGTTCAATAATGTTTTGGTTCTCAATTAAATTATGGTTAATTAATAATTCTTTAAATAATAATAAATTTTTGAGAAATTTTCCTCGATCCTTTTTATAGTTGATAATGCTTTTGGTTAAATTTCTTAATATGATACTGGATAGAAAATGCTTTTTATATGAAAATGTTGTAATGTTCATCTTCCATTTGCTTCTAATATGAAATATTGGTAAATTTATTTGATTATAAAACTCATAATTACTTAAAATTTTAATCAAATAAAATTCTAAATCATTGGAATCAATTTCATATAATGAGTTATTTGCATTTTGGTTTTCATCATTATCATTAAAGTAATTATTATAAACCTTTATTTTATGGTTATTTAATTTATAATCCTCAAAGGTTTTCAAATAGATTTCAATTAATTGGAAAACTTCTCCTCGATCATAAATAGATAATAAATCTTTAAAAAATAAAGATAAGGATTCATTAAATTGTAATGCAATAAAGGAATTATCGATTTTCAATAAATGGTTTTTGACTAAATTATTAATTAAAGTTCTCAAATTCTTTTTTAATGAATAATTAAACCAATTACTCCTATTAACTTTTTTATTCACTTTTTTTTCATTTCCAATCATTTTGATATCATCCATATTATCATTATTAGTGTTATTTTCTCCCTCTTCTTCTTCTCCATCAGTAATCATTGGCGATGAAGTTGTGTCTATTGATGAAGTAGATGAAGACAAATCAGATGAATTGTTTTTTTTATTTTTTTTCTTTGGTTTTTTATTTTTTAATTTTTTTTTTTTTTTCTTTTTTTTTATCATATTTTTTACAATATTATTATTTTCGTTAATTTTTTCATTATTGTCATTAACTAAATTTAAATTTCCCAATTGAACTTGATAAAGAACCATTGATTTATATATTAATGTTAATAAAAAATTGGTGATATTTAATTCATTAATATTATTATCAATAACAGTTTTATAATTGTCTTCAATTAAATTGTTCCATAATTTGATGAATCGAATAAAAATAATTTTATTTGAAAAATAATAATCAATAAAGGGCCTAATTAAAGTGAATTTTAAATTTGAATTATAATTTAAGATTTTATTTACTATAAATATTAAAATATTAAAAATTAACTGTTGGTTTTTATCCTTTTTTTTAATTATTAATTTAAACAGGATATTTAATATAATTGGGAAGAATTTAATTAATTGTTTTGGTTCTACTAATTTTAGTCTTGAAACAATATTCCCCTTTGATTGCTTTTTAAAGGAATTAGAAAAATTTAATAAAAAAAATAATAAATTAGGATCTGTAGATAGGAAGCAGCTTTTCAAAGTTGTATTAAAAGTGAAGCTACCAATTTCGCTTTCGTCTTTATCCATTGATTGGCAAAGTTTAAAATACTGATCAGATTTCACTCTGGCATAAGGATAAATACTAATAGTAGATTGTCTTTGTATAATGCCCAGATTGTTGATTAACGGTATGACCGAGAATCCTAGGGTTTCTTCAATTACTTGACCTGAAAATTTTTGTAAATTTTTCTTCATTTTGCCAATACCAAATATATTTTTTTTGCTTTGTTTACAGTTGACATGAATAAATTTAACTAAAAAATGGTGGCTTGGTAATATTTTTGAAGGTAATTTGATTTTGCACTGTTCAAACAATTTATTAGATTTTGAATTATATCGTACATTTAAAAAAAATTGGTTACTAAATTCTTTCTTGGATAAGTATTGCGAATAAAAAACTGGTAGACCTAAGTCGTCCAGATTTTGATCATTATCTTTAAATATTATTTTGATCAAAACATTTTTTTTCCCTAAATAATTGAAAGAGAATTGCATTGGGTTCAGAAATAGATTATGATATATTTCGTTGTTTGGTAAATTAATTTTATTGGTTGATTCAAAATTACATAACTCTTTCGCAAGCTTATTTTTATCAAAATTAACATTATTATTCAATTTTTTTAAAGTGATTTCCTTGACTTCTTTGCTTTTTAAATCCATTCCCAAATTGTGTAATGTCGATAAAACTATTGAATTATTCGTATTTAATAATACACAGTTCAACTTTTCTTTTTTAATAGATCCTATTTTGATTTTAAAATCACCTGGTAATTTTTTTAATTTCTCTCTCCAATTTTCTTGTGAGCTGTTATAATACGAGTTGAGGTTGCTATCTTTTTTTTCGTTTGAAAGCATTTTATATAGTTCCTCATCATTATTTGTATCTGATGATTTATAAATAAATAAATTTTTAAAAACTAGCTCTTGACTTTCATTCCTATATATTTTTTGATTTCGGTCAAATAGCTTTTCGATAGACCAGCAAAACGGTTGATAATATTTTTTATATTTGAGAAAGCTATCCTCCACCAGTGCCTTTAAATATTTAATATTAGATTCATTCGTTACCTTTGATGATGATGTGCCAATAGATTTCAAATATGGCTCAACAATTTTTTTATTTGGGCCCTGTAAAATTTTGTTTACCCGAAATACGAAGTAAATATTTGAATGGATCTCGCCAGGTATTTTGAAAATACATTTATTCATATTTGTTGTCAGATGGATGTTGCTTGGAATGAATTTGGAATATTCTTGATTAATTACATTCGTCGATAAAAAGTTGATGTCTTCACTAATCTTTTGATTCTTTTGGAAATCATACAAATATAATGTACAAAGCATTGGTTCAATGTTTATCATGAAGTTTAATTCTTTAATTTGAACAAAAATCATTTTTTCTATTTGTTTGGATTTTTTGTTTTTTTAAAAGATTTGATAAAATTTAAAAAATATCAAAGTTAGATAAATATCGGAACAAAAAGAAATTAATTTTATTTTATTTTTTTTTTTTATTTTTGAAGCGAGGAAATTAATTTCCTCTTACAGCCGTTAGGTTTTTTTTAATTTTTGAAATAAAATGAAAATTTTTGAAATTATCTTTTTATTTCTAAAATTAAAAAAAAGCGCCGTTAGCTTTTCCAGGATTTAAAAGAATTGAGTAAAATCACAGATTTTTCTCTATTCTTTTGAATTTTGGAAAAGCTAGGCACTATAAAGCACTTGTTGTGAGGGTTTTTTTAATTTAAGAAATAAACAGAAAATTTATTTAATTTTCTGTTTATTTAAAAAAAAAAAAACCTGGTATTTTACTTTAGGTTTTACAGAATTCTAAAGAATGGGGTAAAATCATAGGTTTTATTCAATTCTTTTGAATTCTCGAAAACATAAGTACTTCGGTTAGGTTTTTTTTAATTTTGGGATTTTAAATAAAAAACTAGGCGCTCTACGACACTTGAGGGCATTCTGCAACATGACTGTTCGTTGATATTATTATTATATCTAAGAATTTTTAAAATTTTCTTGAACTTTCCAGCCAGAACTATTTATTATTAAGCTTTCTCTAAATTGATTTAGATTTGCATTTAATAATTTTAAATTTTCTATTTCCCAATTAATATTTTTGGTCTTTTTTTTTGGAAAATTTTAATTGATTTGAAATGTGTTCAAACCCCAGAAGTTCTAAATTTTTTTTGAGTTTATATCTTCTTTTGTAAATTGAGATTCGAAACTTGATCAAGTTTCGAAAAAGAAAAAGAAATTGAAATTGAAATTTAATGTTTATTGTTGATAGATCAAAGCTTCGAGGTTGGTAATTATCACAAATTTTTGTTTATTTAGATCTCAGGAAGGAAAAAATGAAATATTTTTTATAATTTTGAAATTTTCTCATATCTAAAAATTAAAAAGAAGATATGAAAAAAACAATTTTTTGGGGAAATTTCTTCTGAGGCGAAAATGGCAAAATCTGATACATTACAAAGTAAGTTTATATGATTTTTTTTTTGGTTTTAGACGAGTTTAGAGGATATTAAATTTTTACTTTTGGATTTTTTTTTGATATGTGAATCGAGTTAAGAGGGTTTTCAATTTTGACCTCAAAAGTCAAAATGGAGAAAAATGAAAATTTATTACTCATCTTTTGTTATTTCCAAACAAAAGACAAATTTGATAAAATTGCGATAAAGTATTTAGATTTAATATCAATTTTTACCAAATTCCACATTTTATCAAAAGAAGAAAGATCATTTTTTCTTTTATTAACTGAAATAATAAAATTTTTTTTGAAATAAAAAAACTATGCCCAATTTTTTGCAAATTTTATTTTCATGAGATCTTTGAATGTAATTCAACTGAAAAAATTTCTCCCACAACACCCCAATCCAATTTTTCTTGGAACAAATAATTGGTATTTTTGAGAGAAATGATAGAAATCAAAAGAATTGTCAACAAAAATTAACCAAATGCTTTGAATGTTTGGTAAAGGAGATTCTGTTCAAATAAATCAAATAGTGTATACTCCCAGCCTTGAAACCATTGTTGGTGACTTCAATTCAAGAAAAAAACAAAAAGAATCAACCCAAAACCAAAAAAAAACTCAGAGAAAACTCCAATTCCTTTATCAGGATTCTTATGTTTTGCGGATGCAATGGGAAAAATTCATGTAACCCAATATTATCAAAACAATAGACAATGCGCTCTTTTAAAGTTAGAGTTGTTTATTGAGAGTGTTTGAAATGAGAGTTACTTCTTAGGCAAGAAAATTGTGATTATTTATCTTTTTCATATTCATATTTCTTAATAAGGGTGTTGGGTTTACATATCTAAAAATTTCATTTGATTTTTACATTTGAAAAATAACATAAAATGATTTTTTGATCCTAATTGGAGAATATTTTGGTGCAGATTGAATTTACAATATAAATGAGATTGGATCTATGGTTTTAAGGAAACTCTGTAAATTCTTAGCATATTCCGTAAAAAGGGAATTAATAAAAGAAAAATATTTTTTTAACAATTTTTTTTATCACCATTAAATGTATAAAAATGATTTCTGAATTTTTCATGTTTGGTGTTGCTAAAATTGTCGATTTTTTCCTTAACTATAATACTTTTCTGGTATGTTCTCAAGACTAAGGAAACCTTCCAGTATATTTGATGTTTAAAATGACAACTAATTCGATTTAATAAACTATTGGAGATTTTTGGGTTTGTTTGAATTTGAAAAAAGTATTTATGATTTTCTCTTGTCGTTTATAACCCAAATCACTTCGTTTCTTTTTTAAATATCAATAGAATGTTATTAAATACATTAAATATATTGTCAAGTTTCCTGAGCCTTGGTGGCATTCAGTAAAGTATCTCCGTTAATGTATATAATCAAAAATTTTAACAAAAACACATGAAAAATTCCAAAATAATTTTTAAACTTGTGTGATATTTGAAAGATAAACTGTCATCATTTTTACACATGGGATTTGTGGAAAAAAGCAAGATAAAAAAAGTACAACAAGATTTATAATTAGAAACCTTAATAGAATCTTGACAATGAAAAGTTAGATCAATCAGCAAAAAGAAAAAAAAAATTAACTTCAAATAATAATCCATTATATTATTTCCAATAGAATCAACAAATACATTTCAGATCTAATTTTTTATTAAAAGCTAATTAATTGTTTTGGAGATCTCAAAAATAGTCAAATTATTTCACAAAATTTTTAATAATTGATTTAACAAAAGAAAAACTCCTACTAAAAGATAGTATTAAAAAAACTGTTTTTGTGTTTAATCCTCGATTTTGTCTTTTTAATAGTTTATTTTTTATTAAAAGTTCATTTATATTTTCTTTTATTAATTGATCTTACTTTTCATTTTCAGGTTTCTGTGATTCTATTAATAAGCCCAATTATAAATCGTGTTGAACTTTTTTTTCCTCTTTCACTTTTTTACAAGAACTTTTAATAATAATTCAGAAGAATGAGACTTCTCAAAATGATAAAAAATACATTTTAAGACGATTCTCTAGTAGATTTAAATTTTGTTTCATCTTCTTGTAATCGAAATTCTGATTTGAGATTGAAAGTATTCAAAATTTTTAAAAAAATCGTTAAGGTTTTGAAAAATCAAAAAGAAAATGAAAAAGAAGATCACAATCGAAACTGAAAAACAAAAAAAAAAACTATTAGAAAAAATATTAAAAAAAAAAAAAACAAACCTTTTGGGGGCGAGTAAGGATTGCTTTTAATTCTGGGATCAATTTTGTTTGGGAAAACAAGTTGGTTTTTGTGGTGTTCAAGAAAATTAAAAAGATTGTTTCGGTAGTTGCAGCAGAGTTTCTCTGAGTACTTTAAATAATCAATGTCAACTTCTCGTAATAAATCAAAAGAAAGTTCATTTTCCTTAATGTCGTTTGTGCCTTTGGATTTGTTTCGTTGTTGAATAAAAGAGTCAAAAATATTTTGTGACTTAATACGCCGATCGTTTCTCTTTGTTCCCTGTGAATCGATTTCAAATTTTAACATTTTGCTCTTTGTTTTTTCTCCTTCAGGTTCTGTAGCTTTTTCGTTTTTTTTGTTTTTTTTTTTATTAGTGGATTTCTTTTTTCCTTTCTCTTCTTGTGAAAGGTTGTGTGGGAGTTTGTTGTATTCTTCTCCTTTAGCACCTTCGTTTCTTCTTATTTTTTTTCTTCCAAAAGCTGATTTTGATCTTGTGGCTTTCGCTGTGCCCATGTTATTTTTAGTGCATGTAGAATTAGAAGACTGCGATAAATCCTCCATTGTTGTATTCTCTTTACCCGTTTTAAGTTCCTCTTCGCTCAGTTGCCTTCGGTATTTGTACACAATTTTTGTGAATGGCTTGGAAACACTCACAACCCATGCTTTTTGGTATGGCTCGAGTTGCCCCTTTCCCAGTTCAGAGATTTCGTTAGTGTCGAATTGCTTCTCGGTTTTGTAGACCTCAACTTCGTCATGGGGGATTTCATATAAAGACTTCACTTCTTGTTGAAGAGATCTTTTGAAAACTATAGACTCAGCAATTGTTTCATAATCAAAATTACTTTTTAATGGTGTTTTAGGAAGTTCAATCTTGTATAAACTTTTCATCCTTTTATTAAATATTAAACAACTTTGGTTTTATTGTTTCTTTTTTATGTTTTTTTTCTCAATTTCGAGAAAAAGAAATCGATTTGTGAAAAATTAAAAAATAAGAATTTCCTTTATTTAACTTTTTGGAAATAAAACTCAAAGTAACAGGTTTATTATTTATAGAATTTTCAATATGATTGAAGAAAAAAAATAATTCTACTGTTGTTTTCGTTAAATATTGTTTAAATACAATTTAAAATGCACTAAGAAATTCCTTTTTGTGAGAATTAAAACTCTAATGAACTAAATTATATTTATAACTCTTTTTAAATTCTACCAAAAGAGTTTTTTAAAGGATCTTAATAAATAAAAAGTCAAATTTACTTGCTGGTTTTAGAATATTAAATGGAATAAAATTTTCACTTCCTTTTCCAAATTTTTCTTGAATAAAGAAAAGTTCTCATGGAAGTGGGTTGTAAGTTAAAAACTCAATTGTAAAAGAAATTGAAAATAAAAAGAAAGTTTTTTCCCATTTAGAATTCAGAAACCAGGATTCAAAGTATTTTTATTCTCTCAAAAAAACAATAGACTTAACTTTGGAATCCAAGAACATAAGTTTCACAAAACAGATGAAACTCATTAATTTATATATTCTAGAAACAATATATCTTTACTATTTTTATGTATTTACCTAATTTTGAAATCGAATAATTTTGAATTGACTTGATAAGAAAAGTATTAATTAATCTTTAATTACTTGAAAAAAGTCAGAATTTTTATCAAAATTCTTTAATTTTAAAAACTAATCAACATTATTTCTGGAAAAAAATAATAAATTCTTCTTGGTTACACTTTGAGAGACCCCTTTTAAAAAAAATCTTATATTCACAATAAACACATTATTATTAGCCAACGAACTTTTAGAAATTCAAATTCCCTTTCTTTCTTTGCTAGAAGTATTTTAAAATATTTTATTTCTTTATTATATAAAAAATAACAACCTTAAATCTTTTTAAGTTCTCAAATCAAAATAATTAACTTTAAAAACCAAGACAATAAAAAAAATTATCTCTGTAAAAATCACTCTATCTTTAATGATTTCCTTGAGAGTTACTCCCAAATACTTTATTCAATTATACCAAAAAGATTTTTTAACTTTTTTTTTTTCGTTTAATAAGATAACATAAAAAGATATTAAGGAAAAATTTCTCATATTGAAGAGATGATTAATATCAAAATTTTAGAGAAAAGGTTCTATACAATAAATAATTGTAAACCTTTATCTTATTGGAAATGAAAATTTATATCAATTAAAAAAAAGAATAAATAAATAAAGAAAGAAAAAATGGAAGTACTCAGCACAATAACAATAATGGTTTTTTTAATACTATCTTTTGGTATGGTCTTTTTCTTTGATTGATCAGTTTATTAAAAATTTTTTCAAAAAATTGAGTATTCTGAAATCTCCAAAACCACACAAATATTTCGATAAGAAAGTAGATTTAATTTGTATTTGTTGATTTGATTGAAAATAATATAATGTATTATTATTTGAAGTTAATTGGTTTATTATTTTAATTGGTTTTATTTTTTGTTTTCAGTAAGGTACCCAAAGAAAAACCGTGTTTAAATTTTTTTCCCTGTTTCACTTTTTTGTCTGAACCGTAATTCTAATTTTGATTTCAAATCGAAAGAAAACAAAACAATTACCCAAGATGTTCTAATTATTTTTGAGAGTTAGTTTTACAAGTTTGAAACGTTTTTAATTTGAACTTGCACTTGAAAATACCAGAAAGTAATTTTTTTATTAAAAGTTTAAGTAAAAGATCATTTTGAAAAATGTTTCTTCTTTGTTGATTTTTTTACTATTGAAATCAGTAATTTTTTACCCATTTTCTTTAGAATCGAAAATTCTTTTTGAAATTAATGTAAAATAACACAAAACGAAACACCCTCTGAGGTGCAAACTTGGTCCTTAAAAATCCAAATAAAAAAAAAATAATTTAAAAAAATTAAAATCTTGTAATTTTAAAAGATAAGTTTATTGAAAAATTACAATTTACAAAACAGGAATTAAAGTATTTTTTTTTAAAGAATTGAACACATTTTATTTTTCTTTTTTTTTTTCTTGGTGTTTTGGTCTTCTGGTTCAATAACTGATTTAATGACCGAATCAAAAATTTCTTTCAAGTTTTTTTGGGTCAAAGCGGAACATTCAAGGTAATTGACTGCACCCATTTCTTTGCTTAAGTCTAATCCATCTTGATAAGAAACAGGTTTCAGATTGTTTTCATAAAGTTTCATGACGGTATCTTGGTCGTCTCTAAGATCCAATTTGGTTCCTACAATAACAATTGGTGCTTTAGGGCAATAGTGTTTAATTTCTTGGATCCATTTATTTTTTACATTTTCGAAGGATGAAGGTGAAATTAAAGAGAAGCAAACCAAAAAGGCGTCTGTTTGGGGATAGGACAAAGGCCTTAATCGATCATAGTCTTCTTGTCCTGCTGTGTCCCAAAGATTTAAATTGACTGGTGTTTTGTCAACCATCACATATGCTGAATAGTTATCAAATATCGTTGGCACATATTCACCTGGAAAGGCATTTGTTGTGTAACTTACTAATAAACTTGTTTTACCAACAGCCCCATCTCCAACAACTACACACTTGATTGATCTCATTTGTTTATTTGAAATTAGTTTAATAAAAAGGTTTGAATTTAAAAATTATGAATTTCAAAATGAAAAAATTTCTTTTTCTTCATTTTTTTTATTACTTTTTTATCAAACATTTCAAAATTTCAAAAGATACATTTTTTTAAACAACAATAAAAGCCCTAAAAAACACTCATAACATTTTTTATGACAGGATTTGTTTCAAATTTTCTCATATCTTTACCTAAAAAAATAGTGAATGCTTAATTTTTTTTTGAAAAAAGTTTTATATGATTTTAAATTCCTTAACAAAAATTTTTCAACAGAACAATAACCTCACCGAAAGATTATCTAAACTATTCTTTTCAAAATCAAATTTATTTCTAGTTTTTGTTTCTGCCAAAATTTTCCAATTATCTTATCGTTCAATTTTTTTGTTGAGATTTTACAAAAATGATTTTGACTGAAGTACAAGTTGAGTTCTTTTCAAGAATAAATTTTGTTGTGTCAAGAGAAGAAAATGTTCCATTTTTTTGTTTTTCTTTCTCTTGTAGAAAAGTCAAAAAAGAAGCAAAAAAATGAAAAGAAATTTTGATCAGTTTCACAAAAGCCAAAAAATTGTTAAACAAACAAAAGGGGAGATCCAGAAAAGAAACCAAAGAGGTGTGAATCTAAAGAATGAGAAAACAACTAAAACTCTGAGTTATCCCGAAATTAAAAAAAAAATTCAAAAAATCTGGGAACTCAAAATCCCTGTTAATCAAAGAAATACGATTAAAGACTATATATTTCTTATTTTGAGATTGATTGAAATCGAAAAGCAGTATACCTATGGTTCCAAATTATTGTATTGCGATCGAAACTATCAAAAAATAATGAAAGAAATTATAAAATACGATCAACAACTGTGGAGTTCTGATGTTTCCCCAAACACCTTGAACAAAAGACAAACAAAATCGCAGAACAAGAATAAAGAAAAAAAAATAACAGCACAAAATAGAAAACAAACACAAAAGAAAAAAGCAATCCACAAAAAAAAAGAAATCAAAAAAGAAAAAACAATAGAAAAATCAAAACAAAAACCAAAACAAAACCAAAAAACAACAGAAAAAAAAGATGATGAAAATCTTGAGGATCTCCAAAAACAAGTACTCCACGAATTTTATATCTCAAATTTGAAACCAATTCAAAAAACCGATCAAAAAAAAACAAACGAACAAATGCAAACACCAAAGAAAGTTGTTTTACAGATTCTGGAATTATTAAACAATTTAAATTTAATAAAACAAAGAAACATCATTTCAACTCTTAATGAAGTAAATGATTTGTTTTCATTACCTTCAGAATTGCTCTTAGAAATTTTTAGTAAATTACCTAAAAGTGATTTGCTGAGGATCTCTCATACATGCAAATTGTTCTATAAATTATGCTTTGACAAACACCTCTGGAGGAAACTATGCTTTTTGGAGTTGTCCCCCGATTATCGTGATCTAACGGAGGTGATTAGGATCTGTCGGGGATCGCTAACCGAAATCACGCTACCGAATATCCCAAAGTCAAGAGCAAAGCTGATCTCTGATCTGATGAAAGGGTGTCCGCAATTGAAAAGCATTTCGATGGGTGGCTGCGACAAAAAGGTCTTAGAGCGTGTGAAGTCACACAATATTGAAAGCCTGACCTTAGTCAACATTAATACTTTACCGCCGAACATTTACCGATTAAAAAACTTAAAAACCTTAGATCTCAAAGGCTCCTTTTTACGAGAATTCGACCCGCAAATCTCAAAGCTTACCAATTTAAAGGAATTGCATCTGCCCACCAACACCAAAATCAATGAAAATACAGAGCATTTGAGATCCTTAAACAGTTTGACATTATTGACGACAGAACACCCAACACCAAATGTTCAAAAATTGACAAATTTAAAAGAATTAAGGATCAAATTACCGATTTATTTATATTTCCAAAATAAGGATGAATATAATCCGCAGTTGGTGGATTTACAAAGATTACAAAAACTTGCAAGCCTTCAATTGACAAATTTTAAAAAAGATGTAACAATATTTTTCCAATCGTTCTCGTCAATTGCAAACAGTTTAAAGCATTTAAAATTATGTAATAATTCTTTGGATTCCTTCCCCAATGAAATTTTGCATTTAATAAATTTACAATCTCTTGATCTATCTTCAAATGCGATAAGTAACGTACCAGATAAAATTAGTTCATTAAAAAAATTGACTTGGCTAAATTTATCCAATAATGACATTAATGAAATCCCGTCAACCATGGGGGATCTAAAATTATTAACCTATCTCAATTTAAATAATAATTCCTTGCCAAAACATAAATTAAAATTAAAAAAGTTTAAACACTTCCATTTATATACACCCTTTGATAATGATGAAAATTATCCCTATCAAAGCTTTATTCGATATAAAAAAATACAAAAAATTAGAAATAACCCAAATTATGGATTCAATGGCTCTTACAATAACCACGGCAACCGTAGTCACGTTCCTAATTTATTACCGATGAAAGGCAAGAATATTGATTTCTCCACTCTCAATGCCATTAAAAAATCAATTGAAAAAGAAAAATTATTTGAAGGTTCCAATTTGCCAAGCACTTTCAATAATTTAATAAATTTACAATTTCTGTTATTAGACGAAAACACTAAAATTAATTTCCCAAAATTGTCTTTGCCTTCAATAAGAAAAATTTCTCTTCACAAGAATTTCTTTTTATCAGATAAAATTTATTTGAAGAATTCTCCATTGCTTAATTATATTGATTTTTCTTTTTCCAAAATTGATCAGTTAACAATTATAAATTGTCCTAAGATATGCCAAGTTTTTTTAAATGGGTGTAATCATTTAACAAAAATAAAATTATCAAACGCTACTGCGTTGGAAGAATTAGATCTATATAATACAGCAATATCAAAACTAACAGACAATTTTTTCAAGAATATGCATAGTTTGTATAAATTTTCTATTTCTTATTTTGGGTCAGATTCAATGAACAAGAAGGGGGAGGAAGGTAGAGATGGGGAGGATGAAAAGGATACAAAAAAGAAGAATGAGAAAATAAAAAACAAAAAAAGAAACAAATTAAAAAGCACAAATCGAAGGAAGAAAAAGAGAATAAATAAAAGAAAGAATAATGACAATAATGCAGGAGGTGAAGAGAAATGTGATAATGAAAAGGAGGGCGAGGGGGAGGAAGAAGAGGAGGAGGAGGAGGAAGAGGAAGAGGAAGATGGTGATTATTTTACTCACGAAAAGAAAATTATAAAAATTCCATCTTCATTATTTATCGGAAAAAAATACTTGAAATCAATAATTTTTAAAAATCATTTAATTAAATCCATAAATGGTATCAATCAATTACAAAATTTGGAATTTATTAATTTTTCTAATAATCAAATAACGTCAATTCCTAAATTTCACCCAAAAAACATAATCAAAAAAATTAATTTAGACAATAATAAAATTCAAAAAATTGAAAACTTAGAAAATTTAGCATCATTAAAAATTTTATCACTTGCAAATAATATGATTGATAAAATCTCGACACAAATCAAATTCTTAAAAAGGCTGAAATATTTAAATTTATCAAATAATTTAATATATGATATTGATTTGGAAACATTAGAATCTTTTAACCAATTCAACCCTTCAACAATAATAAACTTATTAAAAAATTTAATTGATTATGATCAAATTAATATTGAAGGTCACAGATTTGTAAAAAGTATTATTATAAAAGACAACACAACTGGAAGATTTTAATTTTGTTTTCAATTTAAATATTATTACTTATTATCCACAAATGGAAGAAAAAAATCAATAAATAAATTTTTATCAACCTTAGTGATATTTTATGCAATTGATACGGTTGATTTATTACAATTATTTCATCACTTTTCCTTCCATTTCTATGGGAATGTACCAGTGTTTTTGAATACAAAATTCCAAGATGTTATAATATGCCCTAAAAATGAAAAAAAAAAAAAAAAAAAAAAAAAAAAAAAAAACCAACATTATCCCTGAATATGGAAATATTTTTTGATTTCTTCATTTAAACTTACTCTGAATGATTGTTTAACAAAGGATTTTTCGAATTTAAACACTCGAGAAAACTTTAAAGAAATTTTTTATTTTTTTTTTGAAAGTTTGGAATTTTTATTTTTTTGATTCTTGAGAAACAACAAAATTCAAAATTAATGAAGAAGTTTCTAATGCAAATCGAAGGGTTTTTTACTTTTTTAGGTTTTTTTCATATTTTTTTTTAAATTTTACAAAATTTAAAAGAAAATATTATTTGAATACCAAATTAGTACCTTTTTTGAAATAAAATTCCTCATTTTTTTAATTGCGAAATGAGAATTTTGTAAAAATGTAGTCGAAATTAAAATCCATACAACAATTGAAACGTTTTTTTTCATTCATTTTGGCAAATACCATTTTTACAATGAAAAAAAAAAATTAAGGTCAACTTTTCATTATTTTTTTAAATTTTTTGTTTGAAAGGGAACACGCTCAAAAGTACTGTTCCATTATTTTTTTTTGGCTTGAAATTGATTTACATCGTTTTTTGAATTTCTTTCTTTCTTTCTTTTTTTTTTTTTTAGATTTAGTTTGTTTCTTGAAAATGTTATCACAATTAAAAGAAAATTACGGAAAAGCGATTTCTAAAAAAGTGGTGTAAATTTTTATTAAAATATCTGTTGTTATTTTAGTGAATTCAAAAAATATGTAGATTATAATTCTCGATAGGTGAGATAATTAATATCTCCTATAGAGAATTATATGTAACTTATTGTTGGGAAATGAACAAAATTTAAAGGGTTAATATTTGAAACGAGTTATTTAATACCAATAATGAAAATAACAAAAAAACAAAGAAAAAATAAAAAATATAATTCCAATTTTATTCTGGAAAATATATAAAAACATAAAAAATTTTAACCAATTTTTCTTAGTAATTTTGAAAAGTTTTCACTCATACAGAATTTCCCAAAATCATCTTTAAATTACCAAACTCAAATAAATTGTTCTGAAAATTTTCATACGATATTTTGTATTATTATTCTTAGTTAAAAACTTTCAAATTGTTTGAATCAGATGATTAAAAGACTCTTTTAATTTTCACTTGTATCAAAAATTAGTATAATCTGCTATACTTGATCCACATAAAATTTACTAATTTGATTTATCCCACAAATCTTCTAATTTTAATAATTAGAAATCTTCACCATCATCCTAAAAAGTTATTTTGAATAACAAAAAAATAACAATTCACAATTTGAAAATAGAAAAAATTGAAAGAGTAGGCAAGTTGTAGAAGTTGATCAAAAGAATAAGCGAATTAAATCATATTTATTATTATTATTTCTTGTCTTTTTTTTTTTTTGCTAGTATAATTGAAAATGATAACTCAAATATATTTGGTTGTAAAAAAAAAAAAAAGTTTTATCTATTTTTAAAAATTCTTATTGGGCGTCTCAGTTTTACAACTTTTAGAATTCAATAACTCACTATCATTATAATTGTAAATCTCTACCAAGTAGTTTTAAGTTTCCTGAATTCCAATAATTTTTATTATTGGGTCTTTGGTTGAAAAACAATTAATTTTTCAAGATAAGGTAGAAATAAATATTTTTAATTTTATTTTTGAATTTAAATTGATTTCTATTTTCTGAAATTATCATATTTTCATTATAAATTCTTTTTTTATAAATAATTATTGTTCTGTTTCCCTTGATTTTCCATCTTTTGGTAATATATTTATTAATCCAAGAATTCAAATAATTAAAAATTATTAATATATAATTATATATTTCTAATCCATATTGTAATTGGTCTATGGCTCTAGTTATTTAAGTATCTTTGCTTCATACTTCAGTGATGACTTGGACCACAAGAGAGTTATTGTGAAATTACCCTTCTTTATGGTTGGTAAAATTCAAATACCAAAAAAAAAAAATTACATAGGATCTCTTTGGCTAAAAATCCAATCAAAAAAAAAATTATTTAAGAATTCTCATTTTCAAAATAATTTAAATTTTAAAAAAAAAATTAATCTTTTCTTATTTAATATTTACAAATGATTAAATCTCTTCAATGTAAAAAGTATTTTTCTCTTAGTAAACAAACAATCTAATTCAATTCAATCTGAATTTGTGGTTATGTTGTAACCCTCTAAATTTGACAAAATCGGATTTTTGTAACATTCCGTAGAACAAAAAATAACTCATTTGAGAAATCAAAAAAATGAAAAAAAAATATCTTCAAGATCTCAAAAATCATAATGAAGCGACTCTTCGAAAGTATAATAGTTGTTTTTAAAATTATAATTCATAACCATTAAAATTGGAAATTAAGTGAAGCTCTTTGGTGATTATTTCTACAAATGTACTCTTTTTGATTTGTGGATTTTTCGAAATGGTTCTTACTTCCCCTATTGATTAGTTTTTAATTGGTATTTGTACTTGTAAGAATTACAATTTTTTTTTTTCCATTTCAGAAAATTATATTTCACCGTAATGGCATGACCCTTAATATAAAAGACTTAATTAATCTACTTTTCAAATATTTTGTTTGTTAATAATTAAATAATTATTTATAATTTTTATATGTTTCCTTTACCATTTTTTCAGATTATATCCTAAATATGTAATTTTTTCAAACAAAGTACCTAAATATTTAACCTTGGATAAATCAAAATTTGAAATTTTGGAATTACTTCAAGGAAAGAAAATGTGATGAAAAATCTTTCATCATTTAAGATATATCATTTCGAAACAAAAAATCCCATCAAAAAAATATATTATTATTTAATTTATTTTATTTTTAATCCAAAAAGTGGTAATTTTGGAATATTGTTTTTAAGGTATCTCTTTAATAAATGAAAATCATAAAAACAAAAATAACTTTTTCAAAAAGTCAAAAAAGAAAAAAAAAAAAAAAAAAAAAACAATTATAGCCAATTGTCAACATCTTCAGAAATATTTGAGTCCTCTGATTTCAATTTTTCATTTGTTTTTTCAGTTTGACTGTTTTTCTTTTTATTTTTAGGACTCTCCAAAGCAAACAAAAGATCTCTTTTATTGCCCGAAGATTTGGAAGTATTCTTATTGTCATTTTTCTGTATTAGCAAATCGATATCGTCTTCGTCAAAATCTGAATTACTTTCTTGGCTCTTGTTGTCTAACTTCAATTCCACAATTTTCTTTTGTAAGGGTATTTCCGAGCCTAATTTGATTTTTCTCGCGAGCCTACCAACTTCAACGATAATGTATTGTAGTGCTTGGTGCTTTTTACTTTTTTCCAATTCTTCTTCAGAGTAATTCTCAAAGGCGTCCAAGAGTCCATTTGCAGCTTCAAATTCAATCGATCGAACAAAGCCGGGGCTGTTTTTCGTAACTTGTTGTAATTTTTGATCAGCTTTTTGGTATTCGTCGCAATACAAATGGATGACTATGAAGGACAAATATGTTTTGTAAAGCGGATCTGGTTGGTTTAGGTTTTCAAAGAGCGTGATCATCCTATTAAGGATTTTGATCGCAACACCAAAATGACTTGATTTCACAGCAAGCGAAACAGCGTTTCGGTAGGTTTGCACACACAGATACTCCTTGTCCTCCAAGCGGTAGATCTTGAAGGATTGGCTATAAAGCTGTAATGCCTTCTCGGTATCAATTTGCTCAATGATCTTGGCTGCCATGGTCAAGGCCTTTGCTGCTGTGTCGCCGTTGCCCGCTTCTTGGAAAAAGACAGAGGCCTTTTTTAAGAGCTTGGTGGCGTCGTGCTGGTTGCCACATTGCTTGGACAAAATGTTCGCTGCCTCTTGTAAATTCTTGCCTGCAGACAACATCGTTCCGTTTTGCTCATTACAAAAGCTTGCCTTTTTTAACGCCTTTACGCATTTGTCCCACTCCTGTGCGCCTTTGTAACATTTGGCTGCTTTTAAAAAATCTGCGCTGCCTGAATCCCAATCTTCTGTTCGATGAAAAAAGGTTTTTGTAATGTGTTTCAGTCCTGTTTTCATATGCTTGTCTCCTTCCTGTATTCTTTTTGTATTCCTGCTCATTTATTATTTTTTGTAAGCTGTTTAATTGCTTTTTATGTTTTCTTTTGTATATTTTGAAAGTGGAAGAATACAAAAAAATGGATATTGTGTGTTTTTTTTTTACTCAAAATCTTCCATATTTTTTTGTTTTTCCCTTTTACCAAGCAGACGAAGGTAAAATTGTACTCCTGGGAGTAGAGCATTTGTTTTAAACAAGATTTTAAAGTTTAAATTTGTCTAAGTTGTAGATTTTGAAATCTTTTATTATTTGGAATACAGATTTTGTAAATTATTTTTCTTTCAAAGATTCAGTTATTTGGAATAATTCAAAACTTGAAATTTAGAATCAAAAAAGGCTCTCCAATTGTCTTGAAAGTACTCGGAATTTTTAACTGTTTTAGAATGTGACTGATAAATTCTAAAAAATTTCAAAAAATTTTTAGCTCAATTTCCATTTTTGATAAATCTTTTAACTGTCAACTGCTCAAACAGTCCAGTACAAAGAAAATTGTATAAGAACAACTGATTTTACAGAGTTCCTTAACACTTGACCACACAAAATGCTTAATTCAAAGCTTGATCAGAATAATTTCAAAAAGGAAAATCAAGTAAAGATTTCCAAATAGAAATTGCAATTTATCAGTAGATTGAACAAATTTTATTTTTAAGAGCTATCTTTTCGTTTTTATGGAATTATCTAAATATTATGTTTCTTGGTGCATCAGCAATGTGACTAAAGAATTAGTAAAATAAAAGATCTCAAGTACATCTTCACAAATAATTGGATTGGTTGGAAAATCAATATATAAAAAAATTGTCAAATTGGATTTTAATTGTAAAATAATTGAAAATTTAAATTTTTGAATAATTTTTTTTATTATCTTTTTTCTTCATTTCAAAAACCAAATACAAAAAATTAGATTGATTCTTATAATTAAAATTAAATCCAAAAAATTAAACCAAAATTGAAGTCTATTCGATTATTTTGCAAATATGAATTTTAATTTTAAAGCTCGTGGAAAAATTGAATTTTTTCTGATTTTTTATTGCTATGATTTTCCTATTCAAGTGAGATTGGATTTAAGATTTTAAGAATATGTGTTTGCTCTGTTTGAATTTTATATGTCTTTAAAACGAAGCAAAAAATCAGAAGAAAATTATTTGCAAAAATTTCCTCTTTACTAACTATTTTTTAATTACAATTCGATTTGATATTTGTTTTTGTGAAAGATAAATTCAAACAACTAACAGAATTGTTTCGTACACATTCAAAAAACAAATTTAACTGAAATACATTTAATTTAATAGAGATTTAGATGATATCAGGCTTAATTCAAGATAAAGTTACAAAAATTGTGACAATATCTATCAAATCACTATATATCAGAAAATCGTAATATTTAATATTATCTCAATAATATGACAAATCGCGATATTCTATTTAATCAAGATAAATATCTAAAAATTGTGATATATGCCAAAATATCGTGATTAAAAAGTAAGCGCTGTATAACAGTTGATGGCTTTTGGGCCAATTCAGAAATAATATTTTGAAGTAATTTTTTTCTATCAAAAAATAGATTAGATGGTTAAAAAAGTTATTCTTTAAAAACAACAAAAAAGATTCTTGATTCAATCAATTATCAGATCAAAGAGTTTTCATTGTATTTTATTTTGATTTGGTTGACGTGCCTATGACCTTTTAAATCAAGAACAGGAATAATTAAGAGAAATAAATATTTTCTCAGTCAATGATCTTTAACTTGTGTAAGAAAAAAAATAGAAAAGAAAATAATTTTGTTTTTTCTAAAAACAAATGCAATACCTTTTACAAATCTTTCAGCCTTCCATACCTTTCAAACACTTGAATACACTTTACAACGCGTTAAAACACTTTCCAACATTATTAAAGGGGGTAGTTTACTTTTGTTGAAAATAACAAAATGAAAAGATAAAAATTTTTTAGTTTTGGATAATAATTTTCTTTTTTTTTCGCGATTTTTATGATTATCGTGATTTTGTGGAGTATCACGATTTTAATTGATAGTTTGCGATAAAGCTGATTCATCGCGATTCTATAAATATTATCGTGATTTTATTACCACTGTCGTGATAATCCATATTATCATCAAAATCTCTAATATTTCAATTAAAAAAAAAAAAAATAAAATAAATAGTTAAATAAATTGATCTCGAAAAATAAATAATCAATATCAATGAAAGAAAAAAAAAAAAACAAGAAAAAAATAAATGAATGAGTCTTGAGTTTAAATAATAAAAATGTTCCCTAATTTTGTACCAAACAATAATTGATTATTAAACTTTGCAAAGCCAATTTGAGTTATTTCTTGATTCAGGCATATATCTTTTCTGATGGTTTCCAATTGTGGGAAAGAATTCACAATAACAAATCCATTCCGTGTACCGATTATTAAATAACTTTTAAAGTTATTGTCTATTAATTTCCAACAATTAATTTTCAAAACAAAATCTTTCGAAATCATTTTTTTGCCGTTTGGTGAATAAATGGATATTTGCTCATTTGAATACATCACTATTAGCCCATTATTCGAGATTGTTAATAAATCCGGAACGCCATTTCTAATTGTTCTAATATATTTGCCAGTGTATAACGAATGTAAAATTATTGTGCCATCTAATGATCCAGATACTATAATACCACATTTCACATTAAGATCTACATTCGTGACTTCGTCGTCATGCCCCGATAAAATATATTTGAGTTTCAGATCGGATTGGTTGTTTGGGTTGATTTTCCAAACAATTACGGTTGTGTCTCTGGATCCTGTTAATAAGATATTTGATTTCACTTTCAAACAAACAACCACATCCTTATGAATGAAATAATTTTTAATAGTATTGCCATTATTTAGATTAATAATTTTAAAAGAATTTTCAAAATAGCCGCAGGCATATACGAACAAGCCATCTTTAGAAATTGCATAACAATTGGATAAATTTCTCACATTAGAATCAAAAGATACACCTATTCTTTTTTTCAGTTTTTTTAGAGGAGCATTTTCTTCTAATAAAATTCTATTTTTGTTGTTATGATTATCATCATCGCCAGCATCAACATCATTGCCAACAATATTATTATTCTGTAAAATATTTTTATGTATATTTTCATTAAAGTTATTACTGATATTAATATTTTGGCCCCCAGTATTGCCGATCTTTGTAACAGTTTCACCCTTATTTTTATTTGTATTTCTATTATGATCATCAGTATAGCAATAAAAAAATAGATTTCTATTTTTATTTATTATTATTATTCTTTTATAGAAATCTACCACCTCTAAATTTCTAGATAACTTGAGGAATATTATTGGAGATGTTTCGTGGGTCTGTTTATAAATTTTGTTATTCAAGTCCAAAAAACGAAAAGTCCAACTTCTTTGGGAAGGTTCTAATTGGTCCCAAGTCAATCTTTTCACGTGTGGCTTTTTTATAAAGATTTGGCTCGGGCATTGCCCAAAGTCCCGGATTTGAGTCAAAATGGATTCTCTTTCTAAGGGGTTTTGAATTTTATCCAAATTAACTATTCCCTCATAGGTTAAATAATAAAAAACGTTATTTGCCTTAACCGCTTCAATCCCTCTTTGCTTATAACCAAAAATTAAATCAATCCATTCGTTTAAATGCTCGCTAACATATTCACTTTCCAATGCTTCTCGATGGATATTTACAAAATTATAAGGAGACCCATTGGCCCATGGAGGCAACTCTACATTATTTATCATTTTTTTCGATTGAGTCACCCCAAGATCAAAATTATTCAAATTTAATAAAAACTCTGGCATGTAAAAAAATTCTGGTGTCAATTCTCTAAAATCAGAGGAATTCGATGTACTGAAATCCCAAGTTTGTTTGATCGAAGAAAATATTCGATCTGGGTGGTCAAATACACCATTTTGTAAATCAATGTTCAGACTAGTAAATGGTTCCAGCCTGATCAGATAGTACAATATGATTCCAACACTCGAATAATGGCTACCGTAATGGAATGGCGGGAAGAGATTATTCGTAGTATTTGCTATTGATCTGTATTTTTTTTGGCATTCCTTTAGGCGTGTTTTATTTAATGCGCCCATTGGCATTGACAAATCTCGATAGACCTTTGGATCGTTTAAATCCAATTTTTCTGATTCGTAATCTGATAAAATCCATGGGAAAACCGGATATTGGCTCAAATCATTATAACTGCGATTACCTATTTGATTTAAGAGCATTAAATATTCAAAATTACTTATGGAGCGGTATTTCCATAGTTTGTTATATTCTGCCCGTTTGATACATTCCTTTGGTGTGCCAGTTCGATGTGTTTTTTGATAATTTTTCGGTTTTAAATTTAAAATTTTTCGATAAATAATTTCTCTATTCTTATAATTGTCAAAATCAATAAAATAATTTTTATTATTATAAAAATAAAATTCTAATCCGCTATGAATTAAGCAATATCTTCTTTTGAAAATTTTTTTTAAATTTGATAATTTCCAAATTTTATTTTGAATTGTTTGCTTTTTCTTTTGATTTTCGTTTTTATTTTGGTTTTGGTTTTGGTTTTTCTTTTTATTTTCGTAGCCATTTTTTGATTTCGTTTTATGTTCATTCCTATCTTTAGCCTTCTTCTTTTTATTATTGGAATCGTTAACGCTATTCGCAAAATTGTTGTCCTGGCTGTTCTTTGAATAAAAAATTAAATTAGTATTATTAATTTCAAATTCTCCAAAATAAATCCCAGTGTTTGTTATTAATTTACATCTTTTTTTTAAAATGATTTTTTTATCAATGTCTGTTTCTTTTTTTTCGATTTCTTTTTCTAATTTGGAAATTTTTTCTTTTCTTTTTTTCTTCTTTCTTTCATAATTATTTAATATTTCTTCATTGGAATTTAATATTTTTTTATTTTTACTTAGAATATCAATATCTACCATGTTTCCTTTCTCTGTTTTTAAACTATTTTCATCGGTATTATCATTATCATTATTATTATTATTATTATTATTATTATTATTATTATTATTATTATTATTATTATTATTATTATTATTATTATTGTTATTGTTATTGTTATTAATTTTATTTTTATCTCTTTTTTCGAAGCTATTAAATGATCGTTAAAATTCAAATTTTTTTTTTAATAATACTCTTCTTCTTAACAAATCTTCAACTTTATTTAATTTCCAATAAATTTGTTTGTTATAATTATCATTAGATAAATTATTATACCAAATACCTCTTTCATTTGACATTTCATTAAAAATAATTTTCCAATTTTTTGAATTTTTTTTCAAGGAATAATTAAAATTTTTTAAAGAGTTTTTATTTTGTTCTTTAAATTCGGGAAGTAATTCCCATTCTATTTTTTCTTTAAAGCTTTCAATTATTTCATCTTCATAGACAAATATATCTTTTAAAAAATAACTATTATAATAAACACTTCTTAGCTGTAAAGACAAATCTAAATTCTTTAATTTATTACTTATAAATTCATTAAATTTTGTTGAACTAGAGAAAATTAACCCAAAATGCTCTTTTTCTAATTTTTTTATAATCTTCTCCCAAGAAGATATATTGTTTTTAAAATTATTAAAAAAAATCTTTGGACTGATATATTGATTAGAATTTGTAACAAATTGCTTTTGTGTACCTAAAAGTTTTAATTCATTTATTTCTTGAAATAATTTAAAAAAAATAGAATAATTTTTTGATATCAAATATTGAATTAATTTAATAATTTTTATTATTTGTTCACTACATTTATTATCATTATCATTATTAAGATTCTTATTCTTATTCTTATTCTGATTATTCTTATTCTGATTATTCTGATTATTATTATTATTATCATCATCATTTATGTAATTAGAAAAAAATTTTAATAATACTATTAAAAAATTTGCAAATAATTGATTTAATTCGGGATATAAGTGTTTTATAGTCTTTTTATTATTTTGAACTGCTTTAGTCAAATAGTGTATAAAAACATTAATTAAATTGTTATTATTAAAAAATTCTAATGAGTTTTTAAAAAAGAAAAAAAATATTGTAATAATTTTTTTTAATAGTTCCATTTTTTTTTTGTTTAGCTAATAAGGAATTTTGAACAAATAATTCAAATTTAGTTTCAAATAATAAAATAAGTATCATTATTAAATTTCGATCTTTCCATTTGTTATTAATCAAATTTTTAGATAAATTAATAATAAAAAAATCTGAATATTGTTTTTTCATTAATTTAATTTGTTTATTGTTTATATTTAAATCATTACCATCATAATCATTTATTTTTTTTAGTATTTTGATTATTGGTATGTGTATTTGTATTAATTATTGTATTAAATTTTGGTTGATAATTAATAAAATAATAAATTAAGTTTAAAAAATCAAAAAAGTTATCCCAAAATTTTAATTTTGATAATTCATTATGAATATTTTCTAATGAATTATTTTCTAATTGGTTTTCAAACCAAAAATTTATATTTAATGATATTTTTTTATATAATTTTTTTTGGATTTTTTTTTCATTCAACAAATTTTGAAAAAAATAAAATGACAAGATATTGAAAGTTAAATAAATATTTTTTATATTTTGATCATAAATTAAATTGAAACATAATAATTTTGATTTTATTTGTAATATTAAATTAAAAAATAATTTATATTGCTTTTTGCTAATTACATTAATATTTTTCAATTTGATAAATATGGAAAGAAACTCAAATAATTGAAATTGCCATCCTACTAGTTTTGCATGAATTTTTAGATTTTTTTTATTCTTTAACAATATAATAATAAAATTCAAAAATTTTTCTAAAATTTCAAGAGTCTTATTCTTATTCTTATTATTCTTATTTTCGTTTTCATTTTCATTTTCATTTTCATTTTCATCATTTACATTCTCATATTTGTTCTTATTATCCATTGCCTTTTCATTATTTATAATTTGATTTAATGTATTTAAAAACATTTGATAAATAGTTTTCAATAAATTTATATTTATTAATGCTAATTTTTTTGAATCTTCTATATCTGAAATTTCATTGATTGACAAATAAATTTTTGAATTGATTAATAAAGAAATTAAACTAATCAAAATATTTGTATCAATTGTTTTTTTGAATAAAATTTTGTGAATTAATTGGAAATAATAATTTTTTTTATTATTTATTTCATTAATTAATTTATTATTCAATTCTAAATCATTATCATTATCGTCATTATCATCAACATCACAACTCTCACCAATACCACTACCATCTGTGACGTTATTGTCACTATTGCTATATATGCTATTATCATTAATATTGTTGATGTGATCATCAATGTTTAATTTGTAATCAGTATTAAATTCATTATCGTTCTTTTTCTTATTTTCAAAAAACAAAAAAAATAATTTATTGTTTTTTTCTTCATCATTATTTTCAAAGATTAAATTATTTATTTTTGTTATTAAATTTAAAGAAAGTGAAATAATTTGATTTGAATTAGAATTAGAATTTAATAAATTTAATAAATAAATATCAAATTTATTAATTAATAATGTATTTAAAATAAAAAATTTTAATTTTTCAATTTCTAATAATTCAAAAATAAATCTTAATATGTCAAGCTTATGAAATTCACAATTGGAAATATACAAATAATTAATTATTGAAATTATTGAGCCATTTTTTTGATCTTGATTTCTCATGAACAAAGAATGATCAATTGAATTTTGATTTAAAATTTTGTGAATACACTTGATCAATTTTAATCTAATTTTAAAGATATCATTCACTTTACTAGGCCTTTTTGCAATAATTTCTTTTGAAACTGGATGCAGTCTTGCTGTATAGGCCTTTGAATATTCATCTGCTTCAAACCAATAATAATAATAAATTATTTCCATTATTTTTTGAACCGTTACTATGTTTTCAAAATTTAAACAATATTTGAATAATAAATTTAGCAACTCAAATTGGATATCAACATCAGTATAAATCCAAATTCGGAAATTTAATAGGATATATTTAATAAAGGAATTTAAAAATAATTGATCATTTGTTTGTGGTGATTCCATTTTTGTTAAATTTAATTGAATGAAATTATCTATTTCATGAATGAATTTTAATGTGAAATTTTTTGGATTGATTTGAACCAAAAAATGACTTAAAATTTGAAATCCTTTTCTATTTAAAAAATCTCTTTTCAGTTCTTTTGATTGGTTTAATAATTGGTTAATTAATTTCATTGCTTTTAATAAAATTTTTTCCTCAGAAATTATTTGTAAATTGTTAAAATTTCTTTTAATCTTTTCACTTGGCTTGTTTAATTGCTTAATAACGGGTAAAAAAACAAAGATCCCTCCCAAGCACTGGATTAAATCACTGAGTTTTATTCTTTTATAGATTAAAACCTTATTTAAGATCGCAGTTTTATTTTGATAATTTGGAGATAATGATTGATTGAAGCAAATACCATCATTACAGGCTGTTGAAGTTAAATGGAAAATAATTGAATGGATAAAGGGTTGATCATTATTGTTCAACATTTTTTGATCATTATTTTCTTCTATATTTAAGATTGTTTTATCATGTAAGGGCTCATTGCAAAAAGTTATAGTATGAATCTGTCCTCGTAAATTTCCTTTTTTGTGTTTTTTTCTTTTTTTTTTCATTTTCATTGTAATTTTGTTATGATCATAATTTTGAATATTATAATTATTCCCTATAATATTATTTGTTAATATTATTGAATTTTGAAAATATTTTAATGATCCCTTCCCGACTAATTTATTAGAAAGCCAGATCTTAATAGTGCCGGTAGTTCGTGACGACCAATTTGGTGTTTTATGCTTGATACATACAAAATACCATTTTGATAATTGGAAATGATCTAAATTAAATTCACTGATTTGATTGAGTCCATTTTTAAAAGAAATTTTATAGCCGATTTGAAATTTGTTTGATAAAGTTTTATTAATATATAATTCAATTCCTTGTTTGTTGTCATTATCAAATTGGAAGATTGTAATTGCGCTGTTATTAAAATTTATTATTTTTATCCAGGTGAAAAAGGTAAACCCCTTAATTGGCAGTTCAAATGATGGTAAAACGATTGAAGAGTTTGAATTAATTAGATTAAAAAAATTATTAATGTGTTTGATTTTGTTGGTGGTGGCGTTGATTATTTTTTCTCTTTTGGTATTTGCGTTCTTGTTTTTATTGGTATTTCCATTATTATTTTTGTTGCTCTGAATCATTTTATTTAAAGATTTTAAATATAATAATGTTTTAATGGGTCTATATTTATTCTTAATTAAATGGAAATTTTTGATTATTTTTTTCACTTCTTCAACAGTAATCCAATGTTTACCTATCATACCCATTATATTAATAATTTTTTTACTTCTATCTTTAGAATTGCTGAATTGTGGTAATAAATCTATTAAACAGGATAATAAACCATTTTTGGATAGAATATATCCATTATAAATGGAATCTTGCCAATTTTTTTCAAATAATGATAATAAATTATCGAAATAATAAAAGTTGTTTAATTCTCTTTTTTTTGAATATAACGTAAAAAGGGCTAGGGTAATAGATGGATTAGTAATAATTGAATTATTCTTTAAATTAAAATTGCCATTATTTACTAGTAAATTAATTAATTTTGAATAAACTAGTTTAGAATTGCTTTGAAATTTTAATTTTGATAAAAGATTACCAAAATTAATTCCTCCTATTTCATTTTCAAATGCTTTTATATTTAATGAATTATTTTGAAATAATATTTTTAAAATATCTAATATTTCAATTAATAATAATGAACCAAGGTATTTATTCAACAAGATATTTTGTAAAAAGGTAAAGATTTTTACCTTATTTAATATATGCTTTAAATTCTTATTTTTTTTTATACTTGTAATTAAAGTTGTTAACAATAATTTGAATATTTTTTTATGATTTATTATCTTTTTTGTTTTTTCTTTTTCTTTTTCTTCATTTTCATTTTCATTTTTTTTTTGTGTTGTTGTATTACTTGATTTTTGTTTTTTATGATCACTTACACTTGAATTTTCAATTTTATTTTTAATTTTTATATCAAGTTCAGTTTGATCATTAACTTTTATTTCCCTTTTTTTTTTTTTTTTTTTTTCTGTTTCTGTTTTTGTTTTTTTATTAGAAATGTTGTCTTTATTATTTTCTTCATCTTTACTTTCCTTTTCACTTTCGATATATGTATTATTATCATTTATGTTTGTGCTTGTGTCTATGTATGTACCTGTGTTTGTATTTTCATTTTTCAGGTTGTTTTCCTTTTTGTAATTTTTGCAGGGTTGCATCATTATTTGAATTTCCTTCATTTTTTTCTATTATATTTTGTAAATTAATCATTGTAGATAACATTTCTGTAATAAATAATAACCAATTATTCTGATTGTTGAGTGTGGGTAAATACATTAGTAATATTTTTTTAATTATATTTAATGAAAAATTTAAGGTACTTGGTATTAAAACAAAATCGAATATTAATTGAATGTTTTTATGATTATTGAGTAATTTAATTATATTGTATTTATTATTTAATTGATCATTTAATAATTTAATTGAAAAAAGTTTTACTTTTAGAAATAATTTATTGGAAAAGGGTAAATAATTGATTTCTTTTTTTTTTATTAATTGAGATAATTTTAAGAATTGATAATTTAAATTGCAAATAATTTGTATTGAATTTAATTCAATTAAAGAATTTTGTACAATTTTCAAATTTTCATTTGGTTTTAGCTTTATTAAATTAAATTTGTTTTTCTTTTCCTGTTCATTTTCCATTTTTTTCTCTTTCTCATTTTCTTTCCCTTTTTCTTTTTCTTTCTCTTTTTTATTCTCATTCTTGTTCTCGTTATTGTTATTGTTTTTGTTCTCTATCTCTTTTTCTTTCTCTTTCTCTTTTTCTTTCTCTTTCCCTTTCTCTTTCTTGTTCTCATTCTTGTTCTCGTTATTGTTATTGTTTTTGTTCTCTATCTCTTTTTCTTTCTCATTCTCTTTCTCTTTCTCATTCTCGTTTTCGTTCTCTTTTTCGTTCTCTATCTCTTTCTCTTTCTCTTTCTCTATCTCTTTCTCTTTCTCTTTCTCATTCTTGTTCTCATTCTCGTTTTCGTTCTCTTTCTCATTCTCATTCTCTTTCCCATCCTTGTTCTTATTCTTATTCTCGTTCTCTTTCTTGTTCTCTATCTCTTTTTCTTTCTCTTTCTCATTCTTATTCTTATTCTTGTTCTCATTCTCGTTCCTTTTGGTGTTCTCTTTATCTATATATTCATTCCCTTCTTCATCTTTAGCTTTTTGATTATATTCGTATTTTATCATTTTCTTCGGCGATAACAAATTTAATAAAATCATTAAAGAATCTCTTAGACATTTAATGTTTTTAGTAAATAATATTAATTGAAGTAAAACCTCTATTTCATAATTTATTGTATTTTTTTCTTTTGTTGAAATATCGATTAACACTTTTATTAACAATTTTCTTAAATATAAAAAAAAATTTGTATAATTTTTCATTCCATTAAAATTGCTATTATAATCGTTTTTGTTTGCGTAAATGTAAAAAAATGAAGTAAATAAATGTTTCCAAAACTTTAATCCTCTTAATAATGTCAAAATTCTTAAATCTAATTCGTGATAAATTAAATCCAAAAAAAAGAATTGTAGGCTTGGATAAATTAATAATAAACTTCTTGATTGTAAATTAAGTGATTTGTTTGGGTTGTAATTCGAAATAAAACAAGGTAATATTGACAAAATTAGTTTTTCTTTTATAGATCGGATTGAATGGTATGATTGTAAATTGTTAATAAAATCATTGAAAGGTGTTTCGTTATCATTATCTTTATCTTGATTATTTTTTTCATTGAATTTTTTTAATAAAATTGGATACATATTTTTGTTTAATCTTTGTTTCGTATAAACTATTATAATTTTTTTCACTATATTTGCAGATTTTTTTAAAAGTTTTAAATAATCGTTTTAATTTTACATTTATTAAAAATTTTTTTTTAATTCCAATATTTTGATTTTTATTTTTATTTTTATTTTTATTTTCATTTTCATTTCCATTTTCATTTCCATTTCCATTTCCATTTTCATTTTCATTTGTTAACTTTAGATTAATATTAATATCATTTTTCATAATTTCCTCAATTGGCTTTTCAAAATCAACTCTCGTAATTCTATATCTTTTTATATTTTGTTTTTTTATTTTTCTTTTTCCTTTTCTTTTTAGTTTTCATTTTTTTTCTTCTTATTCTTATTCTTGTTCTTGTAGTTGTTGTTTTTCTTATTCGCGTTGTTATTATCCATTTGAATTATTTTTTTGAATGGGACTTCATTTTCTCTAAAAACTGGAAGCATTTTCTCAAAATTGGGATTTAATTCTAATTGGTTTAAGTGGTTTGGAAATAAAGAGGTATAATTCGAAATTAAATTAATTTTTTTTTTTTTATAATTATTTAGAATATTTTTTGGTAAAAAGGTTTTATAACTCCAGAAAATGAAGTCTGTAAAATACTTAAATGAAAGGTTGTTTAGAATTTTTTTTCAAAATCTGGATTGTTTTTTTATATATCTGAATATCATTTGTAATGCAAATAATCTTATTGAAAATTCGATATCATTAATTTCTTTTATTGAAATTGTACAATTATCAAGTATCATTTGTTCATTATTATTTTGATAAAATTCTTTTTGGAATTGTTGAAAAATATTAAATAATTTCACTTGTCTTCTTTTCTCTTTTTTATGTATTTTTTTAAAATTTGTCATTCCTTTTTCTCTTTCTTTTTCTTTTTTTTGTTTCTCGGGTTTTACCTTTCGGTTTTTAAATTTCGTTTTGTCTTCATTTGGTAAATATTTATCTTGAAAAAAAATTAATTGTGATACATTCATTTTTGGCTCATCAATTAAATCAAATAGTATTTTTTGTTAATTCCATTTTGGTTCTTTCACTAAATTTTTGTTGAACATTTGAAATAAAAATAACCATTTTTAAATGCAAAATGAAGATCTTTTTGGTGAAAATAAAATTTTTTCGGATCCTCCTGAAATTTTCGAAAAAGACAAGAAAAATTTCCCAAAATTCAAATTCTTCTAAGGTTTGGGCGAAAGTAATTTCTTGGTTTTGGTTTAAGTGTTTAAATAACGATAAAAAGTTTTTTAATAATTGTTCAACTATGATTAAATTATGGATTTGGTAATTTGAACACTCATGGTTGGTATCTGGGTATTTGCTTTTTTCACTAAAAAGATCCGCATTTATCTCTTTTTCTCTTTCTTCTTCTTTTTCGTTTTTTTTTCCTTTTTCTTTGTCTTTTTCTTTATTTTCGACATTTTCTTCGACTTTTTCTGTGTTTTCAAAAGAACTAAAGGAAGTAAGATCATTTGCCACAAACGAAAATAATGAATACGTGTTTTGAAACAGATCTACAATTAATTCAAAAAAACCATACTCAATCATAATTTGTAAATTGGTATTGCTTTGGCATAGAATTACCAGCATTTCAAAGATCGGAATTAATGAGACCTTGATCGTTTTAAAATTGTTTTCTTTTTTCATTTGTGCTTGTTTTTGTGGCAATCTTATTAGCTGTTTATTTAATAATGCAACACCCTTGAGGGCTTCAAGAAGCAATGTTCGTGGTTGGTTTATTTTGGCCTCTTTCTCTTCTTCTTTTTCCCTTTCTTTTTTCTTTTCTTGCTTGGTCTTTTTCTTTTTCTTTTTTTTTTTCTTGTTCATTTTCATTTTCATTTTCATTAGGATTATGCTCAGTTTTCTGTTTTCTGGGTATTTTAAATTTATCTTTTCTTTTTTTTGTGGTAACGATTGTTTTTTTTGGGTTTTGATAACAACCTTCAAATAGTTTAAAAATAGTTTTGAAAAAGTACAAAACCAATTTTCTTTTGCTTCCTTTTGTTATGTGTGGTTTGTTTTTTTTTTTTGTAAACAAAAATAGTATTGAATAAAAATTGGAACTTTGTTGGAAATAAAAAAGGTGGTGATTTAATTCTTACCCTATCAGTTAGTTTCTCTTTTTTTGACCAAAGGTTTTCGATGGTTTCTTTCTTTTTGTTATTCAAAGAACAGTTTAGTTGCTCATGTGGAAACTCTTTTGAAAATAATTTGCTCAAGTTGGAATTGTGTTCATTCATTCAAAAAATTGAAACGAGCAAAAAATGTTCCAGACAAATTCGCAAATGGTTGAATTAGGTTTGTTTAAAGATGAATCTTTCACGTGCATATGAGACTTTATGTTTTTTTGGGTATGAATTTATTGCAAAATTATTAACTTTCTTTTTGATATTTAATTTCTTATTTTACCTTCAAATATTAGATATTCAGCCTTTCTATCAAGAAAAAGTAATGTTTCAGAATGACCAACTATTTTTTTTCTAATAAACCACTTTTCATCAAACAAGAAGAAAAAATAATTAATTATTTGTTTTGCAAATTTTTCATCGTTAATTCTTTCGAGTACGATTCTCTTTGAAACATATTTTGTGAATACTCCTCACACAAATACACATTCAGAAGATTGATACTGGTATTTGAATAATAAATGGGATTTTTTTCACTTCATTTTTAATTTCTCTTTTTTACGAGAACATAGATCGAGAACCTCTTTCTTTAAGAACTATATTTATAAAAAAAAAATATGGAAAAGGAAGTGAAAATTCTTTCCCATTTAGAATTCAAATACCAGTAAAAAAAATATTATTTCACAAAATCAATATTTTGTGTTAATTAAGGGTAAAAGTACATTTTACAAATTTTGAGTGCAACCTTTTATGTGAAACATGAATCCGATAAATCCTTTTTTTAACCAAAAAAAATTAAAATTTTTAAAATTAATAGAGTCGAATATATCCTAGTATAAGATATTTTCATAGCAACAAAAAAAAGCAAATCAAAAAAATGAAAAAATCGATCAAAAAACAATAAATAAAAATCATCTATTACTTGATCTTATCTATAAGATTTTAGATAATTACTTATTCTTTATTTGGTTTTATTTTTAATTCTTCAGGGAAAAAAATGTTGTAAAATTTTTGAGTCTACAAATTACTTTTTATTTGTTTAGAATTTCCAAAATGAATTTAAAAATCTTATTTTCATTTAATTCATAGAATTTCAATTTTTTCTTCAGAAAAAATAATTTATTGGAATTTTCTTTTGAAATAAAAATTTATTGGCTAAATTTGTTTGATTTTATAATTATTTATTTTCCAATTAAAATGATAAGGAAAAATAATTCTGAATTCTTGTTGAAATTTTATATAAAATTTTCAATTATTTTGAGTTGAATTTTTTTATTTTTTTTTTGATTCCAAGAATTCAATCCCTTTATTTTAATCTTGGAAATAAATATTCTTTATTTTGACTTTGTTTGATAAAAAATTTGAAAAAAGAATTTTGAAAATAAATTTGTAAACAATGGTTTTTGTAAAATTATAATAAATAGTACTGGAGCGAGATCTTCAAGGTTATAAATTAATTGATTTCCTCTAAATTAAGAAGATAAAGAAAAAAAAAATCATCGAAAATAGACTTTAATTGAATTTTTTTTCTTCATTTCTTGGTTTCAACAAAATTATCTGTTAAGGTGGTGTTTAGTCTTCAAAAAGAAAAGAATTAGTTCAAAATGCAGAACATCTCGGGTGTATGTTTTTGTTTTATTCTAAGATTAATTTCCAAAATCACCATAAACACATTTCAAGATCTAAATCCTAAATTTTAAAGCCAAAAGCTAATCCAAAAAACTGTTTTCAAAAAACTCAAAAATTACAGATTTAACTCTGAATTTCTTTGGGTTAGTTTTTTTTGAAAATAGCATAGTAAATGATATTTTGGTTTCAAAGTTCCAATATTCTTGGATAACTCAAAAAATAATTTATTACATTAAGGATATTATAATTAAAATTTTTCAAAAGGATAAAAAGAACCTACTTCCTTTTGGAAATACAAATCTTTTTATATATGCTATGGGCGTTTAAAATGCAAAAAAAAAAAAAATCTATGGGACTTGTTTTCCACCAACTAACTGAAAGAAAAAGATTAAAATCCATTATTTCACTTTATTTTAGTGTTTATTTTTTTATTATTTGTATAAAAATTTTAGGTTCGTTTCGGAAAGATTTAAATAGTAAAAACTATTACAAAAAAAACTTAGTAAGTTAAGATTTGATATTTTTCTTTAAATTCCAAATGAACTGAAATATTAACAAAAAATTTCAATTATAAATAATTAGTTTAGTAATTAATTGTACAAATTATTCACTTTTTTTTTTTTTTATATATAAAATCTTCCAAACTTTTCTAACTTCAAGTCAAAAAAAATATCTTCGTCTTCAATCAAAGTAAAAATATAAATTTCAAAAACATTTTTCAGTTTAATTCACTTTAACACTCTTGTGGACCTAATTGTTATATGATTAATGAAAAAAAAAAATTGATCATTTCTTTTTTAAATGTAAAATTATAGATCAACAAAATAAAAATTTTTCATTTCAAATATCTTGTAATGTTGTGGTGAAACTTTTCTTTATATTGAAAAACTTTAGAAATGAAAATTTTTCTTCTTTTTTTTTTTTTGAGTTCCAAATTATTTCATATTTTTTCTCTACTTCAAAAAAAATATCGTGTTATTCTCACTCTTCATAATACATAAATCAACTTCGAAATTTTTTCAAAATACAAATAAACCAAATTTCAAAATGAGGGGCAAATTTAATATGATAATTTTTTTCTTTTTTCATTTGTATTTCAAAAAATATAATGATTTAACTATATTTTTATTTATTAATCTATATTGGTTATTATATCTTAACACTTTAGTAAAATACATTATTATTCAAAAAAAACAAAACAATTAAACAAATTTATTTCTGATGAAAAATCTGCCCCTATTTTTGAAATTAAACTTATACACTGATCAAGGATTTTACAACATACTTTTTATATACTGAAAATCCTAACAACATTTGATATTTTTTAAATTAAGATACAAATGATTATTCTTTTTCTTTTTCTTTTGAATTAAAGATGTGGATAATTTTTAATTTGTTCATACAAATGATAAGATTATTTTTTTTTTAATATTTGATCTATTTGTCTTCATAGTATTTTTTTATTTTTATTGTTTATTTTTTTGAATTTTTTGTTTATTCTGTAAATCTATCGATTTTATTTTTTTCTTGAAAGAAAGGCAGCAATCAAAGTAAAAATTATAGATTTCATTTTGATCTTCGATTGGGAATCAAAAAAAAATTCTTTAATATCAATAAATAAGATTTTGTAAGAATGAAACTTCCAATTTATACGATATTAAAACAATATTGTTTTCTTTGGTGGCTTTCGTTCTGACAACAATTTTTTTTTTTTTAGCAAAAATCATTACGAACTCAGAAATAAAAGAATAAGAAAGAGAAAAAGGAATTTTTTTATTTTTTAATATATTTTTTTAAAAATATAACCCCTTTTATTAGTTTTAATTTACTAATATTTATACTTGCTTGATTTAGTCATCAGATTTAATTTTGAATTTTTCTACTTTTTCATTTGATATTTAAACTGTGATTGTTATTTATTTTTTTACTAAAACCGATATGGATTGCAAATCATCAGTTAATTTAATAATTGAATTTTCTATAAAGGAAATGTCTTTTTGATACTGAACTTTTAGGTTGTTTAATGTCATCTTTTCCTTATCTATTCCTTTTTGAAACTTTTGTTGGAGATTATTAAGTTCTTTAATTCCATTAAAGGCTTCAACGGTTTTATTTTGAACTACCTTTAATGCTCTTAATCTTAAAACAATTTTCGGCAATTCACCTGCAATTTCTTCCCATTGTTGAAGTGTTTTAAAAATGTCTGTAGCCTAAAATTATATAATATAAATTATAAGAAATATAGAAATTAATCGGATTAATGATTTTAATAGTTGAGAATAAAGTATTAATATTTTTATTTGGAAATTAGTGGATTATAAGATTAGAAATTTTGATTTTATCCAGTCAAATATTTTGAACTGGATTTAATATATATTTTGAAATATTTGGGAAGGCGAAGATATATCTCTTAGCACGCCGTATTGAATTGAATTTTTCCCAAGTTTAAAATAAAAGAATTAATAATAACACTGATGTTATCAATTAAATTTATTTTGTTATTTATCTTTAATCCAGATGTTAATTTTAATAAAAAAGTCAAAATAGTTCAAAGATAAAAGTAGTTATGTTATTGTATTTTTTTAAATTTTTTGAAAAAAAAATATGATATTCATTTTTATTTTTTTTTTAAAGATTTTTATTTTTTTTTTTTTTTTAAAATAGTGGTTTTATTATTATTATAGTAATTGCAAATCAAAATATATTGATTTATTAATAATAACTATTAAATCATTTTGCTAATTTTCGAATTGAATAAATTAAAAAAATACAATAATGAGAAATTTCCATTCTTTTTTTCAGAAAAAAATTCAATAAATAATGAATTAAGCAAGTAAGTACATTTTTCAAATTTTGAGTGTCATCGTTTATGTGAAACTGAATTCTTCAAATCATTTCATGAACCAAATACATTGGTATTTTAATAAATATTAAAGTGGAATATATCCAGAGTATAATATATTTTCATACCAACTAAAAAAATGGAATTCAAAAAAATGAAAAGATTTAGCTTGAAAAAAATAAATACAAATCATTTATTTCTTGATCTTATCTGTAGCATTTGATACAATTGCTTATTTTTTAATTTAGTTTGATTTTTAATTCTTCATCGAAATACTTTTGTTTGGAAATTTTTTGAGAAACAAATTACTTTTTATTTTTAAAATAATTTACAAAATGAATTTAAAAAATCCTATTTTTCATTTAATTCATCTAATTCTAGTTTTATTTCAGAAAATTGGATTCTTTTTCAATTTTTCATCAGAAATCAAGATTTATTGAACAAATTCATTTGATTTTATAATTATTTATTTCAAATTAAAATGAGAACTAAAAATATTTCTGAATCTGATTGAAATTTTTTCTTGAATTTTTCTTTTATTTTGGGTTGAATCTTTTGTAACTGTTTTTTGATTCCGAGAATTCACCCTTTTTATTTTAATTTTTGAAATAGTATTCTTTATTTGGGTTTTGTTTGATAAAAATATTTGAAAAATGAATTTTGAAAGCAAATTAGAAAAAAAATGTTTTGGAAAATAATAATTAATAGTAATGGGGTGATTAATCCAAGATTTAAAATTGTTAAGATTCATACAAATTAAGAAGATAAAGAAAACAAATCTTCGAAAATAGACTTTTTGGTAATTTTTTTTTTTTTCTTCTTGATTTCAACAAATTTATTTGGAAAGGTGATCATTCGTGTTTGGTCTTCTAAAAGAAAATATTTGTTTCAAAGACACACCTTTTCGGATGTCTATTTTTTTGGTTTACTCTGGGATTAATTTCAATCATTCGTATAAACACATTTCTAAATCCAAAATCATAATTTAATATACACAAAAATTTAATCAAAAAAAAATGTTCAAAAAATTGAAAAATTAAAGATTCAACTCTGAATTACTTTGGGTTCGTTTTCTTTTCATAAATAGAACAGTGAATGGTCTTTTGGTTTCAAAGTTTCAATATCTCATGGCACTCAAAAAATATTTTTCGGAAATGTTCACACAATTAAAATTTTTCAAAATGGTAAAATGTACTTACTTCCTTAAGAGAAAAATGAAATTTATTTGTTTGTGTTGTAATTTAAAAGTTTAATATGAATAATTTTCTAGAACATTAATTCAAGCATTAAGAAATATTTATAAAAGACAAAAAAAAAAAAAAATTACAAAATAATTTCATTTAATACCTTAAAAATAACTCAATAAAAACTTGTTTAATAGTTAAAGTAATTGACTAAAAATATAAAAATTAGATTTTAAATACTAACCAGTGATAATAAAATAATCCCCTTAATAGTATATTCATTAGTGTGAAAAAAAATTTTTTTCATCAATTTTTATGGGTAAATAATATCAAATAAAAACCAACCAACGTATGAATTATGAAAGATTTCGAAAAATCAACAATCAAAAACGAGAAATTTTTTTTAGAAAAAAGCGCCAAAGAGCGACCCTCGATTTCCAATTTAAATCAGTGTGAATAATAATTTTGAATACAACTGTATCAGTTTCGGAGTGATGCCTATTGGGCATTTCAAATATTTTTTTTTTTCATTTTTCATTTCTCAAAAAGGTTATTTTTATCAAAAGGAATGTTACAAAACCCGGACTAAATTATGATTTTATCAGATATATAAAGTTATAAAAACAACAAAAATTGGGTTCAATTAAATTAAATCGATTGTGCACTTCAAGAAAGCAATTTTTTCCTAATTGAAGAAATCAAAGCCTTTGGAAATATAAAATGAGAAATGAAATTTGTTTTTTCTAAATTTTGATTTTTTGAGATTGGGAATGGTTTTAAATGATTTTTTGTAATTAGAAGATCTTTGAAATTTTTTTTTGTAATTTGGATTTTCTATAATTGGAGATTCTGTGAAATTTTTTTGTAATTTTAACTTGTGTCATTTGTCTAAATAATTAGAGAAGATCAAAAGATGAGGTTGAGGTAAAATATTATTTTTATCTTTATGTAAGAGATTATTGTAAAACAGCATTTGATTGTTTTTGAATAGAAAATTCATTTTATTAATACTAATTTTTTTAAAAAAAATAAAGCACATCCTTAAAGATTTTTAAAATTAAGTCCTTTTTTCCATTTCGCTATGAAATAAAGAAAAAAGAAAAAAATATTGAGATCTCTTAACTTGAAGAATTTTAATTTATTTTATTGATTTTTTCAATTTTAATAAAAGCTGTTCAAAAAAGGAATAAAGTGTAAAGACAAAAGTAGAAAAAAAGTGTTCCCATCGTATTGTGGTTATTTGTGTAAATTAGTCTAAAAATATAAAAAAAAAAAAAAGATCGCTTACCCGCTTAAAATTCTCTTCTTCGATTGGAAGGATGTTTATTTTATATTCCATTTTTTCAATTTTTTCACTTATATTTGTCATTTTGTCTTTAATAATTCCAAATTCATTATTGTTTAGTTTTCCCAATTTCTGATTGATTTTATTTATTTGTTGTTTGATTCCTTCAACATTCTTGTTAATTTTGAATTCTTTTGGATTTATCCCGACTATTTTTTCAATTTTTGTTGCTCTTCTGTCCAAATCCGCGTACTCTCTTTTTCGAAGCAACTAATTATTGTTTTTGAGGAATGGTAATAAACAATAAATTCGAAAAAAAATGAGAAAAGGTGAACAGAAAGAAAATACAAAAACTCGAACAAAACATGTAAAAAATAACAAGAAAAAAATAACAAGAAAAAAATAACAAGAAAAAAAAAAGAAGGCAAGTGTGCATACCATTTCTGATGTAGTATTTTCAGAAATTTGAGAGAAATATAAATTATAATTATTTTCTGTTTCTGGTTGATTTTCTTTTTCTTTTTCTTTTTCTATTTGATTTTGGTTTTCTTGTTCAGAATTGAATTCATCTCGTTTATTTTGAAGTGAAGTTAAAAGATCGATTTCTTCTTGTACACTTGGCACAACACTTGTGGACGTTTCTTTAGAAATTGATTTTTGTAACTTTTCTTTTTGATTCAAATTAGTTTCCTCTAACCGATCTTTTAAAGTTTGTAAAGAGCCTTTCATTTGGTAAAAGTTTATTTCTTTTTTTTCTTTTTCATCCTTCATATTTGTTTGTTTTTGTTTTTGTTTTTTTTGTTGGTTTTGGATTTATTTTTTTGATAAAAAATAATAAAAAAGAAAAAAAAATTAAAAAAAAAAAAAAAGAAAAAAACTTTAAGATTTTGGAAGAAAAAAATTTGGAGATCCATACTTTTTGTATTGAAAGATCCCCAATAAAAGAATCAATTTCAAATAATAAGCGTTGGTATTTTTGAATAGGAGTTTCCTTTTCTCTTATATTCTGAAGGATAATTTGAAAATCTGTATATCCTTGGAGTTCTGTTTCTTTTTGTTTATTTTCTTTGTTACGATCAAAAATAAACTCGTTGTCCTCAAAAAGTTTACGAGACTTTTCAAGATCAAAAATTTCTTCTTTTATATTTGGGTTTGGCTGTTTTTCAGTTTGTTCTTTTTCTTCTTTTTCTAATTCAATTTCCTTTTCTTTTTCTTCTTCTTTTATATTTTCATCTTCATCCTCCTCATTCTCACCCTCATCTTGGATTTTTGTAAATCTTAGAACAGGTAAAGGTTCTATATCTGGTGTTTCAAAAATTTCTAATTCTTCTTCGTTTGTTGTCATTGTTCGCAATTTGTTTTTCACAGTAAAATGTAAAAAGAAAAAAATAAAATTGGGTTTTGATTTTTAAAATACAAGATTAAAAAAGTCTTTTCAAATGTATTATATTTCTTTGTTTTTTGCTTTTAAAATAATTACCAAAACCGTAAAAGTGTTGGTTTAATTGCGTGAAAAAGGAATTTAAAACAATACTTAAAACCCAAATATAAACACAATCATTTTTCTAAATATAAGATTTGAACAAGTAAACATTAGCAAAAGTGAATTTTTTGATAATTTGTTGATACTTCGATTTTTCTATTCACATAGAATTGACTTTAAGAGTTTAGCGATAGATATTAATATAGTTTGATATTATTTCAATTTCAGAAATCTTTAATGATCACTACAAAATATGATGAATTAAATTTGAAAAAATTTCCCTTTTCACACCATTTTTTAAAAATTATAAAAGGTTCTCCAATTTTTTTGTTGAAATGGTAATATCACAATGAAGCTTATTCCTTTGTTTTTAAATTCAATAATTTTTTTTTTTTTGATTAAATTGAATTAAAATTTATCAACTTGAAGAACATCCTAGATTGTACCCTAGTTTGATTAATCCATAAAATATTATAAAATACTTCTTTCATACAATTAAATTTTAGAACTTGTTTTGATTTTTAAATTCTTCAAATAATGACTTACATTATTTTTCCAATCATCAGGTAACCATCTTCAAAATAATAAACTCATAATTAAATCTTAATAAATTTATTTTGAAATTTCTCAAAATTGTTTGAAAACAAAATTTTTTTTATTTATTTTGAAGGGAGGAAATTAATTTCCTCTTACATCTGTTAGGTTTTTTTTATTTTTTTGAAATGAATCGAAAATTAAATAAATTTATTTTTTATTTACAAAATTCAAAAAAAAACACCTTAAAGTTTTTCGGAATCCAAAGGAATAGAATTAAATCTTAGATTTTACTCTATTCCTTTAAATTCTGGAAAACCATCATTTGATTTTTTTACTTTTTGAATTTAAGGAAATTTATTTAATTTCCTTTTCATTTCAAAAATTAAAGAAAAAACTGCCGTTAGGTTTCCTTGAGTTTTCTGTTTATGTGGAAAATCAATAGAAATTCGTTAGGTTTTTTTTGCTTTTTAAAATAAACGGAAAATTTATTAAAATTTTCTTTTTATTTCAAAAAGTAAAAAAAAACCTAGAACACTCAACAAATAAAACAGAAAATTTCAAGTAAACCTAGGCACTCTACGGCATTCTATGACACTTTCCTAATTTCTTATTTTTTTTTTTTTTTAGGAATTTTAATAAAATTTCCCAATTTTCATATTATTTACCAAGGATGGGATATATATATATAAACAAAAATTTTAAAATGAAGTTTAATAATTTCCAAACTAGAAGTATAGTTTCTGGATAGACTCGAATGTTGTTGGTATTCTATTTTTTAATTTGACTCTCTAATTAATTGCGGCATATGAAAACAATCACTAAAAGATTTTTTTATTGAAAATATCTTTAAGGTCATCGATCAAAACGAGATTTTTTTTACTATTACCAAAATTTGGGTAAATACATCAAACTCTTTATTTATCTCGAAAATTAAACAAACTCTATTTTTTACAACATTCCATATTTACACTTGTGTAATATTGATAATATCAATATTTTGGGTTTTCTATAATTTTGGTAATATAATACTACTAATCGCAAAATAATATTTTTGACTTTTCCTTCTAACAATTATTAAAAATCATTTAAAAACATTCAGAATGATGAAAATAATCAAGAAACTCTTCAAAAAATTCAATTTGACCAAATTTGAAAATTAATAATATAGCGATAAAGATTTACATAATTTAAAGTTGGGTTTATTGATTATAAACATCTATTAATTTATTCCAAAAAAAAAAGCAAAATAAAAATCGATAAATTTTGAATTATAAGATAAAAAAATTCAAAAATAAACCACTAATTAAAAAATACAAGCTGAAAATAAATTGGTTTTTAAGAAATAAAAAAATCTGACACTTTTCTACCAAAAATATCATTATCTTTGTAAATATTGGAGTAAATTTAGTTTCTTCTTTATTATTTAAATAAATAAAGAAAGAAGTAATACTCAAAAAAAAAAAAAAAAAAAAAAAAAAATGGTTTTTGTAAATATTTACTTATTGACCTTGATTAGTTTTGAAAAAATAAATTATTTTACAAAAAAAAAAAAAAAAAAATCTTAAGGTACCCGTCTCGATTAAATTTTTTTAGGTAAATTTAATAGAGATTTAGAATTTTTTTTACCAATTACTTAGATTTGAAATCAAAGTGAAAAACTTCTTTGTATAGTCATGAAATCTCAATAAATGACATTCATTAAATTTAGTTATTGTTTTGATAGAAATAAAAAATTTTTCCTTTTTTTCACTTTTTTGAAGGTTGCTTTTTTTCAACTTTTTGCAAAAAATACAAAAAATAAAAAAAAATATGAGCAAGAAAGCAAAAATATTATTGTGTTTGTGGTAGACCTACAAAAAATAATTTGAAAAATAAACCTGAAAAGCTTTTTTTTGGATTTGCATGAAAAAACAGTTTGATTCGAAAAAAATATGCAATATATGCTTTACTCAAAATAAAAAGATTTTCTTACTTTTCTTGTACCATTCTTTTTTTTCATGAATCTACTTTTTGAGTTTACATTCTTTTGTTTTTGTTGAATTTGAAGTTTTTTTAAGTATTCACAAATTATCATTCCAAAAGTTTTTGTCAGAGTCAAAAAAAATCAAAGAAAAGAATAAGAACTATTTTTTTAAAAAGTAATTATTGATAAAACAAATTGAGTTCTTTATAGAGTCAAGTTGGATGAACAGAAGTAAAAGAGAACATATTCACCACTTTTAAATTATTTTTTCGTTTTTCAAAATTAGAATAAATATTATTTTTGAGAAAATAATTAAATCCAAAATTAATCAAAAAATTCTCATCTGTTAAAGATATTTTTTTTAAAAAAATTTTTAAAAATCACTTTTTTTAACAGAATTGTAAAATTTTAAAAAAACAAGAACTAAAAGTTCTAACATTGAAAAAACCTGTCGATTTTCAATTTTAAACATATTTCAAAATAAGGATTCCTTATTTAGTTATTGGTCAAAAAAAAATTAACAGAGACTAGTCCCTTAAGAAAAATGATAAAAACTTTATTTAAAAGAAAAAATTATTTATATTTTTAATTAAAAGTTACTTAAACAAATTTATTCATTTATATTCGGTAAATTGGTGTTTTTATAAAGGAAAGTATTAGAATTGTTCTAAAATTTGTAAAAATTCAATTTCTGGATTATATTCCAGTATTTCTGGTTTTACTTTCCAAACTTGATTTATATAGTTATCGTCAACACTTACCATTGCCCATTTCTCATATGGATACCAATATATATCACGAATTAATTTTTTATGCCCAGTATGAGTAAACTAAAATACATTAAAAAATAATTTATAAAGTTTGTAAGTTATAAATAATATAGATATATATATATATATATATGTGTGTGTGTGTGTGTGTGTGTGTGTGTGTGTGTGTGTGTGTGTGTGTGTGTGTGTGTGTGTGTAAGGGTTTGAAGATAAATGAAAAAAAAAAAAAAAAAAAAGAGAGGATAATATTAATCAATCATTATATTGATAAATTAATATTAATAATAATTACAATCATTTCTGGTGGGCCAATATCCGAATCTCTTCCAATTTGCTCTTCACCAATTTTCGAAATATCCCAAAATATAATTTTTTTATCATCAGAAGATGTTGCAAAAATATTTTCTTGTTTTTTATTAAAACAAACTTTATAAACTGGTTTTGAATGACTAATAAAAGAATGCATTCTTTTTTTTGGATTTCTAAGATCCCAAAGACTGGCAAGCTAGTAAAGTTAAATACAGTTAAAAATTCAAATAATTTGTAAGATTTTCCTTAAAATTATGAAATTAAAAAAACCTAGAGAAAAAAAAAAAAGTACGTTGTCAGAAGAACCAGTGATAAGGATATTTGAATTAAATGGATTAAATGAAAGTGAATTTATTTCTTCTGAATGTGCAATTATATCTATTAAACAGCTTTTTTTTGATCTAGTATCAAAAAATTTTAGAGTTTTATCATCGGAAACACTTCCAAACATATTATAATGGAAAGGTGACCATTCAACATCCTAAAATTAATAAATGTATAATTATGTAGGGAAAAAAAATAATAAAATGGAAGGTTTGATCATTAGATATATGGAATAAAGTCATAAAAATTATCAAACCTCAACTTCCTTTGTATGATCATCAAATGTTTGGACTTTTTGTAATTGTGTTCTCGATTCAGCTACATCCCATAAAAATATTTTGGAATCATATGCCGCCGTTAAAAGTTGGTTTGTGTTTTTTGGATTCCAACTTAATCCATAGCTATATTATTTATATATGAATATATTTAAATCGAAAAAATGAATGGAAAATTGTGAATGGAAATGAAAAAGACAAAAATGGGGGAAATGGAAATGTAAATGGAGAAATTATATCAATAATTATTTCCTAAAAAGTAATTCTTATATATATATTTAGATGCCGTTTTAGACAATTTACCAACTTTATTTTTGAAGCAAATTATTTTTTCAGGATTTAGCTTCAATTTGGAAATTAAATCAATTTATCAATAGTTAGACCCTTACCAAGTATTGTGAAGCGTTTGAAATCTCTGATCATTCAAAATTGGTCTCTATGATTTCTGTGATTTCTGTGAGTTGCTTTTTCAAAAAAAGTAATGAAAATATTCTGTCGTCCTTAAACTTTCAGAATTAAGATCTTAGACATTTTTTTTTTTGGAAATTTTGGTTTGTAAATGTAAGCCAACTTGATTTTTGAAAAACAAAAAATTTTTGTTTTTAAAAAATATTTTTTTTTCGATTTCTGACTTCTTAAAAACTTTTTTGTAGTTGTAATCTTTGTCGATTTTAATGTTTTTCCAAATTCAGTGTTTCTGGGTTCAAGTGAATTTATGATGGAATTTTGTTGAATTTTCTTCGAAAGGTTAATTCAATTTCCATTGTCTTTGAACAAGAAGAGTTAGATAAATTTGAGAAGATAACAAAAAAAGGGATTCAACGCCTTTTACATTTATTTTTTGTTTTATTTGTTACAAAACGAAAATTCTTCTACTTTGAGTTTCCTGATTTTTTAACTAAAACCCTTTTGGTGCATTGATCGGTTTTTGGTATCTTTTGTTTTATATGGTAAATCCAAAGATAGAAAATCTACTCAAGGAAGTTGTTCATGGGCTGAACTTTAAGCTTTACTGTTGAAAAAACGGTTTCTAAAAGAGAAAAGTGGCATTGATTTTAAATTTATTCTTAGCAAAATTAAAATAAAGATAGTCCCTGGTGATTAAATTTGCATTAAGATGTTTTTCTGAATTCTTATCTGTTGCAAATGAGACTTTTCTTTGAAAATTAATCCCCAAATACCCGACTATAACAAAATATTTAATTTTCATAATTTTAACTTTTAAAATTATAATGTATTAAATTTTTTATACAAACAGAAAATAAATATACTGGACAAATCCTTTTTGAAATTTTTTTACAAATACAAAACATTGAAAATAATTTTTGTATAAAATATTTTCCAGTCAGAGTGGCCCGGGTATTAATGGGTGAATTACATGTATTTAAAGGGCTTGAATGGATATTAGAAGAAAAAATTTTTTTTGAAAATTTCAAAATTGAAATCATTTTTTCGCATTTTTTTTATCATTGATTTTGCTTCGTTTTTTTTTGTGATTCAGTAATTCATTTGCAAATTTTTTTTTTATTGCAAGATCAATAGTCACTTGGTAAAAATGTATTATTTTAATGTTATTGAAACAGTGAAAATGATTGTAAAGAAATTCTATTTATTTCGATTTGAGTTTTCTGAAGATCTTCAATAGAAGATCAAAATGAACATTCTTGTTTTTCTCAATAGTACCTAAGAATTTGGGTTTTTCTATTTTGAAGAAAATATATTGATTAATTAGTTTTACTTCATACATGGTATCTAACTATTCTTTGATGTTTATTATTCTACTTATTTTCTATTTGTTCTTCAAAGGTTAATTATAAAAAAGAATTGATATTTGAAAAAAATGATGGGCTATTTTGACAAAAACGAAGTTTATATGATCAAAAATCTATTTTCATTTTCATTCCTTTCTTATCATTTTGATAATATCATGTTTCCTCTGAATTTAATAAGAATTGGGTGTTATAAAAACTTTTAAATAAAGCTAAAATTTATTATTGGTTATTCTTTAATTGGCCATTCAAAGTGATATTGGGAAAAGTACAAAATAATAATAATATTTTTTCTAAAATATATTTTTGTGTGTAAAATGAAAAAATGTTTTGTGTTCATTGTCTTACAACTTTCTTTTGTGAATATTGTTGAAAATTCTCTACATTACCGAAAACCTGGGATTTTTTGATGAGAAAAAAAAAACAAAAATCATTTTTTGTCTTCATTCGGGCACCCAAAACTTTTTTTTGAGACTGTATTTTTTAAAAAAAAATGTTGGTAAACTTCGATAGAACTATTTTTTGAACTAAATTATTTTTCAAAAATGTTAACTCACTTTATAATGTCATTAGAAGTGTTTTTGTTGGGTTTTATTACATATCCTTATCAAAAAAATTTTTCAATTGTTTCCATCAAAATCATTTTTTCTAATTTTGAAAAATTTTTCAATTGTTTTTTTTAAGTAAGATCAAGTTGGAAAAAAAAAAAGATCTTCGGAAATACAAATAAACATTTGAAAATTGATACAATGCAATGTCTCTTGAAATTAATTGAATTATTATCAAAAAACCTTCTAGTTAACCTTTTTTATTCGAATGGTTAATAATAAAAAAATAAAATGCTCATTTCAAAAATATCCACTCATTTTTTTTTTTAGTTTTGGTTTTTTTTTTTTTTAATTTTTTAAAAGATGACTTTTTATATGTTTATAATAATTTAAAAAGTGAATTATTAATAAGATTTAAAAAATTAGTCTTTCTTGAAAATCAAGGAATATTTTTTTTTTTTTCAATTTATTATTTTAGGAGAGTCACAATCTTTGAAATAGTGTCTATATTCAAACTTTTTTTCTTCGAATTATTTTAAAAATGACTCTTTTATTCAGTTTTTTTTTTTTTGAGATCGACCAAAATTATTAAAAGGATTAAACATCAAATGAAAAAAATGTTCAAGATTTACCCAATTACTTCTTGATGTTTTTGGATGCTTTGGCTTTATCCAAAAGAAAACTTGTTTTAAATTGAAAAAAAAGAAAATTTCTAATCCAACCAAATAAAATTTTCCAAAAGTAAATTTAAATCGGTTGACAACCTTTTAAGATTGGTTTTTTAAATCCCAGAATTGTTTCTTCTTTTTTATTTATGTCTGGTTTTTTTTTTTTTTTGTTAGTAATAGTTTGTGGTTTTAATTTTGTAATGACTTTTGGGATATTTAGTCTAGACAAAAAACAACTGGCCTAGTTTTTTTAAAATTTTGAAAAAATTATTAAAAGAAAGATATAAAGTAAATAAAGCTCTTATTTCATAAATGCAATAACAAAATAATTCTTATAAAGATGATTCCTAATAAATTTAGAATTTGTCTAAAGGGAAAATCACAATAATTTGATTTTCAATTTTCAGTAATGTTCTCAATTAATTTTACAAATTTTGGATTTTTTAGATTTCTGAATTCACCAAAGAGTTAAAATTAATGGATTCAGAATATTTAACCAATACCCCAATTGGAAAGGTTATAAGTCGCTGGGTAATTGGGTTATTTGTCTGTAAAATGGGAGTATATTTTTGACATTTTACAAATATTTACAATTGATCAGAAAAATGGAATTACCGGGTTTCAGAAATTTCCGGGTTTTAGATTTGACAGTTAAAATGAAAATAAAATGGGAATTTTTTCTGTTTTTTTGCAAATTTTTTACAAGGTGTCTTTGGCTTTCAGATCAAAGAGCCAACTTTCCAGTATTTTGATAAAAAAAAATAAAAATATTTTTTTCATTTTCATTTTAATCCTATATTATCTTTTATATTAAGAAATTTCTTTCAAGATTTGGAGAATTAAATTAAAGTTAATAGGATATTTTTAGTAAAAAATTTTTCTTTGTAGATTTTTATATTTTAAGAATAATTTTTTGAAAGTTTAAATTTATAATTCCTCTTTGTTTTAAGATGTGATCCCAAGAAATAGTTACAATTATTCGCAAGATAGTATTTTATAAAATTAGCAGAATATTTGACAATAATTTTACTACTAAATCCAAAATAATGTAAAAAATATTTTTAGTTCAATTTCCTTTTGATAAATCTATTGGCCCTATTTCCAAAACATTTCATTTCGTTGAATATTTTGATAACTTTTTTACAAAGTTTTTTTGAATTTTACAAATATAAAATTCTTTACTCAAGGCAAGTCAAAAAAAAAGTGAAAAAATGGAGGGAAATTGAACCAAAAGTATTGAGACACTTTTTTGAATTTATATGTGGGGTGTTTAAAAACTCAAGTTTTGGAGTAAAAATTTAATAAAATATTATGGTGTAATTAAACACCTCTTAAAAACCATAATTTGAGAAGTAATTACCAAGCGTGAAGATGATTTAATCCTGTTAAATGAAAAATAAATGGGAATAAATTTTCACTTCATCTTCATTTTCCTATTTTTCTTTTTCTAGTAGAGTTTTCAAGATTTGTGTATTCATAATAAGTGATCTCTATTTATTTGTTTGGTCACTTTTTGTGTTATGCAAGATATTTGATTCGCAATATCGGGCAAACGAAGAGTACTAAATTAAGCCAACATTTTAGGATTATTGAAAAAACAAGAATTATTAGTTGAAAATTTATCCCATTTAATTTTCAAACCCCATTATTGAAAATGAAAAATGAATACAATTTCCTTACCCTTCGCAAGTGTGTCCATTTGTAACGATTGTATTTCTTTGACCATCATAATATTTATTTGTGTAGTCGGAGTGTATAATAATAATATTTCCGCTTTCTTGGATTGCTGCTATTACATGTGGATTCCCTGGTTGGTGCCTTGCATGATGGGCCTCGGAACCAAGAGATTCTTTAAATACTTTTTTGAAAGGTGACTGATCTACATTTCATTTTGATAGGGTTGTTTTGAAGATGAAAACAGAAACCGAAGGGAAACAGGAAATGAAAGAAACCAAAAAGAAGCAAGAGAAAAAAAAAAAAAAAAAAAAAGTATTTGCAACAAATTAAGAAGAGAATAGTTAAAAATTTCAAGAGTGTGGATTATTACTTTGGCTTCCTTTTCCCAAGTCGACTCTGTATATTGACAATTCATATTTTTTCTCGTGATCTTCCCCAAGAATCAAATATTGATCGTCATTTCCTTCTCTAAAAAGTTAAAGTATTTATTGAGATATGAATTTAACAAAAGTTAGTAAAAAACAAGCAAGAGTTTTTAGTTTAAGATCCCAATGCTATCTATCCTTTGAATAGATCATAAGTTGAATTTGAAAAGATGATTACAAGGAAAAGTCATCCACCCACTGGCATGTCAAAGATCTTCCAATTGTTTGTTGGTGTGCATAATCATAAAATTGATCTTTGTTTTGTTCCCAAACTTTATTACTTCCTGTGAATGTCGAAACATCATCTCGAAAGTTTAAATCCATTTTATGAAATAAAAAATAGTATTAGTGAAAAAAAACCAAAAAATGACAAAATATAGTTCAAATAAATAATTGTTCTGTTCTGATTCTGGTTTTATCAAACTCAAAGTTTTTAATTTTAATTATCTTCCTTCGTAGAAGTGTTAAATAATGTAATAGTGAAAGAAAATGATGTTTCAATATTTTACAGAAAAGTATCAATTTTTCATCTATTTTATCAAGGTGTGTCTTTGTTTAAGAGATTGAACATTTTAAAGTCTATTTAAAAGGGAACACACGTGAATAATTGAACTAAACCTTATAATAACCTACAAAAAAACAGTAATTTCTCTTGGTATTTGAAAAAAAAAATTAATAATACTTAGTATAAATTTTCCATAGCCTTTTCCAATTTCTTACAGTCATAAATATGAATTTGTGATTGAGTTTTCTTTGTTTATGCCTTTTTGATTGTTTTTTATTTGATCTTATTTAAGCAACTCTGAGTGTACGTAAATGGAAAGGGTTTCATTACATCATTTTTTTTGTTTTTCTCTAAAATTTCATAAATAAAGTAAGCCTCTTTTTTTTAAAAATCTTCATCAACCAACCTATTTTTTGCTTCAAAAAAAAAATTATCTTAATGGTCTGTTATTAATAACTTCAACAAAAACAAACTAATCTAATTCTTTTTAAATTTGCTTCTTATTTTTTTAAAAAACAAAGATGGGTCATTGAAAATTTGAAGAGCCAAGATCAGGATCTCTTGGATTTTTACCAAGAAAGAGATGTAGAAAGAAGATGGGAAAAATTAGATCATTCCCAAAAGACAAACTCCAAGGTGCCCCACACCTCACAGGATTTGTAGGTTACAAAGTCGGTCTGACACATATTGTGAGAGATGTCAACAGGCCAGGCTCTGATCTCCATAAAAAGGAAATTGTTGAAGATGTTACCATCATTGAAACACCACCAATGATCGCTGTCGGTCTTGTTGGCTGCAAAAGAACACCAAAGGGACTCAGGGCCATTACCACCGTCTGGGCCCAAATCATTTCCAAAGAATGTAAAAGAAGATTTTACAAGAGCTGGTACAAATTCAAACAAAAGGCATTCACCAAATACACCAAAACACATTTCGAAGGCGAAGGCAACAAATCCAAACACAAAATTTCCAAGCTCAAAACCCACTCTGAAGTTGTCAGACTACTTGCACACACACACAAACAAACTTGATCCCATTCAAACAAAAAAAGGCACATTTGATTGAATTACAGATCAACGGAGTGTCAAGCATCAAAGAAAAAATCGACTTTGGTTTATCCAAATTCGAACAAAAGATCAACGTCACCGATGTTTTCCAAACAAACCAAGTTCTTGACACAATGTCGATCTCGACAGGTAAAGGATTCAAGGGTGTCATTGCAAGATGGGGCGTCAAACGATTACCAAGAAAAACCCATCGTGGTTTAAGAAAAGTTGACTGTATTGGTGCATGGCATCCAGCTAATGTCAGATGGTCAGTTGCCATATCTGGCCAAAAGGGTTACGGACACAGAACCGAAAGAAACAAAAAAATCTACAGAATCGGAAAATCCTGCTTAACAGAAGAAGGATTGAATAACCGTGGTACCGAATACGACATCACAGAGAAAACCATCAACCCACTCGGCGGATGGCCAAAATACGGACTTGTCAACCACGACTTTTTGATCATCAAAGGTGGTGTTCCAGGTACAAGAAGAAGACCAATCACCTTAAGAAAAACACTCTGGCATTCAAATAAAAGATACGTCAAAGAAGAAATTGATCTCAAATTCATCGATACCGCCTCTAAATGCGGTAAGGGTATTTTCCAAACTCTTGAAGAAAAACGTAAATTCATGGGCAAGCTTAAAAAGGAATGCTTGAGAGAAGAAGATGAACTTGCTAAGCAAACTAAAGAAGAAATGGAAATCGAAGCTAACCAAAAATAATTATTCAAATTTTTTGATCTTTACATTTGAGAAAAATTATAAACACAAAATAAATTCTTTAAAAATATATTTGATCATCTCATCCTTTTATTACTTATCATTATTTGTATTTTTTGATTTCTTTTATCAATATCATATTTTTTGAATTTATGACTTTTTAGTCTTTTTTTATCTTTATTTTATTTATTTATTCTTAGATTTTAGATTTTGTTCTTCAATAATGATTATTTTTGTTTTGTTTTTATTTTATCTTCAATTGATGTTATAAATTGAACTCAAATAACAAATAAAAACAATAGAAATTTCATATTTTTCAATTGTTTTTTTTTTTTTTCTTTTTTTTTTTTTATGGATTTTCTAAATGAATATCACGTGCGTAAAAATGATATCTGATTTTATCATGTTTTTTTGTTAAAATTGTGATAATATTTTTTCCAAATGAAAAAAGAATGGTTATTTATTCTTCCAAAAAAATGAAATAGTACAAGTTGAGATAACATAAAGCATTTAATTGTGTTTCATCTCCTAAATCAAATAGTGATCACTTTCTTTTTTTTAAAAATGTTACTTATAAAAATTTCTTAAATTCCTAAATTTTCACTTCTGATAAGAATTTTCATTTCAAAGTAAATTATGTACTCTAAAAACCTGTTCAACTAAATTTCAAAAAATTATAGACAATTTAAACAGTTGGTGGAAAAATAATATTACAACTTTGATGAAAATTGTAACAAAATTTGGAGTTTAAAATACTTTTATCATTTTTTGTTTTTTTATTTAGTTTTCATTTCTTAATCAAGTTACCTAAGTTGTTTTGTTAGATTCAAAAAAAAAAAAAAAAATCAAGAGTTTGATAGGGTTAAAGTCATTTAAGTTAAAATGAATAACCAAATAATAATAATTTGATGATATCTAATCATTTGATAAACCTCAATTGATAAATGAAAAAATCACTATATTTACTATTAGATATTTTTTTGGTCTGCACATTTCAGACATTTCAAACATATATATTTTTATTTTTAAATTTTTATTTTTTTCATTTCCTTTGGATTGGGTTAATAGAGATATATATACGATACCAGAAAGATTAAATGGGGGTTCATATCAAGTTTTGAATAATAATAAAAAAAGTAATGTGTTTTTTTGGAAATATTTGATTGTGGGCTTATATAAATTTGTGGAATGAATTTTTATATTTATATGAATCAAAATGCAGGAAGATTAGTATTTTATCAAATGAAACAATTCTCTTTCTCTCTCTCTCTCTCTTTTTCTTCAAGGCTAATAGTATTTTTAATTTTTTATCATGTTCGGGAAAAAAACAGAAGTTTCCACCAATTAAAATAGAAAAAAATTGATCAATATTCACCTTTTATATAAAATAGATCCATTCAAAAGTTATTGTTGAATTAAATATTAAGTAAACTACCTATCATCAATTTAAAATTTTTGAAAATATTGGATTTTATTGATAAATCGTTCAAGACTAAAACATATGGATTTCAAAAGATCAAGTTTGAAAATATATAGTTCATTTTAACTGTATAAAATTAAAAAAAAAAAACAACTTTCACCATTAAAGCAATACTTTTGTATAATATTATTTCAATACATATATGTTGATCGACTAAAATATTGAAAAAAATGATAAATAGTATCAAAATGGAAACATTTTTAGAACAAAATAGGAAAAATAAAAAAAGTAAAGGGGGGATTATTTAAAAAAACAATTTATTTACTTACTTTTCTGACTTTACATGAAAATAAACGATCATAAATCTAAGTATTAATATTTTTTTAACCATTTAAATGTTTTCTAAAAATTGATTTTTCGGAATTTTCTTAATCGTTTTATAACAAGTTGAGACGTAAAATAATCAACCACTTGGTTCTAATTAGGGAGACAAATATTGGAGAAGATAAATTTTGGTGTAAATTTAACTTATTATTTTTATTCGTTGCTTTATATGGTGATTATCATGTGATGGGTTGGTGGTAATGTATTTCATCAGGGAAACCGTAGACTACTTAACATATCATACTTAAGAGGAAATATATTTCCTCGTTTTTTGAAAATTTGAAAAATTAACTTAATTAGAAACAATTAACAATCATTTCAATACTATTTTATATAATAAAACCGTGAGTAATTTTGTACCCTTTTTTTGACGTATTTTTGATCAAAAATATCACCCCCATTTCTTGTATTTTTTTAACCACTCTTTTTTTTTTCTTTCGTTTTTTAAAATAGTTTTTCTTGGCTTATTATATTATTATCTTTATAGATAGGATAATAATATTAAATATTTTCACAATCTCAATGAAATAAGAGACGATTGCAAGATATCATATCTCTAATTAACAATAAAATCATATGTAATTTTTTTGAAAGAATTTAATTCTGTAGTTCAAAAAAAAAAATCGAAATGGGAGAACTCGAAGTTATAATAGGTTAAAGAGGATTAAATAAATTACCATTAAGTTATATTTTTATTTTTATTTTTATGATTTATGATTTTCTACAGATTGATATCAGTTGAATCTTTATTATTATTATTATTATTTTAACCAGTGATACAAATTTTTACAAAAAATTTTCCTCTTAACAAAAAAAAAAAAAAGATTCTTCACAAAAAAAAAAAACACTCAATTTATTAAATATTAAAGAAAGTAAATTATTTATTTTTTTCAACTTATAGCTGACTTGGTATAATTTTTTTATTTGATTCAAAATCAAATATCCAAGCAATTGATCCACTGAAATAATAAAATTTTTAACAAGTTTAAAAAAATGTTATAAAAAGGAAAATAAAACCACACAAAATCTTAGCATTACTATGTCAAATTTTTTATTTTAATTGATCTTAGATGGTTCAAAAATCACATTTGATTACTTTGTCTCTGAAAAGTAATTGGATTTCTTTCCAATGATTATAATAGTTCAGTTTGTGAATATGCTTTTTTAGTATGTAAATGTGATTATCTGAAGGTTGACTTGTTATCAATAATTACCAATTTTATTTTGAATAATAATGCTTTGAACGAACCCAACAATTTTTCCTTAAAAGACCTTGTCCCACCACTTAAATAGAAAATCTAATTTGATTATGAAATAAAAGAAAATCTCAAAAATAAATACCGATGACATTATTTTTACAAATTGTTGAATTTTTTATTTACTTTTCCATCGTACTACAACGATTGATTAAAATGAAAGTATTTCCTCAATTTAACAAAACCAATTAATTGATTATTATTAATTTGTAAATTTTCATGAGTTTTTAATATTATCAAAAACCTTTCATATTTTCAGCAATAAAGTACAAACTGATGATATCCAAAATATAGTGAAAAGATAAATTTTCACTAAATTGGATATTTTTTATGAACATTCCAAGATCGCGAATAATCACTAATAAAAACTTTTCAAAAAAAAAAAAAGGCATGAAAAATGTAGAAGGGGGGAGACATTAAATCTATTTTTCTTCCAAACTCAGCCTCTCTAAAAGTTTATATATTTCCTTTTCTTAAAAAAGAAAACTCATAAAAAAGGGTATTGTTGAAAAAATTATTATCATTTTTGGAAGCTTTATTTTTTGAAAAAGTTTCAATTTGAATAAACTTTAAAAAAAGTATTCACTTTTTTTTTTGGATTTGTTAAAATTAAAACTTTTCAAAAAAAAAAAAAAATAAGGATTTAAAAAGCGCTGATACACCATTTGAAGGTGGGATTGAGATCAAAGTGAAAAGAAAAGTACTTGTTTTAAAAAGTTTGATTCCTAATTATTTTAACAACAAATTTTTTAGAAAAGTGTTGAATTCAAAAAAAAAGTTCTTACTTTTTAAAAATAGCTTTCTCGAAAGACTTAAAAAATGGCTCATTTTTAAAATGTCTTTAAATAATTTTTTCTTTTTTTATTAATTTTATTTTTTTACATACACGTATGGACTTTTGCTCTTTATTTTGATTTTAAAAAATAATTTTATCTTTGAAAAACCAATAAAATAATTTTCTTTAACTAAACTATTTTTCAGTCAAAGGGTCCAAGTTGTAATGGATGAAATACATGTGTTTAAAGTGTTAACATAGATATTAGAAGAAAAATTTTATTTTGGAAATTTTTCAAAATTGAAATCATTTTTTCACATTTTTGTTTTTTTTTTTTTCGATTTTTTTTGACGTAATTCAGTTGCAAAATTTTTTTTTATTGCAAGATCAAGAGTCACTTGGTAAAAATGTGTTATTCTAAGGTTATTGAAACCATGGAAATGATTGTTGAAAAATCATATTGATTTCTATTGGAATTCTATGAAGATCTTTGATCTTGATATTTGATTAATATATGTGAAAAATTTTCACTTCATTTTCATTTACTTTTTCAAATAGAGACCACAAATACCAACACACTTCGTTTGTGGACTTGATTTCTAAAAGAAAAGTATGGAAAATGAAGTGAAAATTGTTTCCTATTTATTATTCAAATACCAATAGATATTCAAAACGAACATTGTTGTTTTTCTCAATAGTTCTCTTAGAATTTGAGTTTTTTAATTTTTAAGAAAATTTATTGATTAATTGGTTTTACTACAGACATATATCAACAATTCTTTGATGTGTATTATTCTGTTTATTTCTTATTTGTTTTTTAAAGGTCAATTATATAAAAAATAATTGATATTTGAAAAAAATGTTGTGCCCCTTTGACCAAAACAGAGTTTAATTCACGTATAAAAATATCTATGCTCCAGGATTTGAATTAATATTGTGAGGTTTTGAGAATATCTTGTTATTATACTTTCAAATTAGTAAATAAACGAAGTATATAACGAACATTAATCAATCCACGCGAATTATGCTGTGTGTGAAGATTTTTAACAAAGTACAAATTACAATTCTCGAAACTTTCATTTTTGAAAAGTTGGTAATGTTTCAGAAAGTTCATTAGATTTAAAAATAATGAAAGTTAAGTGTGTGTATAAAATGGGTTTAGAAAAGAAGGTGTTTTTGAATAAAAAGGAACTCAGCATAATCTAGTGATAGAACCGAATATTTATGGGTAAAATTAAAATCATTCAGGTGTTTTGTTATTTTCAATTTTTGACAATTTAGTTTTTTGTTTTTTGAAGGGAAAACAAAGATCAAGAATTAATTATTGAACACAAACAAAATAGAAGCCTTCAAAATTTTGAAAAATTGTAGGATCATATACATCCGTTCAACTTGTTAGTTATTCATTTTATTTGTTATTTCTTTTATCTTTTTTACTTTCTTTTATGGATCGTAAAAAATGTTTAGTTGTAATAAAGGCATTTCAATGATTAATATTTTCATTTTCGTTTGTTTTTTGTAGTGTTGAATTTACCTCCTCTTCAATTTTTTCTTTTTCTTCTTTCATTTGTTTTTCTTTTTTCATTTTTTCTTGTTCTAAATATTCTTTTTCGGTTTGGATTTTTGCATTTTCTGGACCGGTTCCACCTGGAACAATCACCGAGATCTTATTACCATTTAATAATATTTGATCTAGTTTGGTAATTTTTAATTTACCTTCGTTGAGGGGTTCATAACAGGTCACGTCCTCCAGGATCATATGAAGGTTCCTATCAAAATGTTTAAGTTCGCCAACAACTTCTTTTTGGTTTCGAAGTTTTACCCAGATTCTTGAATCAACGCACTTGTCAACTAATTCGTAAGGAAGAAGAAGGGCCATTTTTTTTTTTTTGTTTTTGTAGAGAAAGCTCAAAATAAAAAGAAAAGATAAAATGTAAAAAATGGAATTGTTCAACATATTGCTTACTCAAAAATAATACAAAAATTGTGGTCACCTTTTTAAAATGGCAGTACTTGAGTTTTTTTGAAATTATTTCTAATTTTGAAAAAGTTCCAATAAGATCATTTTCTAATACTGCTAAATTCAAATTAATATCTGAAAATTTTTACTTCATTTTCCATTTTATGAATTTTATTACACAAGCTTTGAACAAAGCATTTTATTCTTTTAAATGTTAAAAAACTTTGTAAAATTGGTTGTTTTTCCAAAATAATCTCTCTCTTGAGTTATTTTAAAAATTGAGCGAATGAGATTACAAAATCGGAAATTAAACGAAAAATTTTATTAAATAAATTTGAATTTATCAATAACTTTACAATTAAAAGTTCTTATAATTCAAACTTTATTAAACTTGAATCAAAACACCTTTTAGCTTTTTGATTTTCATAAAAATATCTTCTGGTTTTTCAAAGTTAGCCAATATTTTTTCTTTTGGCTAACTTTCAAAAATTGAATATTACTTTTATTGTTAACTAACTTTGTACTTCATAAAATTGGGTTTGAATATTGTTTATTAACAACCGGGGGGGCTTTGTAATTTGTTCAGGATTTTTTTGATTGTTGTTCGACATTTAAAAATGTAAAAGTTCAAAAGAAAAGAAATTCAAACAAAGTTCAAAGTTTTTCGTTTTTTAAACAATTTTTTTTACACTTTTTAGATAATCCAAAAACTTTCATCATTGATTTGAAATTTGAAGGAAATATAAAAAAAAAAAAAAACATTAACCGATAATACTCAAAAGGACTCTAAAATCACAAAATTATTTTTATTTTTTTTTTTTTGGTAGAATTTCATATTTCAATACTAAATATAAAAATATTCAACTTTATTATTTATTTTCGAATAGTTGAAAAAATAAGTATTAATTATAAAAAATTGAATATTTAAAATGATTCTTTTTTAAATAATATCAACCAAATGCAAAAAAAAAAATCTTCAAAAGAAAAAAAATTTTTTTTGAATAAATTTTGAAAAAAATTTTTTTAAATGTTCAGTCATTAAGGTGAAAAATAATTTTAAAAAATGGAAAAAAAAAAATTTATAATTTTTATAAGAGCCAAGTGCCAATTAAAAACGAGCCAACATGTGAAGTTTGATCGATCTTCAAAAATTAGTAATCAAAAACAAAGTTATTTTCAGTGAAAGTGCTAAAAGAGTGACGCTTAATTTCTATTTTTCAAAGTGAAATAATATTTCGAAAACAATTTTTTTAGTTTTGAAGTCTTGTTCTCTGTCACTTTTGGGGATCTACGTGATTTTTTTTATTTTCATATTTATATTGATTATTTTTGCAGTAAGTGTGCTGTAAAATCTTTACATGGTTGTATTTAGTAGGTTACAAAATAACCACAAAGTAGATTAAATCGAATTAAATTGGTTTAGAACGTCAAGAAAGCACTTTACCATTAATTGGAGGAATTTAACTCTTTGGGAATTTTAATGAGGAAAGTATTGAATTTTATTTTTAATATGGATTATTTTGAAATTTTGTTTTCTTTTAAACTTTTTTTTTAAAATGTATTTTCTTGTCTGTGAGATCTGAAGAAATTATTTTTTCTAAACTCTTTTTCAGTCAAAGGGATTCATTTATATTTAAGAAATAGAACATATTAAATGATTTTAATTCATTAGTCTTCTAAAAATAAATTTTAAATTGTTAAATTTGATCATTTTTTCTCATTTAGTAATTTTTTTTTTTTTTTTTGATTTTTAGTTCCTTTGAAATTAAAAAAAAAAACGTTTCAAACTTTAAATTAACATTGAGAAAAGTGAGGATTTGAAATTTCCTTTAAAATACATAAATATAAGAATAAAAATATTAAAGTCAAACAATTTAATTTTTCATAAAAAATAGAGAAAACCCATATAAATAGAATTCCAGTAAAGAGGGCTCAAACATTTTTTTTAAAATTTTTATTATTTTTTTGAAATTTATACTTTGTCCAGCTATTTCTTTGATGATCCTCTGCTTGAATATAAAATTTATTATTTCTCTTATTTCTTAAAAATCGTTGATTGTTGAATATAAAAAAAAAGTGAATTTTTATTTTTGGCTATGTACCATTGTGTGAAATTGAGTGAATTATTTTTTTCCAGGTTTTTTGAATTTTTCTAAATAAAAGTACATCAATTCCAAGTTATTTTTTTAAAACGTAAATGACTCATAAACTCAGGAATAAATACAAAATAAATAAATAAACATTTAAAAAATATTTTAGAGTGTGTGGATTCCAAAGAGGTGGAAAGTTTTTTTGAAAGTGTAAGTCTTAAAATTATTTAATTCATACTTAACTCTACAATTTAGATTTTTTTTCTCTTTTAATTGAAACTTTTTTTCTACTTTTTTTTTTTTTTTTTCACTTATCTAAGACTAAATATGCCAGCGAAATTTCAAAATTAGGGGCAAACTTTTTTATTATTATATTTTTTTTTTTTCATTTGTTTTTCAAACAATAAAATGATTACACTATAAATGTATTTATTAATTTTTATTGGTTCTTGTCTCGAAAAAAATTTAGTAAAATACAGTATTATTTAAAAAAAAAAAAACAAGTAAACAAATTTTTTTCTGATGAAGAATCTGCCCTTATTTTTGAAATTTAGCTTATTTTAAAAAAAAATCAGTTTTTTGAATTTTTAGGATCACAAAAAGTACAACCGTCTTGATTCAGCAATTGGAAATAGTTGATTAAAGGTCTAGTAATATTATTAAATTAACCATTATTTTCTAAAAACAAATTTTTTGTCAAACCAAATAACAGTAATTCATTCTCATTTTTTGTCTCTCAAATTAAGGTTTATTTAAAAATATTCTTAGTCTTTACTCCTATGGTTATTACAAATTTCTTGATCAAGATGTTTAAACTTGTTGTTTTCTCAAAAATCGGAAAAACTCAATTGTTTAATTCATCCAAGATTTAAAGTTATGTTTATTAAAAAGGAAGAGACAACTCAAAACATTAGAAAAAGCGTGGATCGAATATCAAAAATAAATAAACAATAAAAGACAAAAAGCAAAAAAATAATCAATAAAAAATATATTTATTTTGTTTTTAGATTTGTCAAAAAAAATAAAGTAAAAACAAGCAAAAATTATATTTCAAGAGGTTTGTGACTTTTTTACATGAGAGAGCACTTTAATTTTTTTTTCCATCCTCCCTTATTTGGTTTTTTTCCTGTTTTTTCTTCATTTGTTCCAAATTTGACTTTTCTAATTTCTCGAACGAGACCAAAAAAGGACTCTTCAACATTTGTTCTTGTCTTGGCAGACGTTTCAATAAATGGGGAGTTGAAACTTTTTGCCAAGTCTTGGCCTTCTCCGATCGAGACTTGTCTTTCGTTCTCAAGATCGTTTTTGTTACCCACAATGATCATTGGTACATCGTCAGAGTCCTTTGCTTGTGTGATTTGTTCGCGGAAACTGGAAACTTCATCAAAGGAATTTCTCGAGTTGATTGCATAGACAACTAAAAAGCCCTCTCCTTCCCTCATATACGAGTCTCTCATTGCAGAGTATTCTTCTTGCCCAGCAGTATCAAGGATATCGAGCAAACAGGTTTCCTCATCAATTACAACTTGTCTTCGATAGGAGTCTTCAATTGTTGGATCATATACATCAACAAAATGGTTTTGGACCAACTGAATCGTCAATGCAGATTTTCCAACACCACCACCACCAACAACTACAATTTTATATTCGGTCATTCTTATGATTATTGTCTTTTGAAAAAAATATAAGTTTATTATCAAAGTGAAAAAAATGAATTTCTTTTACTTTTATTTTGTTTAAAAAGAAATTTAAATCTTTAGAGTAGCTTTTCTAATTTGTTTTCACAACCAATGAGTGAATTTTTCGATTATTTTTATTTTATTAATTTTTATTTTTGATAATTCAAGGGTTTAGTTTTTATCAAAATGGAAAATGATTAAATCTCTCACAGATTCCTTGTTTTGAAAGGTAATTGGGATTTAGTTTTAAAAAGAATTTTGTTTCTCCTTTTGATCACCTTAGGTTTCTTTCAAATTAACTTTTCAAAATACTTTTTTTTGTTTCTCTAAAACAGTTCAAATAACAAGAAATGTTTCTGATTCCTCTAAAAGGATCAAGACGTGATTTTATTTTTTTTTTGTTGTTCAAAGTTACAAAGACTTTCTTTTTGAAATAATATTTCCCTTATTTTGAAAGGAAAGTAACATTATTTTCTTTTTAAATAACCTTGATTTTTCTCTTAAATCACCTTGACTAAAACTCAATTTCCTGCTTTTTTCTTCAATCAATATTTCCTTGGAATTGTTTCTTAAATCTGTTAATCTGAAAAAATTTCTTTTTTTCAAAAAATAAAAACGATTGTCTTTTCCAAAAGTAAATTGAAAGACAATGAAAAAAAAGGTAAGAAGAACGTATCTTGGACAACCCAATTTTTTTGAGTTGGTGTGGTGAAGTTCTCTATTTGAACTCAAAAATTTGGTTTTTTTTGAAACAAAAAAATCATTTTTTTCGTTTTTAAGATCTCAAATCGAAATAAATGAGAATTCAGCTGAACGTAAAATGGATTTTACAATCAATTTAAATCGTACCAATTCCAAAGTATTTGAGAAAAAATTTTCTCCAAACGAAAGAAAAACAAACAATATTTCGCTCCTTAAACTTGAAAAAATAAATCAACAATTACAAACCCATCTTAAACAAAGTGAGGACAACCAAGCGAAAAAAAAACCAAATGAAAAATTTTCGCCAATGAAAAAGATCCGAAATTTGTTGAACAAATCAACAGAAAAACAAGAACTTTCCCTTTTAAAAGACTCCAAACAAAAGGAGGAACCTAAAAAAAATAAAAACAAAAAATACCACAACAAAAATGTCTTAGGTACCGTTTGTACTAATCTGAAAAAAAGACTCATTCTCCATCATCAATACCTCCAAAATATTTACCAATTATTGCTCTCCCTTACCATGAAACAAAGGGCCCAAATTATCCAATCTCTTACAATACGGCTGCGTTTGGTTCTCAATAATCAAACCATAAGCCCGTTTTCCCCATTAGTTGAATCGCAAAGTCAGCAAACAAATTTTTATCTTTTAATTATGTTTGATCAAACTTTGGTTTCTGTTTTTCTTGTTTCCTTTTTCATTTCTTCTTTTTGTTTTTTCTTTGGCTTTCTAAACTTTCTTTGTCTAAAAAAAAAAAAAAAACACACTCTCATTCATTCTTCCTTCCAACAACTAACAAAATATTTCCAAAAGGAAATGCTTAAACCTTCAAGATATCACATACTTTGATCCGCTATTTTGTAGAAACACACTTTTAGAAATTATTAAAACAATTCCTGAAGATGGTATTATTTGCTCCTTTTTACAATCTCTTTTTCACTTGTTTATTTTATTCTATTAAACCTTCTTTTTTTTTTTTTTTTTTCAGAATTGTCAAAAAAAAGTTTTTTCAAGTGTCAACAAACAAAAGATTTTCAAAACTTAAAAATTAAATTTTGTTTCAGTCCTTAATTTTTGAAACAAGAAATTTTTTCAAAAAACACAAAAATTTTTCCTAAAAAAAAATATTTCTTCAAGCTATTTTTAAAAAAGATTAAAGAAAATATTTTGAATTGCAGTCCAGAAAATAAGACTTCTCAAGTTTCTCAACTGTTTGTAGATACTTTTGAAAACTTTTTAGTCTCACTTTCTTCAAAACAACTTTACCTTGTTTTTTTGAACAAAATCAACAAAACAAAAACAACAATGATTTTTTTAGTTGCCAAAACTTTTTACTCCAAAAATTGAAAATTTGATTCCTTTGACTCCAGAAACCCAAACCACCAATTGTGATGTGAAGAAACTGAAACAAGAATTGTTTCTTTTGGAACAGTTATTTCAAATTCACGAACTTTTACACTAAAACTAAGAGCAATTGTGAAATCATTAAAACAATTGTTTGTTGCACAACTCTCACAAAACTGCTTTTGAACAAGAATTTAGATTTATGTTTTCTTGTTTTTTTTTTTTCTGTACTCATGACAAAGTAACAGATGAAGATTGAGTTAACATGTGATGACAATTAAAAGCATACTTTCTTTTTTTTTCTCGAAGGATTACACACTAAATAATGAAAGAAACTGACAATAAAATCCCAAGTAAAATATGGTATTGACTTCTTAAGGTTCTACTATTTCAAAAGAAATTCTAAAAATAAAGGATCAAATTAGAAGATTAATCTCAAAAAATAGAAACATTTTTTAGAAATTTTTATTAATAAAAAAATTTCAATTAAGAGAAAAATTTCAAAAAATTTTAAACAAATTCGATCCATAATATAAAATTTTCCCAAAACAACCAGACCTTTACTTTCAAAATTGAACCAACATTAGGTATATTGTTGAGTGCTGAATAAGATATTGTATTTGAACAAGAAAAAAAAAAAAACGGGCTTTATTGGAAATACAAATTTTATACTTTGTACACGGGTATTTTGGACTACTCTAATTTTTTCTTCCGCAGAATAAAAAAAATTTTAATTGGTAACTTTAATTCAGTAGATAAACGCAATTATAACTATTCTCCGAACACGTTAAACACCATTTTAAATTAGTTTTAGTAATCAACAACAATCCAGTGATCAAAATAATGCGTGCCCAAAGACTATAACCAGTGTTTCAAAATTTAGTCTGTGCTTTTTTTTTCTTCTTGTAAAAACGAAAAATCTAATTCACCATTTAATAATAGTATATCTAAAATCAAATCAATGTTGATGGTAAAACTCCTTGAGCTTTTAAGTAAAAATTTAAATTATGAATCGAAATTTGTTCAAATTTTTTGAAATTTTTCTCTTAATTGAAATTTTTTGTTGATGAAATTTTCTCTAAAAAATTAACTCTATTTTTTGAGAAAAATTTTCTAATTTGATCCATTATTTTTAAAATTTCATTTTAAAAAGTAGAACTTTAAGAAACAAATACCAGATTTAATTATTGTTTATTGTCGATTTCTTTGATCGATTAATGTATATACCTCTATAAAAAAGAAATACGCATTTTATTTTGAAAGATGGATTAAACTTTTCTACACGGGTCTTTCTGACAAGAGTTAACAGATAAAATTGAAAATTTTGAGCGAGAAAAAATCCTCATCACAAAAAAAGTAAAACACAATATGATGTTTTGCTGTTTAAAAAAAGTAATATCATTTTAAAAAAGTGACAAAAAAAAACCTAACAAAGCCAATATTAAACTGATTGATTCACTCTTTTCAACAGTTTGGGTAACACTTTTTGAAAATTTTTATTCACTTTTTTTAAAACAAAACTGTTTTTTTTTTTTTTTTTTTTTTGGTAAATTTCACCAAATTAATACATTAAAGAATACTATTCTTTCAAACTACTTTTTCAAAACGGTATATTTTTATTTTAATTACTTTCACCCTTTCAAGTCAACACTTTAAACAAGAAATGACTATATCAATAAAATAAGATTCGAATTTTGAATTATAAATTGGAAACACTAAATATAACTCCCCCCATTATTAATTCATATACTAATTTTATTCTATCAACCTTAACAAAATCCATCTTCTTTTAATTTACGATATTAAAGAACTACTGCCTTTACCATTTTTTTTAGAATATTTACTTGATTATGATCGATGCAATTTTTCAAATTTAAAAAAATATCTTCAATTTAAAGAACACTTTTCAATATGGATCAATTTAATATTGCTTTGGAAACATGATATCGAAAATAATTTATTTTCAATTTCTGATATTTCTCGGACCTTTGGGAATGAAATTGCAAAGAGAACACTTTCTAGAACCGATCGACTTAATATTCATAAACCATTTCCAAATATCAGAAATCTCCAAAAAGCAAATAAAGCTCGAAATAAACCATATGACCTTCGAAGAACAGGATCCTTTACGGGCAGACCACATTCCAAAAATCTTGATATGAAAATGAAATATATAGGTCTTGGGAAGAATAATAAAAAAATGGAACGTTTCAACAGTATAAAAAAAAAAACAATAATTAAATCCATTTCAAATTCTGAAGAAATGTTTAGGATACTAAAAAATCAAAATATTTCTGAAGATTTTGAACAAAATTCTTTATCACATTTTTCAAATGAAACCTCTGATCGCAATGAAGAACAAAAAAATAATTTTAATAAATGGCAAAATATTAATAAATCAAACCAAGATGGTAATAATCTTTCAATTTCCACCAGCGACAGTTTTGAAATATACAATAATGACAATGATGAAGATAACATCAATAGCAATAACAACGCCAACGAAAATAACGATACCAATGGTATTAATAATAAAAAACCATCTTCAATATCGTCATCAACTACTACTACTACTACCTCTAGTACAAACACTACTTCCAAATCAATGACGAATTCATTTTCTTCCAGTTCTGATATTGATAAATCCGAAGATCTTTCATTAAATAAAAATGATTCTATCAAATCTATGTCTGGATCTGGATCTGGATCTGAATCTGAATCCGAATATTTTGGATTAGAAGAATACCAAATAAAATTGACAAAAAATGATGAAAATAAAGATAATGAAGAATTTGAATTTGAATTTAATAATATTGAAAATATAAATAATCATTCAATCTTAACAAAAAAAAAAGAAATTATAGAAAATCAAGTAAATACAGAATTAAATTTAAATGAAAACCAAAACAAAGACAATGTATTGGAAAATAAAAAGGTAGAAGCAAAAGAAGAAGCAGGTGAAGAAACAAATCGAAAAGAGAAATCCACTGGAGAAGAGGATGAAGAATTGAGTGATTACGACTTTGATGATTTTCATTTTAAACAAAAGGAATTTAAAACAATGCGAGAAACTGTCTGGATTACGACTGAAAAAAGAATTAAAATGAATACTGAATTTAAGCCGATAGAAAAACAAAAAAATAAAAAAAATAAAAATTCTATTTGGAACAACAAAATAATAAAATCCATTGACGATTCCAGAATCTGGGTTAAAGTGATTTTTCGCTTAACACAAACTAAATTAATAATTAGCAAAGCTACTAATTCCAAAAAAAAGAAAATAGGAGTGATCCCTTTAAATTCAATTTTAATATATCAAAAAAATAATATTTTTTATGAAAATGGCTTACCGAAAAAGTTTTTAACTGATGAAGAAATCGAAGAGCAAGAACAAGAATATAGATTGAAAAAAAAAATTAGAAAAAAAAAATGAAAAAGAAAAAAAAAAAATAAAAAAAAGAAAAAGAAAATTAAGAAAAAAAAGCTTTTTTACAAACCAAAAAAAACATTTTTTGAAATACAAAATAATGAATATATGTTTTTAATTGGACAAAGGAATGTCTATAACTCAATTATTTGTAAAACAAAATCTTCAAAAAAACGACAGAATTGGATTTCAGAATTTTTAATAAGAAAAAGGGCAATCGTTGTAAGTATTCTTCATTTTTAAATTTTCCTTTTTATAAAACAATTTTTTTTTTTAAATATTTCAAAACATGAATGGAAACTTTGTTTCTGTCAAAATGGTATCCAAAAAAAATTTTTTTTCCAAATATCAATTCTTTTTTTATAAATTACCTTTGAAGAAGAAATAGGAAATAATTTGAATAATACACAACATCAAAGGATAGTTGATAATCAATATGAACCAAAACTAATAAATCAATATGTTTTCTTAAAAATAGAAAAACTCAAATTCTTCGTTCACCTATTGAGAAAAACAGAAATGTTCATTTTGATCTTCAATTAAGAGATCCAAATAAAATTACAATAGAAATCAATATGATTTCTCGAAAATCATTTTCGTTTATTCAGTAACATTAAAATAACACATTTTTATCCGGTGACTATTGATCTTGCAATAAACAAAAAATTTGCAAAATGAATTACGTGACAAAAAAAAACAATTAGAAAAAAAAAAAAGTAAAATGAGAAGGAAATGATTTCAATTTTGAAATTTCCAAAATAAATTTTTCTTCTAATATCGATTCAAATCCTCTAGACACATGTAATTCACTCACCACACCTGTCCCCCTTTGACTGGAAAATAGTTTATGATATAAACCCCATTCCAAAAATTTGGACACCCAAAATCAAAAATAGGAAAAAATAAAATCCAATATATGATATTTTGCCAAACCTAATATAAAACCATATTTAAGTTACCCAGTATTAATGTATTTATAAGTAACTCATTTTTATCCAAATAAAAAAGAAAAAAATATAAAACAAAAAAATCAAAATTGGTTTGTCCAAAATAATGAAACGAGCAGAAAAAACTGTATTAGTAAATTTGTTGAAATTTCACCAACAATTATTGATCGATCAAATGATAAGATACCATCTACCGATTGTATGTAATTTTTCAATTTAACAAACTCACAACTAACCTTCTATCAACCATTCGTAAAAATTTCCAGATCTAATGAAACAGATTATGTAACTGGAAAAAAAGGAATGAAAAACAAAACAAAAAAAAGATAAAAAATGAAATAGTTTGTAAAATCAAAATTAGTTACAAATTGAATTTAAAATGTAGTATTTTTATTCTTTTGACTGTTTAAACCGTGCCCAACATTTTGGAATTTAGTTTATTATAAGGTATTAGTTCCTTTAAATTACTGAAATTATTCAATATAAACACAATTGTTTTAAAAATATAATAGTAAAACTTTTTTTTATAACATAACATATATTTTCGACACACCAAAAAAAAATTCTTAAGTAATAGCTATTTCTTTTAAATTGTATCCCAATCCCAATTTTTTCTTTTTGATAAAAAAAAAAAAAAAACTATTATAAATTAATTAATTGAGAAATACAAAGTTAAAAACTCTAAAATTACTGAAATATAAACAATTATTTATCATCTACAATCTAAACAAAACAAAAAATAGATGATCAAAAACCCATAAAAAAAATTGCGAATTTGTTTTGTATGGCAACGACAAAAATATAAAAAAAACTATTGTCAAATTCATTGAAATTTTACCTACAAATATTGATCGATCAAAGGACAAAGACTATATTTTAATTTTATTTTTTTTTTTAAAACATATAAATTATCACTTAATATCAATCATTCGAAATAACTTTTTTTTATTCTGATGAAAATGATTATATTATTGAACAAAACCAAATATGAAAACCAAATACACAACATAATGATTCGATTCGATTGATTGGTTTTATTTCAAGAGAAATAAACTTCCTGTATTTTTTAAAGGAAAAATTAATAAAAAGTATTTTTAAACTTTGAACCACAATAGAGAAACAAAAAAAAAAGATGAGTCTGAATTGTCCAATTGATTAAAAATCCAAGTTTTCAAGTTATGAATCCATGAAAATAATAACATGATTTTAGCAATGTTAAATAGATTTTTAATAAAAAATTATTAGTTTAAATTAACAAAATACCTTTGAAAAATAAAAAAAATGAATTAGAAAAGAAAAAAAAAAGAGAGAAAATAAATGAGTAAGAAAAATAGGAAAGAGAGAGAGAGATAACAATTTAAAAACAATGATGTAATTTTATGATTTTAAAAATCGATCTTAATTAAAGAGATCGAATCAAAAAATTCCATTGAAGATTCTTAAAAATCATCATTATTCGCAAGTTGCATTATAAAAAGAATATTTATTTTATTTATGGTGTCTGTGATATTTTTGATTTTTTTTACTTGAATTTGCTTTGAGAGATTATTTTCAATATTTTTCATGTTTATAATTTAGGCACCCCATAAGAAATGATTTACATTTTTTATAAGATTTTTTGGTTTTTGGATTTTAAATCACAATAGTAAAAAAAAAAAATAATTGATTCATTTGAAAAACTATTTTTTATAAAAAATCAAAAATATTTGCAAAAAAAAAATGATAAGGGTAGTATTATTGAGTTTTAACAATTTTAACAACACCAAAAAAAATCAAAAGGTTTTTTTTTCACGAAACTCTAGTACAGAATCACCTAAATCAAAAACTATTTTGCTTTTTAAAAATTTTCAACAACAAAAATAAAAAAAAATATAAAAAAAATTTTAATAATTTATTCATATCAATATTATATAACAATTATCACAAAAATAAAATAATTTATGATATGTAAAATAGAATAATTACCAATTTATTTGCCAACAAATTTCAATGAAAGGATTTTCAAATACAATGTTACATGACTTATTAGTATCAAGAAATCTATCTTTAGTTTCTGCAATCATCGAAAATTTTGATACTAGAATCAAAACGGGACAATTTCAATCGGGCGACAAACTAGCTAAAGCTTTAGTTAACATTTTTCATTCGAAAAATAAAGGATTAAGATTAATTAGATGGATGATACATTCTGAAATACAAAATGGAAAAAGTAAATTTATTTCTTATTTTTTAATATTTATATATATATATATATATCTATTTTATACCAACATTAACACAATTTATTATTATCTATCCGAGTTCTTTGATAATTAATCAACATTTCTGATTGTTAAAGTGGATATAATTTAGCCAATGGGTTTTTTTTTTTTAGCTTTTCTTTTCTTTTTGTTAATTTTTAATTGAAAATTAATTTATATTTATTTATTTATTAAAAGAAGGGAGTAATCAAACAAAAAATTACCAAAAGAAGAAAATAAAAAATTAATATATGTTTAAATACTGTTTTTAAAAATAAAATATTTCAACAGAAGATTTGGCTTTAGTTAAATATTAATTATTTTAGCAATTGATAAATATAATTAAGGAATAAGTACATTTCACCAATTTGGAGTGCCCACGTCTATTCTGAGAAACCGAATCATTAAAATCATTTATTTAACGAAAACATCAGCATATAAATAAAAAAGGGAGTGGGAAGATAAAAATATCCATAGTATAATTATATTTACATACCAATTAAAAAAATGGAAATCAAAATAATTAAAAAATTAATCAACAGAAAAAAGATAAAAAAAAAAAATCATTCATTTCTTGATCTTAGGTGTAATATTTGATACAGTTACTTCTTCTTAACTCCATTTTATTTTTCAATTCCCCAATGGAAAAATTCTTTTATTCTCCAAAATTTTGAAGAAGCCAATTACCTGCTATTTTTAAATAATTTTCACATATGAATTTTAATTTCAATTTTCATTTAATTAATCTAATTCAGAATTGCATCAAAAAATAGAGGATATTTTTCTAAATACTTGTACAGAAGAATAGATTTATTTGACTAATTTACTTGACTACAAAACATTTTATTTTCCAGTTAAATTGTAATAACTAAAAATAATTCTGAATGTTGCTTTAAATTTTACAAAAATATTTTCTTTTATTTTGGGGTTTGAATTTTTGAACTTTTTTTTAATTTCAATAATTCAATCCTTTTTCTTTAATCTTTGAAACCAATGCTTTTTTTTTTGATTTATTTTGATAACAATATTTGAAAAAAAGAATTTTGAAAACAAATTTGTCAAAAAATGTTTAGTTTCAAAAAAAATAATAAATAGGAACGGAAGTAGAAATTTAAGGTGTTCTCTTGTTTGTTCTCTTCCAAATTAATTTGACAAAAAATCAATAATTAATATGTAAAAAAGGATAAAAATAAAAAGAAAGAAAATTGATGAAAAATTATCTTCTTTTTTCCCCAATTAGTGTTTATGCGATCTTATTATTAGAACCTTAAAAAGTCAGCAAATCTTAATAAAATCTGTTTATTTTAATTATTGAAAAGTCTGAAGTTTCCAGAAAAATCAAAATAAAATTACAATTCCAAAATTTATAACAGAGTTAAAACAGTTAAAAAATCAAAATAAACAAATTTTACCTGAAATTTGAAATAAATTTGAAAATCATTTTTTTATCATTTTTTAATTTTTTTGATTTTATTTCTTTTTTTAAATTACGCGATTCGATCAAAAAATTTTTTTGATTAATTGATATTAGGCTAAAGTTGAGTTCTTTTAAATAAGAAAACCCCAAATAAAATTATTTGATATTATCTAACCATTTGATCGATCAATAATTGCTAATGTAATTTAAACTGATTTGTTAATAGAATTTTTACAAATTTCCCAATATATTTTTTTCTTGTTCTCACACCAAAATTTTTGATACATTTACTTTTTATTGTTTCTTTAGAATTATTTATTTATTTTTTGATTTGTGAGATATTGTAAATGATAAATAAATTTCAAGATTTTTTATACTTTTTACTATTTACGAATCCCCTCTTTTTTAGTTGTTTGTCTCAATCTTATTTTCTCCAAAGTGTTTGGGTGAGGTAAAATGAATAAAAAGGGAGGGAACACAAATAACTTTTAAAAGTGAATTTGAAAAAAGCAACACGTATAAAAATTAAAATACTCTTTCGTTACTTTTCTTTTAAAAAAAATATCGGGAGTTAAAAAATACTTTTAAAATAAAATTAATCAAGAAATAATCATAAACATTTCAATTATTTACTATTTATCATATAATTTATTTCATATATATATATATTTTTTTTTTCTAAACAATTGAATTTTGGTATACCGAAACTTTTAAATTGGAGCTTATATCTTATTAAAATATTTAATTTAACGATTATAATCCTCTTTTTTTAACTGTTAAAAACACTTTTAAATCTCTCTAATAAATAGATTCGGCCAAAACCTTATTTAGATCACGATCAATTTCTGCGAAAATTATACCAATTTATGGATATATCATCGGAAAAGATTTTTTAAAACAGACACTAACTTCTTCGATTGATATGATAGGGAAAGTAAATTCATATCTTGACACCGATGTTGAAAGAGTGGGCGAAGAATTGGCAGAAAAAAACTCACGGGCATTAAAAATGTTAGCGAATGAATTTATTGGGAAAATCATATTTTCCATTCGTGATATACCATTGCCCATCCGTATCATTGGGAGAGCAATGAAAAAGGCAGCGAGGAGGGTCTTTCCAGAGAGTTCTTATGCTGCAATCAACAACTTTATTTTCCTTCGTTTTTTGGTTCCCGTGATAACTTCACCAGAAGCATTTGGCATTTTAAACAAAAATGAGAAAATAAACCTAACTTTTAAACGCAACTTGATAATGATCTCAAAGATTGTTCAAAATGTTGGAAACCAAAGTGATGGCTTTAAAGGGTCTTTGAATTGCTTGGATGATTTTATTAAATCAAGCTCAATAAGAATTTTAAAATTTTATCAAATATTAACAGATTTAACCACATTAAATGAAAACGAAAATCCCGAATTGGACAATGAAAAATATCCAATACAAGAATTAGTTATCAATAATTCTTTAAAAATATTAAAAAAATATTTATTAAATAATTTCGGTGATATTTCTGAACTCTTACTCCACTCCGATTCAAGAAAACCGTATAACGCATTTATAATTGATTTTATTGAAAATCTAATTGAAGACGAAGATGATCCAGAATTCGATAGCTTTAACAGTGAAGAAGAAATTTTAGGAAATTGGCTAAAAAATAATTAATTTAAGAACTATTCGATCTTATGATTATTTTATTTTCTAATTTTCTGAATTTAATATATTTTATTATCATTATTTAGAATAGTTTTTAAGAATCTCTTTTTTTTTTTTTTAAATTTGAATATAAATATATGGCCAAAAAATCATTATTTAAGAGGTTTTTGAACAAACTCAATTTAAAGATGTTTTTAATAGAAAATCTCTAATTCTTTTGGAAAATATCTAATACAGCGAATAAATTTTTAAAAAATTCAGTAAAAAAACTTTTTTTTTTTTTACATTTTAAATTTCTATAAGAACTTTTTCTGAATTTTATTTATTTTATTGTTATTAAAAAAATAAATAAAAACTAAATTAATAATCAAAAAAAAATTTTTTTTTTTTTTTTTTTTTTTTTTTTTTGATAGTAAAAAAAACAAGATTTTATAGTTATTAATAAAAATTATAGAAATTATTTCAAATATATTTTAGTGGGGATAAAGAGAAAAATAATAAAAAGGGAAATGAAAACAAAATAAACACCATTAATAAAGAAAAATTATTTGATTTTGTTTTGTTTCGCTTTCTCTTTTGTTATTTTATTTTATTTTGGATAAATAGTGCAAAATAAAATGAAATTGATGAATTAGATTTTCTCAATTATTATTGGAATACAGATTATAATTAAAGTAGCTTCAATAATAATCTTAATTATTTTAATGAGAATATTTCAAGTGTCTTTGAAATCTTAATATCTCAACTAAACCACCGATATGTATTTTTAAAAATCTTCAAAATACTTTTGAAAATAACAAAGATTTCCAATTACAGAATGTTAAATTATTATTAGATACTCACTTCCTCTCGGAAGCTTAAGAGTCTAAATAATCAAAATAATGAAAAAATCTTTATTATTTTTAAAAAACCTTGACACATTTCAAAAAATAAAGATACAATATCAAAAAGGAATTTTGAATTTTTTACACTTTTAAAATATCAGTATATCTTCAATTTGAATGAATTATCCAATTATTTTAAACTATTACCAATACAGTAATTTACTTAAGTCTGTTCTTATATGGATTAGAATTCTTTAACTTTACCAAATAAGAATGTGAAGAAAAAAAGAATTTGAAGAATTTGATATACTAATTAATTTTCATATTATAGATATATTTAAAATTAAAAGATCTACTTCAGCCATTGTGTATCGAAATGAAATCAATTTACTATCTATTAAAACTACCGCCAACATAAGAAAATGTAAATTTACTCAAAAAAAATCATAATACAGAATAAATGAAAATTATTGAACTTATTAAATTTGAGTTTAAGTTCAATAAATATATAAATATTTAGGAAATTGAGTATTTTAATGTTTTAAAAATAAATATATAAAACAATACCTGAATAATTTGAAAAACAATAAAAATTGGAAATGTTGTTAGGTTTTTTACAGAATTTAAAAGAATGAAGAAAAATTGGTGATTTTACTTAATTATTTCAAATTCTGGTTGGGCGAGTTTAACTTTCGTTTAAATTTTGAGAAATTAATAGAATATTTCTCAAATTTTCAATTTATTTTTGTTTTTTTTTTTTGAATTAAAAAACTAGGCACATTGTTACACTTGAATATACCCCATAATAATACTATAAAATTATTTAAAATGAAAAAAATTAAACTATAAAATAAAAAAATTATTTAAAATTTAAATCAAATATTAAATATCTCAAATTTAGAAATCTTATAAAGGAGTAAAAAGATATTCATATATCTTAAAAGAGAAATATGAATACAAAAAATCCCAAAAAAAAAACCGGAAAAATGTGAATTTTATGATTATTCTAACCAATATTACGAAAACAAAAATAATTGAATTTGATATCATGAAAGAAATAAATTTATACGAATCATATGAAAAAAAAATTGTCAAAAATTTTTGATAAAAAAACAAATGAAAAATTTATTCTTAGAATCAAAAAAAAAACACAGAAATACTTTAATTTAATTAATTAAAACCCAATAATATATTTTTATTGTCGCGAATTTTAACAAAAGCTCTTATTACCAGAAAACTTTAGTTAATAAAAAAAAAAAATAAAAAATTGAAAACATATAATTCTTCAAATAGTAAGAAATAAAAACTTGTACCTAGGATTCATTCTGGGGTGGGGGGTGGTTATTGATGTTTTTTTAATTTATAAAAATTGGGTAAAATATTTTGTTTTACTCAATTCTTTCAAATTAAAAAAAAAATAATAGCAAAGCGAAACACCAAGTATTAATCTAATATCCTAGACTTTTTATCTATTATTGAGATTTTTTTTATCCAATTTTTACCCCTCCTGTGAATTTTTGAACCTGTTGAACAGTGCTGACAAGTAACCTAGAGTGCCTAGATTTTCCAGAATTGAAAAGAATGGAGAAAAATCAAAGATTTTACTTAATTCTTTTCAATTCTAGTTAAACAAATAACTGTTTTCTTGGTGTTTTCTGTATATTTTTTAAGTGTTCTAGGTTTTTAGTTTGATGTTTTAATTATTTTTATAGTCTCTCTTATATTTTATTTGATAAAAATTTCTTTAATCCCTTAATCTCACAATAAATAAATAAGAATATCGAATTTTTCAAAAAAACAATTTGGTTTCACCTTCTAGTCATCAAAACAGTATTAAAAAAAAAAAATCAAAACATTTCTTAATTTTTGACTTTTTAATAAATTCACTTTTAATAAATATCATTTCAAAAGAGATTATTAAATATAAATTTTACAATAAATCTTTTAGTATTTAATTTAATTTTTTCCAATTTACAAGTAAAAAAAATGAATTTTTTTTTTTAGATTTAAAAAGTTATTTTATTATTTTTTTAAAAGTATTTTAAATTTATTAGATATCTCTGAAAATGAAATGAATATTTACAAGTATTAAAAAAAAAACTTTATTGTTTTTATATCACAATATATATATATATATATATATATATATATATATATATATATTTAATCTTTCAGTTATTTCTCGGTTTGTAAGAATAACGTAAAATTATTTAATTTGCTTAAAACTTTCAATGAGTGAGTTTTGTAATGATTTCTTGGTATACATAACAACAATTTTCTGTTATTGAAATTAAGATTTATATGGTTTTTTATCCCTAAATTCAAATACTTTTTTTTTTTTTAAATATTTATTTTTTTTCGTTTTTTATTTTTTTTTCAATTTTTATCGCTGAAAAATTTTCAATCTACGTCTTACAAATCCCTTTTTAGTGTTACTTAAACTTTAATTTAAAAGTTCTAAAACAAACAAAATCCATTTTTTTTTAAAAAAAGATAATTTAATTCAATAAATTCTAGAAGAAACAGTAAATTATAAATAAATAACTAATTTGATTGTTAATAATTATTTATAATTTACAATATTCATAAAACAAAAAAATAAATAATTATCAATACTAATAAATCAAGAGTGAGCTAAAAATTTTGGAGATGGTAACAAAAAAAACTTTGATAAATTTGTTGGCATTACATTAACAATTTTTGATATATCAAATTGTTAGATCCGATCAACCAATTCTATTTGAGTTCTTCTATTTAAAACAACTAAACCTAAAATCAAATATGAATCATTCAAAAATTTTTTTGATCTAACAAAACAGGAAACCTGATTTCAAAAAATGAAATGAAACAAAAAAAAATCAAAAATAAAAAAAAAATATTCAATAATAATGGTAAGAAATGAAAATTTATTTGCTTAATATCAAATTATAAGAAAATTTTCAAAAAATAAACAACTTTTTTCTATATTGATGATTTTTTTTTTTTTTTTTTGTTTTTTTTTTTTGCAATTCAACCAAATTCCATTTAATCTAAACTTTTTTGCAACAGGGTCAAAATAGAATTATATTATATTTTTATTTAGTTGGGTTAATTTTGAATAAAATATGGTTTATGATGATTGAATTTAGTTGTATTATTTATTTTTTGTTTTTCTTCTTTTTCTTCTTTTTCTGTTTTTCTTTTTTTGGTTTCTTTGTTTCTTTTTCCTTTTTTTTCATTTTTGGTTCGTTTTTCTTTTTGTTTTCGCTTTGTTTGTTTTTCTGTTTTTCTTTTTTTGGGGTTTTATTTTTATTTTCATTTTCATTTTCATTTTTTTTCTTTTTTGATTTTGCTTTTTTTGGTTTGTCAATCTCTTGATTTTTTCCATTTTTCTCGTTTTTATTTTTTTTTTCACTTTGTTTGTTTTTCTGTTTTTCATTTTTAGTGTCCTTCTCTTTTGTTTTCCATTTTCTTTTTCTTGAGAGCTCTTCTTGTACTTTTTTATTTTCTTCCTTTTTGTTTGGTTGTGTTTGTCTTATTGATTTCTTTTTGTTTGTTGTTTGTTTGTCTTCTCTTGAGAATTTTTTTCCTTTTTTATTTGATTTTCATTTTTATTTGGAATTGATGTAGGCTGGTCTTTCTTTTGTTTATTTCTTTTTCTGGTCCTTTTTCTTTTTCTTTTTTGTTTTGTTTTCTTATTAGACTGATTACTATTTTGTGTTTGACCTTGCTTTTTCTTTTTTTTCAAAGATAGCGGATTGGGCGCCTTTGCTTTTTTTTTACGGTGCAGTGGCTTTTTATTTTTGTCATTATTTTTTTCTTCCCAGAGTCCTTTTTTTTTTAAGAGAGACTTTTCCCAATTTGTGATCCCTGATCCTTCTTGTTCACGGTTGTTAGCATAATCTTTTGAAGCTTGAGAAATTTCGGAGAGATATAATTTATCTTTTCGAATAAAAATCGAGGGCACACCAGGAATGTCTTGGAGCTTTTCTCGCAATTCCACATCTTGTGTCGCAACAATGATATTACGATCACCCCTGTTCTTGATAATTTCAAGAATACAGTTTCTTGAGACAGTGTATTGTGTATCGTGGCGACAGCTTTCTTTGGCACATTTTTTTCCATACAAATGAGAGCCACTAAATTCTTCTCCAAGGTCTTTCAATTCTTTTAAGATGCACTTGCTTGTGTGAAGCATAACCTTTCCTTGAAGAATTTTTTCTAAATCGCCAGGTAAGGAAACATCAGAATCAAGCGCCGCAAAAATGAAATTGCCGTCCATCAAGATTAAAAATGGAGATCGAAATCCATACACAAATTGAAAATAGCGTATTATACGTTTAAACTTCTTTTTTCTTCCGATTTTCATTGATATGCTTTGTTGGGTTTAAGTTTTTTTTTTTAAGATCAAGAGAAATAACGTAATCAAAATTATTAAAAAAAGGAAAAAATGTCTTTTGAAAACTATTTTGTAACATTTCAAGAACAAATTTAAGTCTTTTGTCAAAAAATAATAGACATATTCGTTTTTCATTTTTTGAGAAAGAACTATTCCTTCCTTTCATATATTCAGAAAAAGATTATTTGCATTAAAATTTTTTTTTAAACATTCTTGTATAAATTTAATTTGAGATTGTCAAAATATAGCCTATAGTTTCATGTCAGTTTTATTTCAAAACTATTTTACAAGATTTCCATTGAATAGCAACATAATAATTATTTATAATTGAAAAAAATACTTACGAGAAGTAAATTTAATGAAGAAAAACCCATTTCTAAAAGTGAAAAATTCAAATTAATAAACAATTAAAATGATAAAAAAGTTCAGTGATTAAAAAAAAAAACGTGCCACAAGCCTATAATCCATTCTTCCAAATAAAACATTATCTTTTTGTATTATCTTGTTACAATACAACACATAATTAAAAAGATAACCCAATAGAGTATAAATTTAAAATCAATTTTGAATGTAAATTTCTTGCTTTTTAAAGTAACCACTCTGTCAAAATAAAGTTCAACTCGGTTTTTCATTGGGAACACATTAATAAAACCAAAAAGTAAAATCAATTAAAAGAATAAACCAATTAACTCCAAATAATAATCCATTACATTATATTCAATCGAACCAACAAACATAATTTAAATCTACTTTCTTATCCAAATTGTTCAAGTGGTTTTTGAGATCTTAAAAATAGTTGAATTTTTTGAAAACATTTTTAATAATTGATCCATAAAAGAAACACTCATTTACCAAAAGATAGTATTAAAAAAACTGTTATTGTGTTGAATTCTTCATTTGGTCTTTATTTATTTATTTATTCTTTTATTAATTGATCTTACTTTAAATTTTCAGGTTTGTTTTATGTTACCAATTTAAAAAGGTGTTGAACTTTTTTTTCTGTATTTCACTTTTTTACCAAGAACAGTTAATTTAAAAACTTTAAACTATTTATTTGGCTTAGTGGAGAGATTATGTTCAATTTTTTTTTTAACAGTCTAAAAAGAATCATATTTTTCAGCCTAAAATACAATTTAAGATTTCTTTCAAAAGATATTACTAAATTTGAATAAAAAAATGATTTTTTTTCTGTTTTTCGAATATTTTTAATCATTTTATTTTTTTCCATGTCTGGGATTTTATATATATTCCCAGTTTTTTTTCTGCAAATTGTTTTTTACCATTATTATTTTTCATTCTTACTGTTAATTATATTCACAAAAGATCAAATTTTCATTTATCTTCCTAAAAATACACACACCCCAAGGAATTAAAATAAATCATCAAAGTTCCCAATTCTAGAAAAGTGAAATTATGACTGTAAACTTGATTTTAAGAATTAAAAATTTGAAAAAGTTACATGGTTCAAAAATATCTTTTTTGGAAAACTGAATTAAAATTTTCTTCCATTTATTTTGAATCAAATGGTAATGTTCAATCTAACGTTCATCCCTTGTTTTTAATTTCTTATAAAAAATAATTCAAAAATAGGTGTTTTTTTCAAAAGTTGGGAATTTTGAAAAAGGGGGTATTAGATTCTTATTGAGTTTCATAGCTATCTTTTCTTAATTACATAAAATTATCATAACTTTGAAAAAATAATTTATAAAATATGTATAATAGAAATCGAATTTATAGTTTTGACTAACTATAATTTTCAGAATTTATTTTTTCCTTGTTTAACAAAATTCATTTTTTTTTAAAAAATCTTATTTTATCAATTCAAGAAGAAATACCAAAGTTAGAACAACCCTTAATTGTAAATGTTAAAAAAATTATTTATAAATTATAATACTCACAAAACAATAAAACATAAAAAATTATGAGTAAAAATAAATCAAGGGTGTGTTAAAAATTTGGATGTGGGATAACAAAAAACAGTATTATTAAATTTGTAAAAATTTCTTTTAGGATTATAGATCTATCAAATGCTTAGATACCATTAACTAATATTATTGGAGTTCTTCTATTTATAATAAATCAACTTTGATATAATATTAACAATTAGAAAAAAATTTTGATCAAATGAAACAGATTAGGTAATTCAAAAATGAAATGAAAATAAAAAGATGAAAAAATGATTTTCAAATTTTTCAAAAATTGAATTTATTTCCAATTTTCATGAAATTTTTGAATTACCTAATCTATTTTAAATGATCCAAAATTTTGAAAATTTAGTTTATAACAGGTAGGAACAAAAAATACTTTTAAAAAAATCAAAAGATATTCCTCTCTTTTTTTGTGATCTAATTTTTTTTTTTCATAAATTTTTTTATGTTAATTCATGTTTCAGATCTTATTTTACATGATATATTTTACATAATTAATTTAATGAAAAAGAAATTATAAAATTTCTGTTCATAAACATAATATTATGATATTGTTTTTACAAAATTAAAACCTTTAGCAAAAACCGTTAACTAAAAAAATTTTAAAGTAATAATATGAATTTGAAATCCTAAAAACAGATAATTCTCTAAGAGAAGAAACATATTTTCATAAAAAATATTTTTGTGAGATAAGAAAATAGTTTTAGAGTAGACACAAGAGTGAAGAATATTATTTATTGTATCATATCCCATATAAAAAAAAGAAGTCTTAATAAATACTAGAAATTCGATAAAAAATGATATCTATTAAGAAATTATGACTTTAATTCAGAGAAGACACAAAAAACGAAATAATGAAAACCAAAACTATAATTATATGACTGGTTTCAATTTTTTCAAATTAAAATCATTTTTTTGATCTTTGTAATTTCTAAAAAATCTGCTCTTATGGACTAGTTGTTCCGTACATCATTTTCTGCAATTTCTATTTCGTAATTCATAATCAACAAAAGTAATACCTCAAAAGATTTTTGATCTTTTTAACTTTTATTTCAAAAAAAAATCATCTATTTGGGAATTTCTTTCGCAGTCATTCGTTTTCAGAAATTTCTGTTTTGTACTGAATATTCAGCCAAAATATTACCTAAAAAGATGACTGATCTTGAAAATTTAAACAAAAAATCTATTTAGGAATTTTTGTTAGGTAATTCATTTTCTGTAAAAAGATTAAGTTAAAAGTCTTTAAACAAAAATTTTTAAAAAAAAATTTCAACATTCAAAAAAAAATTTTTTTTTTCACTTTTTTTTGTCAGTTTTATTAAATGTCAAAAAATTGAAAAATTTGTTTTTCAGACTTAAATAAGTTGCTAAAAAAGGACACTCAACCATACAAAACAAAATACTTTTTATTCAAAAAAATTATAATCGCAAATTAAGATTTTAAACAAAAGAAATGAAAATATTATCTTATGTAAGGATCAAAAAATTCCAAATATCTATTGATTTTATCTTATTTTTTTTTTGTTGAGTAAAGAATATTTCGGAAACCAAACTTATCTTTAACCCACTGTATATGTGTAAACTCAACTTGGGCTGAGAATTATCCCAATTAATATTTTGAAGGTAAGAACTTTTTTAAGTTAATAAAAAATTAACACCAAAGAAAATAGAGTTATTAGATTTTTCTGATTTGGAAAATTTTTCGTAATCAACAATTTTTATGGGTTTATTTTGGTTTGAATTAAATGGCACTTTTTTTCGGTTTCGTATTTGTAGTCACTTTGAGTGAAGACAAAAAATGGTGAAACTAAAATACTATTAGAACTCAATCAAAAGTAGACCAAATCACTTGCAAACCAAAAGAAAAAAAGTGTCAATTTTATGACAACTAGTTTGACACTAGGATTTGCGAATGAAAAACATGGTTACTTACAATTTGGTTATTTTCACCAAACACTAACTTTTTTCAAAACAATTCTGAATTCCTAAAAGACATTTTCTTTTTTTAAAAACTTTTATTTTATTTTTCCTGCAAATGGGACCTAAAAACAGTAAAAGCAAAAAATCAAAAAAAGATGAAGAAGACGAGCAAGAACAAAACCAAACCATTGAAGAACAACTTAAAATGGAAAGCAAAGCGTCCTACAAAGAAGTTAAAGTACTTGTCTTAGGCACAGGAGAATCAGGGAAAACAACCTTTTTAAAACAATTAAAGATCTTGCATAAGGAAGGATTTGTCGAGCAAGATCATGAGCAATACAAAGTCACAATCAAACAGAATGCGATCATCCACACAAAGGCGCTTATATCTGCTTGTATCACAAATGATTGGGATTTGTCAGAGGGAAATATGGTTTGGTTCTTTTTAAATGATTTCATTTATTGTCCTTATTCTTTTTTCTTTGTTCTTTTCTTGGCTTATTTGTTTTTGCAAATACCAAACTTTTGGTTGTTTGTTAATTTTATTGAACCCTAACAAAACTCTTTTTCGCCTCATCCCCTTTGATATCAATTTTTTGATCAATCAAAAAAGAAATCTCCCCAAAAACAAATTACAACATTATTTGGTGAGTTGACACCCAAAAAAATTGAAAGCAAAAAAAATGAGTGTATTTTTCAACAGATAACCAATTGAAAATTTGAATTAGTTTTGTTTTTTCCTTTTGATCGTCTTCAAAGTTATTTCAATCCCTTTTAAAAGAGTGAACCAAAAAGACTTGAATAAATTAACTCGAAGACAGTCAAAAAGAATAAACCTAACAATATTATGAACACCTTTTTGTTTTCGGTTTTCACTTACAGTCAGTTCCACTTTTAATGCACAAAATTTGAACCAAATTTAAGGCACAAAAAAATTCTCAAATTAAGGCACAAAATTCAGATTATAGTAAAATAAATTGTAAAATAAAAAATTACAAATTTTGTGCCTTAATTTGAGAATTTTTTTGTGCCTTAAATTTGGTTCAAAGTTTGTACCTTAAAAGTGAAACTGACTGTATTAAAAATGCCTCTTCAACTTACAAAATATTAACAAAACTCTCAGTTGCATTCGTTGGTTACTTGGAAGACTTATTTTTGTTTTCAAGGACAGTAGCCTTCCTGTTGATCAATAGTGAAAGATGTTTTGCTTCACTGTTGAGAGAAAAATGTTGGACACTGAAAAATGGTTGGACACCTTTTTTAATTGGGAACATTAGTAAAATTGAAAATCAAATCCTATTGATAACTAGGTGACTTTGATATAAATCCAGGTTTAAAGGCGTTACAAGTTCATTAATATTTGTTGTGTATAGAATACTCATTTGAATGGTTGATAACCAAAGTAGATCATGCTATTTTAACAAAAATCCAAGTTTTAGTAAAGTTTACTATTAATTCTGACTCTGGCAATTTTTAAACTTGCTTTAGATTAGAAGAAATAAGGTTTTGAAAAAGTAGAATTACATTAATCGTTATTTTAATAAGTAGATTATTGTTATTTTCTTTATTTATTTCACAAACGATTGAAATTAAAAATCATTTTAAGTAATGTTCAAAATTAAAATTGCTATCCAACATTTTTCTCTCAACAGTCAGACAAATCCTGTTATTTGTAAAAATTATTTGTTTCCAAAAAGTAATTGTACAGTCTTACAATCTTACATCAAAATGATTATGTAAGGTATATACTTTTTTCAAATATGAATTTTTTGTTTAAAATTTCTTCTCTTGAGAGATGAAAAAATACCTTTGGGGACTTATTTATGATTAACTTTTTCTCCTTAAAAATAGAATTATTTAAAGAGATTCACATTGTCATAATTTATTTCTTAAACAATTGTGTTTTCTCATTTTTTGAGAAAAAAGGGAGTATGCTCATCTTGAACAAGAAACCCCGAATAGTTGACTAAGTGCCTTACAATATTTTTCAATAAATCATAATTTTAATACAAAAATGGAAAATAAATCATCAACCCCAAATTCAAAAATTTTAAATCCCTTGCACCAGTATAAAAGCAAAAAATGGTCATTTTTTTGATAATTTTTTTGAAATTAACTGTTTTTGAATATCTTAAAGTTATTGTTTTGAAACAAGTATTTGGCTAGTTTTGAATTATAATCATTTTGACATTTCAGGTAACCTTTTGTTCATGGGGTTTTTGAAAAAGGAGATTGAAAAAAAAAAAATGACAAAAAAAAGGGAATTTTTTGTTTTTATACCAATACTAGGGCTTTAACATATCAAAATTCAATTTTTGAAAAAAAAAAAATCTTTTTCAACAATTCAAGAATAAATGCCCAAATTAAAACCATTCATCAATTGTAATGATAACAATTATTTATAAATCACAATACCCATAAAAAAAAAAATAAAGAATTACCAATACTAATAAATCAAGGATATGTTAAATATCATGGAAAGAGCACAATAATAAAGTACATTGGTAAATTTGTGGAATTTCACCAACAATTATTGATCGATCAAATGGTTAGAGACCATAAACTAATTATATTTGAGTTCTTCGATTTTGAAGAACTTTACTTTAAAACTTATATCAATCTTCCGAAAAAAAATATTTCGATCTAAAGAAACAAGTCATGCATGATAAATTCAAAAAATGAAATGATTAAAAAACAAAAAGATGAAAAAAAGATTTATATATTTTACAAAAATCAAATTTATTTCCAATTTGGATGAAATTGTATTATTGTGATTCTTTCAACTTTTTTTAACTGTGTTAAAAAATGTGAATTTTTATTTAATTATTTTTTTTTTTTTAAATCTTTCCCATTAAAAGAGTTGTATTTCTTTAACGATTTTTATTGAAAAAATATGATCAATTAAAACATCTGTTTTTTTTTTCTGTATCTATGTCTATTCTCAATTTCTGGACCAAGATGGATATACTCCCAGTTATCTCAAAAAACGAAAAAAATTCAATTTTTTTACAATATCAATTTTTACAATCTTATTATCCTGATGCAATAACTGAAAAAAGTAAAATTTTATCCACAAAAAAAAAAACAATAATCTAGATTTAATTTGAATAAAAAATTGATATACGGAATTAAGATATGGTTATCTTTATATTTAAATTAACAAATATTCCAAAATAATAAATATAGAATACACTTTTCATTTAAAATAAAAATCAATAATAAAAACAAAAATACAAATAAAAATAAAAATTAAAGAGAAAAGGTTGCTTTGCATTCTAAATAAAAATTCTTTTTTTTTTTATAATTTTGTCTATTAACATCTAAAAAAGAAAATTGCGAAAAAATTTAGTAAATATGGAACAACCGATACTGACTTAACATCTGAAGTTGCAAGTGAAATTTCAACACTTTGGGATGATCAAGCATTCAAAACAGCATATCATAATAGACATTTATTCCAATTACCCGATTCGACAGATTAGTAAATATATTATATTATTTATATACATTTGTAACTTATACCGAATAAATAAACACATATAAATTACGCAAACAAAAAAAAAAAAAAAAAAAATCATATTAATAGTTTTTTAGGAGATATACTAAGAATTTCTAAAGACGATTATATTCCAACAGAAAGAGACATGCTAAATTGCCGAATACCAACTACAGGTGTGAATGAACTCTCTTTTAAATTTGGTGAAATACCCTGGACGTAAGTTATTCTTTGATTTTTTATTTGAATTTAAATACAATCTGGAAGATTTTATGATGAAAATTTTTAGATATAGAAAATATTTCAATTGTGACCAAAGTAGTAATTTGTAATTATTTAGCAATCCCTACACTTTCTAAAAAAAAATAAATTAAATTCTTTTATTTTGATTTATTTTTTATTTTGAATTCAGAAAAAGTTCTGTCAGTTTTTTTTTAATTCTTTTTTTTGTTTCAAAAATTTACAGATTATCTAATTAAAATAAAAATTAAAGTAAAATCGTGTTATATTTCCTAGAATTAAAAAGAATAGAGTAAAATCAAGTATTTTATTCCTTAATTTTAAATTCAAGAAAAGCTAACTAAAGTGCCTAGGTTTTTGTTAATTTGAGAAATAAACTGAAAATTAAATAAATTTTCAGTTTATATCTCAAATTAAAAAAAAAACCTAACGACCACCAGTGGAAATTAATTACCACCCTGTAAAATAAATAAAAAAAATAAAAATAAAAAAATAATAAATTAAATTAAATTTTATCTATTTCTGTTATCCTAAATTTCTTTAAAGAAAATTAATACGAATTTCAACATAAAATTAATACCCGATAATAGTTTAACCAATTTTTAACTTCAAAAAAAACACTTTATTTGGACAAAATTAATCATATATAATTGTAAAAAAAAAAACAATAACAAGTAAAAAGAATAAAAAAATAAAAAACTATTTCAAAAAAAATATTTTTTTTTATTAATCCATCTAAAAAGAATAAAGATGTATTTAATTATATGTATATATAAAATATCGTTTGGGATTGATGGACTTAATTTTTTTATTTAATATAAAAAAACGTGTTGCAATAAAATGTATTAGTAATTTGATTTTTAGATATAAGACTTCTCATAAAATATTTCTTTTTTCAATTGCTCTTTATTTAACGATTTGATTTTTAAATAAATTAATATAGTGTAATTGATGTTGGTGGCCAAAGATCAGAAAGAAGAAAATGGATTCATCAATTTGAGGATGCAACATTAATTATTTATGTAAAATAATCATTTTTTTTTTTTTTTAATTTTTTTGTATTTTTTTCCACATATTTTTTGTATCTAATGAAAATTAAAAATTGAAAAAAAAAAAATATTAAACCAAAATATCATTTTCATATTCTAGGTTGTTGCTGCGAGTGAATTTAATCAAAAATTATATGAAGATGAAAGTATTAATAGGATGGTTGAAAGTTTAACATTATTTCGAAAAACAGCAAATAATGAATATTTCAAAAAAAAAAATTGTGTAATTTTTTTAAATAAAATAGATTTATTTGAAGAAAAAATCAAAAAATATGATCTTTCAGAAACCTTTCCAGAATATAAAGGCGGAAAGGATGTTGAAGAGGCCAAAAAATTTTTGAAAAAGATATTTACAAAAATCGGCCAAAATGGAGAAAGAAATATTTTTGTACATGAAACGTGCGCCACCGATACAAAAAATGTATAATTTTTATTATTTTGATTATTTTTATTAATTTTTCATTTTTTATCCTGAATTAATTTTTCTTAAACTTTTTTTTTTCAATTATAATTTATTATTTATTTTATTTCCCCCCTTTTCCTAATGTATTTTAGATTGAAAATGTATTTGATGCAGTAAATACAAGTATACTTGAGGAATCTTTAAAAATCGGTGGTTATATTTAATTTTAATAGAATATAATATTATGAAACCTTTCCCATATAAAGGGAAAACATATGTGTTATTTTATTGATATAATAATTATTATTAAATTTTCTTCATTTTTTCTTTCTTTTTTATTTTCAAAAACAAAATATTGATATTTCCTTGAATAAAACAAATAAATTATACAAAATATACATTTTATATTATTTTATTAAAATTTATTTTTTATTAATTAAATAGAGGTTTTGATGATATATATGCTTAATTCACAGTAAAGTTGCAAAAAACAGGATTATTTCTATCAAATCGCGGTATTTAATATAAAATCACGATATTCAATATTATTGTGATAATATAACAAATCGAAATAATTCTATAAAAAATCACGATAATTATTATAAAATCATGATAAATGTCAAAATATCATGATTAAAAAGTAATCGCGATATAATAGTTGATGGGTTTTTGGTTAATTGAGAAATATTTTTTAAAAAAAATTTTTTTTATCAAAAAAATAGATTATGTGATTAAAATTTATTCTTAAAAAAAAACAACAAAAAAGAAACTGTATTTAATCAAGGATCAGATCAAAGAGTTTTGTAGTATTTTATTTTGGTTTGGTTGACAAACCTATAGATCCTTTTAGATCAACAATAATAATCAATAAAGAGAAATAAATATTTTTCTCAGTCAATCGTAGTGTTTTAAATTGTATTGAATACTGAGCTTCGAAAAAAACCAACCCTTTATCTCTTCTTTAAAGAATCAATTCTTGGGTGAAAACATTTTCAATATTCTCCGAAAGTTGAAGGGAGTTGGGTAAGTTTCGAAAAGCTTTCACAACAACTTTACCAGATGATCAGTAAATATTGAGATTTTTTGGACAATTGTTGTCTTTTTCTTCTTCTTATTCTCCTTTGAGTATCTTTGTATTGGACAGAAAACACAACTTGAGCTTAGAGGTTTTTGTTTGATCGATCACCAATAAGAAGGAAAATTCCTCTTTATTCTTTTTACTCTTTAAAAATTAAGAAGGTAACAACTCCATTTTACAAAAATACATCTATTTAATATTCAGGTCTATTATTCAAATGATTTATTTTGGGTATGATCATAAAATTCGTTTGAGATTTTAGATTTTGTTAAAAAAAAAAATGAAAAGAAAAAAATTTTTTTTCCACTACAAACCAAATTCTGGCCTTTAGAAAAGTTTCATGTCTTTCAAAACTTTAAAACATTTGAAAACAATTCAAATTACGTAAAAACACTTTTTAACGTTTTTAAAGGGGAGTAGTGTTGCAAAAGTCTCAAAGCTTTTGTAAATGTCAAGAGATTGTCTTTTAAGGTGATTTCAAAAAAATAATTTTTCTATTTTCTGGTTAATTAATGAATATACCATTATGTAGAATATGGCGATTTTATGATTTTTAGTGATAAAGTTGGAATAATTGCGATTTTTTGATACTATCTAGATTTTATTGTTAATATCATGATAATATATATTTTCATCAAAAAATCTAATTAATATTTTTTTTTCTCGAATCAACAATTCACTTCAACTTTTTTATTCCAATGATAATTGAGAATGGGGAACACAAAAATTTTTGTTCTTTTTTTTTATTTTTATTTTATTATTGAAGAGAGTTCATTCCAAAAATTACTTCCTACTTTCAGTTCGGTTTTTTTTTAATTTGAGAAATAAACCGAAAATCTATTTAATTTTCAGTTTATTTCTCAAATTAAAAAAATTACAGTTAGTTTTTTCCTGAGTTTTCGTTATATTCCGAAAATTAATAATTTTTTCATATAAAACAGAAACCATGAAGAAAACCACGTCTAGATTATTTTACTTTTTGTTAGAATAAGAAAATTTATCAAAATATCTTTTCCGTTCATAAATTAAAAAAAAACAACTGTTAGATTTTCCAGAATTTAAAAGAATTAAGGAAAATCAAAGATTATACATTATTCCTTTAAATTCTAGAAAAATTAATCCCCAGTGACACTCATCAGAACTCTAAGGCATTATATAACACCACTCTACAACATTTCACTAATTCCAAGTTTTATATTTTATTTTTTTTTTCTAGGTCTCAAAGATAAATTTATCAAACACTAGATCTAATAAATAAGATGAAAATTTTTTTGTAATAATATAAACGAATATTTTTATTTATTAGATATTTTACTGAAATTTAATATAGTAGTCTAGATTTTATGATTTTTTCCCTTGTTTGACAATACCATCAAAGAAAAAAATAAAAGTGAAACTTTTTTAGAATTAAAAGTATTTCAAAAAATTAAGTTATGGTAAAAGATATACCTTTTTTAAACTATTATTTAAAGTTTTCAATTTGAACAAAGTGGAAACTATTTTTGATAAAATCTTTATGGCCATTATATTATAAAAAAAGGAAATAAATCTTTAAATGTAAAATACAGGTTGGAATGTAAAAAAAAACACTTTTTAAAATTTTCCGCTTTATTCAAATAGACAACTTTAAAAACTATTTGAATTTTCTTAAACCTTTTTTTAAAAAAATTCCTCACTCTTGTACATAGCTATTAAAATTATTAGGATCTTGATAAAAAAACTGATTCAATTTTGGAAACTATATTTTTAATTGAACAAATACCCAATCAAAGTTACACAAGACTGATTATTGTTTATTGGTGACGAATTAGTGTTTGAAACAATGTAACTTTCCGGCTCATTTTCTTCAACCTTAAATAAAAATATATTTTAAACATTTTTTTGAATTTATCTCAAAATGTATGGACTTTTTGAAATCTCAAAAAAACAACAAGAAGATTGCCGACTCTCTGAAATAATTTCAGACCTTTCTAAAACACATACACAAGACTTAAAGGTGTTTATTAATGAAAAAATTCGAAATGGTATGCTTCATGCAGGATTCACCATCACCGAACAAACACAAAACGCCTTTTATTTTATTATGGTTTTTTCAGATCTTGAAACCAAATTCACCCATATAAACAAGAACGAGAACGATAAAGAAAAAGAAGAACAAAACGAAACGGAAAAGGAAAATAAAAAAGAAGAAGAAGAAGAAGAAGAAGAAGAACAAGAAGAAAAAGAAAAAGAAGAACAAAACGAAACGGAAAAGGAAAATAACAAAAAAGAAGAAAAAATTGAAAAAGAGGAAGGGAACCAAGAAACAGAAATTCTTCTTGTTTTTGCATTAAGTGAGGATCAGGAATTCGAATTTGATAATTTTGGCTATTCCTTTTTATTGATTGAAATCGAAAAATATTTCCAAGAATTCAAAACGATTTATTCTGAATCAAATTCAATCGAGTCTTTAAAAAATTATCTTTCTGGTTTTAACGAATTAATTTTATGGCCAAACAGATGTGTCAATTTTTTAGTTGAGAACCAACCTGAAAACACCCTTGCTCAGTTTGTCTATTCATCTGTAAGACAGGATCCTATTGAAATTAAAGGCGACAAACAATTTTGTCAAGATTTTGAAAAATTTAAAAATAATCTTGACGTGGTACGTTCAATAGAGATTTCAAAAAACAAAAACGATTTTAAAATCCCAAGTACTCTTATTGTTGATCAAAATTTGGGTAAAATTTATTTTGATAAAGAAGAAAAAAAAGAAAAAACAGTCAAAAAGGAAGAAAATGAAAATGAAAAAGAAATAGAAATCGAAAAAGAAATAGAAATCGAAACAGAAAAAGAAAAAGAAGAAGCATTTCAAATTAATGAGTTTTGTATTGAATGGGCAAGCAAAATAATGAAAAATAGAAATAACCATCTGTTATTAAGGGAAATTTTTGAAAATTTTAAAAGAATTATTTCGAAACAAATTAATAGAATCAGCTTACTATTAGTTAAAGCGCAAACGAATTATTATTATTTATATTATTCTGAAGAATTTTTGCTTAATTCCAAAAACCATGAAATTATTCTCCAATTACAAAAAATCGAACACGGCCAAGATGAAGTTCTTCAGATAATTGAAAATCATATTAATCAAAGACTCGAAAAAAATAAAATTAAATAAATAATTTAAAATATATTTTTTATTAAGAATTCTACTTTATGAAAAAAATTATAATTTATCTTAAAATCAGCAAAAAACACTTTTAATTTAAATAGGGATTACATACCTTATATAATTTGCCATCAATTGATGATCAAAATCATACACTTGATAGAATCTAAAAAAGAAAAAAAATTATTAATTTTTTTTTTTTTTTTAATTTTTGGGAATTATATGAAATTAAATAAAAAAATATTAAAAATTGATATTTAATTCTTTTATTCTATTTTAACGATTGGAAATCAGACTTATTGTTAAATCTTCTTCTGTAAATTATTTTTAAAAGTACTTGTTTTCATAAATAATTATAATCGTTTTTTTAATAATTGAATACTAAATTTGAATAAAAAAAAAAAGTACAAAATTAATAAATTTTGATAATGTGATCCTTAGTTAAAATTCTGTAATTTATTGGGTAATAATATTTATAAGAGCTTTTTGATAGTTAGTTGAACACTTGTGCATGCAAACAATTTATTAAAACCATAATTTAATTGGAGTCGAATCTATAATGATTCCAAAAATTTAAATTAAAAAAACATTCTTCGAAAATATCAAAAAGTGTGACTAAAGAATTTTAATTAAAAATAAATATCTTTTCAAAATAATACTTCTTTATCAAAAATTAAAAAGTGTGTTAATTGTGAAGGGAATTGAATTGTTGATAAAATATGGAAAGTTAAATTATTATACAAATAAACTAATATGAGTGAATATTATTATAAAGTGAGTTTTTTTTTAGAATGGAAAAGAGTAATGGTGCTCATTATTAAGAAAAAGTGTTTGAAACTTCATTTAATAACACTTATACCCAAAATTTTATTAAACTTTATCTCTTATTAACTAGTTATAACATTACTAATTATTTAAAGAGTGTTAAACTTCATTCATAACTATCTTTACCTATTTTTTTTTTTTTTTGTACCTTTCTACCACAAAATAACCAAAATATTTTATTTAAAATTAAATTCTTTCTCAGTTAAAGTGGCATAGTTATATTGGATAATAGAACATATCCCATCTGAGTTTAATACAATATTCTTCTCAAAATAAGTTTTCAATTTTTAAATCTGATCATTTTTTCAAAATTAATCAATGAGTTTTTTACTTTTTTTTTTTTTATTATTTTCACATTTTTTTTTATTTGCTTTTGTTTTTCTTTTTTTTTTATTTTTTAAAAAAAGTAAATTTGAAAAAAAAAAAAAATTTACAAACTCCAAATTAACATTAAGAAAATTGATTCTTTATAATTTCTTTTGAATGAAGATACTAATTATTAATTGATATTATTGTCAAAATTTTTTAATTTTTGAAAGATATTGAGAAATTTTGCACTGAACATTGCAATGAAAGAGTCCCAAAATTTTTTCAACATTTTATTTTTTGAGAAATTTATAGTTTTTTCTGGAATTTATTTTATGATTCTAGACTCTGAAAGGAATTTTATTATTTCTACTATTTCGAAATAATTGTGTATTGGTATTCTTAGAAATAAAGTGAATTTTTCTTTTTTTCTGGGAAAATTTTCTCTGAAATGAAGTTTAATTTATTCATTTCATAAGGTATGATAAAACCACATAAAAAATTGTTTTATGTATATTAATTATCATTTAATAGAAATATATTTTTTTGATCAGAAATATATATATATATATAAATTAAATTTGAAAGAACACTAATATTTTTTTCCATTAATAAATTATAAGTTTTTTTAACAGATATTTTTTTAAATTTGAATTATTTAGTCAATAATTCTGGTCAGATTAATATTTGATTTTTTTTTTAATTTTTAAATATTTTTTGATTTTTTTATCTTTTTGAAATGTAGCGATAAAATAAAGAATATTATTCGAATCAGAGAACAAATATCAAATTTTGTTTTCAAATATCTGAATTAATTTAAATATACAATTCAATTTAGATATAGATTTTTTTTCTAATTTAAATAATATAAAATTCAAAATAATAAAAATTATTTTTTTCTTAGTTAAAGGATCAAAGTACCTTATATTTATAACATTTTAAAGCATATGGTTATTTTTAGTTAAATAAATATAAATTTTATTTTCAATCACAGCACAATTTAATTATCTAAACTTCTATCACTACTCTAATTCAGACAATAATATATAATTATAACTGAATATCTTTTTTTCAATTCAAAATTCCTATAATTTTTTGATTGTTATTTCATTCAACAGATCCGCCTTAAAAAGTAAAAAAAAAGAAATAATGATCAGAAAAATTTTCAGTACGTGGATAGTTTCATTTTGGTTATGAAAATGATAAATTTATTTTTTATATATATTTTAATTATTTTTCTTCTCTTTTTTTATTTGATGATTTTTCTTTAATTACTCCTTTCTATAAATAAATAAATAAATGATCAGAAAAATCAAATATGTTTTCTTTGCATTTTATATTTTGATATATATATATATAAATAAATGGAAATTAAGTACAAATTTCCCCGATTTATTATTCAAATCCAGATTCAAAACAGATTTTCGATTAATTTAGAATCTTTTACTTTATCTAAAAATCAAAAATTCATCTTAAGGCACTAGTAAACCAAAAAAAATCTTCAAGTCGATTTAATAGCAAATTATAAAAAAATTTAATGTATCTTGAAAAGAAAAAATGAAGTTCAGACCTGATTACTACAAAATCAAAACTTACTTTTAATGCTATTTTCAGGAATGAGTGATGTTTTTGAAAAGTTTGATCCATTTTTCTCATTTCTTGGGGTAGTCCAAAATCCAACATATTTCTGAATTATTTAAAAAAAATATTTTCTTTGATAGAATAAAGAAATCTTATTGTCTATGTAAAGAAAATTTACCAAAAATACACTTTAAAAATGAAACCACTAACTTCTGAATTAACTCTCAGAAAAAATTATATACTTAATTTTCAAAAAAATTACAATAATTATTTTAAACTTGAAAAAAAAATAATATTTTGATACAAAGAACCTTTCAAATCAATTTTTCCTTTTAGATTGAATAAAAATATCTGAGAAAAAAAACCAAAAAATCAATATAAAAATTCTCCCTGAAATACTTTTTAAAAACATAGAAAAATTCAATTTTTAATCAAGAAATAATTTTTAATCTGATTATTTATAATTAATAACTTATTTTTAATTCATTCTGTGAATTATTAAAAACCCAAAGATTAAATGTATCAAATAGAATTTATTTATATTTCTCAATTTTTTAAAGATTTTAAAATAAATAAAACTAATTCAAATTAATAAAAAATAATAAAAATAATAATAGATATTATCAAATATCCTGGTTTTAATACCAAAAATTCCTTCTTTATACTCATGAGTATTTGAAAAACAATATTACCTAATCTTATAAATTTTAAGAAATGTAAGAAATATTTTTGAATAAAATAAATGATCTATTTTTTTTCAGATCTTCAAGGATTCAATATCTGATTTATTTTTATTGTATTTTTTAAAATAAGATTAAAGATCCATATTCTTATTAGTTCATATATACTTTCAGAGAATTACTAAAAGTGAGGTTTCTTTCAAATAAAGATTTTTTACAAATTTTTCTTTTTCTAATTTGGATCCAAAAACCCAACAAAAAAGGATCTGATTTTTTTGACTGAAATTTTAATTGAGGAAACATGAACTTTTTTTAATAATGATAACTCATTTCTCTAAGGTTGAAAAATCAGTTTACATATCGGGGTTAATTGTATCTTTGTGTAAAATAATTCCTCTATTACCTTTGGGAAAAAAAATAAATCCTATGAACAATTACCTAAAAAACCTTAATTCTGATAAGTTGAAATACTACATTAATTTTAAATGTAGATCTGTAGTTTTTAGAAAGGAAAATAATGAGTCCAAAAGAAAAAATGAGAAACAAAACTTCAATTAATTATTACAAGTAATTTTAGGAAAGGATTAACAAACTCTTGAAAATTTAAATTGTATCTGACAAAAAATATTTTTTATTTTTTGTTTTTTTTCTTTTTTGGATTGCTTTGAATCAAAAATGAGTACTACTTATTACCCAACAAGCATATCTCAAAATAACAAACCTTTAGAAACTGAAAATACAGAAGCACCACCGTGTATAGTTTGTGAGGGAAAAAGAAAAGTTGTTTACGTTTGTGAATTATGTAAGCTCAGTGTCTGCGAAGTATGCAATCATCAACTGCATCCTACAGAATTTGTAATGAACTTTCACAAAGTTAAACCTTGGATCCCCAAAACCGAAACCAAAGGTAAGTATCTTACCAATTGTTTTTCTTTTTGTTTTTGTTTTTCTTGTTTACAAGGTAAAAAAAAGTAAAAAAACGAAAAAAACAAAATTATTTGTTTCTGAACAACAAAAACCACAAAAATCCTAGATCAAAATTTTTTCAAGAGATTGTAATTCTTTCTTTTTTTCTTTGAGCAACAAGATTCTCTTTATAAGAAGAATTTTGAAAATTTTTCCGACATATTTTTTTCAACCACAAATAATAAATGCTACAAAAGCTGGAAACTATAGAACTCAACAAAATACTCAATTCTGAATAATTTTTGAAGAAAGCTTAAAAAAAAGATAATTTTCAATGTTTTTCTTGTTGTAGTAATACTCAGACCTAAAAGAGTGATTAAGGAAACTTGGAAAATTTCAAATTTAATCTGGCTTTTTAATTTTGGATATTTTTTTTAAAAAATGTTTTCACCTTATATCTTTACATTGGCAAGAGAATATAACAACGATGAAGAAATAAGATATACTTTCATTCTAAATTGATGTTGACAACTTTTTATGATCTTTTTTTATTCTACTTCTTTTCTTCAAACCAATTGAACTGTTATCAAAGTGGTTGTTTAGAAAACCCAATTGATTTCAAGAAAAAGAATTTTAATCAGGGAATTTGAAAAAAAATTTTCTAGATGCAAGTTTAAATCTCAGAAATCGCTATTTCGAGTAAATTCATTTTATAAAGTACGAATAAAAGTTTTGAAAGTGAAACTTTAAACTGTTTAGTTCATCCATTTTAGTTCCTTTGGGTAACACTTTATAAAACTTTGAATCAGAACTTTTCTAAAACAGCTGTACAAGATCATTGGTAAAACAGATGTACAACTAAATTCATTTTCAAAAAGAGTGACAAAAAAGTTTTCAAAAAGTACTTTAAAAACACTTTACCTCCTCCAATAAATTCTTGGTCAGTAGAACTAAATTTCAATTAAAACTTTTTAACTCACCAAAATTCAATTTATTAAAAAAAAAATCTTTTTAAATAAATAAAAAAAAAACTGAAAAAAAAGTAAATGGAAAAATAATAAAAAGTGAATTTTTAATAATGAGTTGTTGTTGAACACTAAAAGAATAATTTTTTTTTTTTTTTTTTCCAATTTATTATTTCATGCGAGATACGATTTTTGAAATAGAGTTTAGTTTTTATGATTAATTATCCTTTTAATTCAATTTTCAGATTTTATTGTTTTTAAGTGGGATAACTTTTAAAGTCATGAATGATTTTAATTTTTGATGTTTTTGGATAAATTAAAAAATTTAAATTCTCGGAACAACATAATGAGTTTTTATTAATTATATAACACTAATTAACATATCTTGGAAGTGATGTAGTAAAATTCAAACTAACAAACTCATCCCTAGAAAATTTTTTATATTCTTATTAAGTTTTGATTTTTTTTTTTCATCTTAATATTTAATTGTATTACCATATGAAACAATTTTTAATCTAATTTTCCAAAAAATTGAGAATCAGTGATCATATAAATAACATTTTCTTTACAAAGTGATCAATTAAATTGATTTAAATATTTAACTTCTCTTTTTATCGTAATGACGATTTTACCCTAGATCTAATTTGACAAAAAAAAACAAATCAAATAATTTTTTTCCATTTCAATGATAAAATCACGAATAAAAAAAAAGGAAACCCCATTTGGAAAAAATTCAAAATATCATGAAATATCTAATATGAAAATCATTCGAGTGGCATAATCAGCAATTTAAAATAATAGAATGAAATCAACATCGTTTTATCACCTTTAATTGAAATACTAATCGAGATAACAAAATAGAAACATTCCTAATTTCCTTTATTTCATTTCTTGAACTTTTTTTTAATTGTCTTCCATTATTTCTCAATTCTGATTAACATCATCTTTTTCTATATGTACATTAACAAAAAATATCATTTTTAAAAATTTAAATAATTAATTAATAGAAGAAGATGGAAAAAGCAAAAAAAAAAAAAAAAAATCAAAATTCCAATGCCCAAGACATAAAAATAACCTAACATTATTCTGTTCAAATCATTTAGAAATGATCTGTTCTGAATGCCTTGATGATTATTGTTCAAAGCACAATCCGGAAACAATAGGATTAAAAAAAGCTGTTAAACAATTATTACAAAAGGTCGCACTAATTAATGAGAAAATTGAATCTCTTCAAACCCTTAATCTTAAGGAAATTGATTCAAAGAAAAAAAAGCAAGACAACCTCAGGGTACATTTTGAAAAAACTCAAAAATTAATCATCAAACAAACAGAATTGATGCAGAAAAAAATTCAACAAATAAGGACATCTCATCTCGAAAAAATTCAACAAATGCAAAATTTGTGTAATCAAAATTTCCAAAAAAATTCTGAGAGACTGGAACAAGAAAAAAAACAAATTGATAAAGAAAAAAAATTAATAGAACAAATATATGAATCAAAAGACAAGGACAAACCACAATTTATCATCAAAGATTCTTTATTATTATGCGAAGAATTTTCAAATCTTGAAAAAAGTATGAAAAAGAAAAAGAAAATGGAGAAAAAAGTCAAAAAGAATAAAGTAAAGTCAATCTTTTCCTCGTAAATATAAACAAAAAATAACAACAACAATTAATAAATAATACTCTAATAATATTCATAATTCATATCTACCTACCTATCATTTATTTATGGATTTGTATTTGTATTTGGATATGTATACGTAAATTATAATTCAATATTTTTGAACTCTCAAAATTCAATTTTTGAAAAAAAAATCTTATTTAATCAATTCTTGAAGATTTACTAAATTAGAACCACTGACTAATTAAAATGTTAATAATTATTTATAATTTACAACACCCAAAACAAAACAAATAATAAATAAATATCAATACTAATAAATCAAATAGTGTGTTAAAAATTTTGGAGAGAATAACAAAAAAATTGTATTGATAAATTTGTTTAAATTCTATTAGGAATTTTTGATCGATCATATGGTTAGATATCATCAACTAATTATATTTGAGTTCTTCTATTTTTAAAAAAGACCTCAACTTTAACCTAATATCAATCATTCCAAAACAATTTTTTGTTGGAACTATGAAAATTATTTAAGTAATTCAAAAAATAAAATGAAAATAAAAAACTAAAAGATGAAAAAATGATTTTCATAATTTTTGAAAATCAAAATTCTTTCCGAGTCGAAGGAAAGAGTGATCTTGTTATTCTTTTAACTGTTTTAACTGGGTCTAAAATTTTTATTGGATTTATTATTAAAAGTTATAGTGTTGAAAAAAAAACACTTTATCCGTTAAATAGAGAATTTTGATGCTACTAAATCCAAAACTTCTAAATCGGAGAGAGTCTAATAAACATTAGTAGCATTTTTAGACTTGATTTAGTTTACTAAAGTTGAAATAAAGTCTTGAAGAAAAACAAAAAATAATCACCAAATAACCAATATAAATATGCCTAGAAAAAAGGTTTTTTTTACGTTATTTTTTTGAACTCAAAGTCTCAAAAAAATGAAGAATAAATAAAAAAAAATAAACAAGTTTAAAAATAGATAAGAAAAATATTTTGAGTGATTGGAATTTAGATGAATTTATGTGACCTTATGATCCAAAATCATTTGAAATTGATATATTTTTTCTTTATAATGTGTTGGGTCATATTATTCAAGAAATATTTTATAGTATTGTCATGAATTTTTTTTTGGTTCAGTTTTCTCAAAAGTTCATCTATATCTTCATTATTTAAATTTTAGTTTATACCACTGTTTTAGACTTGTGTAACACCTTTAAAATTCATATTTTTTTTGTGATAAAAATGTTTTAAAGGTAATGGAATTCTAATTATTTAATCTTATATAATATGTTTTGAATATTAAAACATAATTACGGTTAAAAAAAAATAAAGTACAATACTTTTAGAAAATTGGTTAAAACAGAAATAAAAATATTTATTTTACGATTATTTTGGTAAATTTCAAAAAAATAGCCCATCAAATCCTATTTTGATTTTTTTATTTTATTACCCCCACTTTAATCAAATTCTATCATATTTTTTTATTCTAAACTCTTTTTCAGTCAAAGGGGGGCCATTTTTATTCAACAAATAGAACATATTCTCTGAGTTTAATCCAGTATTCTTCTCAAAATAAATTTTCAATTTTTAGATCTGATCATTTCCTTTAATTTCGGTTCAATTTTTAAATCTGAACATTTTTTCTCATTTTGGTTATTTTTTTTTTTTCTTTCCATTTTCTTTTTTTTTTTCTTTTTTTCTTTATCTTTTTTCTTTAAAAAAGTAAATTTGAAAAAAGAAAAATGCTTGAATTCCAAATTAATTTTAAGAAAAGTGAGACTTTGTAATTTCTTTTAAAATCAATACACTTACTATTAAAAAATCTTATTGTCAACAATTTTAATTTTACAAAAAGAAATTACGAAATTTTGCATCAACATTTCAAAATAAGTCCCAAAATTTTCTTACCATTTTATTTTTTTTCGAAAATTTAAGGTTTGTTCAGATATTTCTTTTTGGAATATCAACTTTCATCTGAAGTTTATAATTTCTCTTATTTCTTAACAATCTTATGTTGGTTGATTCTGAAAAAAAAAATGATTTTTTCATTTTTGGCTGGGCAACTTTGAGTAAAATGTAGTTTATTATTAGGGGGATACTTTCGTCATTTATGATTAATTTTAAATTTTTTTTATCTTAAAATTATCTCTAATTGTTTTTTTATTATAATTAACTGTTAATTTTTTAAAAAATTTCTCTTTTTGTGATTCATCTAAACATTTTGTTATTTATTTATTTTATTTATTTAATATTATTGATAATAATTCAACAGAAAGCTAAAACCCATGATGTGAAAAACCCTAACACAAATACTGGACAAAAGAAAATTGATGTTTTTGATCCAAAATATAAAAATGAATTTATAAAATTGGTAAAGAAAAATAATGTGGCTATTAGTACAGGAAAGAGCTGGAAAGATTCTGGGAAAATTTGTGGCAAATATTTATATGAAAAACGGAAATTTGATATTCATTTTGAAATAGAAAATTACCCAACAGCAAAACAGGAACAAAACCGCATTTGGATTGGTGTTGTTGATTATCGGAATCGAAATTTGTTCTTATCCTCAGAGCGGGGTAGAATGGCTGGAACTTATTATTATCAATGCATATGGAACAATTTTAAAATGGATAACAACAAATTATCTTCCTTAAAATATGGCCAAATCAATGACGAAAGGGTACAAGAGGATTATGGTAAGCCATTAAAAACTGGGGACCGTTTTACAATCCATCTTGATATGATTGCAAAAACAATTGCATTCTCCGTTAATGATCAAAATTTTGGAATTGCTTTTAAAAATTTGCCAGAAAAAGTTTATGTATTTGCTGAATTACGCTCTCAAAAACAAAAACATGATAAAAATATAATAAAATTTATTTAATTTTTAGTTTTTTTTTTTTTTACAATTTATTATTTCTTTTTTCTTTTGAATTATTTCTTTTTTCTTTCTTCATTTTTCATTTTAATATTTTTCATTTTGTTTTTTTTTCATTTTTTTCATTTTTCATTTTTCATTTTTCATTTCTCTTTATCCTTTTTTTTTTTGTTTTATGAATTAAAAAAATTTCTTCTTTCTTCCTTTTAATTTTATAAAATGAATCAATTTATATTTTTTAACAATTCTTTTTCTTTTTTCCAAATATTATTTCTCAATTAAAACATAAAAAAAAATAATTCAAATTTATCATTAATAAATAATTTTATTTTATAAAATCATTTTTTTTAAAGATTTTGATCTTTTCTCAAGGCATTTCAGAAGTCACTATGTTTTGGAAAAAAACAAAAAAATGCTAATTTTATGTATTAAGCGAACTAGCCCCTGCATAGAATCTAATGATACTCCAATATCTTTTTATAATTTACAATGGTATACAATTCATTGAATTAAAACCTCCATAAAATGGGTACATAAACTAACCAATTTTGTTAATCAAAATAAGGATCAAAAAAAAAAAAACAGAGTAATTAATGTTTTTTCTTAAATTATTTTATATATATCAAATAAAAAAGTTTTATTTTTAATTGTTTAAAAGAATAAATTTTCAAAATTCCTTTGTTTAGAAATATTTCATTTCAGAGAAGCTAATTTGATTTTTTTTTTTTTTTTTATTGAAGTAATAAAGGTTTTTCCGTAACTGGTTGTTTTATTATTTGAAAAATGGTTTTTTTTTTTTCTTTATATTGAAAAACACAAATTTAAAAAAAAATGATAATTAAAATAATTTATTCAAGCAGAGACATAAATCACAGAAACGGGAATTAGATATAAAAATTAATAAATAATAATAATAATAATAATAATTCAACAATTTCTACAATTTCAATATATATATATTTATTTATTTTTACATTTTTCTGTTATTATATTTTGAAAGGGGGAATTAATTTCCTCTCGTAGTAGTTATGTTTTACTTAATTTAAAGAAATAAATCGAATTTTTTTTGAGTTTTGATCTCTTTCTTAAAATCAATATAAGTACCGTCAAGTGTTAACTTTTCCATAATTTCAAAGTATGGAGTAAAACCTTAATTTTTTTTTATTGCTATAATTAAAAAAAAAAAAAAAAAAAAAACTTGATCTTTACGGTTCTTGATGTAACAACTTGAATTTCGAAATTTTTAGATATAAATTACAATAAAAAATAATAATTTTCTTTCTCATCAATCAAGAACAAGATAAATAATAGATCTTTATTTTGAATAATATCAAAAATATAAAATTTTAGTCGTTTATTAATATTGTTTCTTTGGGTTAATCCTTGATACAAATCTTGATAATATTTTTTATACAGTATTTTCAAGGTTACAATAAAATTTTAAATAAAACAAAATTGATTTTTCTATTTTTATCTTCCATTTTCAAAAAATTTGGAAATAAGAGTCTTTATTCCAAAAAAAATATAATAAATGAGATATTATTCAGATTTTATGGTATCCCTGAAACGGCATTAGGATGGGGATTACCAAATATTTGATTCATATCTTGTATAATTACAAAATTATAATGAATTTTGCATAACTCACAAAATTTTTATTTTAATTTATTTCTTATCATTAACATAAAAATATCTATATAAATATTTGTGAATTTTATTAATTTTAAAATGTTAATTAAGTTTACATATCAATAACATTTTTCGTTGTTGTTTTTTTATAGTTATTATTATTATAACTTGTAAATTTTAAATATGTTTGGACTTTACAAATTCAAGAAAATAAAATAGTTCTTGTTATTCCAGAATGTAAAAGTATAAGGGTAAAATAATCGATTTATCTAAACAAAAAAAAAGAATTAAAAAAAAACATTTAACTTTTCCAGAAACAAAAATACTTGAGGAAAATCATGATTTTACTCTTCTCATCTAAAATCTGGAAAAGCTAAACACTTGACGGTACTTGAAGATATGATTTTTTACAGAAATTATTTTAGATATTTTTGAAATATTTTTGGCCCTTCCACTGTGTGATATTTATTAACAAGTTTTGTCTAACATTATTTAGTTTTACATTTAATAATTTTGAGTTTTCTGTTACCTAATTACTTTTTCATTTTTTTTTTAAAAAAAAAAAAACTTAATTTTTTTGAAATGTTTTCAAAACTAAAGTATTTATAAATTTATTTTGAGTATATATCTCTTTATATAGATTAAGATTATGGTTTTAAAATCTGACTTAGTCTAGTTTTTATTTCAGCTTGATATATTATTCTTTAAGAATGTGTATTAATTTTCTACATTCAAACACTTACATAAAATTAGTTGATTGGATCTCATCATTTAATAGGAAAATATTGATCAATTTTTATTTCAATAAATTTCACTTATGTATTGTTTTTTGTTTTGCTATCATAAAAAAAATTCTTAAAATTATTTGTTATTATATTGATAAATTATATTGAATATATTGTGTGTAGTGTAAATGTTGAATAATTCTTTGTATTTCTTGAATTATCTAGTGGTTTTAATTGTCAAAGCTCAATTTCGCTCAGAGTGATACATCAAAAAAAAAAATGAATAATTAGATTTTTTTTGAAAGAATCAAGGAACAGAAAAAAGTTTAAAAAAAAAGATAAATCCAAAACATCCTATTGGAGTTGATATTCATAAATAATAAAAATTTGTTTAAACTCGAAATTTTCAAATAAAAGTAAATATTAAAAAAAATTTTGTTTCCCTTTAATTAAAACATTTCAGAAAAAATTTCTCTATTTGTTAAGAAAATTAAAATTGTTTCCAAAATAATAGTATTTGTTGCAAAATAAATCAAATAAAATTTTCATTCAACTTTCCAAAAAAAGATTTGAATAAATAAGAGAAAATTTTCAAATTTTACAATTGTAAAAAGAAGATATAATCATTTATTTAATTTTTGTGAGGCACGTGATTATTTTATGGAAAGCTGAATGAAATTTTTGATCTTTAGATTTTCAAATTAACAGTATTTTTAATATTAAATATTTTCCATTTTTAACGAAATTACAAAGCCTCAATTTTCTAAAAGTTAATTTTATGTTTTTAACATTTTTTTTTTTTTTTCAAATTTATTTTTTTATAAGAAAAAGAAAAAATAAATGTAAAAAAAGAAGCAAAAACGATTAAAAAAGAAAAGAAAAATTTTTCAAAAAAAAAAAAAAGAAAAAAAAAATCAAAAAAGGAAAAGAAAAATTAGAAAAAGTAAAAAAAATAAAAGATGAAATGAAAAAAAAACTAATTTTGAAAAAATGATCTGATCTAACAAATGAAAATTTATCTTGAGAAGAATATTGGATGAAACATATAGAAATTGTTTCATTTCTTTAGTAAAACTGCCTTATTTGACTTCAAAGTGGTTAATTTTTGATCAAATTAATTTGAACAGCTTTTTTTTTTTCAAAAAGTGAATTTTGCCGAATCAGAAATTTTAAATTGAAGTTTAGAAATATTGTCAAGTGAGAAATATCTTCCCTCTACCTGATGAACTTTTAAATGAATAAGAAAGAAAAATTGTTTATTCAAATATCAATCAAAATCTCATATGAGAATGATCATTTGGATATTTTAATGATTTTGTAAATAAACAATTTATAAACAAACACAAATACAATTTGGAAGATCTTGGATAAATCCCAAAGAGTTTCCTAGGAGAAGGAATTGACATAAAATTAATAAAAAAACAAAAAGCCTTTTTTCAACAGAAAACAAAATCAGATCGAATATGAAATTATTTGTGAAGAAACGTTGAGAATATCAAAATCCTTATACCGGAATCAGATTTGAAAAAATATTACTAAAAAAATATTCCTTCTTATTCAAATAAAATTCCACGGTAGCAGTCAAACAACTGTATATTATTATTAATATTATTATTAAATTCATATATCCAAAAAAAAAAAAACTTAAAATTAGTTTTTTCTTGTTTTTAATATATATATTTGGGTAGTATCACCTTTTTAAAAATAATAATAATACAAAAACATTCATAAAGTTTGGTAGCAATTTAAAAAACTTTTCATTGGGATTTCATTTTAAAATATACCTTCTGGGTAACAATCTTTTTTAAAATAAAACAATAATAATACAAAAACGTTCATAAAGTTTGGTAGCAATTCAAAAACTTTTCATTGGGTTTTCTTCTTTAAATATATCTTCAAAGTTGTGCCCTTTTTTAATAATAATTCAATAATAATACAAAAACATTCATAAAGTTTGGTAGCATTTTATAATGTGAAAAATTCTTTGAGAGGATACGCTCGATGGTTATTAAAGAACAAAAAACTCGATCACTATTCTTTTTCCTTTAAAAAACAGTTTCTAATTCTAAAATTTTATTTGCTTGATTATGATTTATTTCAAAATTTATTAATTAAACAGTTGTTTTTCTAAACCAATTAATTGGTTTACAAATCCAGTGTTTGGATCTATTAACGAACGGCAACACTTAACCCATTCGTAGGCCTGCTGATAAGACAAATTCTGGTATTTCATTAAATAATAAATAATAACGGCAGAGCTTCTTGAGATTCCTAATCTGCAATGCACAAGTATCTTGGTCTCGTTTTCATTGATGAGATCTGCAACTTGGTCAACAATTTTAATAATATCAATGTTGACTTGGTCGTCAAAGGGTATTGAAAGATGCTCGATGCCTAATTTTGAATAAAGATCCAAATCTAAACTTTTCTCTTCTTCAACCTCGATAGCAAGGTTAATGATACGTTTAATTTTTAAGATTTTTAAAATGTTTTCATTATTTGCCGTGCGAAGTGAACCCAACCATAAAAAATCTGGGATAACCTCAGAAGGGTGTTTACATTTCACAATTTGCTTTGTGCCATGATAATTTTTTTTTTTTATTTTTCTTTGTTTTAAATAGCCTCTGCTATAATAATTTTGTTTTTGTTTTTCAAGATTCTCTTGTTCCTGTTCCTGTTCTTGTTCTTGTTCTTTTTCATTAACATTTTCTAAGTCCATACTATTTTCGTTTTGACCGAAATTATAATTAAGGTTCATGTTGTTGTTCATGTTAAAAAAACTCTTGTTCTTATTGTGATTTTCAGGTCGAAGATCCATCAAAGACAAGTCGCCCTCACAGAGCCATGGGTACTTGACTGCAAAGGACTCAAACCCACCATTCAAAATAAAGACGTTTTCATAATTGTCTTCCTGTAGTGATAATTGAATTGGCTCCAATAAAGCCTCCTCGCCTTTATTCGAAACTAGCACAATGGCCAAAAGCTTTCTTGATTTGTATAGATATTTCGAATATCCTCGAAAAATTGAAAACAGCTGTGTTCGAATATTTTGTTCCAAATTGGTTTTTGAATATGGGAAATTTTTGGAATATCGGATCGATTCCTTGAGAAATAAATCAGGAGATCGGAAGTCGATAATTGAAAAATGAATTTCTGGTAGTGTGAATAAATTTAAAACTTGAAACGGTTCAACAAAGGGTAAGTTATTGAAATAGAGTTGGTTACTCATAATCTCTTAAGCAAAGAAAAAGAATAACAAAATGTTGTTTTAATGTTTATTTAAAAAACTATGGTAAAAAAATGAAATTTTTGGGTTGGTTAACAAAACATAAAGCACAAAATAGAAAAGTGTATATTTTTTTATTTTGAAAGAGTCAAACCGTAACTTTGGTAATTTTTAGAAAGATAAATTCAAAGATGTGTTTGAAAATTGTTAGTTCCATTTTTAACCTAAAATATTTTACATAGTTTTGAACAATTTTTTTAATCAATAAAACTTAATAAAATAAGTTGAGTTTTTAAACACCCTATCTAATGAACTGTTTTGAGAGTTCTGACCTTGGGTTGTAAAAGGTAGTTTCAATTAAAAATTGTATTATCATGTTTTGTATTGAAATAATGTTTGTTTTTGTTCATTTAAGGTTGTGCGTTCTAAATGAATTTTGGACAGTCACTACAAATAGAATTCTTTCACTTTGGCTCAGGATCATGTAATTTTTTATCTAGCGTCTAAAAAATTTATTTTACACAAAAAATTGTGTTTATTGACTTTTTTTTGTAATTTAAATAAGGGTTGTCCTAAATAAAGTATTATTCAAAAACTGTCTTGAATTATAGGAAAATTATTTTTATTCACAATATTATTGGTGTTTTTGTGCTTATTACTAGCTTGATTGAAAATAAATAATTTAAGATTTATTTACTTATTGTTATTAATACTTTATAGATGTCAGTCATTATATAAATACAAAAAAAAAAAAAAGTAAATAAACTCTATTTTTTGTATAAAATAAATTTTTCAGCCGATCGATAAAAATTTGTATTAACATTGACAGAATTTAAAGAATAATATTTATTTTGAATCTCCAAAATTCATTTGGAATGAAAAACCTTAAATGAACAAAAATAAACACTATTTCAATTTAAAAATTATTTTATCAATTATTTCAATACCTTAATTATGAAAAGAAGGTTGGTTACCAACCAGTCAAATTCATATAAAAATGGCTATACTAAACACATACAACTCATCAGATTTCCGTTGTAAGGAAATGACAAATTTTTGATGAAAATAATCATTTTTTTAAAAAAATAATTATATTTTCAAATTAATATTATCCTACAATAATAAAAATGAAAAATTACAAATTTTTGTTTCTTTATGGGTAGTTCAGGTTTTAGAAAATAAACAAAAAGTAAATGTATAGAAATTTTGATAGTAGTTTAACAATATATTTTTCTCTACTTTAGAATGCACTGTAATTGTGAGTGCATGCTCTAAAGCTGAAATTATTCAAAATAAATGTATTATAACTATTATTTAGCAATAGCTATTGTTTTTTTCTTTCGATTGCCACAAAAAAATATCATTTATTAATTTTTTTAATTCAATTTCCAAATTGAAATATAAAATCCAAATTATATTATTTAAAGATTTTATCATTTATACAGTAAGTTCCATTTTTAATGTACACACTTTGAACGAAATTTACGGAACCGAAAAACCTCAAAATAAAAAATATTTTTTGGAATTTTTTTTTAACATAGATTATTTTACTCGTATTTGAATTTTGAGACTTAATTTGAGATTTTTTTTTGTGTCTTAACTTTTGTTCAAATTTTGTGTATTCAAAGCGGAAATTGAGGTATTTTAAATCCCCAAAAGGTGCTTTTTTTCAATTTTTTTAATTTTTAGAATTACCATATAAATATTAACATAAAAAAGCAAAGGGTTATTTCGGTTTGATCTGTTTTTTAAGGGGGTAGCTACACTATAAGACATTATAAAAATTTAAGAGATATGAGATAAGAGTATTTTATTTTCGTGGCATATGATTGTAGATTCTCTAAAATTTATTTTAAAAAAATAATTTGATATTTTTTTTTTAGTAATGTTAAACAGTAAAAAAAAAAGAGATTATATTGATAAAATAGTTTTGATTTTTTTTTTTTTTTATTAAGATAAACTTAATCCCAAAAATTTGGGCGTGGTTTAAACATTTGAAAGAATAACAATACCATACTTTACAATCAATTTGGTAATTATTTGATTTTACAAACTATTTCATTTTTTGTCTTTTTTGCTTTTGTTTTCATTTAGTTTTTTTCGATTTACTAAATCTGTTTCGTATGATCTGGAATTTTTTTAGATGGTTGACAGAAGGTTAGTGTTGAGTTTCTTATATTGAAAAATCACATACAAGTGGTTGAGGGTATCTTATCATTTGATTGATCAACAATTGTTGGTGAAATTTCAAAAAAAAATTACCAATACATTTTTTGTTCTGCTCGACAAAATATTTTTTATAAACTCGTTTTGATTTTTTTCGTTTTTATATTGTTTTTTTTATTTGGATGAAAATGATTACTTATAAAATCATTAATAATAGGTTATTTAAATGTGTTTTAATATTGCTTTGGGAAAATATAATAAAGTCGGTTTTCGTTTTCCTATTTTTGATTTACTATGTGTCCAAATTTTTGGAATGTGATTTAGTTTTTTTTTTGGGTGAAGATAATTTTAGATTCTTAGAATACAACTTATAGCTATTTTTTCTTTGAAAATTAGATAGAATATCATCATATTCGCTTCTCCAATTCCACCAAATCCAACTATTAAAAACCTTAAAAAGTAATGTTTTGGGATAAAATCATTTTTTTTCGGAATCCTTCTAGCTATTTAAGCCTCATTCATGTTTCCTTTTGTTCTTCTATCTATTGTAATTTTATTGTTCTTTTTCAACAAAATACATTAATCCCAAATGTCACTGATAAAAAAATATTTCTAATTGCTTTTTGTTGTAATGATTAAAAAAATTCAAAAATAATGAAAAAAATAAAAAATGAAAAAATTAAATGCCACAATAGAATGCCGAGATAAGTTGGTAATATAAGTCATTCAACATTTGAAATACTATTTTAAGAATTTCAACTCAATAGTCTATTGTGGTAATTTCGTTGAGACTTTGAAAAAAAAATTAAAAAATCTAATCAATGAAGTACTTTAAATAATAAAAATCAATGAGTTATATCCCAAAGTAAAAAATGTTATTTTCTGATCCTCTTCAAAATTGCAAAAATGTGAAAAATTTTCCTTTACCGTGGCTACTCCCTTAAGAAATTATTTGTTTTTTCAAGAGATTTCCAAAAAAACTAATAATTAATTGGTCAACAAAATCTTTTGAATTGATGGTTGTTTTAATGAAAAAAAGAATTTTTAAGCAATTAATATTATTTTTCAATACAAATTTCTGAAAGTTATTTTTCAAATTTCAAAAATGAATATAAAATGTAAAAGCCAAAAAAAGATTAAATAATAATAATTAACAAAAGATAACATTATGAAATTAATAGAAATTTTTGATACTACAGAGATCAAAATAATGTGTCCCCAACCACTATAATTCTTTTTTCAAAATATTAATCCATGGTTTTTTTTTCTTCTGGTTCCAAAGTAACATCGAATCAACTACCCAAAATTATACCTGAGTTCAAATCATTTTTGAAAGGAAACATCTGGATATTGACAGTAAAATTTAAATTGTAAAGATAATTTGGTGAAAATTTTTCCTAATATTCTTGATTTTTTGGAATTTTTTTGTTTTTTTGATGATTTAAAATTTTATGAAAAAATTACTTTTTTTTTGAGACAATTTTACAATTTGATCCTTCATTTTTAGAATTTTATTTCAAATAATAGAACTTTAAGAAACCATGACCATATTTATTTAGGGACTATTATTGATTTATTTGATCAGTTGGTGTATGGGTCTTCTATAACAAAAACACAAGCATTTTATTTTAAAACAGGGATTAAATTTTTTATATGCTTAATTTTGACAATAGCAATCTAAAAGAAAAATATTTGTTCACTTTCAAAAACCTGAAACTCTTTCTCTGAAAACTAAAAAATGGAAAGTTGCTTAATTTACATGTTTTGAAAAGTTTGTATTATAAAAACTTTAAAATTCAAAGTATCTAATTTTCTATTGTAATTTCTTTAAGAACTACGTTTGCAATTGAAAATTGGGGGAATGTGTGATACAAGAGGATTATGAGGGTTGGCAAATCTCACAATTATTTATTCACCGAGATCTAAGTGCTAAAAAATGTCATTTTTGACATAAATTTTTCTCTCCTCGTATCTCAAAATGACAAAGAATGTTGCGAAAAAACAGCTTTTGGAGAAAATTTCTATTTAGGTGAAAGTGGCAAACCTGGAGACGATGTTTGGGGGTTTCTTTGGTTTATTTTTGAATTGTGAGAGAAGATGAGAAGGTTTGCCACTTTCACCTAAAAAGGTCAAAATGGAGAAAATTGAAAATTTTGATGAATTATTGTCTGTTGTTTTCTTTGTTATTTCCAACAATTACCTTTTTTGATTAATGCCCACGATAATTTGTTTGGTATTGTATTGAATCCACTAAAATCACCAATTCCCAAAATTGAAAGATCATTTTTCTACAACTGACAAAGAAATTTATTTTTTAAAAACAAAAACTGACTAATTTTGCAAACTTAATTTTCAAAAGATACTTGAATGCAAAATTCCACCAAACCTCACCCACCCAACCTCAACTCAATTTTCGTTGACTCAACCAATTGGGTTTTGAGTGAAACAATCCAAACAAAAAAATTTTTATCAAAAAAGCACAAAAAACAAAAAGTGTGTTGTTATGGATCATGTTGTTCCACAAACAACTCAAGGCGACACCCTCCTCTTAGTCATGTTTGGGAGATTTATTCAAGGAAAAACAACAAAAATCAAACAAAAAACAAGAAAAACCCTCAACGTCTTTGTTGTGAATTAATCTGGTTTACGAATTACAAGAACAATTCAAGTAACCCAACATTCAAAAATCTTAGAGAATTGAGATCGTTAAAAGTAAAAGTTGTTTATTGAGAATGTTTGAAATGATCTTAATTTTTTCTGTAAGGAAACCGTGGTGTGTTTTTCTTTTTCATTTTTACCATCCTTAACAAGGGCGTTCGAGTTCACGTATCTCAAATTTTCTTTTTCATTTTTCATAAAAAAAATGACGAAAAATGATTTTTTGATCCAAATTGGAAAATATTTCCAAGATCACAACTTTACATTTTAAATGTTATTGGTTCAAAAGGTTTTGAGAAAAATTGATCAATTGCCAACGTAGTTCTTAAAAATTTGGAACAATTCCAAAAAAACAAAATATTGTCAAGTAAAAAAAAGTGATTCCAATATTTATTCTATTTTTGTTGTGATCTCCCTTTAGAAAATTATTTTTTTTCATTTTTCCTGTTTCAAATCTTTAAGCAAAATGGTAATTATTTTTCAATTCATTCCTAATATTTGAATTCTAAACTCTAATATGTTTCCTCTTTACTATTTCTATTATATTATCAATTTTCAACAATCATTCGCACTAATAGTCAACTGTAAGTTTTCTTTTCTTTTTTTTTTTTTCTTCCAAACAAGATCTTTTTTAATTGTTTGTTTTTTTTGTTTTTTTTCAAATTTTAATGAACCAACTCCCAATCACTAGGACGAAAAAACACTCGTAACTGTAACCAAAGTACTCGGAAGAACTGGTGCATCAGGTGGTGTAAGCCAAGTTCGTGTTGAATTTATTGATGACAACACAAGAAATTTAATTCGTAATGTCAAAGGACCTGTTAAAGAAGGAGACATTCTTGTCCTTATGGAATCCGAAAGACAAGCACGTAGATTTCGATAAACAATTTTTGAAAAAAAAAAGAAAACAAATTTCTTTTTTCTTTGATCTGTTGCTTTTAAAAAAAATTAAAGAGAGAATTGTAATGGCTCTTATTTAATTTTATTTTTTTTTCAAAAATCCAAAAAAACCAAAAACAACTAAAAAACAAAAAACATAAACCAAAAATAAAAAAAAAAAAAAAAAAAAACCTACTTATAAATGATCACGGAATTATAGAAAATAAATAAAACTACTATTTTTCTTTTTTTGGTAAGTTATTTTTGACTCAAAGTAAACAAAAAACAAACAAGATTAAATTTTTATTTTTATTTGTTTTTTTGGTTTGCTTTATTTTTTTGTCTAAACTTTAAAAAATTTATGAATCTTCCTTTTGAAAGGAACAATTCTCTTTTTAAAGTTCCGACACTTTGTTTCGTCACTCTTGTGATTCTCGAAAAAAAAGGTTATTTGACTGAAATTTGAAATTTAAATAGGTGTGTTTCACGTTTTTTGATTTTTTAAACAACCAAAGCTTGAAACGAGATAAAGTTGGAATTTAGGAATAGTACTTTCAATAAAGTCTTATCGTTCTCCAGATTAGTGTTGGTTTGATGAAAAACCTTAAAAAAAAAATGTAAAAAGTATAAATAATTTTTAAGGGTCTCGTTAATTATCATGAATTTATTCCATACCCAAGGAGTGAATACTCACCAAAAATGGTATTGTGGAATTGCAATTCTATTGGTTTACAAAATTCAACTAGCAAAAAAAAATTTTAAAGACGATCTGGCAAAGATTCTTCAAAAAAAAGTTTCAAAGGGTCTCTCAATTCAAAAAAATTCAAACCACCAAATAAAAAAATTCAATTTTGTCTTATTTTACTGATATTTGAATTATAAATGGGAAAAAATTTTCATTTCCTTTTCCTGATTTTTTAATAAATCGAGTTTTTCAATTAAGTAGATTGTAGTTTAAAAACTCTATTTGTAAAAGGAAATTGAAAATGAATCGAGAATTTTTCCCATTTTTAATTCAAATACCAGTATATTTCATAATGTTTTAAATTTGTTTGATTTTAAATATATTGGCCATTTTTGCTCTAAGGTGACTAATTGTAAATTGGTGATATTCTTGCAAAAACACTTATAAACAACACATTCCATAATCAAATAGTATTGTATTTCAAAAGGAAAAAAATATCTCTTTTTAAAAGCATTTTTTTTTTAGCTTTTGATTTTTTTTTTTGATTTAAATAAACAAAAATTCCAAAATTTTTAGCATTGTTAAAAGGATTTATGGAATCACAATAATACTATTTTTTTCAAATCGGAAATAATTTTGATTTTTTGAAAAATATGTAAATCATTTTTTCTTCTTTTAGTTCATTGTTGAATTTCATTTTTTAGAATAACTTAACTTGTTTCATCCAATCAAAAAAATTTTTCGAACAATTGATATTAGATTAAAGTTGAGTTCTTCCAAAGAGACGAACCCAAATAAAATAATTTGATGCTATCTAGCCATTTGAATGATCAATAATTTATTAATTAAATATTAACTAATCTTATTGATATATATTGTTTTTTGTTAGCCATCTCCAAAATTGTTAGCACGGCCTATTATTTATTTGTATTGATAATAGTTTATTTTTTATTTTGTGAGTATTATAATTTATAAATGATTGTAAAAATTTCAATCAGTGAATGATTTGAATTTGGTATTTCTTCAAAAATTGATTAAATATGATTTTTTTTTCAAAAATTCTGTTTTAGTTTGTAAAAAATTTTGAATTGGAATTTAGAAATTATTGAAAAAAAAAAAAAACAAATAAAAGATCCGAATTTACCTTGATGTTGTTTCTTTTTGGGAATTTAAACCAAAGATTTTAAGAAAACAAACTGAATAGATACAGTATTGTTTTTTATGAAAACTTGTTCAAAAAAAAAAAAAAAAAAAAAAAAAATATAACAAATGTAAAATTTTTAAATTCGTACAAGGTATCTATACAAAAAAATACATTTTTTGTTTCAATGGTTAAATGATTTTTTATGATATTTCGACCCAATTTTTGTGGTAAATTTTCTTGGGACTATGTACATGAATTTATTTTTTTCTTTCTGTTTTAAATTTTATCTGAAATCTTATTTAAACTTTTAAAAATAACAAAATCACAAATACAATTTTTAATATTTTCTAAAATTATACTTCACACCAAACAAAAGTATCTAAAATAATTGAATTTTCGATTACATTTCAAACAATTTCCTAAAAAAAAAAAAATTATTACCTTTTGAAATTTCAATTATATTTACCTCAAATTTCTTTTGTCAAATTTTGATGAAATTTTCAACAATAAAATACTCAAATTTCCAATAAAAATCATTAAATGGATTTTTTATCTGAAATTTTGATAAAATTATCATAATAATTCTTGGAAATATCCATTTTGTTTTTATCACAATTACAAATTCTCTAAATTCAATCACTGGGCGAATATAAATGAAAATTCCTAATCAAAACATTTCATCGCTGAGTAAAAAAACAGAAGTTTATTAATTTTAAAAATAATTGTATCATTTACAATTTTGTTTACAATTAAAATAAATAATTTATTCGGATACTCGATAGTTATTCAGTTTCTCTTAATATTTTTGAAAAAAAATTTAAATATTTGTTATTATTGTAATATTTCATTTTTTTGCTTTTAAATTATTTATTTTTTAAAAGTGGTTGTTTTTTTGCGACTTGGGATCAACATACATAAGAGAAAATGGTTTGATTTTTAGGTATTACTTGTTAACCTTTTTTTTTTATTTATTTTTTGTCAAAAAATAAATAATATCTAAAAATAAAAAGGAGGTATATACGTATAAAATTAAAATTTAAATAGTTGGGCCTGTATTAAAATATTTTTTTTTGTTTTAATAAGTAAAATTTAGGGAGGAATTGTAGAGAAGTAATTTTTATTATTCTACCGGTTATATTTTATATTTTTACATTTACTTTAATATTTTTTTCTATTCTTTTCCCCATTATTTTTAAAAATATTTCTTTTTTCTTCAACGAAACAATCAAAAAAAAAAAAGGCACCCTTTAAATTTTCCATTTTTTTTTATTTACATTATCCTATATTTTCTATTTATTTTGCAACATTTTTCATTAAATTCCTTAAATATTTAATAAAATTTTCCTTGATATTTCTGTGGTAGCTCCCATTGACAAGTTAAATGGTCACTCTTGAATTTCCATTACATAATTCAATTGTTTTCTTCCAAATTTTGTTTTATTTTTATAAATTTTTACTTAAAAATAACCTAAATTCATGTCATTTTTGTATTTGTGTGTTTTCTTTCTAATTTATTCTTGACTTTTTTCAATTTTTTATAGTGATTTATTCGACAATTTGTTTCAAAATTTGTTCAAAATGAATATTTTTATGAGAATATAACCGATTAAAAAACGACACCTTCCCATGAAAATATTAATTTTTTCTTTCAGTCGGGAATTGATTTAATATGATTTACTCTAATTTATTTATTTATATATATATATATATATATATATATTTAAGCTATTTTCATAAAAGTGGGGCAAATTTATTTTAAAGTATATCTTTTAAACCCAATCTTCATAAAAGTATCTAAACATCCAAAATCGTTTATTAACCACCATTTATTAGATTCTTGATAATAATATAATTTGTTTCATAGTATTGTGTTACATAAATAAAAGATATTAAATTTTCTGATCTCGATTTTATCTGATATTTTTAAGGGGTTAAAATTGGTGTTTATTATTTTCTTTTTTTATCGAAAAAACTGTTTTCATAACTTGTTTAATACCAAAAACATTTCAAATAGAATGGAAAATATTTAACTGTATTTTATTGTTTAAAAAATCATTTGTACCCTTCCCCTATTACATGTTTTTAATTGCAATTGGTTGTGCCTGTTTATTGAAATTAGCCATACCTTGTTTTCACCAAAAAAAGTGAATTTTTTTTTTTTCATTTTTTTTTGGAAACATTTCAACATGAAGTTTTTGAAATAAATACCTTAGACATTTATTCAATTGGTATTAATATTAAACTTAAATTTGTAATGTTGTTTTAAGGATACTTTCACTAAAAAGGATGATTTTTTATTAAATGTGGAAAAAAAAAATTCACCACTTTTTTGGAAATACCTTAGAGAGAGAGAGAGAGAAGCTAACAATTTGGGGGATTCTTTAATAGAATGTTTCAGAGGAAAAAATAAAATTTTGTCCAAATTCTTGTGATTTATTTGATAATATTATTTCAGTATACTTGAAATTGATAATCAGCTTTATCTTAAATAAGGAAAATAAATGAATGTTTAAAATTGATAACATTTTTTTTATCACAAGGTAATATTGAAAAGCATCAATTTTACTTTATTGGCTATATAAAATTATATTCAAAAAATTCAAAAATAACTAAGAATGTTATTCAACTCATTTTTTCGGAAAAGAGTTAATACTCTGGATCTGTGTAATATTTCTTGTAATGGTTAGATTAGATTAAAAAAATAATAAGAAAAATGTCTCTTTTTTTAGACAATTTCTATATGCACAACATTACTGAAAATTTTGAGTATACATTTTTGTTATCTCAAATAAATTTAGTTTGTAGGTTGATACATGATATGATATTGTTAAGTGAAACGTAAAGAAAGGTGAGTATGAAGTTAGGATCGATTTGGGCAAAATATCCTTTTTTTAAGTATTTAATCTAATAAAAAATTATCCATCACATCCTTAATTTTCAAAATACTTTTTATTTATTTTTCTTTAAGAAATAATAGGAAGTTTACTTCTTATAAAGAATAACAATAAACCAATTCTTTCAAGAATTTTGGTAATTTCTGAGGATATCCAGGTATATTGTAAACTTGTTTGGTTAAGTTAGTGTATATTTAAGAATTTTCAGTCATGTTTAGTTTTGATATGGTTGTTGTGTTATCTTTTTTTGGATTGGGGGTCAAGACAGTAAGGTTGTAAATAATTTTTTGAAATGCATTTTAAAAATATTGTAATTTTAATGAGTGTTTAATAACAATCAAAAACTAACCACCATTTGAAGTGTGATCGATCACCAAAAATCAACAATCAAAAAAGAGCATTTTTAGAAAAAAAAGTCAAAGAGAATCACTCAATTTCCAATTAGAAAGGTTGTGATTTATCATTTTGTAAACAACTATGATAATTATAAACGGTGGCTCTTTGACACTTTTTGAAATCTTGAAGATTTTTTTTTCAATTTTAACTATTCTCAAATCAGTTATTATTTTCTGAAGAATCTTACCGAGTCCTTACTTTATCAAATGCAGAGGGTTATACAATAGCCACAAATTAGATTAAATCTCATTAATTTTATTTTATAAGTAAAGAGAGCAAAATGTTTTAAATTGAAGAAATTTAACAATTTAGAAATTTAAAATACGAATCAAGAGATATTTTATTTTGAAAATTTGATTTTTTGGAATTGGGAATGTTTTTAACGATTTTTTGGAAATTATAATTCTTTTTGATTTTTTTTTTGAATTGAAATTTTTGACCATGGAGATCCTCTCAAAAAAAATTTTTTTGTTGTTATTTGAATTTTGGTAATTGAGATTTCTTTTAGACTTTTTTTTTCATTGAATTTTTTGGAAGTGATAATTCTTTTTGATTTTTTTTTTGAATTGAAATTTTTAATCATGAGATCCTCTCAAAATTATTTATTGGGTATTTGAAATTTTTCAATTAAAAGAAGGGCAATTTCACAATACCGTTTTTGGGACAAGTTATTCCACTTGGGTATGGGGTAAATCAAGGTTAATAACTAGACCATTAAAATATATTTTTTATGAGATACTTGATAAATAAGGCTTGGTTTAGATCAACTGTAGAAGCGAGTATGTACAAGAACAGATTTTACTATTACTATTTTTGAAAAGTCTTTGAGATGGCAAAAATGTGTTTTCAAAATATTCCTTATTGTTGTGTATTAAAAAATTGCCTGAAAAAAGATATTTTTCATATTTTTTTTTAATATCATCCAACTCAAGCAAGAAAATTTTCATAATCAAAAGTATTAATTATTTTCCTAAAAAATGAGTTGAATACCATTCTTAAAAATTTTTGAATTTTTAGAAGATAATTTTATGATCAATAAAGTCAAATTGATAATTCTTCTCACTAAAGAATAGAATCATATGATAAATATTTACAAATTTTTGTATATATGCAATTTTTTTCTTTTAACTTTTTATTGCTGAAAATATTTCAGATAATTTTTTAAAACTTTTAAAAAACAAAAAATATATAAAAAGAATTCAAATAAATCCAAAAAGTTTATAATTAAAAACCACGAAATTCGAAATATAGGTGCAATTTAAAATCTTAAAAAGTTTTTTATTGGATCCGTAAACACAATAAACCTTCCATTTTCTGTAAAAATTTTTTAAAAGTATTTTTCAACAAATAGTATTCAGTTCTATTGAAAAAATACAAAGGGTGATGTTAAGTTAATTGGTGTCATATTTGCTTTTTCAGAAAAACTTTGTAAGTACACCCTAATAGTATTATATTTTTTGTTTCACTTCGACTTATTTGTTCAATTGTCTTAAAAAAATAAACAATCAGTTTAAAAAGTTTTTCAGTAAATCTGAATTTTTGTGTTGTTTTTTACTTGTTTAATAGAAAAACGAATAAAATCATTTTCGCCTGTGAAAAATAAAAGTAACAAAAAGAGTATAATATTGAATCAAAAATCAATCCCTTTTATTTTTCTTTTCTTTCTAGTCCAAAGTAACATCTAATTAACTATCCATTATTAAACCGAAGTATGAGTTGAGTTTGTATTGAAATCAACTCCTTGATCTTTCCTGTAAATTTTCAATTATGAATTGTATTTGTTTAAAATTTTTCGTAATTTTCTCCACTTTTTTTCAATATTTTTGTTTTAAAAATTAACTTTATTTTTTCAGAAAAATTTATAAATTTGATCTTTGGTTTGGAATTTCTGTTTTAAAAAGAGAACTTTAAGAAATCACATTTCATATTTTCTTTAATTTATTGTTTGTTTCTTTGATTTTTCAACTCATAGAATTTCTGAAAAAAAAATCCTCTTACTCTGTTTTTAAAATGGAAACTTGGATTAAACCAGTCTAAAGAGTTTTTATAATCACAGTAAGGAAAGAATTGAAAAAGTTGTGATTAAATGAAAATAATCCAATTTCCAAACCTTTTTTCGATGAAAGACGAAATAAACAACTTCTTTATTAATAAAACTGAGAAGACTTTTACCTTTAATCAAAAATTGCACTCTATCAAAATTTAAAAATAGTTTTTAAAAGGAAAAAAATAGATTTCTGAAAAAAACAACTTTAAGAAAAATGTAAATCTAATCTTTCCCTTAAGGCTCTAACAACAGACCACAAAAGAAAATAAAAAAACGACAATTATATTTGTTCAAGAAATGAGAAAAAATAGAAACTTTATTTTCGATTTTCTTCTTTTACAAATTATGGTTTTCCAAGTTTCGATTTGTAATTTTTCATCTTCTATTTGAAAAAGGAAAATGAAAAACAGGTGAAAAGTTTTTCATTTTTATAAACCAAAGAGCGGTAAAGTAAGAGAAAAAGTATTTGAGAAAACAATCTAAAGTTATAGCTTTTTTCTACCGTTTTAATGCTTTTTGAAAGCCAAACAAAAAATTTTTTAAGAAAATTTCTTTAAGGTTTACAATCCCTGAAACTGGAAAAAAGATTATCTTGTATTGGGTGTGGCAACTTGTTATTTTGGTTCTTAGCTGATCGATCCACAACTAAGTTTGGATCGTATAGATGGTTGAAAAAGGCTATTTTTGTGATTTTATTTTTTTTTTTTCCGAAATCCAGATTGACGAGTCTTAGATTAATAGATTGATAGGTGTTCAAGAATAACTTTAAATTTTTGGTTTTTAATTGAAATTATCATTTTCCTTTTACAGAATTAGGAGTAAATAATAAAAATTTTTTTTTACAAGCATCAAATAATACAAAGCGTAAATAAAAATTTCAACATAGAAAACAAAAAACTCAATTACTAATTAAATATCTTCCAATTAATTAATCTTAGACTCATCAATTGGGATTTCGGAAAAAAAAAAAATAAAATCACAAAAATAGCCTTTTTCAACCATCTATACGATCCAAACTTAGTTGTGGATCGATCAGCTAAGAACCAAAATAACAAGTTGCCACACCCAATACAAGATAATCTTTTTTCCAGTTTCAGAGATTGTAAACCTTAAATTTGATGGTTTTTGTTCAAAAATCTTGTCTTTACACAAATATCAGAAATCAATAATGCTATCAACAATATGAACGCCTTGCTTTTGTAAACGCTATAAAAACTTGTTTTAAGTTGTCGTGAATGTGTTATGATGAATGGTATTTACGAAAATAAGAAAAAAACTTTTTATTTTTTTTCACTTATTTTATTTTTTTTATCAAAAAAAGAAATAAATAAGATGTCGAAACGGAGTTTTACACTCCTCAAGAAACAAAAACCTAAACTAGATCTTTTAATAGACGAAATCAATTTTAAAGTCAACAAAAAGGTGAGCAAGGTTCTTTCGGATCTCTGGAAACAAAAAAACATCTTGACTGATAGCGTAAATTTTGATTTTTCAAACAAAAACACAATCCAAAACCTTTACTTTTTTTTAAAAAATCAAGACTTCTTTGTAAATTTTGCTCATATACCATTGAGTGGAATTTCTAATATAAAGATTAAAATACCAATTATGAGATCATAAAATTTAAACTTTCTCTCCTTTGAATAAATTTTTTCTTCTTTAATTAATTTTTTTTTTTAAAAAATAAACTTTTCTAATTAAATGATTTGGGTGTGTCCTGCAAACAACCAAACAAAGGAAGCTAAAGTCAATTGGTTTTGTTATTTTTCAGAAAAGTTTAACAATTATTATCGCGATTGGGACCCAAAAATTGAAAATTCGAGTAACTTTAAAGAGGCGATCCAAGAAGGAAATGCACATCCAATGATCTTGATTAAGGAGTCATTTCGAATACTCGATCAACTAAATACCATTATACGAAAAATCCCCGAAGATCAAACGCAAATGAATTTAGAAAAGAATTTCCAACCTACTGACTCTACCTATTTCCCCATTTTAAAATTTTGTGTTTTATTGTCTCGATCAAAAATTAATTGCGAAGCGATGATGGAGAATAATATTTGTGAATTACTTACAAAATTGTTTAAATCAACATATTCACTTCTGTCTTTAACATGTAATGACCTAATACTTTCTTATGATAATTATTCTGAAGGTTTGGGAACAAATAAGAAAAAAAAACAAGCCAACAAAGGAAACAAAAAAGAAGAAGGAGGCGAAGAAAAAGAAGAAAAAGAAGAAAATCAAGAAAACAAAGAAGAAGAAGAAGAAAAACAAGAAGAAAAAACAGAAGAAAAAACAGAAGAAAGAACAGAAGAAAAAAAAAGTCAAACAAAAACAGAAACCAAAACTAGAATTCCAAAAAAAACAATTAATGTTTGGCAGTGCACTTCTTATCAAATCAATAATTTAATTTTAGTGCAGACCATGTTGAAGTTTTTTCTGGAGATATTTCAAAACTTATACCGATTTTGTGGTTTAAAAACCATTGAAAAATTAGAAAGAGACAATTTTTGGGTACTTTTTTTAGCATTTTTTGAAAACTTGAGAAGAATTCGACAAAAGTTTGTTACAACAAAATCGCTATTAGAGATTCAACGAGATATGATGAGGTTTGTTTTAAAAAATTTCGAATCATTAGAAGACAATATTAAGATCCAATTTGCCTTCATCTTAGGTGATTTTATTAATAGGCCAAGATTTGAAATACCTAAATTACAATTTTTTTGGGAAAGACATCTAAATTTAGAAGAAACCACCAAAAACAAAAACAAAAACAAAAAGAAGAAGAAGAAGAAGAAGAAGAAGCAAAACAAAAAGAAAAAGAATAATAACAATAATAATAATAATAATTATAAACAGAAGAAGAAGAATAACAAGAAAAAAACCAAGGAAAATATGAATTTACAAAAACAAAAGGAATTATTGGATGTATTTAAAAATTTCACTCAAAAATTATATAATAATCAAAATAAAAACATTTTGGCTGAAAATGGGTTATTACCGTTTAAAAAAAACTGTGTTTTGGAATTTAGCCAAAGATTGATTGCTTTAAAGATTTTATATAAATTCATTCAAAAACTTCCTGAATTTGAACAAAAAATTTTACAAAAAATATCTTTTGAACATTTACCAGATTTTATTCTTTGGACTGCTTATACTTTTAATAAAAAATTTATGAAAGATTTATTAATGAAAAATAAAAAAACATTAAGAAATAACAATAAGGATTTGCATAATTATAAGAAGACAAATGAAGCTGTGATAGATAACAGCAACAAGAACAAGAACAAGAACAATAATGATAATGATAATGATAATGATAATGATAACGATAATAATGATAATAATATTAATATTAATAATAATGATGATGATCAAGATAATGATAATTTGAACAAAATTAGTCAAGAGGAATCAAATAAAAAAAAAGAATTTGGAACTATTAATAATAGCTTTGAAAACAAAGATCAAGGATCACAAGATCATGATACAAACGATGATTATAAGGAGACCATTGATGGCGGATCTGATGACAATGATAATTTTATGAACAAAACTTATCTGGATAAAAAATATTTTGTTAATCCAATTTTTTCACATTTTTCAAAATTTGATGACCAAAAATATGAATTAGAGAAATTACAACCCTTAAATTCAATTGAAAGTATAATTTCGCTTCCAAATATTGACAAAATGGAATCAATAAAGCACAACCCATCACAATTTAAATTATCAAAGACAACAAAAACAAAGAAAATTGCATTACCAAAAAATATTTTAATCAATCAGAAGATCAAGAAGCTCTTTGATTTATTAAATGATATTTGCAATGAGAGTGAAGATAATTTTCAAAAAACGCATTCGTCGAAAAAAGAAGAAGAATTGATGGCACAGTTATTACACAATTTGCCAAAATTTTCATTAAAGAATGATAAATTAATAAATTTTTTAAAAACGAAATTTTATTTGTCTATTCGATCTTTAAAAGATAAAATAATGATTGCAATTTATTATTGCTTCATCCCAAAATACCATGACAACAAGCAAAACCGAACATTTCGAACAATTTCCATATCATTATTGCCAACATTGCAATTCCATTATTTACAATTCTTCATAAATAATTTTAATGAGAGAACTTTAAACTTGTTTCGCAAATTGGGATATTGGTCGATCATTATATCACCATTTTTTTACTTTCCAGAAAATTTTTATATTATCAAGAATGAAATTACAAGGCAGCATTTCGAAAGCTTAAGAGAATTGATCCTTTCGCATTTCATTTCAACCAGCAACGCACAAATGATTACTAACCATTACGAATGCAGATCATTGATCAATTTAATGATAAATGCCAAATCTATCCATACATTGCTGGACGTCTGTTCAACATTGACGACAATGATCACAACTAATAAGGAGCTTACACGGAAATCTTTAGAGACTATTTTTTCTTTTACTATTATTTCCCAATTGAATTTGAAATTGTTACAAACCTCGAGAAAATTGCAATTTTTGCAAAAAAATGATTTTGATTTGGTCAAAATTGAAAACGTCAAATTACCATTCTCAATTCAACATTTCCAAGACTTAAGAGTCTTAAGTTTAAAATTACTGGACCAACAATTACACTCCACTTCAATTATCCCACAATTTATTAATAATCCAATTAATTACCGATTATTTTTAGTTTTCTTATTCCAACCAAATTTCCGTAAATTCTCTTTAAATAGAATAGAAAAAATTTTATTGAGTTTACCAAAAGATTTTACTGAACCTTGGCTAGTATTTATTTCGGAAATATTAACAAGAATGATACGCATCCAACAAGTTATAGAAAAAAAAATCGATTTAAAAAGGAATGCCAAATTACAATTAAATGATAATAATGTGAATGATGATGAAAAAGAAGAGAACCATGGGGGGGAGGAAGAAGAAAAAGAAGGAAAAGATGATGAAAAAAAGGAAAAAGAAGAAGAAAACGATGAAGAAAAAAAGGAAAAGGAAGAAGAAAACGATGAAGAAATAAAAGAAAAGGAAGAAGAGAGAAAAAAAGAAAATGATGAGGCAAAAAATGAAAAAGAAGAAGACAATAAGAACCAAAATAATAAAAAAGAAAAAGAGGAAAATAAACACAAAAAAAAGAAATCGAGAAATAAAAAGGTCAATAATTTAAATGATTTTCTTTTCAAAAGTAAAAATATTGACATTTTAGAAAATTTAACAAAAAAAGAATTAACTGAAATCATATCTGATATTTTGGATTCATTTATTGTTATTATGAAGGGTAATAAATATATCAAAAATTTATTTCGAGAATCAAAAATTTTTTCCTTTTTAAATGATTTGGTTTCCTTTGAATTCACAGCTTCAAAATTTTTAGACAAGGTATTAATTTTATATAAATTGCTATTTCTAGATTCTTATGAAAATATATTGGAATTCCAAGAACAAAAGGGAGAACAAATATTAACAGACAGTATTATAAAATTGCCAAAATTAACAAGATCATCAAAGATCTTTCATTTACTTTTAAATTTATTAGTAAATTCAGGGAATTTTAATATTGAAAAGAATTGCATCATATCAAATCCAATTATTTGCTTCCCATTATTTGAAATCTATTCACAAACAAATTTGGAATTCTTTGATGAAATTTTAAATATCTTTGAAACCATTTGTAAAGAATCTATCCATAACGCATATGTCATTTCAAGAAAAGGATTACTATCCAGCTTAATAAAGATCATTGAAAGCCATCTTGATTCTCCGCAGAGATCTTTAAAAATTGTTGGCTTAATGGGGATCTTAGGGAAACATTGGATCACGGTCGATGTACTGAAATCTTATTTAATCAGATTAAGGCCACTGCGTGACAATTTCAGAACAATACTATCTGGATTAGTCATTAAGGCATTATGCATCATGGGTGGTAATGATTCAAATGAGGGGATCGATCATTTTTTTGATTTTGCCCGTTCGAAGGCTTGCCTGATTTTGCCAAAAATAAAATGGACAAATAAAGGGTTTACCTTTTTCACTTGGATTAAAGTAGATCATTTTTTAACAATGCAACCAAGGATATTTAGTTTTTTAAATGACCATGGCGAAGGGATCGAATTTTATTTTTTATTAGAAGAAATCGAAAATAAGATGACGGCAAAGGAGAAAAAAAAATTACTCAAAAATAAAAAAAAAATGAAAAAAAATGAATTAAAAAAAGAGAAAGAGAAACGGAAAAACAAAGAAAAAGAAAAAGCAAACGAGAATGTGAATGAGAATGTGAACGAGAACGAGAATGAGAATGAGAATGGGACAGAGAAAGGAAATGAAAAAGAACAAGATAAAGAAGATGGAAAAGAAATATCAGAAGAAAAGGAAAATGAAAATAAAAAAAAAAAAAACAATCAAGATCTTGAGAAAAAAAAACAACTATTTATTGTTTACAAAGTATTGCACGGAGAATCATCTGAAAAAATGTGTAAGTTTCCAATAAAGGATTTCCAAACGTCCAAATGGTATTTTGTATGTTTAAAACATAAACCGAAAAATTGGAAATCACGGAAAAATGGCAATGTCAAGATGTGGATCGGAAAAGATTTTATTGGGAAAAAATTAATGAAATACCCAACACCAGAGCACGAATTGGATAAAAACAAAATAGGATCAAATTATTTGTTTGTGAATAATCCTAAAATGAAATTAAATAAGGAATATTATTTTAGAGGGCAAATGTCTACTTTGACTTTTTGCTATGAAATATTAAGGAAAAAAACTGTTTGCCAAATTCGAGAAAGTGGCCCGCACAGAGTGCAAATAGATGACCCACAATTGACAAAGGAAATTTTTTTACATTACACACCCCGAGGGTGCGTTCAAAATTTATGTTATAATCAATCAACATTGTTTGATATCAAATCAAATCCGGCTATCATTTATAAAGCCTTGGTTTATCTCAAAAAAAGCTTTTTCGATATGCTGGAATGCGTAGGTGGGGTCCTAATTTTTGTCCCATTAATTTTACAATTAAAGCAACCTTTAGCGACAATAGAAAATTTAAAAAAAAAAAATTTACAGGAAATTAATTTCACAACTGATAATCAGCTTTGCATCGATATTATTAAATTAATTCTAAGGCCTTTAATAAAATCAAAGCATTCGCAAACTAGCTTTTTAAGGTATTCTGGTGCTAAATTAATTAGTCATTTATTTAGCCAAATTAATCCAAATAATTTTGATCCTAATTTTTTTAAAATCTTATTACAGAATATTTCAAAAATCAATAATCATAAATTAATTAATCAATTAATAAAATATTTTTTATTTAATTTTGACATTTGGATTTATTTACCTTTCAAATTACAGTATAGGTTTTTTGAAATTTTGAAAGAATATATAATTAATCAATATCAATTGTCTAATAAGAATTCTAATAATGATTATGAAACAAAAATTGATAAGAAAGGTAACAACAGCAAAAATAATAATGATAATAATAATAATAATAATAATAATAATGATAATAATAATAATAATGATAATGATAATAATAATGATAACAGCAACAATAATGATAATAATCAAAGTAATGATACTAATAATATTGATAACGAAAATAATATTTTGATTACAATTGAAACAGTAATAAATATTCTACATTTTTATTATTATGCTGAAACTACTGATAAAATAAAGAAATTTAAACCAAGGTATCATCATATCACTAAAAAATTAATCTGCTTTCGAACAACACAATTAAATCAATTATTTTATTTAAGAAGGCAATTACTCTCATTAATAACAATCATTATTAAACATACTGATGATTTAAAAATTGATTTATGGCCAATATTTGAATATTTATTTTTAAATCAAATGGATTCACATAGAATTGATATATTAACCTTATTATTAGAATTATTTAACACTGAAAAATTTCAAATAATTTTCATCAATAATTTAAATAAATATAAATTCTTTATCTATGGGTTATATTGGCTAATTGAGAAAAAATCTACACAAATTTTCACCATAACCTTAAAGCTATTGTCAAGAATTGAATTAATTTTAATTAACAACAATAAAAAAATTAACCAAGTTGAAAAAAAGTTATGTATTCAAAACGGCTATAGATTTATTCATAAGCTTATTCTTTTCCATAAATTTGATTTGAATATCTTATCAATATTATTTACAATATTAATTGGTGAAAATGTTGATAAAAATTTCACTGGCATATTAAAATTGAAAGATAAAGAAAAAAAATAATAATAATGGTAATAATAATAAGGAAAAGGAAAATGAAAATGAAAAGGAAAAGAAAGATGTAAAGAAAAATGAAAATGAAGATGTAAAAGAAAATGAAAAAGAAAAAAAAAAGAAAAAGAAAAAAAAAGAAAAAGAAAATGAAAAAGAAAAAAAAAGAAAAAGAAAAAAAAATGAAAAAAAAAAGAAAAAAAAAAGAAAAAGAAAAAGAAAAAGAAAAAGAAAAAGAAAAAGAAAAAGAAAAAGAAAAAGAAAAAGAAAATGAAAAAGAAAATGAAAAAGAAAAAGAAAAAGAAAAAGGAAAAGAAAATGAAAAAGAAAATGAAAAAGGAAAAGAAAAAGAAAAAGAAAAAGAAAAAGAAAAAGAAAAAGAAAAAGAAAAAGAAAAAGAAGCAGAAAAAGACAAAAAAAATAAGAATAAAAATAAAGATCAAAAAGATAATAACAATAACAATGACATAGACGATTTAATAATTAAACAAATAAAAAATAATAGAATTCATGTAATTAAAACGATTTTAATATTAATAAAAACAAACCAAAATCAAACAACAGTAACTGCATTAGAACTATTAGAAGAATTATTAAAAGATGAAAACAATCAAAAAATATTTTTACAATTAAAAGGATGGCAAAAAATATTATTTGATATCTATAGCAATTCAATTCAGTACACCGACCACAGATTCACAAAACAAGCAGAAAGGCAAAAAACGATTATTTATAATATTTTCCAATCTTTATTAACAAACACTGTTTTATTCAATTCAATCCAAACGTTAAAAGAAACATTTAGCTTTTTATATTATTACAAAATCAGTAATTTATTAAAAATGGGTTTTCATAAAAAAAAATTATTAACGAATATCCTCATCGGACTAAGAAATTGGTTTGAAAAGAAAAAAAAAATGATAACAATGAAGAAAATGAATTCAAGTCGGGATATAGTACACCAAGATTTAATTAATTCCAATTTTAGTATCAATTTTTATAAATATTTAAAAGCCATAGATAATTATTTACATTATATACCCTTATCGATCAAGGAATTTAAAAAGCATCAAAATAGAAATACCATTAAAATCAACAAGAATATGTTGAATTCGATAAATACGATTAATACCGAAGAGGTTCCAATCGTTAATATTACTGAAAACGAAATTAATTTACTCAAAAAAAATTTGATGAATTTGTATAAAATTGGTATTCGGATGGACGGGCTGCACCAATGGAGCGACTTTGACTTTATATTACCAATCATTGATTTCGTCAATGAAAAATTGAATTTATTTAAGATCACGTCTATTTATTTGAAAAATGAAAAGTCTAATATAATAATCAAGATCAGCAATTTATTAATCAAGTGGCTCTGTAAATCTTTAGAGTTGATTTCCGATGATGATACCAATGTCAAGTGTATTGACTATTTAATTAATATCGTTGATTCCACATTATTAGTGACCCGTTATGACCAGGAAACCAATCATAAGAATTTATTATTTATTCTGATGATTTGCATAAATACGCTAAACAAATATTTGTCCACAGGATTACCAGCAGAAAAAAATATCTTAATTACAAAATTGATTCAAAAAATTATTTATATAAAATATGAATCAATATTACCTCTATTTGAACAGATTGACAAAAGCGAATTACTATCTATCAAAAACAATTATAATATCAAAAAAAGATCCAAATACATTGGTCCTAAGCAATGGATTAAATCGTTTGGGAAAAATTTAAATTATTGGAGAATCATTGAAAAAAAATTACAAGAAATTGTTAATAAGAATTTGAAAAAAAAAGAAGACGCACGCTTTAATAAATTTTTAAAAAATGAATTAAAATTGATGAGAAACAATTATACAATAATACAAAAAAAGCCCCTATCAATGCCATCATCGAATTTGCCATGGCAGGATTTAATTAATGGGTTTACTAAACTAAAGGAGAGCAAATTGTCACCTCAATACATTGAAAAATATGATCATTTATTTAATAACGACTTAATTAAAAAAAGAAAAATTCACAAGCTATGGATCCATCTATTTCAAAACATTTCTGCTGAAAACGGAATTTGGAAAAGTTCCAAAATCGTCGACAAACATTGGAAATTAAATTTCAAAGAAGAGTCTTGCTCTCGAAAAAGATTGTTATTAAAGCAGAATTTTAAATTTAATGACCATTTGGATGCTTCAATCCGAAGAGACCAAGACACTGAGGACGAAACGCAAAAAAAAATTCTTGAAATTAATCAAAAAAGGGAGATGGAATTATTAAATCAAAATGCTTTATATTTTTCGGGCCTAGATTTGTTACCTGAAGACGATAAATATAAGAAACCAAAAAAAGAAAATAAACAAAATGAAGAAAATGGCAAGATCAGTACTAGCCTAAATACGACGACGAATAGCAACGAAAGCAAGAAAAGGCTCAAGAAAATAAAGAAAAATAATAAGAATAACAATAACAATAGTATCAACATTAGTAACAATAGCAATAGCAATGGCAATAATAACAATAATAATATGTTAAATAATGATAATAATATTGAAAACATTTTTTTGGAACGAAAAATTCAAAAAGTTTTGATCAAAGTGAAGGCCACATTAGTCAATATTTATGGCGAAACAAAAGGAGAATTCGAGGTATCAAATTTAGGTTTATATTTCTATTCCGGCGAATTCGAAGAAAAAAACAAATATTGGAATTTAAATTTAATAAAAAACATTTATAAGAGAAGATATTTATTGATCCATACCGCGCTCGAGATTTTCTTTATCAATGGGAAAAATATATATTTAAATTTTGATTCGCAAAAAATTAGAAAAAAAGTTTTCCAAAGAATTTGTAGTTTAAAGCCTCCCAATTTCCAAAAAATTAAATGGACTGGGAGACCTCAAAGATTATTTGCAAAATGGGAGGACCTCAAATTGTGGCAGTATCGCTCGATAAGCAATTTCGAATACCTTATGAGATTGAATACCCTCGCAAATAGAAGCTATAATGATTTTGCTCAATACCCAGTTTTCCCTTGGATTTTATCGGACTACACAAGCGATTCGTTAAATTTGAATGATTTGAAGAATTTTAGAGATCTGTCAAAGCCAATGGGTGTCTTAAATGAAAAAAGATTAAAAGATTGCAAACTTAAATATAACGAATTAGTTAAAAATAAACAACCTGGAATGCCTCCTTACTTTTACGGTTCGCATTATTCTACTGCGGCAAATACTCTATATTTTTTGATCAGATTGGAGCCTTTTACAACTTTGGCAATTGATTTGCAAGGTTTGATCTTTTTTTTTTTTTTTTTTTTATTTTTTTGGGTACTTTTTATTATAAATTCATTGTTCGTAATGTAAACTTTTTTTTATGTCAAAGGTTCCTAAAAAAATTTCCAAATATCAATTCTTTTTTGATATTTGTATTTTAAAGAATAAATAAAGAAATAAGTAGAATAATAAACATCAGAGAATAGTTGATATATGTCTGAAAATAAAACTAATAAATCAATATATTTTCTTAAAAAATGAAAAACTTAAATTGTTAGATAATCTTATTGAAAAACAACAACAAATAAGTTCATTTTGATCTTCTTATTGAAGATCCAAATAAAATTACGATTAGAAATCAATATCATCTTTCTAAAATCATTTTCACACTTTCAATAATATTTGAATAACACCTTTTTTTGCTTTGTGACTATAGATCCTATAATAAAAAAAAAATAATTTGGTGTATGAAAAAAAATCGAAAAAAAAATATGTAAAAAGGTATAAAAATGATTTCAATTTTAAAATTTCCAATATTAATTTTTAATTCTAATCTCAAATCAAGTCCTTTAAAAATACGTATTTAATTCATCACATTACAACTGGGTAATTTTGACTAGAAAACGGTTTATTTTTTTGGATTTAAAGAATAAGGTCTATAAAAATAAATTTATTTTTCTTTTTCACTTGTTAATTAATAATGGTGATTTGAAGCAAAGATAATGATTAATTTTAACTTTTGATAATAAAGTTTTTTACTGGTTTTTTTTTTTTGAGAAATATATCTTTAAGTAAAAATAAATTGTTTGGTAATGGATATTCCAAAAATAGGTGAATATTTATTATTATTATTACTGTTGAAAAATATTAATTTATTTACCATTCCATTTTAAAATCATAAACATGTTGAAATAGTTACAAGTGTTATTAGATTATTTCTAACCAAAAAAAAAAAAAAAATATCATTTTTATTCTTAATTAAATTCTTTTTTATATAAAACCACGATTTATCTGTAGAAAAACTTATTTAACCACTGACTAGTTATCCAAGTAAAAAATAATGAATTTTTGTCTGTAATCCACGAAAATATAATTTATTTATTGATGTTTTGTATTCGCAAATGAACATGTGTGGAAATATATATAAGCTATTTCCAAGAATGTGGGGCAAATTTATTTGAAAATATATGTATGTAACACATTCTTCAAAAAAGGATTTTAATATATAAAATCATTGACCACCATTTATAGATTCTTGATAATAATTCAATTTGTTTCTTAGTATTGTATTGCAGAAATAAAATATATTAAAATTTATGATCTCGATTTTATCTGATATTTTTTTTATGGTGAAAAATTGGTGTTTATTATTTTCTTTTTTGATCGAAAAAAATATTTTCATAACTTGTATAATCTCAACAAAATTTACAATATAATTAAAAACATATAACTGCGTTTTCGTGTTTAAAAAATCATTTTTTCCCTTTCCATATTTCCAGTTTTTTATTGAAATTGGTCGTACATTGCTTTAACCAAAAAAAGTACTATTTTTTTTTTCATTTTTTGGGAATATTTCAACTAACATGCTTTGAAAAAAATACATAAGTGGTTGATTCAATCGGTATAAATATTAAACTTAATTTGGTATAGTTGATTAATGATTACCTCCACTAAAAAAGATTATTTTTTATGAAATGTAAAAAAAAATGCCCCACTTTTTTGGAAATAGCTTATATATATATATATATATTGATTTCTTTAAAAAGGTTGTAATTGAATTTTACTTTTTTATCTAATGGGTGACATGTTATTTGTCTTTGTCATTTTTTATTCTTATTTAATCAAATGATAAATACTAAGTTGAAATCATTTTTTCTTCATCTTCTGGTTTCATTTGAACTTTTTCCTAGAGGTTTATTTTTTTCTTAATACTCTAGCCTTCTCTGAATAAATTTTTAATTTATTTTTCATTTACCAAAATTAATTTTCATTGAGATTGTTTTTAAATGTTTAAATCTTTTTTATTTCTTATCCATATAAAAGTTTTTTTAAAAAAGTGTGGCTAAAAAATTTTTTAATAAAAGCCAGGTAAATAGGTATATTTAGATTTGTAAACTGTTTTAAAAATTCTTTTTCAAAACTTTTTCGATTTTTTTAAAAATATTTCTTTCAAAACAAACCCTTTTCTGTTCATAAAACCCGTGTTTAAAAAAAACTATAATTTGCTTTTTTTTTTTTTTTTTCTTGTACCAATTTAACGTCTCATCAAGTATTCCAATTCTATACCAAATCAATCTAAAAAGTTCATTTTTTGATATCTTTTGAAAATTTTAAATTAGGAATTGCATTTGTTGAAAATTATTCGTAATATTCTTCAATTTTTTTGAAATTTTTTCGTTTAATAATAAAAATCTTTCCTCAAAAATTTTTCACTATTTTTTGAGAGACAAATTTTTCAATTTGATTAGTTGTATTTAATAATTTCTTTTTTTTAATAATAGAACTTTAAGAAACCAATATCTGTGTTTATTGTTTTGATTTGGAAACAATCTCCTTGTTATAATCTGAGTTTGGCCTGGAAGAACGAAAAAAATGAGATTGTCCGGACTGATATAAGATGATATTGAGGAGTTCGAAGAACGACGATTAATATCATCTTAGCACTAAAAAAATCTCATTATTTTGAGTCTGGAAGGAGAACCAAAACGAAGAATTATAAAAGGTGATTGTTGAACAAATGAAACAATATGAGATGCTATTTATTTTTTAACTCGGGATCTAACTCGTCAAAACAACAAACAAACAAATAAATTTAACCGAAACAAGTAATTTGTTATTTTTGATGGTACTTTGAAGAACCTACTCTTCAAAGGATCTCATTCTCTCAATTTATTTAGTGAAAAGATTGAAGTTAAATTTTGAATTTTCATCGTCGGTGACAAAACTTGGTTTAAATTTTCTAGAGATAAACTAGATCGTTCATCCAGTCAAGAGATCTATCTCCGCTTTTATTTTCGGTTTGTCATACAATTCTCGAAAACCATCAAACTTAAAAATCTGCTTGCATCTCTTGGTGTTCTTGACTATGAAGTATTTTGAACAGTACTTAAAAATTTCTTAACTTGACAGAGTAAAAAAAAATGTTTTTTTTTTTTTTTTTTTTTCATAAATGATCATTTATTTTTTTCCCCTTTCCAAAAAACCTCTTATAAATGGTCTCTTCTCTCCTTTTTTCAAAGAAAAAAGAGAGCAAACAAATTTTTTTTTTTAAAAATGATATTGCTTTTTTTTGGAAAAGAGAAAAAAACAATGTTTGTAAATAGGCATTGTTTTCAATAAAGAAATGGAATTTATTCTTTTTCCAAACTTTCTCCAAATGATCAAGCACTTTTTTTTTAGTTTTTATTGAACAAATATTTTGGTTCCTTTGACCAAAATATGTGTTCAACTGGTTTTAAATTGAGACATTGGCAAATCTCAGTGTTATCGATTAAACAACGTCGTAAATAAAAATTTCAAAGTACAGTTAAATAACTTTAAATATCAGATTTAAAGACAAAATTATTGGTAAAATACATCTTAATTCACTTTGTTAGAATTGGAAATAAGAAGATCAGAAAATTCCCAAACTTTGCCTAATAATACAAGGAATTCTCAAAATCTTTCCACAACAACTACAATGCTATCCTAAATTTTTAAGCGTTCTAATCTCTTTCTTATCTGTAGTTATCTAAAATTATTTACTTAAATTTTCTCAAAGAAAAAGTTTATGTTTAAAAAAAAATAAAGAGCATATTTATATATTTTTATTAAGGGTTTCTTTGATCTTTTTGATGGATAAACCTTCTAGAAAAAAAAAACACTATTTGAATGAAAAACAAGGGTTTATCAAGTCTGCACTGGTATTTTTGATAATAGTAGTATAAAATTTCCAGAATGTCAATAAATTGAAAAATATTTTTTAAATTATCTTTGAAAATATTCAAAAAGTTGATACTAGTTTATACCTTAGAATTTTATCTTTTTTTCAACGCCCTGCCTTTGTTTAAATTTAATATTGGAATACACACCAATTTTTATATACCATTTATATTATATAAATGTTGATTTATAATTGATTGATTATCTTTAATTAAAACAACAACAACAACAACAATAATAATAATAATAATAATAATAATAATAATAATAACAACAACAACAACAAAACGTCAACCACAATAAAATAAAAAAAAAAAAAAAATAGATGGAAGATTTGATAGAGCCGATCGAATATTTAATTCAATTTCCGAAACGTGGGAATCTTGTGTTTCCATCTCGCATTATTTTCTAGAATTAATACCAGAATTTTTTTATTTACCAGAATTCTTAAAAAATCATAATAACTTTGATCTAGGCACCACCCAAGATAAAAAAAAAGTAAATGATGTCAAATTACCACCATGGGCAAAAGGATCTGCAGAAGAATTTATTCGGATTAATAGAGAAGCACTTGAATGTGATTATGTTAGTGAAAATTTAAATGAATGGATTGATTTAATTTTTGGATATAAGCAGAGAGGTGAGGAAGCTGTGAAAGCTGAAAATGTGTTCAACTCCTTGACCTATGAGGGATGCATTGATTTATTAAAAATTAACTCCAAAACAGCTTTGGAATCGATTATCGATCAAATTAAAAACTTTGGGCAGTGCCCATCCCAGTTATACACGAAGGGCCCACATCCCAAAAGGCTAACATGGAAAGAATTAGGGCCCAATGAGAGAAGCTGGACAGTTGATTGCTTGACTTCAAACTATGTCGTGAAGAAGCATGATAACGATTCTGCTATCATATTTATTGCCTTTTCGGAGCCAGCAAACCAAGACGAAGATTACAGAAAGGTTATCGTACTGAACGAAGATCGACAATTATTCACTTATAGCTGGAATTCCTTTTCTCAATCCTCATCAAATTCTTCTCAGAAAGACAATAATTTGGTCCATAATGAAAAAATGAAAAATGAGATGGAATTAGATATGAAAAAGAATTCAATCAAGAATAGAGAAAAGGTTGGCGTAAGCTTTGATCCCAAGATCCACTTCATTTCTAATTGCTTTGGGATCTCGGACGATGGGAAATGCTTTTTCTCTGCTGGCTATTTTGATAATTCCTTCAAAATAACCCTAATTGATACCATAAAACCATTGACGAGTATCTTGGTACACAAGGATGTTGTAACATGCTTGAAAATTAAAAAAAATATTTTAATTACCGGATCCAGAGACACCACGTTGATAATTTGGAATTTTGATAACAATAACCCTTCAGAAATCGAAATCAAAAATATTCTTTATGGCAATGGCGGTGAAATTATTTGTCTAGATTTCGATATCAATTTGGACATTGTCGTTTCCGGAACAAAGGATGGCTCAGTGACAATACATTCCTTAAGCACAGGGAAATATATCAGAAAAATTAACTCTGGTGTCCCTCATTTGTTGTCACTTTCTTTAGATGGTAAAATCTTGATTTATTCAAATAACAAATTACTATATTATTCACTCAATGGGAAACTAATAAACCATCTTGATTTCAATTTTGATATCAAAACTTGGAAATTGGTTGAATACAATAATGTGCAGTTTGTGATCAGCGGTACAGAAAATGGGAATGTTTATGTACATAAATTGCCTACTTTTGAAACACGAAAAAAAATATTATGTTCAAATCAAGAGATTTCAATAATTGCTCACTCTCAGACAGTAAACAAAATAATGTTCGGAACTCAAGATGGATCAATTTTAATACTTTAAAGTATTAATATTTTTGTTTTTGTTTTTGTTTTTGTTTTTTTTTTTTTTTGTTTTCTTAATTTTGTTTGTTAAAATAAATTTGGGAAAATTATTTTGAATTTGCTATTTTGAATTTACTTGAAAGTTTTTTTTTTTGGTTTATCTGTCCTTAAAGAACGGTTAGTTAATAGAACTTTTGTTTTTGATAGAATCACTAAACTTTATTTAGTTATTTTAATTATCATGAAAGCTTTACAATTGAAATTATTGAAATGATATTATATTTTTATGAAATTTCTTTTTCTAATCCCCCACATGGATTATCTTTATTGGGGATGGATAGTATACATGAGATTAAGTAATCAAGTAGGCTAATAACGAAGCAATTTCTAAAAAAAGAGGGGAGGGAATGTTGTTTTAAAATTTATTTTGTGAACTTAATTCTAATATTGCATTTCAAATATCCAAAATTGTTATTCGACATTAATTAATTCTTCAGAAAATTCAAATTATTTGTTTGTAAGGTATTGCTTAAATTAAATATATCAAAGTTTCTGATTATCATTTTTAGATGATATTTTTTATGTGTAAAAATTAGTTGGTATTTTTTTTATTTATGAATAATTTCTCTTCCTTTCTTTTTCTTTTCCTTCATTTTTTTTTTTTGTTCTTTTTCTTTTTCATTTCAGTTTTTTTTTGGTACTCAAGTTGAAAATTGAAAAAAAAGATCTACAAAATAAAAATAATCACTAAGGAAATTTGAGACTCTGCAATATCTTATAGAATGAATTTAATTAACCTTTCTGGAAGAAAAGTGAAAGGGTGGGATATGGTTTTTAATTGGAAATATTGAACCTGAAAATTCAAAGTAAGGTAAATTAATAAAAGAATAAATATTTAATTAATTAAAGTCAAAATAATGCATTCAACACAATAATAGTTACTTTAATATATCGCTTGGTAAGGGTTTTTCTTTGATTAATCAATTATTAAAAAATTGTTCATTAAATTTACCATTTTTAAGGATCTCCAAAACTATTTACTGTGATTTCGATATGAAAGTAGACTTTAATTAAGTTTTTTGGTTCGATTAAAAATAATATTATGGATTATAATTTGAAGTTAATTAGTTTCTTCTTTTTATTGATTTTATTTTTCGTTTTAAGTTTCTATAAGATTCCTAATTAAAAACAACGTTTCACTTTTCACCCTGTTTCACTTTTTTTCCAAAACAGTGATAGCAAAATATCTCTTATTCAACCTTTTTTAGTGATATTTCAGTTATAAAAAATCTGTAATGCTCATTTAAAAAATTGTTACCCATTTTTTTTAAGTTTGAGTTTTTATATTTTTTTTAATTATAAAAATATCAGGTTTTAATAGTATTTAAATAATTAATAGGATTTAGGAATTAGTTTTCAAGAAAATAAAAGAAGATATATATCTATATATCCGTTTTATATTTCAGGTGATTCACAATTTTTGAAATGGTGTTTATATTTATTTTTTCATATTTTTAAATTTTCAATTCCAATTATTTAAGTAACTTTAAATAGATTTTTACTTATTGTTATTAATAGAAAGTAAAAGAATATTTTTTCACTTTCCACTTCATCATTTTTAAAGATTAATGAGTTACTTCTGTATGAATAAAATACAGTTAAGTTACTCAACCCCGAATTATTTTTTATATTTAAAACGTAATAAAATGTAAAAAGGTTTTTGAGATCATTTTATAATTATTATAAAAGTATTTAGAGAAATTTAATAAAAATATAAGTCTTGGTGTTTTGGTTAAAGACCTTCAACCAAAAATCAAAATATTCTATTATAATAAATAAATAAAATTGTACTAACAATAATTATTGATGCAATATCTAGTCAAATGTTATCAAAAAATCCACATCGATTTAATCCTGTTTTTCATTTTTCTTCTACTATATATATTACAAAGTATATAATATTTTCTTTTATAAACAATCTAATTTCTTCAGAATTTTGGAGGAATATCCATATTATATAATTTTTGGGGTACAAATTTGAAAGATAAAAATTACATTTAATAGAATTTATCTTGTAGAAAAAAACAATATTGCAATTTTTGTTTTTTTTTGGTTTTGAAATAATTTTGTATTTATTTTTCCACAAAATTTTCGAATTTTGAATATTCAAAGTTAAATTTTAAATGGGCTCTGTTTACCTCTTGTTGAACATCCCCTCCATATAAATTTAGAAGTGTATTTATACTCTTACCCCAAACTCGATGATACTAGAGTAAAAAATGAATAGTGTCCTAGAAGAAAATTATGGATTTTTGTAATTTTTTGAAGTAAATTTGAATCTGGTTTAGTGAAAAAGGTTTGACTTTATCTGAAAAGTTTCCAAAAAAAAAAAAAAAATCGGCAATTACAACAAGATCTATTAACAAATCATATTTCCAGGTACTAGTAAATGAAAAAAATCTTCAAGTAAATTAATTGTAAATTCAAAAATATTTTACCTCATCTTGAAATTGAAAAATGAAGTAAAAATATGTTACTACAAAACCAAACTTACTTTTAAAACCATTTTCAGAAATTAATTATTGTTTTTAAAAGTTTGGTACATTTTTTTTTCATTTTTGATAGATTGGAAATTCAACATATTTCCGAATTATAAAAAAAAACATTATTTTCTTTTAAAGAAGAAAGAAATCTTATTATTTTCGAAGAAAGGAATGGGGCCAAAATACACTTTAAAAATAAAACTATTAAGGACTACGTTTTTAGGTGAAAACAGTGAAATAATCGATAAAATCGCCCTTGAATAAGTTATACAATTCACGTAATATTTGTCCGGGGAGTATTTCTTTAAGAGAAAATTAGAAATTTTCACAATTTTCACCTTGCTAGATCATGCTAAATTTTGATTTCAATATTTTAGAATTTCCATTTCAACTTTCAGAATTCACACTATTTTCTTGAGCTGTTCTAAATATTTTTTAAATTTGCTTTCACAAGTTTGAAATGTTCTCAAATTTGAAATGCACTTGAAAATCCCCATAAGACATTTTTTGCAATTATTTTTTTTTGTTATTTTCAATTTTCCTTTTCATTGAATAACAAAGAAAAATAGTCTTCCTGAAAATCTAAAGATGACAAAAAATGTTTTTTTTTTTTTGTCCAATCTCTTATATGAGAAAGTTTTTTTTGAGAAGCGAAAGTGAAATAACATAATTACTCAACGCCCCCAAGGGTGGGAACGTAGTCCTTAAGTTTCGAAAATAACCTAGTCTAAAAAAATCTACTTAATTTCTCAAATATTACAATAATTATTTTAAACTTGAAAAAAATATAATTTTTTGATCTAAAGAACAGTTAAAATACATTTTTTCTTTTTATTGAACAAAAAAACACGAGAAAAAAAACCAAACAATCAAATTAAAAATTCTCCCGAAATACTTTTTTAAAACCTGAAATTTTACTTATAACCTAAAGAAATAATTTTTAATTTGATTATTCATTAAATAAATTAATAGCCCAATCTTAACTTTTTCAATAAGCTATTAACAACCCAAAGACAAAATGTGTCAATAGACTTTACAATTATTTCTCAATTTTTTAAATATTTTTAAACCAATTAAAACTAATTCAAATTAATAATTCTAATAATAAATCAAATAATAGATATTATCAAATAACTAATTTTAATACAAACAATTCCTTGTTTACATACCATATGTATTTGAAAAATATTATTGCTTAATCTTTTAAATTTCAAGAAATTTAATAAATATTTGTGAATAAAATAGATTATCAATTTTTTTAAATCTTCAAGGGGTTAATATTTAATTTATTTTTATTGTATTTTCAAAATAAGGGAAAATTTTAATGTTATTTGTTCATGTACACTCCCAGGGATTACGAAAAGTGAGATTTCTGTAAAATAAAAATTTTTTGAAAATTTTTTATTTTTTGGATATGATACCAAAATCCAAACAAAAAAGGATCTAGATCTTTTTAACTTGAAATTGTAATTGGAAAAAATGAATTCTTTGTAAAATGATAACTTATCTCTCTAAAGTTGATAAATTAGGTTACATATCAGGTTTAATTGTATCCTTGTGTAAATAATTACTCTATCATCTTTGGGAAAAAAAATAAATAAGAGTTACTAGTCACATAAAGCGAATAATTCACGTTGTGAGAATTTACAAGTAATTGATACTAACTGTTGAGAGAAAAATGTTGGACACAGAAAAATAGTTGGAAAGCAATTTTAAATGGAAACATTCCTGAAAATGATTTTTAATTTCATTCGTTTGTGAAATAACTAAAGAAAATAACAATAATCTACTTATTAGAATAACGATTAATATAATTCTACTTTTTCAAAACCTTATCTCTTATAATCTAAAGCAAGTTTAAAAATTACCATTTTCAGAATTAATAGTAAAAATTTAACAAAAAATTGGATTTTTGTTAAAATAGGATGATCTACTTTTAGTTATCAACTATTCAATTGAGTATTCTTCACACAAAACAGATTAATGAACTTTTAACATCTTTAAACCTGGGTTTATCTAACATTCACCTCGTTATCAATAGGATTTGATTTTCAATTTTACTAAGGTTCTCAATTAAAAATGGTGTTCAACCATTTTTCTGTGTCCAATATTTTTCTCTCAGCAGTAAGCACAAAATACGGAAACCCTTTACTGGTATTTGTAAAGGCTCTTCTGCTCTTTGTACTTTCAAGTCTAATGGCAAGCATCACTTTTTAAAAGAGTTTGTAAGATCAATAGGAAACTGGGATTCGTTCTCAAGAGTTTTCTCCGGCTGAGATCCTTGATCGTGTAAAAGTGCTTGACTAACAAATAAAGACATTCTGTGCTGTTATTCTTCATTTTACCTTTTGGGTTGTTCAACTAACAGAGTTGCATTCCAACCCAGTCTTGTTCACTGTCCAATTTGTGCAGCCAATATTTTCTTGACTCGCTTATCTAATCAAGAATTTCTTCTTCGTGACTCAGAGTTAGCCGACTTGATCTTTTAAACCAAAACGATTTCTCTTTGCCAATGGAAGTAAATTTAACTTTTCGAGCGTTTCTCGAGTTTTTGTCATTAAATCATAAAGCATCTCCAGTTCCTCAGAACGATTTTCTTGTTGTTAATTCGTTAACTTAAAAATGCACATGTGTCATACCAAACAACTGTTTTGACAATTTTGGTTCTACTGTAAGGTGTGTCTTTGTGAATTTATTCTTAATGTAATGATTAATGGTTATTACTTTGGAAAAGATTTTCAAAAAAAATGGAACAAATTCAATAAAGTTGTTTTTCTCATTTAAGAGACACAAAGTACTTGAGTTAGATATAAGGAAAGAATAAAACACCATAGTTTAAATTAGATTTTTTTTTTCTTTCTTTTTGTTTTTAATACATATCTAATCAAACCTGGATATATACAATGAAGAAAAAAGAACTTTTTTTCGTTAATCTCAAAAAGACCCCCAACATATATTTCAAGGAATCCAATTGATTTTCAACTGAAATTCTCAACAAGCTGTTCAAAATCGATTATACAAACAAGTAACAGAAATTTCACAGTATTCTAAAAAAGTAAATTCATTATCAATACAATAGAGGAAAAATATTCCAACAGTAACACAATAAAAAGGCAGTCCTAGTCATTCAACCAAATTTAAAATTAACCGGTTTGTCAAAAGTTATCTCCAAAACAAACTTTTTTCATTTTTCTGTGAATTACTTGATTTTTTTTTTTTTATCTTCCAAAATTTTAAAAAAACAAATTATTTTACAATTATAAATCCTTTTTAATTCCATTTATCCCCTTTTAGACTTTTCTACTCAATTACCAACCAAACATGTTTAAAAGAACAACACTTAAAGGTGAACTTAAAGAACTACAACTTCGTTTGATTAATTTAGATCTTGAAATTAAAAAAGAAGCAATCAAACAAGTCATTGCATATATGACTGTTGGGAAGGATGTTTCTGATCTGTTTACAGAGGTACTCAATAGTTTGCAAACAAAAGATCTTGAAATTAAAAAACTTGTATATCTTTATTTAATGAAGTATGCAAGCAAAAAATCGGAACAGGCAATTCTTGTTGTTAACACACTCGTTCAGGTAAGTGTTATTTCCAAACCATTTGAACAGTTCGCTTCTTTAACAAAACAATTTAAAAAAAAATTCCTTATTATCCAAATTTATAGGACACAAAAGATAATAACCCTTTAATAAGGGCATTAGCAATTAGAACAATGGGAAGCATTAGAGTTGAAGAAGTCACAGAATATCTATGTCAACCACTTCGAAAATGTTTAAAGGTATGATTGTTTTTTCGTTATTGAAGACAAAAACTGTTAACAATTTTTTTTTTTTTTTATGTTCTTTTTGTTTTTTTTTTTTTTTTTTTTTCTTTTTCCTTTGGTACAAAAGCAAGAATAAGTGAGTAAATTTTTTTCATTCCTATGAATAATCGTGAAACTTATCATTTTTCACTTAAAATTTCTTTCAGGAATTTCCGTAAAAGTATATCTAGAGTGTAATTTACACGTCTTTCTCAATAATAATAATAATACGGCTAAATTCTTAAAAATTGTAAAACGTTTTTTAGTTACTTTCCTTTTTCATAAATCCGAGAAATCAACTTTCAAATCAATTTGTTTCAAAGAGTTTTTCAAAAGCTAGGTGATTTTATAAAGTTTTTTAACATTTACACTTTAAAAAAAAATCTTTATTCAAAGCTGTTTACAAAATTTCCAAAAGGGAAAAACAAAGCAAAAATTTAAAGCACTAATTTGTATTTTTCAGTAATAATAAACTGGTATTTTATGTTATGGGAATGCTCAACCTATAATGAAGCGAGATTAGAGTGGTTAAAAGACTTAGTCGGACTAGAATACCTCAAATTTCCGAAAACTCAAAATAAGAAAACACGAGAAAACAATGAAAAAATGAAAAAGAAAATAGTAAAAATAATAAACCAAAAAACAACAGAGAAAAATACTTATGCTCTACTAGCTAACATTAATTACAAAGACATATTCAAACCACGACTAAGTTCTTAAATAACTGCTTCCATACAAGGGCAATAGGTCATGATTCAATCGCAACCATAAACAATTAAAAAAAAAAAAAAGAAACTGTTATTTTTTTCCATCCACAAATAAAATTAATTCAAACCAAATTAAGAAAATTAACTTGTGTTTCAGTTTATCGGAAGACAAAGAAAAAAAATACTAAACCCTCAAGTAAAATTTGAGAAAAGAATCAGTATATTTTCTCCAAGAAAAAACAAAAAAAAACAAAAAAAAAAAGGATCCAAACAAAAGATACCCCCAATTTCCATTAAAGAAATGAAAATTTTTAATACAGATAAAATTTAAATAACAGTAATTTTATTTTTTTCCATTTTTCCCCTGGCTGAGTCTTCTTTATATTGGGAAGAAGAGTTACAAAGGAAAAAGATCAAGTGGTTGCTTACTAATACTGTGACACTGAAACACGAAAGTATGCGTAACTTGAAAATAAAAACTAAAAAGCAAAGGCTAAAATGACCAAAGGTTGAAAGCAAATAAGATCAAAAAAAAAAAAGAAATTACAACAATTAAATAACGATCCCCAAGTGAATATTCATGATCAATTATCAAATTATTAAATAAACCAAAAGTATCGTGGCTGTGATTTTGGGAGTTCTTAATTAAAGATAGCATTGTTTTTTTTTTTTTTTGATTTTTTACCAATTGCTTCTTATAAACCCTTTTTTAAATTTCTTTTTTTTTTTTATTTTTTTCTTTTTTGCTTTTTTTCTTTTCAATTTTTGGCTTTCACTTTTTAAACATAAAAAAAAAATGGGTATGTCTTTCCCTTGAACAATCGTGAAATCTATGATTTTACGCTTAAATTTCCTTTGAGGAAATTTAAGTAAAAGGACATCTAGAGTGTAATTTACACTTCTTCCATCAATAAAAATAACAGTAATTTTTGTAGTTTTTTCTTGTGGTGATTCCAATTAACAACTTTTCACATCACATTTTGACATCAAACATCAGAAAAGACTTTAAAAATAACTACTGGTTGTACATAAATCAACACCTCTGACAAAAAATTAATTTTTCCAATTTGGATGCAAATAAATCACTAACTTGATAAAACTAAAAACAAAAAAATAATTATAAATTCATAAAAAAAAAAAAACATATTGTAAAAGTTTATTAAACCGAGTAATTAAGAAAATTTAAAGAAATATAATGTACTTGTTGGCTAATACACATAAAGATATTAAAATTAATAAAACTTATATTCAAACATTTTTTTCTTTTCTTTCAAATTTTATAATATATATATATGTATGTATGTATAGGATAAACATCCTTATGTCCGTAAAACTGCAGCAATTTGCATTTCCAAGCTATTTATTTTAAATCCAGAACTAGTTCAAACACAAGGATTTTTAAGTGATTTAAAAAAAATGATTAGTGATTCGAATCCAATGGTTGTTTCGAATGCATTGGTTGCACTTCGACAAATCAATGAAAGTAGTACCCAACCAATTTTTGTTGTTGATCATAAGAACATTATGACCATTTTAAATGCATTAAACGAATCAACCGAATGGGGCCAAATCCAAATTTTGGAAGCTGCTGCTCAATGTGCGCCAAAAAACGAAAAACAGGCATGCATAATTGTTGAAAAGGTTATACCACATTTATCCCATTCAAATTCCTCTGTAGTATTAACTGCAGTAAGAGTCGTTTTAAACATGCTAAACATTATTACCAAAAACCAAGAACTGATTAAAAAAACTTCTGAACAACTTTCGTCTTCATTGGTAACATTACTCACGGGAAAACCAGAAATTCAATATATTGCCTTAAGAAATATCAATCTAATTGTTCAAAGATTTCCAAAAATGTTACGAAGAGAAATAAAAATGTTTTTTTGTAAATATAATGATCCTATATATGTCAAAATGGAAAAATTAGATGTGATGGTGATGCTTGCCTCCAAAAGTAATATTGAGCTTTTACTTCGCGAATTCCAATTGTATGCAAAAGAAGTAGATGTACAGTTCGTAAGAAAATCAATACGTGCAATCGGAAAATGTGCAATTAAAATTCCTAAAGTTGCTGAAAAATGTGCTAAGGCTCTTCTCGATTTGATAATGACCAATGTTTCATATGTAGTACAAGAAGTTGTAATTGTGGTTAAGGTTTGTATTTTGTTTTACATTAATTTGATTTTTTTTTTTTTTTTTTTTTTTTTTGATATTTTTCTTTTTTTTTTTTTTTTATTGACAAACTATAAATAACTGATAAAGAACATTTACTGTTTTACAGATGAAATTATTGTTTTATATATATATATATATATATTAGACGTTTGGATGATAGCATATATTATCATGATATTAGAAATTAATTCGCGATAATATTAAAAAAATCGCGATTAGTCCTACTTTATCACGAAAAATCATAAAATCTCGATATTCCACATTATCGTGATAAAATAAAAATCACGAAAAATGAAAAATTATTTTTAAGAAATCACCTTCAAAAAAATCTCTTGACTTTTACAACGCTTTTCCACTTTAAAATTGTTTGAAAGTGTTTGCAAGGGTTGTGAATTGTCTTCAAGTGATTGAAAGTTTTGAAAAACCGAAAACTTTTATAAAGGGAATGGGATTTTTTGTAGTGGAAAAAAAAATTTATTCTTTTTTTTTTTTAACAAAATATAAAATCTCAAACGAATTTTATGATCATACCAATAATAACCTATTTCAACAATATACTTGAATTTAAAATAGATAATTATTTTTTTAAAATGAAGTTATTACCTTCACAAGTTAAATAACCAAAAAGAATAAAGAGCGATTTTCCTTTTTATTGGTGATGGGATCAAACAAAAAACCCCTAAGCTCTAGTTGTGTTTTCTGTCCAATACAAAGATACTAGAAGAAGAATAAGAAGAAGAAAATCATTGTAAAAAAATCTTAATAATTAGTGATCATCAAGCTAGGCTGTTGTGAAAGTTTTTGAAAACTTATCCAACTCCTTTTAGCTTTCCGAGAATCTTGAAATTGTTTTAACCCAAGATCACATTCTTTAAAGAACATGATAAAGGGTTTGGTTGTAATAGAAGTTCTTTTATTCAACACCATTTACAACACCACGATTGACTGAGAAAATATTTATTTATCTTTAGTTATTAATGTTGTTGTTCTAAAAGGGATCGATAGGTTTGTCAACCAAATTAAAAGAAAATACGATAAAACTCTTTGATCTGATCCTTGATTGAATCAAGTATCTTTTTTGTTGTTTTTTAAAAGAATAACTTTTTTTCACATAATCTGTTTTTTATCCAAAAAAAATTCTTTTTAAAAATATTGCTGAATTAGCCTTAAAGGCATCAACTATTATATCGCGATTACTTTTTAATCGCGATATTTTGGCATTCATCACGATTTTTAAATAATTGTCCCGATTTTATAGAATATCTCTATTTGTCATATTATCACAATAATATTGAATATCGCGATTTTCTAAAAAATATTGTGATTTGATAAAAATAATCGCGATTTTGGTAACTTTATCGTGACTTAAGCATAGGTATCACCAAATCCTCTATTTAATTTCAATTCTCCAAAAATTAAAAATTTTAACAAACTTTTAAAAAAAAAACTACAATCACAGAAATCAGTAAAATTTTTTATATGTGGTGTATTTCTATATATATCAAACTCAAAATTTTTTCTAAATCCATTTTTATTTTTTAGATTTTATACTTTCTGATTTTCTTTGATCAAATTAACATTTCAAAATAAAATTTAATAACATTTAAAACCACGAAAATTGTTATATCTAATAATGGTTACTGATATACCAATTATTTAAGAATTGGATTTTATCATTAGTTGCTTTTTTCTCCAAAAATGGTCTTTAAATAAGTCTGTTAGTTTACTTTAAAAAAAACTCTATTTCAATACATTACAATTTATTTTGTCATTTTTTGTTTAATTTTAAAGAGGAATTTTGAAATTAAATTTGAATTTATTTCTCAAAATTTAATAAATATATATGTCAGTTTCAATAATATTGTTTTCAGAAACAATAATAACACCATTATTATTAATGGTTGATTGTTTATAATAAAAAATATATTAAAAATAATTCAGATCATTAAATTTTGTCTGTTTTTTTTTAAAATTTAAATTTTGATTTTAATAGTTAATGATTCTGTAATCAACAAAAACATAAATGACATTTTTTTTTATTCGATTATTCATTTTTAAACTATTTGAATTTCTTTCAGTTCAATATTTGGGAAAAAAATATATATATATATAGATGTATTAAAAAGTTTTAATTTTTAAATTATATTTTTTTACGGTATATTAGCTTTTTTTTCAAAGATCTAAGAAATTTATCTATTCAATTAAATCAAATCTTCTTAATCTTCCCCAAAAACAATTGGCAATTAATTTTCATTTTTGCAATAATCAAGTAGTTTTGGTTGAAAATTATATTTTATCAAGTCTGAAAAAGGGATATTTTATCCCTATTAAAACTCTGACGAGAAAATCAATTTAATTTAATTCCAAATCACAGAAACCTAAAATCTTCTAGTTTATGATAATTTCAACGTTTATCATTTTGAATACACCTTGTAAAACTAATTTGGAATTAGTAAAACACTAAAGTAATTGAATTGACTCTTTTGAAATAAAAATAAAAAAGTCAGTAAAAATTTGAGATTCGGGTTTTTGTGATTTCTGTGATTTCTGTGATTTGCTTTTTCAAGAAGTAATAAAAATATTCTGAATTCTTTTGAGCTTTAAGAATTAAGATCGATCTATAAAGATCTTTGGTGTTTTTTTGTTTTAAAGTTAGGTTTGACAAGATAAGTCAACTGGTGAAAAGAATTAAAAAAAATTATTTTATTTTGTTTGTAAACATTATTTTCTTTTCAGTTTTGTCCAAACTTTTTTAAAGACTAATTTTTGTCGAATCTTCATGCTTTTTCAAATTTTAGTGTTCTGGATTAAAGTTAATTTATATTGAGAATTTTGTTGAAGTTTTTCTAAAAAGAAAATTAACATTTAATTTTCTAATCCCAATTTCCATTTTGATTTTTAACATGAAAAGTCAGATAAATTTGACTAGAGATCAAAAAAAGCATTCTAATACTTTCCACATTTGTTTGCTATTTTATTTTTGAAGACCTGAAAACTGTGCTACTTTGAGTTTTCTCATCTTTTTTTCACTGAAGACCCTTTTGGAAAATTAACCTCAGCTTGTTATCTTTTGTTTCCTATGATAATTCCAAAGATCAAATCCATTGAATGAAGTTGTTCATGGGCTGAACTTTAAACTTTACTATAGAAAGAACAGTTTCCTAAATGCAAAAGTAACCATATTTGATATTTATCCTTTATAAAATGAAAAAAAAAGAAAGCTTAAATATATTCACCTTATATGCCTAGTAACTTATGCGAAGTTTACCGCTCACCCAAGGGATGGCTTTTCACTAAAAAAGGATTTTGTGAAATTGCACTTCTTTTGGTTGGAACAATTCAAAAAAAAAAAAAAAAAATAAAAAACTCATTATAATTTTATGAGGAAACGAAATATCAATCCTCGTATAAATATATTTCTTATTCTATATTTATTGGGCAAATTATTTGTTACAATCAAATGAAAAGGATATTTTTCCAAAAAAAAAAAAAATCTTCTAGTTTTGTTAAAATATTGAAAATCTTCTATATCAATAATATAAAGTGAATCTAAAGAATTGAACTTTATCTTAATATTGTAATTATTGATATTTGTATTTAATAATTAATTTAATTTATTTTATTATTATTCAATCTTTTTGAATGTTATTTTCATAAAAACAATTTTATTTCTCTAGGATATATTTCGAAAATTCCCTAATCAATATGAATCATTAATAACAAGACTATGTGAACATTTAGAGTCACTTGACGATCCTGAAGCCAAATCATCAATGATCTGGATAATTGGAGAATACTGTGATCGAATTGAGAATGCTGATGAATTAATAGATGATTTAACTGATTCTTTTACCGAGGAACCACATGAAGTTCAACTTCAGTTACTTACTGCAACTGTAAAATTATTTTTGAAAAAGCCAAGTGAGGCACGAGAGTTAATTCAAAAAGTTATCACAATTGCTACCGAACAAATTGATAATTCTGATTTAAGGGATCGTGCATATTTTTATTGGAGATTATTGAGTGAAAATCCAACAAAGGCAAAAAGTATTGTTCTCGATCAAAGGCCATTAATTTCCTCAGAAAATTATAAATATGACGAAATAATGTTATCTGAATTAGTTAGAAATATTCCAAAACTTTCGAGTATTTATCATAAACCTTCTGAAATGTTTGTTCAAACAGTAAAAGTTTTTGAAGGTGGAGAAAATAAATCCGAACCTTCAAGTGAAGAAAGTGAAAAAAGGAAAGAAAGCGAAGATAGTGAGGAAATTGAAAAAAAAACCAAAAAAACAAAATCAAAAAAAACCAAATCAAAAAAAACAAAATCAAAAAAAAATATGACAACAAATAAACCAAAAACAAAAACAAAAAGAAAAGAAAAAGAAAAAACAGAAAAGAAACAAGAAACGGTATTAATGCCAAAAACTAATAATACCCAAACAACAAACAGCAATAATAACAATACCATTGAAACTTTGATTGATTTAGGATTTGGTATGACAAATACACAGACACAAACCACAACCACAAATCAACCAATGAGTAATAACCAAAATCTTCTGGGAATGAATATGAATACAACTATGAATAATAATAATAATAATAATAATAATAACAACAATAGCCAAAGTGACTTTTTTTCTTCTCTAAATAACGAAGAAACAACTTTTTCAATTGAAATTGAGCCCAAAAAATTACTTTTAAATTCAACAAAGGGGAAGGGAATCCAAATCGAGGGAACTTTCCGACGTCGAAACAGAGAAATTTTCTTTGATTTATCAATAACAAACAAAACATCCGCACCAGTTGGAGGATTAGCTATTGCTTTTAATACAAATTTATTTGGGTTAAAGCCAAAGGCGCCTGTTGTGAAGGGGGTAATAATGCCTACCCAAACACGTGAATCTTCTATTAGATGTCCAATTGATAAAACCCATATTCCAAAAAACACTAAAGCAAATTTAAACATCCAAATAGCACTTCGTTGCTCTGGAAAGAATTTATTTTTCCATGATCGCCCCCCACTAAATATCTTTTTAAAAGAAGACCTTAAAATTTTGAAAAAGGATTTTTTAAATCATTGGAAACAAATTCCTGAAGAAAATGAAATGGAAAAGGAAATTACTAATGTCGAGAAAATGGATATTTCCTACATTAAACATCTTTTTGAAAATAAAAATATCTTTTTCGTAACTAAAAGAAAAGATGGTGACCTTGATATTTTATATTTTGCAACAAAATTTGAATCAGACCATATTTCCCTTTTAGAATTAGTTCTTATTTCGAATTTGAACCAAATACAATTAAATATACGTTCCATAAATCCTTCATATAATATTTTAATTGTACAATTTTTAGAAAATCTTTTAAAAAAATAATTCTTTTTTATTTCAATTTCTTTTCTTTTCTTTTTCTTTTTTTTTTTTACTTTTTTCTTAATACATTTTCCAATCATTTTTTTTTCGTTAATAAGAATTAGTTATCAAACACAAATCTAAAATAATATCATTTAAAATATCAATTTATTTTTTTTTTTTTCTTTCTTTCTTTCTTCATTTATTATTTAAAATACACAATTTATTAAAATAAAAAGATAAAGTACTTTTCTTTTGGTAATTTTTTGAAATTTTATTTCAATTTTTTTTATTTGTATTTCATCCTTAAAGTTTTTTTTTTTTATAACTAAACTCTTTTTCAAAAATTGTGACTCACCTGAAATAATAAATTGAAAAAAAAAAATTATCCTTTAGTATTCAAGAACAATTAATAACTAAATATGATTTGCAATTAACTTTTAAGTCATTCTAAATTTATAAAAGCCTGATATATTAAAAATTAAAAAAAATAAGACCAAAAAACTAAAAAAAAGTGAGTCAGAATTTTTGAAATGAGTATTACGGATTTTTTAAAACTGAACTTTCACTGAAAAAAAGTAGAACAAGAAGATTTTTTTATGAATAAAAAAATTCATTTTCAAAGACATTACATAGTTTCAATTTTCTTCGTGATTATTTGTCTTTTCGAAGATATTTTTTTTTTACCAAATGATCTTTTTAAAAAGAAAAGAAAAAAAAAGAAAAAAAAATATAAAAAAAAAGAAAAACAAAAGAAAAACAAAAATTTTCAAAAAAAAAAAAAAAAAAAAAAAAAAAAAAAAAAAAAAAAGAAAAATTTTTCAAAAACAAAGAAAAAGAAAAACAAAAGAAAAACAAAACTAAAATTGTCAAAATTAGAATAAATGATTCTGATCCAAAAATTTGAAAATATTTTTTTGTCAAGAATTCTGGAACAAACCCTCAAAAAAAACCCCCATTAACATTATAAAGTGAGTCAAATTTTTGAAAAATAGTTTATTTTATGATATAAAAAGCTAAAAATGAATTCAACCCAATACTTTAGAATAATTTGGAATTTATTTGAAAAATAAAATCAACTCAAATTATGTTAAAACAACTTTATTGAAAAAATTTCATCAGCGCAATAGAGAAAAAGAAAACAAAAAAAAATGTAAATAGAAAAATGTTAAATAAATAAGTAATTAAATCAAAAGAAGATGTTTTAGTAATTTATTCCAATTTAAAATTCAAAAAAAGAAAAGTATAAACAAATATGAAGAAAAAAAAATGTTTTCATCTAGTAAAAAAAAAACACTTGTTACAAATTTACAATCTTACCTATAAAATAATATCAATGCTATTATTATAAATATTTTATTAATTTTTTTTTAAGGAACATATTTATTTTCATTTATCCAGTCAGATATTTCTCAGCTTACATTAAAATGTTAGAAAAAAATTGTTATACAAATATTTTTTTTTTGATTTGAAAAAACTTTTTTTGTTAACTTCAAAACATTATTTTTTATGGCACCTAAACCAAATACTAAAAATTTGGACATTCACCAAATCAAGAATAGGTAAAATAAACCTGTTTTATTGTATTTCTTTTTCAAAATATATTATTAAACTAATAATTGGTTTACCCAGTATATACATTTTTTTAAATATTCATTTTTTTCCAAATAAAAGTAAAAAAAAATAGAAGGTGAAAATAAAAATCTTATTCAAAACAAGTGTTGAAAAGGATGTAACAAGCAGAAAAAATATTTTATTGGTAAATTTGTTGAAATTTCACCAAATTAATTCTTCGATCACAGTGATACAATAATATCAACTAATTATGTGTGATTTTTCTATTGAACAAACTTCAAAACTAGCATTCTATTGACCATTGAAAAATTCCAGATCTAAAAAAACAGATTATGTAACTGGAAAAATGGAAAAGAAAAGAAAACAAAACAGACAAAAAATGATATATTTTGTAAAATTAAAATTATCTACAAATTGAATGTAAAGCCGGTATTCTGATTCTTTAACTGTTTAAATTATGCCTAAAATTTTCGAATTTAATTATTAGATATTAACAGCAATATTAGAATTTTCATAACAAATTGACAAATTAGTTTATTAGAATGTATTTTCACAATAATAGAGGTTTTGATGATAACATATATTATCATGATATTAATAATAAAATCGCAATAATATTAAAAAAATCGCGATTAGTCCAACTTTATCGCGAAAAATCATAAAATCGCGATATTCACATTATTGCGGATATTCATATTATCCCGAAATAATGAAAAATTATTATTTTCATTTTTAAAAAAAATCTCTTGACTTTTACAAAGCTTTGATACTTTTACAACACTTTCCTCTTTAAAATTGTCAGAAAGTGTTTGAAAGGGTTATGAACTGTCTTCAAGTGTTTGAAAGTTTTGAAAGACAGAAAACTTTTATAAAGGGAATGAGTTTGGTTTGTTGTGAAAAAAAATTTCATTCTTTCATTTTTTTTTTAACAAAATATAAAATCTCAAACAAATTTTATGATCAAACTAATAATTACCCATCTCATCAATACACTTGAATATAAATTATGTGTTTTCTTAAAATGGAGTTCTTACCTTCACAATTTTAAATAGCCAAAAAGAATAAAGAATAATTTGACTTCTTATTGGTGATCATCCAAACAAAAACCTCTATTATTCTAATTGTGTTTTCTGTCCAAAACAAAGATTCTCAAAGTAGAAAAAGAAGAAGAAGACAAGAATTGTATAAAAAATCTTAATAATTGGTGATCATCTGGCAAGGATGTTGTGAAATATTTTGAAAAGTTTTTCAACTCCTTTTAGCTTTCTGAGAAAAAATGAAAATATTGTAACCCAAGAAAACATTCTTTAAAGAACAGACTAAGGGTTGGTTGTTTTAGAAGCTAATTATTCAAAGCAATTTCCAACACCACCATTAACTGAAAAAATATTTATTTCTCGAAAGTTCTTATTGTTGTTGATCTAAAAGGATCGATCGGTTTGTCAACCAAATAAAATGAAAACACAACAAAAATCTTTGATCTGATCCTTGATTGGATCAAGTATCTTTTTTGTTGTTTTTTCAAAGAATGACTTTTTGTCACCTAATCTATTTTTTGATCAAAAAAAATTTTTTATTCAAAATATTTCTCAATTATCCCAAAAACCCATCAACTATTATATCGCGAGTAAAAAGTAATCGCGATATTTTGGTATTTATCACGATTTTTTAATAATTATCGCGATTTTATAGAATATCGCGATTTGTTATATTATCATGATAATATTGAATTATCGCAATTTTCTGATATATCGCGATTTGATGAAAATTATCGCGATTTTTGTAACTTTATCGTGAATTATAGCATGTTATCATCAAAACCTCTAATGTATAACCCTATCAATTTGTATTTTTTTGCGGATACTCTGTAGATTTCTTAGAATATTGAAATCTTGTGATAATGAACAAATTTCAGGATCATTAACAAAAAAAGTTTGAATAAATTGAGAAAATTTTTTAGTTTTAATTAAGTTAAAAAAAGGATTTAAAAAGTCATTAAAAATTAAAAAGAACTTAAAATTATGTAATTGATTATTAATTATTAAGATTTTTTTTTGTAACCGGATCAAATTATATTTTAAATTATTTTTGGAATCACAAAAAATATTTTCAGGAGAAAATGTTAAATTCGAAAAAATTATTTTTATTCAGGATAAAAACAAAAAATGTCAAATTCAGCAAAACCTCTAAAAACCGATTATTTCACTAAAAAATCATTTTCACTAATACCTCTTAATAATTATAAATAAAATGAAGAATTTAATAGTAAAAAAATCGTAAAAGAAGATATTTATGTTGTTCTAAATATATAAACAATGAATATCTTTTAAATATCTAAATACGAAATAACACAGGACAGGAATTTGTTACATTTTTACAAATAAACCAAATAAGTTAAATGTAAGATATTTTATTTAAATAGTCAAAGTGTATCCCAAAGAACTGAAAATTTTGTTAACAATTTTTTGTTCTTACAAAGGATTAGTTTTTATCACAGAGACCTACAATTAAAGTATATTATTATTTAATTTTCCTTAAATAATAGTAGATAGTTCACAGAAATCTAGAAAATCTATTAGTCAAGTAGTAATTTTTGTAGATCCCATCAATTAAAAATGATAAATATATAAGCAAAAAACATAATGAATTTTGAAAAAAGACTATTTTCAACAATTAAGTCAAATAGCCGACCTTCAAACTTCAAAATTGAAAACATCTTTAATATTTTTTTTTCTGGCGATATTAGATTAGTTGCTAAAAAATTCTTTTTTTTTTTTTTTTTATTGTTGAAGAAGTGTAAATTACACTCTGGATATCCCTTTTACTTAAATTCCCTTTCAGAAATTTAAGCGTAAAATCATAGATTTCACGATTATTATTTAATGAAAATAGTTTCAAATTGTTTGTTTTAAATTAATTCATTAAGATTTTTTTTTTTTTTAATTTGTTATGAAATATTAATCTATCTTTTTCATAAGAAGGATAGACCCATAAAAAGTGATCAATATTTTCAATAATTTCTTGTTTTAATAAAGAGATCTAAATATTTGAACAACGATAGATCAAATGAAATAGGTTACTTTATTAAGTTTTTTCGAACTTTATAGATGGTTTGATTCTATAAAGTGCTAAGGTTTTAAGAATAAGATTTGGTTTTACAAAATTGAGTTGCTTTTTTTTTTTTTTTTTTTTTTTTTTTTTTACAAGTTTCCCAAATCTTGTTTTCGCAAAATCCCAGTGCAAGATACCGACTCGACAGCAAAAACCCAGTCCAGGTAACGACTCGACAGATTGAACGGAAAGTCCAATTTGGTTCACTTTGGTTGGTTTCAGATCGCATTCGTTGGATTCAGTTCTCTACAGTTGCATAAGTCCAGCTCAATTCGTTTTAGATCTGATCATTAACAAGTTTGGTTAGGTTAGTCATGACCATTTCCACCAATTCTTATATTGATTTTTTATTCCTTTTACCTTCCCCAAGCACCTAAAAAAACAAAAAGAGGAGGAACCCAAACAACTTAAAAAAGGAAATTTGGAAAAAGTAAAAAGTAAAGAAAATCTAAAATAAAAAATTCTTTTTTTTTATAAAAAAAAATAAATCATTAATTTTTAGATTATTTTTACAAAAATTATTTTTTAATAATTAAAAATATATCATAAAAGCTACATTCTTTCATAGAAGGAAAATAAAAGTAAAAAATATTAAGGTTTTTAAGGTAATATTATTGATCAAAACTTGATATTAAAAAAATCTCAAAAATAGTATCTTATGGAAGTTCTAAATCTAAATTATTAAATACTGTAATACTATTATTTGTGATTCAATTTTCCGATTTAAAAAAGACCTTAATATAAAAATTGATAAAATAGCTATTTTTATCAGTAGTTTTGAGTAAAATATCTACACTTTGATTTTCAATAATAATTTATCTAGGATTTATTTTTGTAAAATTTGAATGCGGTAACACAAATATCTTTTTCATCCAATTATAATATACTTTGCTTATAAAGAAATCTAGTTTGATGCTAATCCCTTAAGAGTAAAAATTCGAAAAAAATGACATCATCTCCAAATTGGGAAATAAAAGTTTAAAATTTGATATCTACATATTATAATTACTTTTAATGTTTTATTCTTTAATGAATTGATGTTTTTAAAAGTTTGATTCATTGTCTCATTTTTAAAAAGTACAAAATTCAACTTTATCCAAATTATTTCAAAAAAATATATTTATTTTTTGATAAAGAAAGAAATCTTATTATTCCCATTAAATGTAAAGAAAGTATAAAATAAAATTAAAAAATAAGATAAAAAGTTTAAAAATATTTCAAGAATAAAAAATCACCTAATTTCAAAATAAAATTACAATAATTTTTTTAAACTTGAATAAAAAATACTTTATTTATTAAAAGAAAAGTCCCAATCATTTTTTTCTTTTTGCTGAACAAAAAAATAGTTAAAAAAAACAACTAAAAAAATCAATTAAAAATTCTCCCAAAATACTTTTTTAAAACATGGAAAAATCAACTAATAATCCTTAAGAAATAATTTTTAACGTGATTATTTTTAAAACGATAATTCATAACGATATCTTGGATATTTTAGTGGGTTTTAAATAATACAAAAATTAAAAGTATCAATAATATTTACTTTTATTTCTCAAAATTATTCTAAACCCCAATTCAAAATTTTTAACACATCAAAATTCGATTTATGAAAAAAAAAAACTTATTTAATCAATTCAAGAAGAAATACCAAATTAGAGCCACTGACTACTTGAAATGTTTACACTTTTTTATAAATTACAATACTCACAAAACAATAAACAAATAATTATCATAACAAATAAATCATGGGTGTGTTAAAACTTTTGGGGAGAGCAAAACAAAAAAAATATATTAATATTTTTGTTTAAATTCTATTAGGAATATTGAAGGATAAAAAGGTTAGATACCAACTTTTTTTATTTGAGTTCTTCTATTTGAAACAACCCAACTTTAACATAATATCAAATGTTCAAAAAAAAATTGATCCAACGAAACAAGTTAGGTAATCCAAATAATGAAATGAAAAAAAAAACTAAAAGATGAAAAAATGATTTTGATATTTTACAAAAATCAATATTATCCCAGATTTCAATGAAATTGTATTATTGTGATGATTTGTAACGTTTTAGCTATGTGAAAAATTTTGAATTTTTGTTAATATTTTTAAACAAATAAAATTTTTTTAAATTAATATTTCAGAAAAAATAAAATAATATATTTTATCAAATAATTGATTTAAATAATAGCAGACTATTGTTTATACTCTATTTTTTTAAAAATAAATATGGTCTGATCTTTTAAATTTCAAGAAATTTAATAAATATTTATGAATAAAATAGATGTTAAATTTTTTTTAGATCTTTAAGGGGTTAATATTTGATTTTTTTTTATTGTATTTTTAAAATAAGATTTGATTTCCAAATGTTTTTTGTTCATTTAAACTCTCAAAAATTATTAAAAGTGAGATAAGATAAAAATTAGAAGGTTTTGGCAAATTTTTCTTTTTCGATTTTGATCTAAATATCCAAACAAAAACTTTCAAGATCTTTTTACTGAAAATTTACTTAGAAAAATGTGCCTATTTAAGTAATAATTATTCATTTCCCCAAAGTTGATAAATGTGGTTCTTTCTGAGCTTAATAGTCTTGTTTTATAAATAAACACTCTTTTAGCTTTATGAAAAAAAAACTAAATTAGAGTATCTAGTCCCTTAAACCAATAAAAAATGAGTATAAAATTTTAAAAAAAAAAATGAAAAAAAAATAGTTTATAATTTTTTTCATTTATCAGTTTCTTTTTAATTCTATAAACGAAAAAAGATACAATAAGACTATTGATTAACTTTGTTGTTTCTGATTCCCTCCTCCTAAATAAACTGACTAATTAACAAGAACATTGAAATTTTCCCTTTGCAAAATAAAGTCATATTCAAAATTAGGTGCCAACTTTATTATTATTTTCTTTTTTCATAAGTCTTTCAAAAAAGAAAATGAGAATACTTATGTTTTATAACACATGTAGTTGGTTTTTTTTTTCAAGAGAGAACTTCAGAAAGTGTATCCTTAATTTTGAACTCTACTACTCATCACTTTATAAAAAAGATTTTTATTCATTTTTTCAAAATACTTTTTCTTTTTAATATCTCAAAAAAGTAGACAGAAATAATTCTTGACTTGTTTCATTATGTCAAAATCAAATACAAAGTCTAAATCTAAATCAAGATCAAAACACAGCAGTAAATCAAAAACAAAAACAAAGTCTAAATCTAGCTCGAGCTCAACAAAAAAACGAAAAAAATCAAAAAAAAATGCAGTGCTTTTAAAAGTAGGCATGATCGGTGATGCTCAAATTGGAAAAACATCCTTAATGGTTAAATACGTAGAAAACAATTTTGATGAAGATTATATCCAAACTCTTGGTAAGTCAGAACATTGTTTTTTCTTTCTCTTTTTTTTTTCGTTTATTTTTTTTTTATTTTATTTAAAAAAAAAAATCAAAAGAAAAAGAAATTAAAATTTTTTTTATTGTTTTTTTTTCAAAATTTCGCTTCTTAACAAACAACTTTAATATTCTTTAGGTGTTAATTTTATGGAAAAATCTATTTCGATTAAACAAACAGAAATTACTTTTAGTATTTGGGATCTTGGTAAGCTTTTCTAAAATTTTTTTTTGTTCTTCTTTTTTTAATTTTCCCATTCATCTTTAATTCCAAATTAAAAAAAAAAAAAAAAAAAACAAAACTATTCCTGAAATTCTTTTTAATCTGATTAAAAATTCCAAACCTCAACTATTTTGATAGGTGGACAAAAGGAATTTGTAAACATGCTACCCTTGGTTTGCAATGAAGCAGTTGTAATTTTGTTTATGTTTGATTTATCAAGGAAAAGCACTTTGGTTTCCGTAAAGTCGTGGTATAGACAGGTAAGGGGGCTTAACAAAAGTGCAATCCCATTCCTTGTAGGAACAAAATACGATATTTTTGCAGGATTCTCTCCAGATGAACAAGAAGAAATCACAAAAACTGCAAGAAGATATTCAAAGGCAATGAAGGCACCTTTAATTTTCTGTTCAGCTAAAGTGCCTATTAATGTCAGGAAATTATTTAAAATTATTCTGAGTAGAGTCTTTGATTTAAAATGTAAAATCCCTAAAATTACACAGGTCGGAGATCCAATTATGGAAGGATTTTAAATCTTATTACAATTTACTTTTTTTTTTTTGTTATTTTTTTATTTTTTTTATATTTTTATACAACCTATATATTTAATAAAAAGATCAATTTCTGTTTACATAATCAATCGTTTAATGAATTATTCACTCTTATCTCTCTCTCTCTCTCTCTTTATAGATATATATATTGGATCATGATAATAGGTAATTTTTTTACAAATATTCAATTAAACTTCATAAACAAACTCTTTTACCAATTTAAGACCAATGAATTATCATTTTTAAAAAGAATTCGATTTTTTACAATTATTTTTAAAAACTTATGGTTTTCTATAAACGAGAAGAAATTCCTAAAAGTGAGATTTAGAAAAAGAAAAATACTTTGCATATTTGTTTTTTTTCTTTTCAATCCCATTCCAAAAATTTGGAAATACTCAAAATCAAAAATAGGTAAAACAAATCTCAATATATTGAATTTTTACAAACGTACTATAAAATTAGATTTAGGTTACTTAGTATTAGTGCTTTTATAAGTAATCATTTTTATCCAAATAAAAGAAAAAAATATAAAACGAAAAAAAAAACGATCTCTGTGTAAAAAATAATGAAGCGAGCTTAGCAAAGAATTGTATTGGTGAATTTTTTGAAATTTCAGAAACAATAATTAATTGATCAACCAAATGATAAGGTACCATTAACAGATTTTATGTGATTTTTTCTATTTAACTAAACTAAATTTAACCTTAAATAAGGATTATCAGAATTTTATTCTCAGTGGATACTATTTTTAAGTGTAGAAACATATTTATTGGCTTAAAAGAAACTTGATCTTATAGATCTTGCTAACTTAAAATGTAGGGTTTTTTTTTGGAAATTTTTGAGTTTGGCAAATCCATTTTTAGGTTGAATTTAACATCTTTGTTATTTTCTCTTGACAAATCTTGATAGTATTCTTGAAAAAATAAAGAATTCCTTGCTTTCTTCTCTGGTGTCTCGAAATTGGTTTTTTTGATGCTGAAAATTTTTTTTTGGGTTAATTTTGTTTTGTTGGGTATTTAAAAGCTAAGTGTATTGATTAGGTTTCTGGACTTTTTTTTTTTTTTTTTCGATCTTTGGGATCTTGAAACCCATTCTATTTCCTTTCCTTTTAATTTTTTTTTTTGAGAGTTGTGTTTGGGGTAGTAGAGTAATTCTCCAAAAAAAGTAACAATACCTCGAAATCAACTGATTGGGTTGTTTAACATTAGGTGGTGGTTTGAGAAACTTAACAAACAAACCTTTAGACAGATGCCTTTAATATTTTTTACTTTTGTAATGCTATCTCAACCACAAACTTTATGAATTGGTAAAATACAGTCAGTTTCACTTTTAAGGCACAAACTTTCAACGAAATTTAAGGCACAAAAAAAATCTCAAATTAAGGCACAATTTTTTGGAATTTTAATTTTCACAAATTATTTTACTAGAATTTGTATTTTGTGCCTTAATTTGGGATTTTTTTTGTGCCTTAAATTTCGTAGAAAGTTTGTGTCTTAAAAGTGAAACTGACTGTAGAGAAATTTTAGTCTTTAATGGTAATTGCTTCGATCTTTTTGTTTTGGGAAATGGGATTTTAATTGTTGTTTCTATTGCCCTTTCTACACAACAAACCCAAAATATAAAATCCCACTTGATAGTTTTGTGTTCCTTTGAAAAAATGCTTTGTGTTTTTCCAAATTAAAAAAAAATTTAAAATTTAGAACAAAAAATAAACAAAAAAAAAACTCTTTTGTAAATTATTTAAAGCACAAAACCAATTTACAGCCAGTTTCACTTTTAAGGCACAAACTTTCAACGAAATTTAAGGCACAAAAAAATCTCAAATTAAGGCACAAAATTTGGAATTTTTTTTTTTACAATTTATTTTTACTAGAATTTGAATTTTGTGCTTTAATTTGAGATTTTTTTTGTTCCTTAAATTTTGTTGAAAGTTTGTGCCTTAAAAGTGAAACTGACTGTAAGACTTCAAAATAGCATTGCTTAAAATTTCAGATCCTTCACGAAATTGAAAAAAAAATTCCCTTGGTCAAATCAAAAAATTTTCTCTCAAAATTTTCGACTTCCAAAATGATAAGGGAAAATGTCACTCCACTTTATATTGAAGTATGTAAGAGTTGGTGGCGAGTGTAGCCACCCATTAGAAAAGAAAGTGGAGTGACGTTTACCTAATATCAAAAAAAATTGCTTTTTATTTTTGCCTTGCTTTGTTGGGATTTTTCAAAAAGTTTTTGGATCAACAAATGATTTTAGTCAAAATCTTAAAATGCTAAAAATTGGCAATATTTTGACTTTTCCTCTATTCATTGAATTTTAAAGTTCTTAATCTATTTACTGTATTGTATTTCAATGCCCACAGAGCATAAAATTCCGATAGTCCTTAAATCATTGAAAATTTTTGTTAAAAGATCTAACAAAAAAGTTATTTACCTCAGAAAAGAAAACGAAAACAAAAGAGAAAATACAATAATAACAAAATAAACACTATTTCAAAAATTGTTACTCATCTATAAGACTAAATTGAAAAAAAAAAAATTATCCTTTAATATTCAAGAATAATTAATAATTAAATCTGATTTGCAATTCACTTTTAAGTCATTCTAAATGTATAAAAGCCAGATATATTAAAAATTAAAAAAAATAAAACCAAAAACTAAAAAAAAGTGAGTCAGAATTTTTGAAATGAGTATTACGGATTTTTTAAAACTGAACTTTCACTGAAAAAAAGTAGAACAACAAGATTTTTTATGAATAAAAAAATTCATTTTCAAAGACCCTACATTAGTCTCAATTTTCAAAGTGATTTTTTTTTTCTACATGTCCTTTTTTTCTGAAAAAAAAAAGAAAAAGCAAAAAAAAAAAAAAAAGCAAAACTAAAATTTGCCAAATTAGAAAAAATGTTTCTGATCCAAAAATTTGAAAATATTTTTTTGTTAAGAATAATGGAATAAAGCCTCAAAACAACTCCCATTGACATTATAAAGTGAGTAAAAATTTTTGAAAAATAGTTTATTTTTCTAATTATTTTTCACTTTACAATAAAGGATATCCAAATTTAAAAATCCTCAAACTGGATTAATACCTATTGTTAATATCTCAAATCTAATTTCACACGAATAGGAATCCATTACAAAAAAATCCAAAACAATTCACTTTTTACTAATGTTTTTATTAAATTCGAATTTTGAAAATTTAAAATATTTCAATTTTGGTTTAATTTGATATTTTAAATTATATTTTCATTCAAAAAATTTCAATCTAATTTATGTTCTTTTTTTTTTTTAAATGAAGAAAAAAAGACATAAAAAAATATTATAAAAAGGGTAATTTTAATACTCTTTTTTAATGAAAATCTATTTCACAATTTTTTTCCATGTAAAAATTATTTTCCAGAATTTTAATCTGTTTGAGTGTTAAAAATTGACAGTCACTATTTTAAACAAAATAAATGGAACAAAATTAAGTAGCAAGAATTCTAACAAATCATTAAAGATCCTAATTCTATCAAGAGAAATTAATAATTTAAGCTTGGTTTAAGAATTAAACATTTGAAATGGAACTTGCTTTATAAAATCTTTTTTTGGAAAGCTGAATGAAAATTTTGATTTTTTTAATTTACAATTATCAGTCTAGTAATTTTCATAAAATAAAACATTTTTACCAATATTCTTTTTCTTTTTTTGTGACAAAGAAATTAAAAAGATTCGGAAAAAAAAAAGTTATTGTTTCTTTCTTATATCACACCGAATAAAAAAAATGTGAGATTTACCAACGTCGAAACAATGATAGAAATACCTCAAAAATTAACTTATAATAACAAACAAAGTCGTTATAGTTTATTTTTTTTTTATTTTTTTTTCAATAGCTACATTAATAATTATTTATTTTTTTTTCCCTGATATTTATCTCAAATTCTCAATATACAATAAAAAAAAAAATGATTTGAAAATAAAATCAATTATTTTTTTTTAAGAATAATCTCTTGTCAGATAAATCCAATTGATACATAATTTGGTTATAATTATATTTTGGAACAGGATGTTTTGTTTGACTAAAAGTATTAGCAAAGGTGCCCTCAATAAATATAATTTTACCCTTTTCTTTGTCTAAACGATGGTGGTGGAACACATTGTAGAAAGAGTATTTATTATGGGTAATTATTTTGATTGGATTTTTCCATGGCCCATGGAAAGAATTGGAATCCAAATAAAAAATTTCACCCAAAAAAGAAGTACCATTTAATTGTTGGATAATTGAAATATACTTTTTTTTGTAGTTGTTCCAAAACATCGTACCACTTTGAGACAATAGTCTTTTGCCGCTTTCTGGATCAAAAATGTTCCAATATCTTTGTTCAGGTTCTAAATTGTTTTCACGAAAGAGCCATTCTTGAACCGATTGTGTAACAGGAACTGTATTTTTTTTCCATCCCCAGATGACATTACCATTTCCATCTCTCTCGATCTTGAAAGAATCATATCTAGAACCCTCTTGAAAGCAAGTGAAGGACGCCCAATTCCGTGAAATGGAGATACTCTTTAAGGAAGGTTTGCATCTGTAAACTGCGAAAGGATAGCCCAAATAGAGATAAGTTTTCTGATCACCTTTTTCGTAATGCAATTGTGCAATCCTAGCGCCATTGGAAATACAAGCAGGCTTGGTTGGGAAGAGACACGAATTGTCTTCATAAGTTGTGATTATCTCGAATTGATGTGATTTGTCGTTCCAAAGAATTAACCCCTGTTCCTTTATTGACTTGTTTTCATTTGCAGAGTTTGGTGTGTACAGATAAAATCCGATTAATTGCTCTTTTTTCCTTTTTTGTGTAATGGGCAATGTGGCAACAGAATCAATCCACTTTAGTCCATTTTTTGGAAACGGTATTAGCCCCTTCACAAAGCCGTCCTTGCCTTCAAAAAATCGAAAGAGAGGCGGAACTTGAGATAAATCAAGATCTGGCCTTGTTGTTGCACCAGTGGTGCTAAAGTTCCCTAAAGGATAACTAACCCTGTTTGTATCCCCCCAAAACCAATACATTTTGTTTCTGTAAATTGTAGTTTGAACGGAATCTAATCCCATTACTTGAGATATGATCGGTGGGTAATCAGCTTCTTCTTTATTTAACAAAATTGAATCACGAAAAATTCCCTGCCCTGTTACCCGATAAATCCGTTCAGCAATCATTGTTCTTTCAAGCCCTATCTCAGTAGAACCCCCCTTTACAGTTTTTATACTTACCCCTTCATACCCAAAAAAATCCTTTGGATATTTATAACCATCACTTTTTATGTGGAAATATACTTTTGTATTCATCAAGCCTGGCTCGTAAAAGGCAATGTACCCATCGGAGTCAGTATAATAATTTTGATCGTTTGTTGTTGTTAGGCATACCAAAGGAATCCCATTCTGTGTTTTCTTGTCAATGAATCTTATACAATGATATTCATTTCGATTGGTGCGACTTTGTTTATTCTTTTTGTTTTTTTTTTTGAACTTTTTCTTTCTCGATCTTTGAGAAAAGAGAACCCAAATACAAATTAGAAGTAAAAATGTTAGAAAAAGGAAAGAACACAGAACTGAGAGTTGATTCTTGAACATTTTTGTTTTTTCTATTTGAGATCAATGGGAAAAAATAAATAGTTCAATTCTTAACCACAACAAGAATAGTAAAAATTTTAGTCACTTTTTTTGCTTTTCAATACTTTTGTTATTTTGAAATTGTACAAAATTTTGAAAGGAATTACAAGATCAACAATGCAATAACTTTCAATTTAAAAGTTTATTCAAGTTTAACTTTTAAAAACATGTAATTTAAACAACTTTTCAATTTTTGAGTTTTTTTAAAAAGAGTTTCAGATTTTAAAGTTAACATATATTTTTCTTTGAGATAACTCTCAAAAATTTCAATTATATTCAAAATGTTATCTCTTGTTAATTATTATTTTTTACCCTTTTAAGGGAGTAGCTACACCATAAGGTATAATAAAAATTTATTCGGGTGAGATAAGAGTATTTTATTTTCCAGGCATGTGATAGTAGATTCACTAAATTTTATTTAAAAAATTATTTGATATTTTTTTTTTTGGGATGATAAACGATAAAAAAAAAAGAGAATATATTGATAAAATAGTTTTGATTTTTTTTTTTTTTTTATTAAGATAAACTTAATTCTAAAAATTTGAGCAGAGTTTAAACAATCGAAAGAATAATAATACCATACTTTAGATTCAATTTGGAAATTATTTGATTTTATAAACTATTCCATTTTTTTTCTTTTTTGTTTTTGTTTTCATTTTGTTTTTTTTTCGAGTTCCAAAATCTGTTTTGTTAGATCTGAGAATTTTTTTTTCGATGGTTGATAGAAGTTAGTATTGAGTTTGTTAAATAGAAAAAACCACATCCAATTAGTTGATAGTATCTTATCATCTGATCGATCAACAATTGTTGGTGTAATTTTAACAAATTTACCAATACATTTTTTGTTCAAACTCTTTCATTTCAGCTCGTTTCATTATTTTGGACTATACAGAGTTTTGATTTTTTTTTTTATTTTTTTTTTTCATTTATTTGAATGAAAATGATTAATTATAAAAACATCAATACTATGCCTTTTAAATATGGTTTTATATTAAGTTTGGAAAAATATAATAAATTGAGTTTTTGTTTTCCTATTTTTGATTTTTAGATGTGTCCAAATTTTTGGAATATATTTTATTTTTTTTTGGGACACGATAATTTTAGATTTTTAGAATATAATTTATAGCTATTTTGTAGTTTAAAATTTGTAAAAATATACTCATATTCATAACTCCAATTCCACCAAATCCAAATATTTCAAATCCTACCAAGTAATGTTTTGAGATAATTATTAATTATTTGGAGCCCTACAGCTATTAAAATCTCATTTGTATTTTCTTTTGTAATTCTCCAAATTGTAACGTCGTTGTTCAATTTAAACAAAATACATTAATCCCGAATGTCACTGATAAAAAAAATATTTCTAATTGCTTTTTTATTCTGAGGATTAAAAATATCCAAAAATGATGAAAAAATGAAAAATGAAAACATTAAATGCCACTATAGAATGTTGAGATACGGATAAAAGATAAGTCATTCAACATTCGAAACACTATTTTAAGCAATTCAACCCAACAAACTATTGTGGCAATTGTTTGGAGACTTTGAATAAAAAAATTAAAAAATCTAATGAATTAAGTACTTTAAATAATCAAAATCAATGAGTTATATCCCAAAGTAAAAAATGTTATTTTCTGATCCTCTTCAAAATTGCAAAAAAGTCAAAATTTTTACTTTACCATGGCTACTCCCTTAAGAAACCAATATGCCAATAACACCCAGCTAAATGGTACAATTGGAGATTAATTCAAAAAATTTTTTTTAAGAGAAATTAAAATGTGACAAATTGTAAATTATTAATAACAGTGTTTTCAACACATTTATGTAATAGGTTTTGAAATCTAAGGTATCCAAGTATTTTTAAACATTGTAAAATAATTATAAAAAATAAAAAAAGTTTAGGTTCACACAATTTCTACTTTTGAATCATTACCCTTAATTTGTAATCTTAAATACAATCCTAATAACGGTGTAATAACTATTCATGCAATACATACGTATACCCTTTACAAAGTAACCCAAGCCAAAACTGATTTAACTTTCCATTCCTAAAAAAATTAATTGGCTTAATCTATCCTAAATTAGCATAACATATCCCAAACAAACTCTGGTTAAAAATGGACTTACCCGTACAAGCTTGACCATTCCCAAATGTACTCAAAAGGTACAAAAAATTCTGTAAAATGTTTAAGGAAGTAAATTAAATAGTAGAAAGTTAATATTAAACTATAATCTTTATTTTATCAGAAATAATTCGAGTATACGAAGCAAAGATTTTCAACTAAGTTCCACAAATTTTTAGTAAGTAATGTAAAAATTATCTATTATTTCACTTTTTGTTTTTTTTCATGAAAATTTCAAAGATTTTTTTTTATGATTAGGTATCTACAATTAGTAATAATTGGAAATGATAAAATTTTATCATTTTTTTTAAATTATTTTTACTCTCTCTGTTTTATCTCTTGATTTTTTTTTCAATTTTCTTGTTAATTTATTTTTTTTCTGAATTATAAATATCGGGCAATGATATAAGCCAAATCACAAAATTAGGGGCAACCTTTTTGATTATTATTTTTTTCTTTTTTCAATTATCTTTGAAATAATAAAATGATTATACTATATTTTTATTAATTAATAGATATTGGTTATTATCTCTAAACACTTTCATAAAATACAGTTTAATTCAAAAAAAAAAAAAACTATTATACAAATTTTTTTCTGATGAAAAATTATTACCTATTTTTGAAATTTAACTTATATATATTGATCTTTATACAAACTCCTTTTCAATCAAGGTGACTCAGTTTTATTGAAGAAATAGAACAGATTTGATGTGTTTAATTCATTATTCTTCTCAAAATAAATTTTCAGAATTTTTAAATCTGATGATTTTTTCTCATTTTTTTAAGTATTTTTTTTTTTTTTTGATTTTTCCTTATTTTTCATTTCTTTTTCTTTTCTTCTTTTTAAACATGTAGTCAATTTAAAAAAAAAAAAAATTGAAACTCCAAATTAAAAAGATAAAATTGAGGTTTTGTAATTTCTTTTTAAAATCAATACATTTACAATTCAAAAATATTCTTGTCAAAAATTTTAATTTTCAAAAAAACTTGAGAAATTTTTCACAAGGAATTCAAACTAATGAAGATCATTTTTTTTAGCTTTGATTTTTTTTGAAATTTATGTTTTTTTCAGGCATTTCTTTTATGAATATCAACTCTAATTTGATGAATATAATTTCTCTTATTTCTAAAAAAATATTTGTTTGGTTGATTCTTAAAAAAAAAGTAAATATTTCAATTTTTACTGGGTTATTTGAATGAAATAAAGTTTCGTTATTTATATAAAGATAGTTTGCAATACTTATGGGTTATTATTTTTCCTGTTAAATTTATTGAGACTATATCTAAATCTAGTATTTTTCATATGTTTGAGAACTTTAAAACGTTGATTTGTGATAAAATTGGAAATATAGTTTTTATAAAAATACCAAGTATGAAAAAAATACATAAAAAGATTTTTAATTGTTCATATTAGGAAAAATGTTGTCTAATTACTCTAGAATTTCACTTTTTTTAAAATCAAATTTTTTTTTTTTTTTCTAATCAAACTTTTAAAATAAAGAGTTACTTATTGAAATGATGATATAATGAATTTAAATTGTTCAAAACACAATCCAATCAATGAAAAATCAAGAATAAATAAATTCTTATTTTTCAAATCCTTTTAAAACCTCGATAAAACTCGATTTTTTTAAAAAATCAAAAGATCTATTTCAGTTATTAAATAATTTATGGATTGATGAATCGAAACCTCATTGTTTTGATCTTTGGGTAGGTTTATTCATTAGTTAATTAAAAAAAATTGTTAGTTATAAAATGAATATCTACATCCAAAAAATCAAATGTTACCTATTAAAAAATATCTTGTTGCATTATTGCCAGGTAAAGTATTTTTTTCAATACTATACTCTATTTTTTCCATTTTAAGTTTCAATACTGTTTATTAATTATTGCTTGATTGGAAAAGAGGTAGTTAACTTCTCTTTAAATTTAAATAAACAATTAAGGAAATTTTTTATGAATTTTAAACCGGTTTTAAAATCAAAAAAAAAACAGATCAATAAAGAAAATCAAAATCAATAGTTCAAGAAAAAAAATGGGTATTAAATACAATAATGGTTCTTTTCAATATTATTTCTAGGTCTGAGTATGTTTTTTGGTTATATTCTTTATCAATAAAAAATTGTTGGTAAAAAAAGACAATATTATCAGATCTCCAAAACCAACTTATCTTATTTTTTAAATCAAATGTATTTATAAAAATATATTTATTGATTTAAAAGATAATTAAAAAATTACAAATTATTACCTGAAGTTAATTTTTTGCTTTTATCTCTAAAATAACTAGAATTTTTTATTGTCTATCTTTACCAATTAAATTTGTAACGTTTAACTTTCTTTCTTTATCTTTAGAATACTTTTCATACAAACTTTAATTCGTTTAAAATTTCAGATATATATGTGTGTTGTTTGAAAAAGTTAGAAAATCAAATGAATTTAATACAAGAATTTTAGTAATCAATTCAATTGGTAATTCTAGTTTTTTACAAAATAATTTAATACTTTTAATTAAAATTGTTAAGGTTTTTTTGAGGATCTTTTATTATATATTTCATCTGAAATTTTATTGAAACAATATGGAAAAAATATGATTGAAATTTAAAACAAAAAAATAAATGATCTGAAAAAAAAATATTTTTGCATGATGCCCAAATAAACCATTTTACAATCAAGAAGGCCGAATTGTATGAGTAAAAAAAATCTTTTTAAAGGACTTGCATCAATAGTTAGTAGAAATAATTTATTTTGTATTTTTTAGTTGAAACTATTATTTCACAATTTTGCTCATTTTTTTTTTTTTATAAAACCTAATTTATTTTAAATTTTTTTTTTATTGCAAGATCAATTGTCACTTGATAAAAATATAGTATTCTAATGTATTGAAACAATGAAAACCATTGTAGAGAAAGTGATATTTATAAATATTGGAATTTTCTTTCAATCTTCAATAGAAGATCAAAATAAACATTTTTGTTTTTCTCAATAATAATTTCAGTTTTGCTATTTTTTTGAAAAACCATTGATTGATTAGATTTATTTCAGGTGGATAATAACTATTTTTTGAATTTTATTATTATACTGATTATTTCTTCTTTAATCTTCAAAGGTCATTTTTAAAAGATAATTGTTACTGTCAATTTTGCTTTTAATTACCAAACTTCCAATGAAATTAAAGGTACAAAAAAATCTCAAATTAAGGCACAAATTTTTGGAGTTTTTTTCATGTAAATATAATTTTACTAGAATCTGAATTTTATTGTTATATTTTTTTGATTTTTATTGTGCAATAATTTTCATTGAATTTTGTACTTTAAAAGTGGAACTGGCTGTATTTGAAAAAAAATGTTGGACCTCTATGATAGTTATAGAATTTACTTGTGTTTTCAATTTTTTTAAAAGAAAAAGGTAAAAGGTGAAATTGGTTTTTGGTAGTATTGTTTTAATTTTCAGTATTAAAAAGTGGTATCCAAGTTGTACAATCACAAATCCCACAATTCGTATTTAAATTAATTTGAAAATTATTACTTTATAATATTTAAAAGGAGAAAAGCCAAAAATTGATAAATTATTCCAATTTATTTGTTCTTCTGAAAAAATAATTAATAAATGAAATTAAATATCCCAATAAAAAATGATTCCTAATAAACGAGTTATATCAGATCATAATTTCAAAGTGGTTTTAATTTTAATAAAAACCTATTGTGAATTAATTTTTATTTTAAACCTAACTAAAACTTGAAAAATTAGTCCTCCTTAACAGAGAATTTTTTACAATAAACAATAAGGTAACAAGTACTACTTTTTGAAAAAGCCGTAAAAATTTTCGTCTTGTTCATGTATTTTTTTCTGATAATGATAATATGGATCTAGTCCTTGCTTTAATCCACGAAGACAGTTACTAGTTTTTTTATTTTCATTGTTTGCAAGCCATTTAATTGCATCGACATGGATTTTGATGTAAATAGGCATCTGTAAACCAGTAATGAAATATCTTTTTTTGGATCCAAGTGTGGTTCGATAGCCAATAACCCAGTTTGGATTTGTATGTAGAATTTTATTGAGTTTCTTATAGATTTTAACCGATGGTCGCCTCTTCTTTGTCTTCTCTTTCTCAATTCGAGGGGGTGTGTTAATTTTTTTGGTTTGATTTTCAGAATTTTGTTCTCCTAGACAACCGTCTTGGAGATAATTTGTTTCTGAAAGATTACTATCACAAAAATCTTGATTATTTTTTTTTTCTTTATCTTTTTCTTTATCTTTATCTTTTTGTTTTTCATTTTCTTTGTCTTTTTCTTTTTCTTTATCTTTATCTTTTTCTTTTTCTTTTTCTTTATCTTTTTCTTTATCTTTTTCTTTTTCTTTTTCATTGTCTTTTTCTTTTTCTTTTTCTTTTTCTTTTTCTTTTTCTTTTAGTTTGTGTTTCGTTTTCTTTTTCTTTTCTTTTTTATATTTTTCTTCTTGATCCTTTTCTTTACTTAGTGTGGTATTGTTATAAGACACCAATAGATTTTTTACATAATTTCTTTCCCAATCAGACATTATATTTAAAAAAAAAATTTTTTGGATCAAAAATTAAGTTATAGTAAAAAATTAGATATTAAATATTATATGGTATCTTCTCTAAGGAAGGATTGTCTTAGAACAAGGAATTTTGAACTAAGTGGATAACGAAAAAAAAATAAAAAAAAATTTTATTTCTCAGTTCATACTAAACTTTACTATAAAAACTGAACGAGAAATTTTTTTTGTTAAATTTATTTTTTTTGGATCTTTGTTTAAAAAAAAAACAAAAAATAAACCCTAGATTTTACCACTAGAAAACTCAATCTACATGATAAAGATATTGGATTTTGTTAAGAGAATAAACGAAATTATTATTTTTTATTTCAACAATTTATCTTCATCAACTTTCTACCAAGAGTCAGAGAAATTTTATCTTAGTTTTTGTCAAAATAATATTTATTAAGGATCAAAACTAGATCGGTTTGGATCTTATTTCCAGATTCAAATTCTTATCAATTTGATATCTATATGTATTAACACAAATCGACAATGGTTTTTTCAATCAAACGAAATATCACAATTATTTTGTTATGACTTTTAAACGCTGTGGAAGAAAAGTTCCCCTCAGTGATAGTTGTGTTTGAAGACGCATTCAAAAAATAATCTATAAAATTTTTTTTATAAGATCTAGTTTAAAAAATCATAAATGTTTAATTTTTGGAATGTTTGTAAAGTATTTGGATTCAATTTTAGTTATTGATGATTGAAATGATTGGGATAAAACAATAACTAATATTTCATCCAACAATATTGGTAAATATAATAGAGTATTATTGTCAGTAGCAACACTACCCTTGTGGTGGATTAAATTGAATATAACTTTTTACAGGCTGAGTATTTATTGTTTTGAAACTTTAAATTTAATATATTATTGTCAAACCATTTATAAAAAAAAAAGCCCAACACGATTAATAATTGGAAAATTGTAAACAAAAAGTAAAACCAATGAAATTACGAAAAAAATTAATTTTAAGAGATTAGTCGTATATTTTACAACAAGGCAAAATTTTAAAATATGTTATTGGTGGTATTCTCTACTTACAAATTTTGTATATACCAAGTGTTAAAAAAATCTGGTTGACTAAGAAAGCCATAAATGAAAATTAGTTTAGTGAGTTCAATTTTTTTTTTCCATTTTTTCTAAAAAATTTTACTATTAAATTCATTTTATTTCTCACCACATTATAACTATTTTTTACCCCATTTATTGCCAGTTTGATCATTATTATTCTCTAACATTTCTTTGTTACCAGTAATATTTATATTAATATTTTTTTTCTTTTTTGAGAGAAAACCTTTGGTTAACCAAAAAAATTGATATATTTACGGATTAAAAAATAATTGTATTTTTTTAAGAATAGTAGTTATAATAATCAAAGTTTTAAAGTCATGTAAAAATTTTACTAAGAAATTTTGTTTTTGTATTCAGATAAAATTTGATTTTTCAAAATAAAATTTTCTTAAAAGATATTTGGAAATTAGTTAATTTTATCCTCAAAATTCAAAATCGATTTTTTTCTTCCAATAATATATAGAATTGTTATAAGGATTCTTATGAATAAAGCCAAACAATTTGTTAAAAAAATTTTTCAAAATTCAAATTTTTTTTCATTTTTTGAAAAGCATAGAAGAACCTTTTCAAAACATTAAAGAAAAAATTTTTTTGCTTAATAGATATCAATTTAATTGTTAAAATGTAGTTAAAGTTCGACCAAATATTCATTTATTGGATCACCTATACCACAATTAGTTTTATTGTCTACAATTTGAATTAAAATGTTGAGGAAAGAAAAAGAAACCAAATAAAAAAATTTTCTTTCGAAATCAATACTTTCCAGGATAAAACGAAATATATGTTTTCACCATTTTCAAGAATTAACTTGAAAGTGAAATAAAATAATAGGTTACTTTATTATTGTTTTATATTGGAAACTTGCAAATTTTGAATTTCAAAAAAGAGACTCAAATCAATAAATTATTTAAATGAGGTTAACTCATCCATTTCATAAGTCGTTACACAAATTTAAAAAAAAAAATTTTCAAGATCTTGACAAGATTTGACTTTATTTTCAAAAATGTACTACTCCCTTAAAGATTAATTCTTTAAATTATTTTTATTTCAACCAAGAAAAAAAATATTAATCGCCTTGTTATTTGAAAATATTAAAAGTGTTCTATTGAAGATTCTCAATAATATCCAATTTTTTCAACAAATTTCTAATGAGGGATCAACCAAAGATAAATCCTTTACTAAATTACAATAGAAATAAACAATTTTTGTGTTTAATTTTCCTCTATTTTGTCTTCGTCATTTATTTTTTCTTTCTTAAGTGATCTCAACTTTTAATTTTCATACTAAGCAATATTCCCAATTATAAATCCTGTTAAACTTTTTTTCCCATTTCCTGTTTTTAACACAAAGGACAAATTCTATTTTTGTTCTTGGAATTTTTGTAGTTTCATTCATTTTAAGATCATTTGTTATTTATTCCTTTTTTTTTTTGATAGTGTTTACCACCTGATTTAAAAAATCTCATTAATCAAAAACAAAGACTATTATTGAACAACTTGGTGTGTAAAAAAATGATTTTTCCGGTCACACTGGGGTTTTTATTAACAGAGGCAATTGAGCAAAAAATTATATTTTTCTTTTTCAAATTGATTTTGATAAATCTATTATATTAAAAAAAAAAAAAAAAAGATTACCATAACTTGTTAAACCTTTTAATATTCAAAATTATAATAGTACTCATAATTTAAATCAAAAAATATTCGATTTTTATTTATTTTTCACAATAAATTTAAATTGTTCAAGTTTATTCTCTTATTATTATTCTTCTTCTTCATTATTTCATGGATCATCAATTCTCATTTGTTTTTTTAAAATTTAAATTTAATAGCCAGTATCACTTTTACGACACAAACTTTAAACAAAATTTAAGGCACAATAAAAATCTCGAATAAAAGCATATTTTTTGGAAATAATCTTTTCATAAATTATTTTATTGGAATTTGAAGTTTGTGCCTTAAATTAAGAATTTTTGTGTCTTAAATTTCGTTCAGAGTTTGTGTATTAAAAGTGAAACTGACTGTACTAGAAAATTATTCAGAAATGAATTAAACAATAAAACAGAAAAATCTTCAAAACAATTAACAAAAAAATTCTCCAAAAAAAGAAACAAAAAAAAAAAAATTGAAGGACTTTCATCAAAATAAATAATTTTCCAGACAAAGTAGCCCAGTTATAATAGATGGACCACATTTTTTCTATATTGTTTGAATGGTATATTAGAAAAAAAAAAAATTAATTTAGGAAATTTTCAAAATTGAAATCATTTTGAAATCATTTTTACATTTTTTGATTTTTTTCTATTTATTTTTTGATAGATAATCCATTTGTAATTTTTTTTTTATTGCAAGATCGATAATCGTCAAGTAAAAATGTGTTATTATAATATTATTTATACCGTGAAAATGATTGTCGAGAAATCTTTATTTATTTCAAGTGGAATTTTATATGATCTTCAATTGAAGATCAAAATGATCATTGATGTTTTTTTCAATAGGGAACATAAGAATCTGTGTTTTTCTATTTTCAAGATAATCTATTGATTGATTAAATTCATTTCTGATCGTATCAAAAAATACTTTATATGTTTATTATTCTTATTTTTTCTTATTTGTTCTTCAAATTTCAATGATAAAGAAAAATTCATATTTAAGGAACTAAGTACATTTTTCCATTTAGAAAAATATTTTTTGAGTGCCACAAGATATTGAAACTTTAAAACCAAAACACGATTCATTAGTATATTCGTGAAAAGAATCAAAGTAATTCAGAGTTGAATTTTGAATTCTTCAAATTTTTTAATTTTTTAGATTAAATTTTTGGTTTTATTAAATGAAGTTTTGGATCTAGAAATGTGTTGATACCTATAATTGAAATTAATCAAACAGTAAACCAAAAAAATATACTCAAAAAAGGATGTGCATTTGAAACAAATATTTTCTTTTAGAAGACCAAACACAAAAGATCACCATTCCAAATAAATTTGTTGAAATCAAGAATGATTAAAAAAAAAATCGATAAAAACCTATTTTCGAAGATTTATTTTCTTTATCTTCTTAGTTTGTATGAATAAAAACCATTTTTTTCCTTGAATTTCTCGCCCCTTAACTATTTATTATTATTTTCCAAAACATTTTTTTTCTAATTTGTTTTCAAAATTCGTTTTTGAAATATTTCTATCAAACAAAGCCTAAACAAAGAATACTATTTCAAAAATTAAAATAGAGGGGTTGAATTCTCGAATCCAAAAAAACAGTTATAAAAGATTCAAATCAAATTAATTGAGAAAATTAAAGAAAAAATTTCAATCAGATTCAGACATTTTTTGAGTTCTCATATTAATGGAAAAAAAATAATTATAAAATCAAAGAAATTTGTTAAATAAACCCTTATTCTCAATAAGTATTAAAAAATTATCTGATTATCTGAACTAAAACTAGAATTAGATAAATTAATGAAAATAGGAATTCAGAATTCATTTTGAAAATTCATTAGAAATACCAGCAATTTGTTTATCAAAAATTTTCCAAATAATCGTTTTTCATAAAGAATTAAAAACAAAATAAAATAAAGAATAAGTTATTGTGTTAAATATTTCAGATAAGTTCAAGTAATAAGTGATCTTTATATATTTTTTTTTGATCAACTTTTTCATTTTTTTGATTTCGGTTTTTTGTTAGTATGAAAATATCTTATACTATTTTATATTTCACTCTTGTATTTATTAAAATATCAATGTATTTGGCAAAAGAAATGATATGTATCATTCAGTTTGACATAAATGGTGGCACTCAAAAAATGAAAAATGTATTTACCCCTTAAAAAAATTTCAGCCTCTTGGAGATACATAAAGTGATAGAAAATAACAAATCAATAAACTGAAAAAATCAAATAAAAAATAAATATATAGAGAAGATATATATTATAATCAATTTCTTTGGTAACTCTTTGTTTTTAAGATTCTGATAATTCAAAAAAAACTGTTTTAAATTGTTGCTTCCTTTTATAATTTTATTTTATTGAGTTTTAAATAAAAAAAAATAAAATAAATAACATCAAGTTTCTAAATCTCCAAGAGGAAAAATAAACAATTATTATAATAATAATAGATGGATAAAATCTTTTGGTCTTAAACATGTACACAAAGGAATTAGAAGAAGAACAAGATTCTTCCCCTTTAAAAACCTGAATAAATTGGAATAGAAAAACCAAAAACTCCAAAATAATTGATTTTAAAAAAACACAATTTAATGATCCAGATTTCAAACTTATGAAAAAATTTTATTCAACTGTAATTAACAATACTTCCAAATCCTTAATCTTATAATTTTTGAGTCAATGAGATATTTTAGATTATTTTAATTCAATTTTTTAATTATTTGATATGTAAAAAGTAATAAAAAAAAAATTATTTGATTATTGTTTTTTTTATTTTTTTAAAAATATTCTTAATTTTTGTTAGTTGCAAATCAATATCAAAAAAATATTATTTTCAAAATCTTTTAGCAGATTTCTTATAAATTTTATTAAAATTTTTTTGAGGAAATAATTCCTATTTTGTTGAAAAGATAAAGAAAATAAAGTGAAAATTATTGTTTTTTTCAACAATCAGAAATATGAAAAATACTCTCAAATTTAATATTAAATTTTCTATATTCCATTTTTTGATAATTTCTTTCTTTTTTTTTTTTTTTTGAATATCATGATAAATTGCGATTTTAGTTTGGAAATTTTTACTTGATTTTCCATTTTTGAAATTATTCTTATCAAGCTTTGAATAAAGCATTTTATGTTGTCAAGTGTTATTAAACTCTGTAAAATCAGTTGTTCTTCAAAATTTTCTTTGTCCTGTACTGTTTGATAAGTAACATATCAAAAATTTATCAAAATAGATATTGAACGAAAAATTTTTTGAAATTTATTAGAATTCATCAGTATCTGAAAAATCAAAAAGATTCATAATTTCTTGATCTAAAATTATTTTTCAATCATTTTGAAAGATTTCTTCCTTCATTTTTTGATAAATAATGTTTTTCATTTTGATACATGGTTGTTTTAAAATTGATCAATAGTCTGGTAATTATAAGATAAACAACTAATCTTGAATCGCATCCCAGAGTACCTAAATCTTAAACAGGATTTACTTTTCGAAAAAGAACACAATTTTTTGAGTTTGAAAAGTATTGAAGTATTGGTTCTGGGATTTAAGAACTGTAACTCATTATTGATAATCGAAAAAAAAGATTTTTCATACTCTTTTGGAAAGAATAGTTATCACTCCTTATTTCGATTCTACTACTGATAAATTCAAATTTATAACATTAAATTTTGAATTAGATTTCCATTTTTTAAACCAATTAACTCAACAAATAAAAAAACTCTAGAGAAAGAATCTTGAGAAAGAAAAGCCAATTTTATAAAGTTTCTTCATATTAAAACACATATATAATGCACTAATCAAAACTTGTGAAGAAATATTTATATGATGGAAATGAATTAAAAATTTTCTGATATTTCTTTGAATTTATCAGTATTAATTGGAGAAGAAATATTACAAAAAATAACAATTACGAACATTTGTAACATCAAAGAGTGTTATCTGGTTTGAACAGACTCTTTTATTCTTATCAACCAAAAGACAAAAGATAAAATAATTGGGTATGCTGCACCATTTCGGAAAAAAAAATATTTTTAATTCTATTGAGTAATGATTGAAAATTATTCATATTATAAACAATTATGAACAAACTCTCAAAGTTATCTCATAGTTTCTTGTTTTTATTGTATTTAATTCTAAATTGAGTGAAATTAATATTTAAAAAAAAATTATTTTATTTATCTTTTATTAGCAACTATTTTGGCTAGAAGGTTACCAATTACAATTTTGTAATCATTCTGCAATAAATATCTGTTAATTAAAAACAAACTCCATAATGCAATAACATTACACCTCATAAAGTCTAAATGATATTTTTTTTTTTAATAAGATTTTTATATTTGGTACTTTCACTATTAGCTAGTATAAAAAAAAATAAAATTGAAAACATAAAGTTAGACAAAATTTCCCATTTCAATTATCATTTCATACTAGTTAATCGAGTTTATTCAAAATATAATCAACACTTCAGTTCTTAAAATTTTTGAGACTGTTGTATTTATTGTTTTTAATACTAATATGATTTTTAAGAAGTCTCTAGTCTCAAAAAATAGGTCTATTTTTTGGTATTTAAAATTTTAAATCGCGGGGCAATGAATTTTCTTTAAACTCAACTTTAAGATATTTTTTTTCAAGAGATAATAACAAAGAGTTTTTCAAACAGTCTTATCATCTAAAAAAACCCGAATAAGAAAAAAAAACTGATGATAAATCTTGATTATATCTGTAGAGTGCCTTCAATTGCCATCAAGTACCTTGGATTTTTTTTTTAATTTGAGAAATAAACCGAAAATTTAATTAATTATCTCTTTATTTCAAAAAGTATAAAAACCGAATGACAATTTTCCAGAATTCTAAAGAAAAGAGTAAAATCGTATAGATTTTTCTCAATTCTTTTGAATTCTGGAAAACCTAACAAAAGTGTCCTAGTTTTTTTTTTTTTTGGAATAAACCGAAAATTTCTAAAAGTTTTGGATTATTCTAAAAAATTAAAATAAACCTAACGAAAAATGAGAAAAAATATTTTTTTCAATAAAAAAAGAACAAATAATTCTTTAATAGAACCAGTTACGCTTTTAAAACACAAACTTTCAAGGAAATTTTCGGTACAAAAAAATCTTAAATTTAAGTAAAATATTCAGATAATAGTAAAATAAATTCTAAAAAAATATTACAAATTTTGTGCCTTAATTTGAATTTTTTTGTGCTTAAATTTTGTTGAAAGTTTGTGTCTTAAAAGCGTAACTGACTGTAAGATATTTTAAATATTAATTAATTTTATCCAAAAAATTCAAATTCATTTTTTTTTCTACCAAAAATAATTTTAATTGTTATTAGGATTCTTGTGAAAAAGACCAAACAATTTGTTAAAAAAAATTTTCAAAATTGAATTTTTTTTTTTCATTTTTTTTTCATTTTTTGAAAATCAGAAAACAACTTTTTCAAAAACATTTGAGAAAAAAATTTTTGTTAAATAGAACTCAATTTAATTGATTAACTTTTTTGATCAATCTAACAAATATTCATTTATTGAATCATTTATACTTTAATTATTTTTATTGGTTAAGATTTGAAAGGGAATATTACTCAAAGAAAATAAAAAACTAAATAAAAAATTTACTTTCGAAATCAATACTTTAAAAAATAAAACAGAAAAAATATTCCCCAAATACAAGAATTAACTTAATTGTTAATAAAAATAAATTTTACTTTTTTTGGTTTTATATTGGAAAAATGTAAATTTTAGATTTCAAAAAAGGGATACAAATGAATCAATTGTTTAAATGTTGTTGAATCATCCATTTCATAATTCGAAACACAAATTAGAAAAAAAAATCAATTTCTTGATAAGATTTCATTTTTTAGAAAACAAATACTACCCCCCCCTCCCAACAGTAATTTTTTTTCATTTTATTATGTTTAGAATCTAAATATTTTTTGGTATTTATCTCGTAACTTGTAAAAACTCAATTTTTTTACAGTCAGTTTCACTTTTAAGACACAAACTTTCAGCGAAATTTAAGGCACAAAAAAATCTCAAATTAAGGAACAAAATTTGTAATATTTTTTTTTTACAATTTATTTTACTAGAATCCAAAATATTGTTCCTTAATTTGATATTTTTATTGTGGCTTAAATTTCGTTGAACGTTTGTACCTTAAAAGTGGAACTGGCAGTAAAACAATTCATATTTACACTTTTTTTTAAATTTTATTTTAAAAAATACAGTCAGTTTCACTCTTAAGGCACAAACTTTCAACGAAATTTAAGGCACAAAAAAATCTCAAATTAAGGAAAAAAATTTGTAATTTTTTTTTACAATTTATTTTTACTAGAATTTGAATTTTGTGCCTTAATTTGAGATTTTTTTTGTGCCTTAAATTTTGTTGAAAGTTTGTGTCTTAAAAGTGAAACTGACTGTAATATTATTTTTTTCAAATTCAATTTCCTTTTTTTGAGTTATATATTATCCAAAATATCGATTATTATTGAATTATATCAATTTAATCAATATTTTTTGTTTTTTTGATGTTGAAATATCTTTCTTAATAAATAAATTATTGATTAAAGTAGTTTTGGTATTTTTGTGAATGGTATTAAAAATTTCCAGAAAAGGTGATGGGTTTTACATATTAAAAAATTGAAGTTTTTGATGTTTTGAAAATAAATAGTAAACAAACTCACAATATACAACTAAAAAAATGTATTGTTATTATTATTTTTGAAAAATAACTTTTCGGAAAAATTAGATAAGTAATTTGTAACATTTATATTGAAAATAGAAGTTTTGATGATATCATGCTTAATTCACGATAAAGTTACAAAAATCGCGATTATTTTTATCAAATCACGATATATCAGAAAATCGCGAAATATCAATATTCTCGCGATAATATAACAAATAGTGATATTCTCTAAAATGGCGAAAATTTATATTAAATAGTGACAAATGCCCAAATATCGCGATTAAAAAGTAAACGCGATATAATAGTTGATAGGTTTTTGGGATAATTGAGAAATATTTTCACAAAAAATTTTTTTGATCAAAAAACAGATTAGGATAAAAGTCATTCTTTGAAAAAACAACAAAAAGGATACTTGATCCAATCAAGGATCAGATCAAAGAGTTTTATTGTGGTTTTATTTTATTTGTCTGACAAGCCTATCGATCCTTTAAGGTTTACAATCCCTGAAATTTGAAAAAAGATTATCTTATGTGGGATGTAGTGAGTTGTCGATTTGATTCTTAGCTGATCGATCTTGTACTTGGTATGGATTTTAATAGTTGTTCAATATGGCAATTTTTGACAATTTATTATTTTTTTTTCCAAATTTGAATTGAAGAGTTTAAGATTAATAGATTAGTAGGTGTTCAAGAATAACTTTTGAATTTTGGGTTTAAGAAGAAAAGAATCTTCATTTTCTTTTTTGTCAATTAACCAAAAGAAAAAAACAATGTTTTTTAAAAGCTCTGGATATAACCAAACTTAATTAAAAATTTCAATCAACAACCCACAAACCACATTTTTTTCTAACTTAAGTTCGAACCTATCAATCTTAAACTCTTCAATTTGTATTTCGGAAAAAAAATATTAATTGTCAGAAAATTGCCATATTGAACCACTATTAAAATCCATACCAAGTACAAGATCGATCAGCTAAGAATCAAATTAACAAATCACTACATCTTAGGTAAGATAATCTTTTTTTCAAATTTCAGGGATTGTAAACCTTAAGATCAACAATAATAAGAAATAAAGAGAAATAAATATTTTTTCAGTTAAACATACTTTTAGAAATTGAGTTGATTAATTAACTTCTAAAACAACCAACCCTTTATCTGCTCTTTAAAGAATGTGATCTTGGGTTAAAACATTTTCAATTTTCTCAGAAAGTTCAAAGAGGTTGGATAACTCTTCAAAGGATTTAACAACATCCTTACCAGATGATCACCAATTATTAAGATTTTTTATACAATTCTTGTCTTCTTCTTGTTCTTTTTCTTCTTTGAGCATATTTTTATTGGATAGAAAACACTATTAAAGCTTAGAGGTTTTTGTTTGATCGATCACCAATAAGAAGGAAAATTATTCTTTATTCTTTTTGGATATTTAAAATTGTGAATATAACAACTCCATTTTCGAAAACACATCTATCTTAGATTCAGTGTATTGTTGAAATGGATAATTATTAGTTTAATCATAAAATTTGTTAGAGATTTTATATTTTGTTATAAAAACAATGAAAAAGAAAATTTTTTTTCCACAACAAACCAAACTCATTCCCTTTATAAAATTTTTCTGTCTTTCAAAACTTTCAAACACTTGAAGACAATTCACAACACTTACAAACACTTTCAAAGATTTTTAAGGGGAGGTAGTGAGTAAAAGTATCAAGGTTTGGTAAAAGTCAATGGATTTTTTTAAGGTAATTTCTACAAAATAATTTTTCATTTTTTCGCTATAATGTGAATATCTCGATAATGTTAATTATCACAATTTTATGATTTTACGTGATTAAGTTGGACTAATCGCGATTTTTTAATACAGTCAGTTTCACTTTTAAGGCACAAACTTTCAACAAAATTTAAGGCACAAAAAAAATCTCAAATTAAAGCACAAAATTCAAATTCTAGTAAAAATAAATTGTAAAAAAAAAAAACCCAAATTTTGTGCCATAATTTGAGATTTTTTTGTGCCTTAAATTTCGTTGAAAGTTTGTGCCTTAAAAATGAAACTGACTGTACTATCGTACTTTTATTGTTGAATATCATGATAATATCTGGAATTGTTGTTTAATTTTAATTATTTTCAATCAAATCCTTTTTGTAAATATCTAAATTTTAATGAACTCGGTAATAGACCTACTTTAAGTTCACTAAAGTCGGGTATCTATAGAATACTCTTTTTAATTCTTTGATAAAATATGTAGATCTACTTTTGTAAAAAACCAATAGAGTTATTTAAAGAGGTTTACTAGAGTTGTGAAAATGATAATTTTTATTCTTGTTTTTTTGATTGATTGGATTTTATTTTGAACAGGTGTAATTTGAAGAGACATCTTTCTCATAAGTGGTTGGGTTATAATTTTGAGGTTTGATCAAAAAAAAAGGATTTTATTATAAATAAATGATATTACACAAAAATTTTCCTAATATTCACAATCAAAAATCTTGTTAGAGATTATTTTCATTTTATCTATTTTTTTCAATACTCTAAACTCAAAAAATCTTTTAACTTTCATGTTCTCAACAATTATAATTTCAAAGAATGGGTATAGGTTACATATTCCATAATTTATTATTTTAAAATTGAGTTTTATTTCAATTTCTAATCTTTTCCAGCTATTTTGTTTCAAACTAAAGAAACTTTTTTATGATTTCTTTTGATGGTGGACTTAAATTTATTTTTTATTTTTCCAACAACAAAATTCGGAAAAATAACTAAAAAATGAGATTATAAATTTTCATATTTCTAACCATTTCCTCTGAGAAAAAACAACTTCAACTAATCATAATCTTCAAAAAGTATTCTTTTTTCTAATTGAAATTAGATAGAATTTCCTCAGTTTAGAATAAAGGTTGACACCAAAAAAGTCAAAAAATAAGAACGAGTTTTGAAAACTTTCTTCAAAAAAAAAGGTATATTTCTACGTTTGGAAATCATTTGTATTAATAAACAACACACACTCATGCCATTTTGTTCGAAAGTTGATGTTATATATCAAAACTAATCCAAGGGAACAAAAAAAAAAATGGTGCAACGTTCCCATTTCAAAAGTAATAATTCATTTTTTAAATATTTATTACATTTTTAAATGTCTCTTTCTGCAAGACCACAATGGAAAGCAGCAAAAGCTGGTGACGACACAAGGGGAAACGTTTCTTTTGTAAAAAGTGGCGTTATTCAAGTACGATCCTTGCCTCAACAACAAACATTAAAATTCCGTGTGCCAAAGCCACAAATCCAAAAGAAACAAAAAAAAGATAAAAACAAGAATAATGAGTTTGATTTATTTCAAAACAAGAAACCATTCCTTATGCTGACTAGTTCCCAAAAAGACAAATCTAATAAGGTTCAAAAAAAAAAAATCTTAGATATTTTAGGCACTGGATCGTCGTCTTCTTCTGGTGACTCTGATTCCGAAAATGAAAAAGAAAAAAACAAAGATCAAGACGAAGAGGAAGAATTCGAATCACTACTTCAAAAGTACCAAGACTTAGACAAAGACGACTCGACTGATTCCAATAGTTCTGAGCAATCGGGTGAGGAATCAACAGACTCAGAAGATGAAGAAGCATTGCTAATGAAGGAATTAGAAAAGCTTAAAAAAGAAAAAGAAGAGAAAAAAAGGCTTGAAGAAGAGCGTAAGCTTAAAGAGATGGAGAAACAACAAAATAATGAAATCCTTGATGGTAACCAACTTTTAAATCTGATGAATAAAACAGAAGAAAAAAAAAAAGACAAATTTACGATCAAAAGAAGATGGGACGAAGACGTTGTTTTTTCAAATACCATCGAAGATGAACCAAAAAAAAGAAAAAGAGTTATTAACGATACAATTAGAAACGACTACCATATTAAATTTATGAACAGATATTTAAAATAAATCTAATTTTAATTTTGCTTTACTTTGTTTTATTTGATTTTATTTTCTTGTGCTTTCCAATACAAAACAATCATTTTCAAAAGGTAAAAAGCAAAAATTTTAAAAACTTGTTAGTCAAACTAATCTATTTTGGGAATTTAACCTTTTTATTTAGACTTTTTAAAATATTCCGTTTTCACTTTGTATTTTGATAAAAAAGTGAAACACGGTTTTTAATTGAAAAAATTAATAGAAACATAGAAACCACACAAATCACAAAAATCACAGAAATCACAAAAACCTGAAAAGGAAAAGTAAGATCGATTTATAAAATATGAAATAGAGTGTTGAAAAAAATACCTAGGCTTGAAAAAAATCGACTGACAAGATTTTTAATATTTAATATTAGAAAATTGTTGTATAATTTCTTTTATATAGGAACAAATCCTTTTTTTTTAAGGGTCTAGTCATTTACCGTGAATTTGCTCCATATTCAAGCGGTGGTCCGGGACTAAAAAAGGTATTGTGAAATAACCCTTCTTTTGGTTGACAAAATTCATATAACAAAAAAAAAAATTTCATTGGATCTATTTGATGCATAATTCAAAGAATAAAAAAAAAGTGTAGAAGTACATTCCCAATTCCAAAAAATCAAACTTTAAAAAAAAAAATTCATTTTTTCTAATTTTCTATTTTCAAATGTTTAAATTTCCTTAATTTGAAAGAAATTGTTTTCTTAATGTATCCAATCAATTTAATTCGATTTAATCCTATTTCTAGTTATTTTGTATCCCTCTAAATTTGACCAAGTAAGGGATATGTAATATTCTTACGATAAAAATAACTCATATGAAAAATGAAAAAAAAGAAAAAAAAATCACTGAAATCTCAAAAAGCAAAAAAGAGCTACACTTCAAAGCTGACACATGTGTTTTCAAAATTGTAATCCACATCCATTCTAAAATTAAAATGAGTGTCGCTCTTGGGCATTTTTTTCTAAAAATGTCCTCTTTTTTAGTTGTTGATTTTTGGGGATTGATCCTACATCATCATAGGTTGGTTGGTTTTTGATTGTTATAGGGCCCTCATAAGGATAACTAAAAAGTTATTTTCCATATCAAAAAAAAAAAAAATTCACAGTAATGACTCGACTCTTAAGAATCAAACTTTTTAAAATTAAAACTCAACCACACATTAAAATGATGATTAATGTAATTACGCTGGTTCAAAAAGATATTCAATCAATCAAAAAAACAAGAATAAATTTATCATTTTCCAAACTCTAGCAAACTTCTTAAAACTCTAATTGTTTTTTTGTCAAAATTAGTAGCTAGACCTACTTGAGGTTTTCACACAATTAAATGAATATTCTATAGATACCCTACTTTAATGAACTTTCGGTAGATTTATCACCGGTTCATACCAAAATTAGTTTTTTAAAAAAGGATTTGATTTTTAATATTTTCAATTAGACAAAAATTTTACTAAGATTAACAATTAAAAATCTTGTAAGGGATTTTTTTCATATCAGGTATTTTTTTCAACTACTATAAATGATTAAGGTTCTAGTCACGTAACATAAATTATATTCATACTCAAGAAGTGGTTTTTACGAAAACATATATTGTATAATAACACTCATATTCGACAAAATTCAAATAAATTAAAAAAAAAATTCATAGTATCTACTTGACAAAAAATTCAAATAATAATAAAAGTAATCATTTCTTATTTTAAAATTTCCAATTGCTTAAAATTCCTCCAATTGTAAAACTAAAATAGTTTTCTTTCACTACAAAAATATATTTTATTCAATTTAATCTAATTTTTGGTTGGAGCATTACCCACAATATTTGACACTTTTAAGAAATTTGTAAAATTCTTTCAGTTTAAACTATTAATTTTGAAAAATAAAAAATACAAAAAAACCAAAAAAATTTGAAAAAATTATTTATAAAAATTCTTTTTTCTTGTTTAAATTGGTATTTATTCAAAATATCTGAAGATATAATCATTAATTGTGAAATAATTTTTTTTATTTTATCTATATATTTGATATTTATGTATATTTTACGAGAAAAAACATAGAAATTTTCTTTTTTTAAATTTCCAACTAATTAAAAGTTTTGGTTACAAAATTTTAAAAAATTAGAGTACATATAAAAGTTTTATTCGAATTAAGTTTAAAAGAAGTAGGGAAAATGTTTATATAAAATATATTTAATAAAATTAAATTTTCAATAAAGTATTTGATTATACAAATTAATTACCATTCTTTATCAATTATTGGTAATAATACAATTAACCTGTTAGTATTGTGTTACATAAATAAAATATATTATATATTAGGTTCTCTATTTTATCTGATTTTATTTAGGATTGAAATATATATTTTTATTATTTTCTTTTTGATCATAAAAAAAAACATTTTCATAACTTTTATAATCTCAAAAAAGTTTATATTAGAATTTAAAAACATATAAAAGCCTTTGATCGTTTAAAAAATCAATTTTACCCTTTTCATATTTTCATTTTTTATTCAAATTGTTTGTAACTTGTTTTCACAAAAAAAGTGTTTTTTTTTACTATTTTTTTTTTTTTTTTTGTAAACATTCCAACAAAATTGTTTTAAATTCAATAAATTTGTCGTTCATTCAAACGGTATTAATATTAAATTAAATTTTAGTATTGTCAGTTTACCAATATATCCACTAACAAAAATGATTTCGTATGAAATGTAAAAAAAAAATATCATATTTTTTTTGGAAATACCTTACAATCTCTAAATATATTTCAAAAAAAAGTTATTTGTATATAAAGATATTCACTAACAAGTTTATTTTATGAGAAATCTAGAACCGTAATTTAATATTAATAGACATCTAGTTGGACCTTTCTTGAAAAAATAACATGGATCTAAATTGTTGATTTTTAGAAATAGATGGAGTTTCATATTTTGATTTTTTTTTTTTTTTTTTCAATTTCAAAATATTTTTTTTCTCTTTAATACAATTATTCTTGAAGAAAAAAACAAAGAGTTAAATATAATATTTTATTTTATAATAAAATCCATTTCAATCTAAGGTGCTCAGCCAAAAATGAAAAATATCCTCTTTTCAAAAAGAATCGATCAACGTTTGATTGTTTAAAGATAATAGAAATAATTAATTTCGGGTTGGAGTAGATGTTCATAAAAAAGAGAGAACAAACAGAAAAATTTTCTTAAAAGGTAAAATGTTAAAAATAATTTGTGGGATTCTTACATTGGAACTTCTTTGTATATTTTTTATTTTTCTTTGGAGTATTAAAAATGTTGACAAAAGATTTTTTTTTTAATTATAAGTGTATTTGTTTTTGTGGTAATATAAATCTTCAATTTTATTCAAGTTTTATTTCTAATTTTCAAATTGACTTTTTTTAAGTGATAATACCTGAAAAAAAAAAAAAAAAAAAAATTAAAAATATAAAAAAAAATATTGCTTACAGTCAGTTTCACTTTTAAGGTACAAACTTTCAACGAAATTTAAGGCACAAATAAAAATCACAAATTAAAGTACAAAATTCAAATTCAAGTAAAAATAAATTGTGTTAAAAAAATATTACAAATTTTGTGCTTTAATTTGAGATTTATTTGTGCCTTAAATTTCGTTGAAAGTTTGTGCATTAAAAGTGAAACTGACTGTAAATAAAAATTTTTTTGAATTATAATAATGAGCAGATCTTACAACATGAAAATTTAATTTTGAGAAGAATAATGGATTAAACTCAGAGAATATGTTCTTTTTTCAATAAAAACGGTGGCATTTGGGTGAAAAAGAGTTTATTATCTTTTATTATGGGTTTTTCTTTAATCTATCATTTGCCATAAGAATAAAATTGTTTTATCTATTGGAAAAAAAAGTAAAATGTTATATAAAAGCCCCTATCAATTTTTAATAGTTAATCTCACTCAAAATGAAATGTAAGAACAATTAACAAGAGAAAAAATCAAAGGTTATATAGATAAAAAGGTGGGTTAAACCAATTAGATTTTTTTTAATGGTTTTTTCTCTGTTCATGATTAAAATTTTGTTGAAAAAATTGACTATTTTTTTTATAGATCTCAAAAATACCTTTTTGGATAATCAAGGATATTTTAAATTCTATTCTGTTGATTTAACTGAAAATAATATAAAGGATAAGTATTTGAAGTAAATTGGTTTTTTCTTTTATTATATTTTTCTTTTCCTTTTGAGTAAGACTCTAATTAAATATCGTGTTTTACTTTTTTTCCAAGTTTAACTTTTTTTTTGAAGTTGTTACTTTCAAGCTATTTTCAGAAATGAATTTTGTTTTTAAAAGTTTGATCCATTTTTCTCCTTTTTGAAAAGTTCAAAATCCAACATATTTATGAATTATTTAAAAAAAAATATTTTCATTAAAAGAAGATTGAAATCTTATTGCCTGTAAAGGAAGTGTACAAAAATACACTTTAAAAATGAAACCACTAAGTTCTATAATAACTAAGTTTAAAAAATGAACTTAATCTCAAAAAAAAATATAATAATTATTTTAAACTTGTCAAAAATATAATTATTTGATTCAAAGAAAAGACCAAATCAATTTTTTTTTGGGATTGAATAAAAAAATCCGAGAAAAAGAACCAAACAACCAAATTAAAAATTCTCCTGAAATACTTTTTTAAAACCTGGAAAATTCAACTTATAATCTAAAGAAATAATTTTTAATTTGATTATTTATAATCAATAATTATAAACCCATTCTTAATCCTTTCAGTGAGTTATTAACAACACAAAGACCAAATAAATATCGATAGACTTTTCAATTATTTCTCAATTTTTTAATGATTTTCAAACAAATAAACCGAATTCAAATAAATAATTCTAATAAAAAAAAATACTACACATGACAACAAATTTTTGTGGAATTTTTGGTTATTTTTTAATGAAATCTTATTGAAAAAAAATTGAAAAAAAATTGAAATTTAATTGAAATATTTAATGAAAATTATTGAAATTTCCTTGAAATAGTCAATGGAAGTTACCAGGAAAATCAAAGGAAATTGTTAATTGAAAAATAAATGAAAAAGGTTGAAAATTTTATGAAAAATTAAAGAAAAATAAATGAAAAATTATTAAAAAAATGATTTTTATTGAAAAAATTTTTAGTTATGGGAAAAATATCAGTAATTAGATAAAAAATAAAGTGAAAAAAAAAAAAAATAAAAAAAAAAAAGATTGATTTACTAATAATTTAAAAATAATCAGAAATCCATTTATTAATCAAAATATCTCGATTTTTTTTTAGTCATAATATTGAAAATGGGTTGATAAATTTTCTTTTCTTCTAAGTTTGTAATAAATTTTTTTCGTTGTTCAGAATTTTCAGGTCCAAAATTATTAATTTTTTTTTGAAATATAAAATTCATTAAAGTACTTTTTTGTTTAGAAAGTAAAGAATTACATTTTTTCGCAACTCGTGATGCTTCATCCCTTCCCGGATATCTTACTTGATTAAAGCTATCTTTTGCCTTTAATATTAAAATTTTGCTAACTATCATCCTTGTTGTACTACGATATGCTTCTAATTTGAGGTTTTCTTCAAAAATAAAATCTATTGTTGTTTTCTTCAGATTAGTCTTTGTTTGTTCGTTTGTTTTCATTTGAGACTCTACTAATTTCATCATGTTTGTTTGATTTTCTTCTAAATGGTCAATTTTCTTGATAATATTTTTTATTAAATTAACAATTATATCTTAAAGTTAACAGTAAAATCGAAATATATTGAGAAATAATTTGCAAAAAAAGAAAATCAAAAAAAAAAAAAAAAAGAAAAAAAAGAAAAAAAAAAAAGAAGAAAAAAGAAAAAATTAGCATACGTAATTCTTCGTTTTTTATTTCAGAATTTTTGTTTTTTTATTTTCTTCACTTTTTCGGGCTCTTTTTCAATTTCAATTTCAATTTCAATTTCCTTCTCTTTTAAATTCTCCTTCTCTTTTTCATTTTCTAATTCCGATTTCTTTTTATTTTTTGAGAATTGATTTGAATTTGATTTTTCAGGGATTCGTTTTCTTTTTAGCTGTGAATCTAATATTAATATTAAAAAGAATATTAAAAAAAAAGAAAAAATTAATAAAAAAAAAAGAAAAAATATTAAAAGAAAAGAAAAAAATATTAAAAGAAAAAGAAAAAAAAATTAAAATTTACTTTTTTATATAATTTTCTTCAAATATATGTTCTCCGTTCGAAAAGGGAATCCATTCTGTGGTTGATGATTCATTATTATTTTTTTTCTTTTAATGTAAAAAAAAAAAAAAAAAAATAAAAAAAAATTGAAGAAAGAAAAAGGGAAAAAAAAAAAAAAAAAACCATTTTTTCTTCTTCTTTGAACATAGCTTGGGTCCCACAATCCTTCCTTAACTAGTTCATCATACACTTGGTTCCATTTGGGTTGGTTACATAATTCTTGGATTTTTCTTCTGCGTTCATGAAACTTACCATCATAAGAAACATCGAATTTTTTAAAAATTGCTTCCATTAAGTTCTTTGTAATTTTAATGATTGGAATGTACTTTTCTTTATTTGTAATCATATTAATAAAAAAAAAAAAAAAAGAAAAGAAAAAAAAAAAGAATAAATAAATAAATAAAAATAAAAAAAGATAAAAAAATGAAACTTCAAATCATTTTTTTTATTATTTAACCAACATTAGTTGATGTTTCATATACACTATAATTGTTTACAGTGTGGGAAATTATTCCGTACAAAGAATTCACTTGATAAACACATTTCTTGTTATCATGTAAATTTTTACAAAACTATAAGAAAAGAGAAAAGAAAAAGAAATAGAGTAGAATATATACAAGAACAAATCGACAAAAAAGAAAAAGAAAAAGAAAAAGAAAAAGAAAAAGAAAAAGAAAATGAAGATGGGGGAGAAACAGAATTTATAGAAGAAGGAGAAATCAACACTTCAAATAATTTCATTAATTCATATGGATTGGAAGACATAATTCATCATAATAAAGATAATCGTAAGGTTTTTTTGATTTTATTATTTATTTATTTTTTTTTATTTTTTTTTTTTTGATTTTTTTTCATTAAAAGAAAGAAAAAGATGAGATAAATAAGAAAAGAAAAAACAAAATTAAATAACATAAAACAAAAAAAAAAGTTTGAGAAAAAGAAAAAAAAAAGAAAAAAAAATTTTGAATTGATTTTGGATTGGCTTAACTACAAATCAACCGTGAGGTCCTCCTTCGGTCTGAGGTCTGATTTGCGTTTAGAGGCCAACTAAAAAATCAATTTTTCGAAATGGTTTGCTCCAAATAGTTCATCCGAGGGCAGAATTCAGAGGAGAGGGACCAATCATTTTTCAAAAAATTTTCTTTCTTAACTTGGATTCGAACTCGCGTCATACAAAATTATACCTAAACGTACTACCACTAAAATATAAAGAATAATTCACTATATTTAAAAATTGGGATTTTTTTAATTAGATTTTATTTCAATTTTTTAGAAAATTAATTTTCAAAAAGTTTTGAAAATTTTTAAAGTTCAATGAAAAATTTAGAGAATAATTTTTTAATTTTTTATTATATTTATATATAAAAATATATAATCATTTTTTTTTACTCATAAATTAACTTAATATTTTAGAATTACCCACACAAAATAATATTAAAATGAACAACCACTGCCAAATTTTGACAGATTTATTAATGAATTTGATGAAATGTGGATAGAATTTTATATTCTATATTTAGAATCAAAAATTTCTTCAGCACAGGCAGAGAAAATTTTACATTTTATAGAGAAATTTTTTTATCCAAAAGGGGGAAAAAGACTTCCCAAAACAATGCGAACACTCAAGAAAAAGATCAATCAATTAATCAATATACAGCATCCGAAAGATATTAATCTAATTTCAAAAAAATATATAGAGAAATCTGGAAAACTCATATTACTTGAAGATAAAATTCAAACAAAATATTTTTCACCAATTACATGGATAAATATGGTCGTTCACTCGGATATAATTAAGCATTTATCTTTCAAAAAAAATGAAGAAATAGAAAATTTAGTAACAAATGAGGGTTTTTTCCCTTCGCGTTTTTCAAGTTTTCCGGCGTTTGATGAAAAAATTAACAAAATTCCAAAAATTGATCCTGATCTTTTGTTTCTAATTGGTTTTTTATTATGATGATTTTAAATGTACAGAATCGTTTTCACTTGGTGGATTATATATGTTTATTGATAATTTGGAATATACTTGGAGGTTAAAAGAACAAACCATTTTTTTGATTTCACTTTTACCCGCAAAAACTCGAATAAACGATATTCTAAAAAACTTTCCTTTGGTGAAAGATCTAGAAAAATTAAGAAATGGAATTTATTTAGGAGGTAAAAAAATACAAGGTGTTGTTTCATGTTTTGTGGGTGACACAAGAGAATCTTTTCCAGCAAAAGGTATGCTACAGCCAGGTGCTTTAAATTCATGTTCATTCTGCAAATCAGAATTAGGTGATCAAAATTACTCAAATGGGGATTTTCAATATAAAAAAAGGGAGAGAAAAGATATAATCAAAATTCAAGAGGAATTGAATGAATCTTATTTTCATAATTTAAATATATATACTCTTCGTAAAATTAAAAAAAAAGAAAAGGAAACTGGAATCAAATTTCAACTAGGAAATATTTGGATAAATGAATTAAAACTGGATCCAACGTCAACTTCTCATTTCCCAATTTGTTGGTTTCATCTCCTTCTTGAAGGTTTAATCAAAAAATATTTTTAAAATAATGTGTCGTGGAATGTCCAGAAATCATATAATTCTAGCAAATAAAAGATATAAAAAATTAAAATTCCAAAAGGGTTAAAAAGAATTTATAAACCTTTTTGGAAAAAATCATCTTGCTTCTATTGATATCCAATTGTTGATTCAATTTAGTTTGATTTGTGTTGTTGATTTAGTTGAAAAAAAAATTTCTAAATTTTTTATATATAAGTTCATATTTAATTAAAAATCTTTATCAACCAACAAGAAGTAAAAAAATAAATGAAAATCTACATAAATATATAGTTAATTTTATTAAATGTTACAAAACATGTTCAGATCAAAATTGTGATCGTATATCAAACTTACATATTTTTGCACATCATTTAGAAACTTCGATAAAAAATAATGGGGGGGATGAATACACTTTTTTTTCGCTTTAGAAAAAATATCATCAATGGTTCAAACCAAAATATGGCCAACTTCACAAAAATCAAAAAAACACAATATTCTATTATTCAAAAAAAAGAAATTTTCAAAAAATATCTTCAATATTTCAAATTATATATTCGAAAAACTGATAAATCTAGTGGGAATCCAAAAAAATTTCGAACAAAATGGCATAAGTTTGATATGGAAGAAATAAAATTTCAAAGAAATAAATATCCTTTTGAATCAAAGTCTATAATAATTAATAAACATAAATATCTTTTAAAACACGATGCTCAATTAAGAAATAAAAAATATGTCAAAATAATCAAATTTTTATTTTTAGATTCTGAAATTAAATCAAAGCCATTTATTGTAGTTAGATATTACACTCAAGTTGATAAAAAGAATATTTTTTATTTAAATTCTAATCTTCATTTAATCGATTGTACTGAAATAAAACAAATAGTTCATGTTGTCAAACACTTTCAAAATAAAATTACTCAATTTGAGGATTACTATTCAATAAATGAATTATTTATTCCTCATGTTCCTTCTTTTTTATCTTATAACAAAAACAAATTAAATAAAATATCAGAATATATATATTAAAAAAATCAAATAATCTTACAAAATAAAATAAAACTTATATCTTTTTCTCCTTTTTTTTTTATATTCAGCTTTCAAATTTTTTATAGATTTAATTTAATATAAACACATATTTAAAATTCATTTTGAGCTCTATTTTTTTTTATTATTTTTTTCTAATATTTTATTAAAAATTTGTTTAAAAAAAACTTGTAATTATATTTATATTTTTTCTTGTACATAAATTTTCATACATTTTTCATTTGAATTTATATACTTGAAATTATGTTGAAATTTTTATGGAATTTTTAAAGAAAAATTCTTGTATTTTTTGTCATATTTCATCAAAGGAAATTCAATTGAAATTTTAATGAATATTAAACGAAATTTATTTCCAAAAAAAAAAATGAAATTATATGAAATTTAAATGAAATTTCAATGATTTCATATATATTTGTAGTCATGTGTAGTAGACATCATCAAATAACTGGTTTTAATACAAACAGTTCCTTGTTTATACCCTTGACATTGGAAAAAGTATATTGAGAAGTCTTTTAAATTTCAAGAATTTTAATAAATATTTGTGAATAAAAATAAATGTTTAAATTTTTTAGATCTTCAAGGATACAATATTTGATTTATTTTTATTGTATTTTTAAAATAAGATTAAAGTTACAACGTTCATTGTTCATAAAGACTCTCAGAAATTACTAAAAGTGATATTTCTTCAAAATTAAATTTTTTTGCAAATTTTTCTTTTTCTCATTTGATCCAAAAACCCAACAAAAAAGGATCAAGATCTTTTGACTGAAAATTTCATTGGGAAAAATGCATTCTTTTAAAAAGGATAACTCATTTCTCTAAGGTTGACAAAAGTAGTTGTATATCGTTTAATTGTATCCTTATGTAAATAATTACTCTATTAACTTTAAGAACAAAAATAAATAAGATTTACTCGTTCCTTAACGATAAAATATGGAAAAAACGTGAAAATTTATTCCCATTTAGAATTTAAATACCATTAATGGGAAAAAATCTTCATTTCCTTATCCATATTTTACTTTTAAAAAATTGAAGTTCCCACCAAGGTGTAGGTAGGAATTTCAAAACTCTTTATTTTGAAAAAGGAAATTGAAAATGAAGTGAAAATTTTTCCCATTTGTAATTTAAAAACAAGTAAGAATTCAAAATGAAAAAAAAGGAAAAAAGTCCAAATTTTTAAATATTAAAATTTCAAATACTATCAACACACTGAATTACTATTTGGTGTTAATTTGTTTATTCTTATAATCCACTTTTCCTTCTGTTTTCAGGTTCTCTTCACAAAGGTTTCTTATTTAAAATTCTATATACCTGTTTTTTACTTTTTCTATTTATTTCAACAATCATTATTTCAAAGTTTTTGCTTTTTTATAAGAGGGAAATCTTTTTTCAACCCAAGATTAAAAATAACAGAAGTGGTTTATTCTTCTTTTGTTTTTGTCTGTAAAATCTCAAATGATCTTTCTCTATCAATTTTTTGAAAAAAAATTCATAATTCCAGACTTTTTTGATAAAAGTTAAAAAAATTGAAAAAAGGGAATTACATAAAAACTCTCATTTCAATGAAAATTAGAAAACTCACTCACCAATTATATTTTCAAAATACTTTAAAATTAATTCCGAATTTACCAAACCAAAAAAAAATTATTTTCTCTTTCACTTAATTTGATTTGTCAAAGAAAAAAACAAATAATTTTGTTCTCTTTTGTCAAACAAACAGTAAAACTTATTTTTCTATCAAATATTATTATTTCTTTTCAAATAGGAAGGTAAAAATTTTAGAATTATTTTCAAAAAACTTGACAAAAATTTTTAATTTCATGAACTTGAAATTCAATTATGATATTTTCATAATTAACCAAGAAAGAAAAAACATATTGTTTCATGGACAAACAAAAAAAAAAACTCACCAACTAAATATCTTATAAAAAAACTTAATCTTTCTATCATTTTTCTCCATTTCAAATTTTTTTTTTTACTTGATCCATAAGTAAAAAAAATATGACAAATCAAAGGCCACAATCCATTTATTTGGGTAAACCTCTCAACTTTGATCACTTTTCACAACAGATGCTTAAAAGTGGTGAAAAGCAACAAATCGCTCGAAGAAAACTTCAAAAGCCAAATACAACGCCAACAAAAAGTGTGAATAAGCCACTCAACATCTCGATCAAATTTATTGATCTTAGCTTTTTTCAAAAAGTGCAAATAGTCACGTTAATCAAATGGGTCAGGTTTCATTTACCAAAGTCACACTCAAACAACTTCCGATCGCTTGCACACGGCTTTGACAATGGCTTTGTCTTAATCAAACTAATTGAAAACATACTCTCCATCCAGATCCCGAACGTCAAAACACAGGTGAAAACGAAAATTGATAAAATTGACAACATCCGTTTAGCCATCAACTTTCTGAAAAAGGTCGGTGTGCCACTTGAGATCACTGCCAACCACATTCTTTCTCATGAAGAAAAGCGAATTATGATTATGCTCTGGAAGATCATCTTGTTTTACTCGGTCAAGGGATTGCCGATTGAGTCAAACGAACCGACCAAATTCCTCATGGAGTGGTGCCGCGTTGCAACCAAGGAATACTCTTTATCTATTGACAATTTCTATTCCTCCTTTATTGACGGACGTGCCTTCTGTGCCATTTTACATTCCTTTGATAATTCTTTGTTTGACTACCAACAGTTCTCTCAGGTATGATTCCTCGGCTTGGTTTTGAATTTTTTTTTTTTTTTTACTTTTTAAAAATCTCTTTGTCTTTGTCTTGATTTTTCTTTTTTCTTTTCATTTTTGGTTTTTCTTTTTCTTTTTGCTTTTTTATTCATCTTTTCAGACATCTCTTTTTCATCACGACTGACAAAAAACTTTTTTACTTGTTTTTTTTTCTTTTTTAAAAACATTGTTTTTTCTAAAAAAAAAATTGTGAATAATCTCTTTCTTCAACAATCGGTCGTCAATCAAAATATAGGAAAAACCCGAGGTTCTCTTAAAAAAAGCCTTTGATTTGGGAGATTTATTTAGCATACCAAAGCTCTTCAATACAAGATCAATTTTTAATGGAGAGCTCGACAAACACTCAATGGTCATTTATATTTGTGAACTTTTTCAAAAATTTTCCAAAACAGAACAAGTAAATGCCAACCTTTTTTTTTTTATATTTTTTTTATTTTTTTTCCTTTTTTCCTTTTTTTGTTTTTTTGTTTGTTTTTTTTTGAAAAATAAAAAAAACTCATTTGTTAGTAATCAAAAATTTCAATATGTGGACACCAATTAGGTGTTGTGTATGAATGTTTAAGTATCATCACTCTTTTTTTTTTTTTTTGTTGGTATTTGAATCATAAATGGGGAAAAATATTCACTTTATTTTCCTGTCTTTTATAAAACAGGGTTTATGAAGAAATAGATTGTAATTCGTGCTTTCTATTTATTTGTTTGGTACTTTTTTCTTTTCTCCACAAATTTTTTTTTTTTGAAAGAACTAACAACCTCATTTAAAGAAATATTTCTAATTGAAAAAAAAGAAAAACAACCGAAATTTTAATCAATTAAAATTTCAAATAAAGTATGTTTTTTGAATGAGAATTACTGGACATAATTTCAAATTGTTTTACTCCAGTCATTTTATTTTGGGGGATAATCTCGAAATTTTTAACAGTTTAGATTTACTGTCTTTTTCTAATTACAGTTTGTTAAATAACCCGTGTCGAAGTTTTAATATGTGTTTTTGAAAATTATTTGTGTTGTTTTTTGAAATAACTGTTGTTGTTGTATTTTTAAATGTGTTTATTTTTAGAAAAAACTGAGGTTTTTGGTTTTTATTTTGTGTTTTACGAAAAATACAGTCCAGTTTAACTATTCTTTCAAATCAAACAAAATATACAAATAGATCATATTATCCAAGTGTTTTTCTACAACCTTCAAGTCCAATCTCCTGATAAAAGAGATCTAATTCAACCAAATTTAAACAAAACAACACCAAAATTGACAAAAACAAAATCTTTCAATTTGAATAAATACAAAAAAAAACAATAAAAAGGATAAAAAGGAGTTTCTTAAAAACTTTTTTACTGATATCTCCACATGTTGCAAAAATGATATCATTTTTTCAAAGTTTTTTGAGAAAAATAAATAAACAAAAATTTCATTTCATTTTCCTTTTTTCCTTTAGTCAATCGTCTTCAAATCATATTTTGTAATTGGTTGACTTTCTTTATTTATTTGTTTTTATTCTTTTTTTTCCTTTATTGGATGAGATATGAATCCTCAATGAAATAATATTTCATATTGAATCAAAAATTTAATTATCTGATATTTTATCTGATTAAAATTCTACAAAAACATGCCCAATGGCCAAATTATTTATAAATCAATTCATTTTCAACAAGTTTAAAATAATGAGAGGAAATTAAATCTCTTAAAAGATCAATTTTCATTGACTATTACAAGATCTTTCAATTTTTCAATCAAAATAGAAGAGATAATATTTTAGAAAACTTTGAAGAAAAATTTCAATTAGGACTTGTGAGAATGACAGTATTATCAACAAGATAGACTTCCTTTTTAAAATTAAACATATTCTTGAAAAATTTTCATTTCAACAACAGATAAAAAAAGAAAACAACTGTTTAAAGATTTTTTAACAACACTTAAAAACACATTTTTGAAAAAACCACAGTAAAAGTTTGAAAAAAAAAATAAAAGTCAACACGGGTTATTTAACATACTGTAGTAAATGTAAATTTTTATTTCAAGTTCCCAAAATACTTTTTCCTCAGCTTGGATGAAAAAAACCCAAGATCTTCATAAGATCATTTGACAATGAAAATCTTGAGTTTAAATTTTGGTTATTTACTGATTGAACTTTGAGATCAAATTAATTTTTTTTTTAATTTGAATATAACAGGAGACAAATCTTAAAACAATTACATCATCTTTTTTCTTTCTGATTATTATATTTTTAAGGTAACTAACTTTGTATATATTTCAATTCAATCAACAAAATATTCTCTTTCCTCAGTTTTCAAAAAGTGAGTAATAAAAGTTTGAAAAAGTATTGCCCACTGTTTAATTCACCCATTTTAAACAGTTTGAGCTAAATATATTAAAACTTTCGGATCTAATTTTTTTTTTATAATAGCTGTTAACCCAATCATAGTACTTTAATTTCCATCCCCACAATATCTAAAATAAAATTATTTATTTTATAAAAATAGAATTTTTCAAAAGGGGTTTTAATTTTTGTTTTTTTTTAAAATTATTTTCCTTTCAAAGAAATTATTTTTATTTCTTTTCATTTGATAGAATTATCAACCAATTAAGGTATATTTCTAAACAAGCATATTTTATTTTGGTTCATTTTAATTTTTGCCTCATACCCTAATAAAAAAACTTTTTTTATAGCATCTATATAACATTTTTATAACAAAATTTCCTTTTATATGATGATTTTTTCTATATTTTTTGAAAAAAATAGTATATAACGGGCTTATAACATGTTACAAATTTTATAACACATTTTATAATAAATATTTATGTTATAAACGTTGTTATGATAAAATTTTATAACATTTTAAACGTTTATAACACCTTTACAACACGTTTATAACATGTTATAAAAAACTTTTTTATTAGGGATATGCTATCTTTTTTGTGATGATTTTTGTAATTTTTGATTTGATTTTTAAACTTTTGTTTTACAAGTTCTTTAAATGACCGAAAAATGATATAGGTAAAATTAGTAACTCTTCTTTCATAACACTAAAATAAAAGATATTAAAGTAAATTGAATTAATACTTTTAATAAACAATTACACAATTTACTTTTGATTAAAACCTAATTTAATTAAAACTATTTTAAAAAAAAGTGTAGAGTCAAAAATATTTTTCAAAATCTTTAATTCATCTGTTTTAAGAAGTTTGTATACAGTTTAAAAAACTTGAATTCCTCACTTTTTTAAAACAGCTGTATTTTTACATAATAATTATCTTCAAACTTTTGAATTCAATTCGTCATTCAATAAAATTCGAAAATGAAACAAAAATAAATAAAATATAATTTAAATTTCCTGTTTAAATAATTATTAGGAATTCACAAATGAAAACAATATTAATCTCCAAAAAATTCAATACTAAAACTAAAATTTCTTTTTCTTTTAATTTACAACAACAACAACAACAACATCAACATCAACATCATCATCATCATCATCATCAACAAAAACAATAAAAACAATAAAAACAATAACATCAATAATAACATCAATAATAAAAAAAACAACAATAAAAACAACAGATTGTAGAAGTATTAACAAACTTAAAAATACCAAAAAAACAGATTTCAGAATATTCATTGAGAGCTAGCTCAAAACAAATTTATAATCTTACAAGTGATCGAAAATTTATGCACTCAAAATCATTTTCTTCAAATATTGAAGACTTTTTAAATGAATCCCTAAACTTAAACATGAACCAAAACCAAAATATGAATAAGAAATTTAATGAAATTTTGACCAAGAGTAATAAAAAATGGAAAAACGAAATAACCGATCAACAAAAGAAATATGATGAAAAAATTGTTGAAATATATCATAAATTAAAGGAAAGCGAATTAAAATCGCAACAATACGAAGAGATTATTGAAGAACTAAAGAAGCAACTAATGCAACAGCAATCCAATAATAGTAATGACAATATTAACAATGAAACGGAAACTGAGATGAAAGAATTATTAGAAGAATATGAAAAGGAATTATTGATTTTACACAACAAATCAATTAAGGATGAAGAAAATTATAAACAAATTCTCTTAGAAAAAAATCAAGAAATTGAGGAAATAAATTATCAAGTGAACGAATTAAAAAATCAAAAAAAAACTTACGAGTTAAATGAAATTAAACACCAAACGATTCAAAACAAATTAAAATTATTAGACAACAATGTATTAATATTGGAAGAAGATTTAGAAGAGCAAAAAGAAAAAAACCAGAGGATTGAAAGGGAAAAACAGCAATTAATTGAGCAGTTGAATAACAATAGCAACAAAATTAATAATAACACAAACGAGGAGCAACAAAACGAATTAATTGAATTAATAGAGAAACTCAATGCCAAAGTTGAAGAACAAGAACAAGAGATCATTGAATTGTTTAATGAACGAGAAAATATTAGTGAAACCTTCCACATTAAATATTCGGAAGTGCTGAAAAAGAATGAATTATTAGAAGAAAAAATGAAAAATGATCTCAAAAAAAATGAAAATTCATTTGAAAAGGAAAGAAATGAATTTGATTTAACTGTGCAGAATTATGAAAATATCATTAAGCAGCTAAAAGAAGAAAATAACAAATTAAAATTAAATCGTAATATGAATAAAGGTAACGGGAATGAAAACAAAAATCAAGAATTAATTAAAGAAAACAAATCTTTAAAAGAATATAATAAAAAAATGTATAATTTAAATCAGGAACTAAATACCAAATTGAAAAAGAAAAAAGAAAAAAACGAACTGTTGGAAAAGCAAATTCTCGAGGTCAAGGGATTATTGAAGGTAAATTATCAAGTTTCTGTTAATGAAATTGAAAAGTTGACACAAGAATTGAATGAAAATAAAAAGGAAAACGACAAAACAGAAAAAATGAACCAACAATTAATTAAATCGCAAAATGAAGAAATCCAAAAATTAAAGACCATTAACAAAGAAAATACAAAGGTTATTGATGATTTCCAAAATAAATTAACCAATTTTGAAAACCTCGAAAAAAAAAATGATTATCAACTTAAAGAATTAAATGGGAAATTCGAAAGAAGCCAACAACAACAAAAGCTATTACAAAACTCAAACAATAAAAAAAGTCGAAGTTTGGAAGAGCTAGAATCGAAACTTGAAAACGAGCTTGAAGTGTTGAAGGAAATCGTTGATGATTTGAAAGAAAAATTGGAGTCAAAAAAAAAATTTAAACGATCCAAAAAAAAAAAAAACAAACTCTTGGAAGAAATGGATATTGTGCAAATGAAGTTGATGTATGAACAGCAAAATTCCTTACTAAGACAAAAGCGATCCGATTACAATTCGTTGTCGCAAATTTTGAATAAAAAAATGAAGGAAATGTCAGAACTTAAAAAGACCTTCAACGCGTCACAAGAAGGGAAGCAGCAATTGACAAATGAAATCCGAAGCTTGCGAGAAAAAATTAACGAACTTAACCAAGAAAACAATTTTTATAAAAAAACTTTCAACAACAATACCGATACAGATCATGAAAACAACAATAACAACAATTCCAACGACAGTGACGGCGGCGGTGGCGACAACAAGCAGAATAACAATGAGAATTTTAATCAGTTGTATCAAAATTATGAAGAAAATAGATATTTGAAGATAATTAAAGAAAAAGATGAGGAATTGAAAAAATGCTTTGTGAAAATTTCACTATTAGGTCAAATTAAAGGCGAAAACGAATTATCAGATGAAAAGTCAAACGAAATTATCATGAGATTGGCCAATTCACTCGCAGACATGCAATTGGGCAATAAGAAACTCGAAAAGGAATTGCTGCATTATAAAAACAAATTACAACAGGATGACATTCAATCAGAAAACAAAAAAAAATCACTAACTTATAAAAAAATTTCACAAGACCAAGCCGTTTTATTAAGAGAACTCGATAGGCTAGATTCTTTAATTTTTTAAAATATTGCAATATTAATTTAGAATTCATTTTGATTTTTAATTTTTAATTTATTTGAATTTTTTTTTTTTTTTTTTTTTTTTTTTTTGTATAATTAATCAATAATTACAGATTTTCATATTTTATTTATTTATTCATAAAAACTTTATAAAAATAATTTCCGTTGACATTCTAAATTATTATTATTTTTTTTAATAAAATTTTTAAATTAAAGTTTTTTGTATGAAAGTATTCCGAATATTTGATTTATTTTTCTAATCAAAAAGATTAATGAAAATCAATTTTTTTCACATAATATTTTATTAATTTTGATATTCCTCGGATAAGATTAAAACACACTAATAGTAACTTGATTGTTCTCTATAATGTTTATATATTTTGTTTCTTCCAAAGGAGAGAAAAATATTACAAATTACAATTATTTTTTATAATTGGAGTATTAATGAGTAAATAAGGAATAATAATATAAATAATAGAAATCAAAGAATTAGATGATATCTGCCTGAAATAATACTAATTAATCAATAGATTTACTTGAAAATTGAAAAAATCAATTTTCTGAGGATCCCATATTGAGAAAAACAAGAATGTTCTTTTTGATCTTCTACTAGTATTTGAAGAATCAATAGGAAACAATTTTCACTTTATTTTTCATAATTTTCTTTTAGAAATCAAGTCTCCAAACAAAGTGTGTTGGGATTTGTGATCTCCATTTGAAAAATGATATGAAAATGACGAGAAATTTTTCACATTTATTAATCAAATTTTAGGATCAAAGATCGAATGGAATTCCAATGGAAACCAATATAATTTATCAACAATTGTTTCCATGGTTTCAATAACCATTAGAAAAACACATTTTTACCAAGTGACTATTGATCTTGCAATAAAAAAATTATAAGTTCAATTTCCTTTTTTATAAACATTCGAACTGTTTCTTATCAAAAAGTCAAGGACAAAGAAATATTTTGAAGAAAAACAAATTTTACAGAGTTTGTTAACTCTTTACTTCATAAAATGCTTTACTCAAAGCTTGAGCATAAAAATTTCAAAAAGGAAAATCAAGTCAAAATATCTAATCATAAATTGAAATTTATCAGCAGTTCTCTGTTTTCAAAACAAAAGAGTTTTGAGGACACAATTCCAAAATAATAACAAAGAAAGAAAAAGGCAAAAAAGAATCTATAATTGTAAATTTTCCTAAAATACTTCAAGATTCATCCTTTTTTTTCAAAAAATTTCATTTGTTAGATGAAGTAATGATTTTATTTCACTAATAGCCATATTTTTTCTTTTAAATGGAGAAATTCTTGTCATTTTTTCAGGAATTCTTTGTTAATTTTTTTCTTTCTTTTATAAATACAAATAAATAACAACAAAGAATGTCAAGAGAATATCCAAATGCTGTTTTGATTTATAAAACATTATTACAAACCTACAAAAGGGATTCTACATTAAAGACATCATTACCACTGGCAATTAAGCAATTAGAGAAGGTGGATGATTCTAATATTGAGACCATTCTCTCGCCACTACTGTCTATTATTGATGAAAAGAAGTTAAATAATTCAACAATCAGCATCTTAATTTCAGGTTTAATTTATTGTATTTCTACAAACCTTTTGGTCCCTGAACAACTGATCCAAATTATCAATTGTTTTGAAATTCTTTTAAATCAAATCAAGGTCTTACAACAAAAATTAAAAATCTTACAGAGTATTTGGCAAATTGTTTCCAATTACCAAAAAGAAGTTCAAGGGGATGTTCTAGCAAAACTAATAAAATTTGTTTTGATATTCCATCAACAATCGGATCCAAATTTAAGAAATTCTGCTGAGGCTACACTTCAACAATTGATTTCTTTAATGTTTGACTCAATTTTGGAAACAATGAAAAACATGGGAAAAGAAAAAGAAAAAGAAAAAGAAAAAGAAAAAGATCAAAATTCACAAAAAAAAATAAAAAAAGAAAAAGAAAATGAAAACAAAAAACAAAAAGAAAAGGAAAGCAAAAAAGAAAATGAAGAGGAAAAACTTGAACAAGAATTGGAAGAAAAACAAAAAGAAAAAAATCGAAAAAAGGGTTTTCAAAAGTCAAATTTTTTATTAAAAGAGTACCGGCCATCAGATCAATTACCAAAAAATCTAATTGATGGTTATTTATTTTTTCAAGATCTGTGCTTAATGTTAAACCCTAAAGATGTAACTGTTTGGTTAGATAAAGCAAAAATTGATCCAAAATTCGGGTTTGAACTTTTGGAGCATATCCTTACAAAATATGGAATAATTATTTCCAAGCACGAAGATTTCCATAAACTAATCAATTCAAAAATAATTTCTCTCTTAATTAAATCGTATTTGGATCACCAACAATATTTTTACGATTTCCCAATTATTTTAAGAACCTTCCGGGTAATTAAATTAATTGTTGAAAATTTTAATCAATTAATTACATATAAACAGAATTTATTAATAATCACAAAATTAATCAAAATAATTGAAAATAAGGAAGAGCAACCTTGGAGAATAGCTTGTTGCTTAGATGTTATTAAGGGGATGGTTCGAAGCCACAACTTTTTAAAAATCTTTTTAATGAATTTTACAAAAAATGGTGAGATTGAATCAGAAATCAATAACCCCATTATAAAACACCTATCAAGTATTATTGCTGGCTATGTTTTAGGAAATTTCCCAAATTTAACTTTAAATGAAATTAAAAAATTATACTTACAGCCTAAATTAGAAACAACACGATGGCTAAAATTATTATCTTCAAGCCACGCTCCTGAAATAACAATTCGTGAAACTATTGAAATTTCAATCGAAATTGGAAATGTAATTATCAATTCGATTCTGCAATTAGCTATATCTAAAGAAATTGAAGACGAGAATTTTGAAAAGAAAAAGGAAAAGGAAAAGGAAAACGAAAATGAAAAGAAGGAACAAGAAAAAAATGAAAATGAAGAAGAAAAAAAAAAAGAAAACGAAAAAGAGGAAGAAGAAGAGGAGGAGAAGGAAGAAGAAAAAGATAAAGAGAAAGAAGAAAAGGAAGAGGAGAAGGAAGAAGAAAAAGAAAAAGAGAAAGAAGAAAAAGAAAAAGAAAAAGAAGAGGAGGAGGAGAAGGGAGAAGAAAAAGAAGAAAAAAAGAAGAAAAAAATTAAAAAGCAATTAAAATTAAATGTTGAACTGGCCAAAAAATTATTTGATAATTGTTGGATGTCGATTTATCAGTGTTTCTCGATGCTATTTGCATTTCCAATTAATGAGACACCACTTCAATGTATTTTGGAAACCTTTCAAACAGAAAGTAGATTAGCAAATCTTTTCGATTGCTCGGAATGTAAGCATACAATTATTACAGAATTGGTAAAGAATTGCTATCCACAAAGGCATTGGGAAAATCAAAACAAAAACAAAAACAGAAAATCGAATAATAATCCAAAAACAAATCCACTCGACAATACAAGCAATAATTTAAAAAACCCAAATAGCAAAAAAATCAGAAGCAACTCCATAAAGAGATTAAAAAAAAAGAACAACAAAAATTTCCAAAGCAATTATCAAGAATTATTATTTGAAGGATTGGAAATGACTTCTTTGAATTTTTATTGTTTCAAGACACTCTTAAATATTATTCATGGGCTCGGTTCAATAGCAGATCAAAATGTGTGGTGTTCAGTGTTAACATTATTTGTCAAATTGCATTCATTGGTACAGCATTATGAAATCAAAAAAAAAAAATTAAGTACAGAAATTGAAATTTTAAAGTCCTCAGCAGAAAACTTTTTTGAATCTTCGGAATATCAAAAAGATAAATCCTTTCTAACCATATTAAAGAGTCTTTGTCTTTTGAGTGAGCAATCTTTAAAAGAAATAGAGCATAATGTTAGGAATGCGAATTCCAATTCCAAATCTGGGTTTATAAGTTACAATTATGATTATTTAATGAAGAAATTGAAATTGATCTCTTTAAGGAATCTATTCCGGCTAGATCTTTTTTGGGACCAATTACAGGAATTTTTATTAAGAGTAGTTACCCATAAAGACGATATGATTCGAAAGCAAGCTGTAGACACCTTTTTTGAAATTTTGGGCACTGCTCTACTCCGGAATGAAATAAAAAAAAATCAAGAAAAATATTTCCAATTTATTGGTATTTTGTTAGAAACGCCATTTACAAAGACCCACGAATATTGCTTAAAGGTCTTTTTCCAATTATTACAGTCTTCTGGCCAAAAGATTTCTGAAGGGTGGCAAGTTATTTTAATTATTGTGAAACGCTGTGCAAGCAATAATGAGCAAGCGACGGTCAAGGCTGCAGTCAAATGTGTCGAAATCATCTGTACAGATTATTTGCCAAATCTTCCGACGAGCATGTTAATCCCTCTGTTTAAAGTGATAATGCTATTTGTGAGGCAAACCAGTTCTGTAAATACCTCTTTAGCTGCGGTCGAATTGCTATGGACAACTACCGATTTTATTGCCAAGGAGCATAGCAAAACCCCCTTTTCAACATTTTTAGGTTTTGATAATTCAAATCAATTCTTAAATAATAAGAGCAACGAACAAGATGAAAATGTGAATGATAAAAATACCACAAAAACTACTAAGAACGATAATAATTTAGATCATAATAAGGATAAAGGAACAGATAACAACAATAACAAGATGGATAATAATAATAATAATAAAAATAATAATAATAATAATAATAATAACAGCAATAATAAGTTGAATAATTTCATTTTAAAGAATGAAAACAATAAATTATCAAGTATTTGGGTATTAATTTTTTCAAATTTTAAAGAATTAACTACTGATCAAAGATATGGAGTGAGAAATAGTATTACAAGAACGTTTTTTGCAACTCTAGTATCACATGGGAAATCAATAAATTTAGATGAATGGGAGATAATTATTTCCAAAGTGTTATTCCCAATGCTAACTGCAATTAAAAGCGAGAACAATTTAGCGAAGGTTCAAAATAATTCTGTTGAAGGTTCTCTTGGTACAGAAAACTCTTCAGGGAAAGTTTTTAAATTAATGATTCATCATAGTAGAAATACAGCAGGTAAACAATGGGCAGAAACCAGGGTGTTGGCTTTAAAGGAAACAGTACGAATTGTCCGTACATATCGGAAAATTATTTCCAAAATAAACAATTTTGATCTTATAATTAAAAAATTAATTGATTATGTCGAAGACACTGCTTTAGATTCGAGTCTTGAAATTTCAGTTGGTGGTGTTCAAAGCTTTCAAGATTTATTTTTATTAATGTCTGATATTCGAACTTCTTTAAATCAAGGCAATGACCTTTGGAACCAGCTATGGGTTTTGTTTGAAACAATACAAATTACCATTTTAAAACACCACCCTAAAATGTTCCCAATGTTTTTCAAGCCATACTGGACAGTGATCAATAGCACTTTTACCAAATTACCTTCTAATATTATTTCTAAATTAGAATTTCAAAGTCTGATGAGAATTTCCCATCGACTGTTTGAACAATCCGAAATATCTAAATCTGAAAATCACACTGTAATTAAAAAGGTATTAAATTCGATCAGTTCAATAAAGTATAATAATAATGAAATACATGAGGACAATGTACTGGAAAAGGAGGAAAAGGGAAATGAAAAGGGGAATGAATTGGAAAAGGAAAATGAAAAGGAAAATAAAAAGGAAAAGGAAAATCAAAATGAAAAGGAAAATGAGAATGAAATGGAAAAGGAAAATGAATCAGAAAAGAAGGATAAAAATGAAAATAATATTTTTATTTCGATTTTTAATCTTTTAATTTCATATTGTATTAGATTTGATTTTAAAAAAAAATTGTCGAATGAAAAAAGAGATAAATTAAAAACCAATATTGAGAAAAAAGGTTTAATTCCAAACAAAGGGAAAAGGAAAAAAAAGAAAACATTTTTTTCTTCAATTAGTAGTTTTAATATCAACCTTGAAGAATTTTCGAAACAAAATTTTCAACCCTTTTCTCAATCAAATCTCTTTAAGATTACAGAAAATAATAGATCAGATATTAATTTATATCCCAATTTTCTGTTAATTTCAAAAGCAATGAAATTGATCAACCACATTTTTTCGAACAATTTGTCCGATAACGAAAAGCCGAAATACTTTGAAAATTTAATAGTATTAGCACAATTTTTAATTGAAGAATTACATTTTAAGAATAAAGTTGAATATAATTATTGGAAGAACATTATTTCAAATACTCTTCAAATGATTGAAAAATATTTTTCAATAAAAGAGGAATTACAAAATGAAAACGACCGTTCTCAGATCTTATTCACAATTAAAACTACTCTCTTAAAAATACCATTTATTCAAAATGATAAAAATGGCAATGATAACAAGAATAAGAGTAAGAGTATGAACGATATCAAAAACGAAGAAAGGGGAAAGCAATTAAAGCAATTATTTTTTCATTTGATTCAAGAAAAATTGATTCCAAATTTTGCCAAAGCAAATAATTCCATCCAACAAAATTTGTGTGATCTTTTAATTTTTATCGTTGAAAAAAAAGAAAATCAAAATATGTTAATTTCCAGTTCACAGACATTTGAACTTTTATTAACGGCAATATCTCAATTTCCAGATTCAGAATATGGGAAAAAATTCGTAATTACGTTTATACAGTCTTGTCAAAAATTAATAATAAATTTTACACAAAATAATGATTATCAATCTGATAATAACCGAATTAATCAAATCATTTACCTTTTAGAAAAAATACAACAATTCAAAATCAACAATAAAGCGTTCAATTCATTTAATCCAAAGGGTGACTATAAAGGCCAATATTCGCATATTTTGCTATTACTGCCCCAATTGTCACTTTTGATTCCAATTCATAATAAAGAAATTTCTTTCCAATTACAAAAAATATTTGCTCTTGTCGGAAATGAATTTTTTTGAGAGTATTTAAAATAATTACCAAATTTACTCTTGCTAAAAATTTTAATTTTGTGTTTTATATTTTATATTTTTTGATTCCAAATCTTTATTTAAAAACTATTAATATTTTATTGGATGTTGGTATTATCTTTATGACTAATATTTTTGACGAAAAAGAATATGAGTTAATTGTTCTTGTTAAAATGAAAATTTTCGGTTTTTTTTCGATAAATTTTTAATTTGAGTCAATTATTTTTGTTGATCCAAATTTTTGAAATTTGACTTGGAAAGGGTTCGAAAAGCAAAATTTCATTCTGCCTGATGATATATTCAAATTATTTTTAATCACAATATAAACTCCCTTCCACTCAAAGTGGTCCTAGTCAAAAATGAAAAATAGACTTTTTTTGAAAAATCAAAAACATAAAATTGTTTTAAATCAAGAGTTCTAATAAACTTTATATTAGATTAGAGTCGTTAATGATAAAAGAAAATACCATAACAAAATATAAATTTTCTACAAAAAAGAAAAAGTTAAAAAAAAATTTTGGGTTCCTTTACATTGGAACGTCCCGTATAAAATTTCTCAATTACTTTGAAAAATGAAAATTTTTGACAATAAGAGTTTTGAATTGTAAATGTATGAATTTTTTAAAAGAAATTACAAATCCTCACTTTTTTTAATGTTAATTTGGAGTTTGAAAGGAATTTTTTTTTCAAATTTGACTTTTTTAATAAATAACAAAAAAAAAATCGAGAAAATAAATGAAGAAAAAAACCAGGAGAAAAAAAAAAACAATAAAAAAAACTTAACTTAATTAGAAAAAATAATCTGATCTAAAAATTGAATATTTATTTTGAGGACTATATTTAACAACAATCATAGAATTTGTTCTATTTCTAAAAAAAAAAAGCCGTCGATCTTTTTATTAAAAGCACGTTTAGTTTGTTCAAATTATATCAAAAACATGAAAAATAATTTAGATAATCGTTTGAATATCCAAAAAAAATCCAATATAATTTTGTATTGTTTTGTACTAAAATTCATTACTTATTTTGAAAAGTAAATGTTTTCATTTTCAAAAACTTAAAAAAAAGTCAATAAAAAGTAAGTCAAAATATTATAAATTTTGTGATTTTTGAAGTTATTTTTTATTTATTAAAATATGTCCTAATTATAAAAAGGCACTATTTTTTCTGATTAATATTTTTCGAAATGTAGCTTTTAGCTAAATTAAATTAATCAGTGGGATATATTTTTTTTAGAATAAAAACACTCTCAACGTTTGAATATAGAAAAAATTTTGTGAAATTAGTGTGCACTTTTTTATTTTTTTTTTTGAAATTGAATATTTTTTTTGGATCTTTGTAAAAAAATAAATATTTATTGTTGGAAGATCCGATCTAATAAACTAGATTGAGAAACATCTAAATGAACTTTTGGGTATCAAAAAAGTTTAAAAAAAATTAATTTGGTTCTACTAGGAATCGAACCTAGGTCTAGAGAATCAAAACCTCTCATGCTGCCATTACACCATAGAACCATTTACGAAAATATTCAACTTTTCATTTTACTGTGTTATATAACAATAACAATAACTGTAAAATCTACTAACTAAACACCAAATTTACTTTTTTCAATCTAATTTTTTGATAAAAATTAACTCATATTTTCCTTCGTCAAAAATATTCATCATAAAGATAATCTCAACACGTCAATAAAATATTAATAGTTCTTAAAACAAGGTTTGGAATCAAACAATAACAAATAATAAACACAAAATTAGAATTTTTAGCAAGAATAAATTTGGTAATTATTTTAAATACTCTCAAAACATCATTACAAACTTACTAACCAACAAACATTAAAACCAATTGAATTAATAAATCGTGTATTAAAGATATTCATTTCAATCAACTAAAATAATTCAAATAAGAATATTTTCATTTTTTGGAACATTTTTTTTATTTAAATTTTCGATTTTATTAAATTTGGTTTTGGATCTTGAAATGTGTTTCTGGGAATACTCGAAAATAACCAAATATAAAATAAAAAAATAGACCCGAAAAGGTGTGTATTTGTAACAAATCTTTTCTTTTAAAAGACCAACAACGAAAGTTCACCTTTCCAAATAAATTTGTTGAAATCAAGAATGAAAAAAAAAAATCCGATAAAAGCAAATTTTCGATGATTTGTTTTCTTCTTTCTCTTCTTAGTTTGTGTGAACACAAACAATTTTTTTCCTTGAATTTCTTGGCCCCATTATGATTTATTATTATTCTACGAAACAGTTTTTTTACAAATTTGTTTTCAAAATTCTTTTTCCAAATATTTTTATCAAGCAAATCAAAACAAAGGATACTATTTCGAAAATTATAATAAAAATTGTTGAAATCTTGGAGCCAAAAAATAGTTATAAAAGATTCAACCCAAAATGAAAGAAAAATTTAGATAAAAAAATGAAATCAAAATTCAGAATTATTCTTAATTCTCAAATTAAATGGAAAAAAAATAATTATCAAATCAAACAAATACATCCAATAAATCTTTATTTCTGAAGAGGGGTTTAAAAGGACCCTATTTTCTGAAACTAGAACTAACACAATTAAACAAACAATAGGAATTTTTAAAAAACATTTTGGAAAATCTTTTAAAATATAAAGTAATTTGTTAATCAAATATTTTCCAAAAAATGTCTTTTATGAAGAATTAAAAACAAAACCAAATTGAAAAGAAGTTTTTGTATAAAATTTTAGAGATTAGATCAAAGAAATAAATGATTTTTATTTATTTTTTCAAGATCAATCTTTTTCATTTCTTTGATTTTCATTTTTTTAGATTGGTATAAAAATATATTCTACTTAGATATATTCTACTCTTATATTTATTAAAATATTTATATGTTTAGTTAAATAAATGATTTGAATGATTCAGCTTCGTATATATAAAGTAACTCAAAATTTGAAAATTTTACTTACCCCTTAAAGAAAAAAAGCCCATCCATTATCTTATTTCTTTTTACTCCATATTTTTACACTCGTTACTTGAATTAACTAGTTATTCCCCAATCCTGCTTTTTAAATACTTTTCATAATTTTTGACTCTTTTACCCTTCTTAAAAAACCTAGAATATACTTATTTATCTTATATAAAAAATATTTTTAAAAAATCGTTAGAAAGATAAGTTGAAAAACAACGATTTTTCCAGTTTTTATTAAGATTTTTTTGAATTTGGTGTTTAGAATTTAAATATGATAAATTTCCTAATTATGAGTTTATCACATACTAAAATAAAAGATTTATTTAGTTTCATATTCTTAGTTTATTAATATTTACCCCATGTAAAATGAAAAAACTAAACTAAATTTCAAAATAAATAGTTCAATTTTTTTATATACTTTATATTTACTTTTTTTTATTTTTATATTTAGATGAGAAAAAAATATTTCTAGTGTATAGAACTGAATATAAAAATAGGAATTTTTTTTATTATAATAGATAACTTTAATTTATAAAAATATTTATTTAATATGATTTTTAATGTTCCAATGATTTTGAAATATGTTTGTTAAACAAATAGTTAGAGTCCAAAATCATAATCTATTTATTTAGAAGTTCTCTTTATAAATAAAAAAAAAATAATAATAAAGTGATAACTTTTCACTTTTTGATGTATTTCACTTATCATAAACACTATTTATTAATAAAATATCTTTGATCAAAAAATTTTTTTACAAATATTATATATTTTAGGTTGAACATTACAATGTTCTAGTAATATTTTTTTTAATTTAATAGTTGAAAAAAAAATTATTGTATTTTTTTTTTTCATAATCAAAAATTTATTTATTATCATTTTAAAAGTATGCTAATATAAAATAAATATTTTTCAAAATGGGAATTAAAGTTTTTGACTTTTAAAGAATTATATTTTGTTTAAAAAAAAATTACTTTTTTTTTATTCCTTTTGTTATGCTTTTTTAATTGTTGAAATAAACAGAAAATTAAATTAATTTTCATTTTCTTACAAAAATGATAGAAAAAAAGTTATCTTTTCTACAATTTCGAAGAATTGAGTAAAATATTCAATTTTAATCTATTACTTTGAATTCTGAAAAAATGCTTTTAGGTTTTCTTGAGTCTTCTGTTTATTTAGAAGGTGTTCTATGTTTTTTTGAGGTTTTCTTTTTTATTTCAAAAATAAATAGATTTTCGTTATGTTTTTTTTTTACTTTTTGAAATAAACCAAAAATTTCTTAAAATTTTCTGTTTGTTTCAAAAAGTAAAAAAACCTAGAACACTTCACTAATAAATAGAAAACATGAAAAAAAACCTAGAAAACTTAACAAATAAAAAAGAAAACATCAAGAAAAGCTAGGCACTTTATGGAACTCTACATCACTTAAATAGCAATTTCGTTAGGTTTTTCAGAATTTTAATAAAATGGGTAAAAATCCTGAATTTTCCTCAATTATTTCAAACCATGTTAAAACCTAAGGATAGTAGATAGTTTTTTAATTTTATAATAAAAATAATATTATTATTATTTATTTATTTTAATTATTTTTTTTCTCTTTTTTTATGTTGTTAAAATTTTCTTTAAATACTCATTACTCTCAATAATAATAAAATTGTGATTTTTTTTGGTAACAGTGATACTTTTCCGGTATGCCCCTAAATGGATCAAGAAACTTGTCCAGATATTTGGGATAAACCCATTTTAAAATAAAAAGGAACAGAAAATTTCAAGAATTATTCATAATTGATTAAAAATGGAAACAGTTGAAGTTTGATTTAGAATGCACTATATATAAGAATTAAGATGTGTCCTTATTGGATTAATGTCTGGAACAAAGAAAAAAGAAAATAGAAAAAAAAAATCAACTAGGCATATAAAACTCATTAAAACAAAACAGTAAAAATTAAAATTTAATATTTTAAAAATTGATGTTCCCTTTTATTTGGAATGAGAAATGTTGTTTTGTAAATTGTAATGGAAAAAAATTATAAAATCTATAAAAATCTTTGAACAAGGTCTATTGGGAAAAAGTTCTTTGAATTTTATTGATAACTCTTTATATCTCAAACGTTTGTTATTTAAAGTCTCATTTCAATAAAAGCCACAATTCATCTCGGTATTTGTTCGAATTGTTTTTTTTTTTTTTTCAATATTTTCTTTTTTCTTTGTTCCATACATCAATTCAATAATGGTCTTTCTTAATTCTTATCTCTAGCTTATTCGAAATCAAACTTAAACTGTTTCCATTTTTATACTGGTTGATTATTTCCAAATTGGTTTCTTCTTTTCTTGTTTTTTAATTTTCCGGCTGTTCAATATTCATAAATAAAAAAAAACGAAAAAATGAAAAAAAAGGATAATTAAAATGAAAATCAATAATTAAGGAATTATCTTATTAACAATCAAATTCAATAGTATTGATGATTTAAGAGGTGTGCCCTTTTGTTTGAAAAAGAGTTTCGTTTATAAATATTATATTGTATTTAAAATATAATGACTATGATTTGGTGTAGAAACGCCATGAGAAAATCTAAAATACTTTTTTCAAAATTAAACAAATCCAAACCTTTTGAATAGTTTCTTAAAATGGGATTTGTGTTCATTTAAAACATCAAGTATATCTACAAACTTCCCGGTCCTTAGGAAATATAAGAAAAGTATCACTGTTAACGAAAAAATCACAATTTTATCAAAAAAACATGAAAAATTTTGAAATCATATTTCCACAGGCAAACCAAAGTTGGAGATATATATATATATATATAATTTTTATTCACTTTGTAATGTTATTTGAAGGGTTTCATGGTTTTATCCCATATTCTTATCAAAAAAATATTTTCAAATTTTTTGGTTAATTATCATTTTTTTTAATTTTGAGATTCTTTATTTTTTTAACTTTTTTTTGTTTTTTTTTGTTTTGTTTTTTCTTATTCTTTGATTTTTTTTTTCTTTTTTTGGTTTTCTTTTTTGATTTTTTTTTAGCAAAAGATCATGTCGAAAAAAAAAAAGATCTTCTAAAACCAAATAAACATTAAAAAAATTGAGACTAATGTAATGTCTTTTAAAATGAACAAAATTATTAGCCAAAAAATCTTCTTGTTTAACCTCTTTTCTATGAAAGTTTTGTAATAAAAAATCAGTAATACTCATTTCAAAAATTGTGACTCACCTTTTTTTTTTAGTTTTTGGTTTTATTTTTATTTAATGAAAAAAATATAAGTTTTTTATATATTTAGAATCATTTAAAAGTTAATTAAAAATTAGATTTAGTTATTAATTGTTCTTCAATACTAAAAGGATATTTTTTTTTTTCAATTTATTATTTCAGGGAAGTTACAAATTTTGAAATGGAGTTTAGATGTTCTCAAAATTTTGGAAAAGAATTTTAGCAAGAATCTGAATTAGAATGACTGATGATTGATTCTTTATTTATTTATTGATTCTGAAACGGAAATTTTTTTTTGAAATTTATTGTAAAATTTCCAATTAATGAAGAAAATTGATCTTGTGGGTTTCAGCGATTTTTAAAATTGCAAAGATTTTAAATTTGAGAGCCATTTTTTTGAAATTTTGTTTAGAAAAATATCATAATTTATAAGGTGACTATTTTAAATATTTGTTAAATTTAAAATAAATAATACTTTTATTTTGAAAAAGGGATTAATATCAAATTACATATAAAAGTTACAAACCTTCGGATTTTTAAATAATAATTATAATTGTTGTTGTTTGATTCATGAAGAAAGGGTGTTTACTTGAAAAAAGGCTTTTACAAAAAGAAATTTAAAAAGAAGAAATATAATTATTTTTTTTTTTATTGTAATAAATTTTGATTTTTTTTTTTTCTTTCATTTTCTATCTTTTGAATCCTTAATAGTAAAGTGTTAAGTTTAACAGAATATTAGATCTTAAAGAACCTAATACTGGAAACTATAGATCATAAATTAAGTGTATTTAATTAAATTTACTTGCTTTAATTTTGTTTGTCTGATGATGGGTCTTGGGATTAAAGAAAATTATTTTGAAATTAATTTAATTTTTTTTCTTTTTATTACCACCTCTCTTCTTTTTTTTTCTGTTAACCTTCTTTCCTGTTTCTTTTTTTTTCTTTGTTTCAAATCCGTGTAATTTCAGGATTGTGTCAACATCAACCTTTGGTGTTTTTAAGACTTTCATCTTTCGAAGATAGACATTTTGTAATGGGAAAACGCTTTGGCATTGTTTGGTGATTTCCTTTGGAACAGATTCAGAAATGAGCTTGAGAGTTAATTCTTTTAATGTACAGTTTGATTCTTTGATCATGATGTTAACCATTCTTCTTCTAATTTCTCTTACTTGGGAGCTTTGTGCGTAACATGTTTTTTTGACTTGGTTTCTGTCTTTTTTTGTAAATCCAATACAAAAGATTCTGACGGTGTATCCTATTATTTTATTGTTCATTGGTTGTTTTTGTAAAGAAAATTTTGGAAATCAAAGTATTCAAATTTAGGAAAAGTTCTTTTCTTGTTTCTGGGCTTTGGTATTTTTTATTGTAAACTTTCTCGAAAAAATTCATTTTTGCGAGATTCACTAACAATTTATATCGAAAAAGAAGAAGAAAAAAAGAAAAAAAAGAAAAATCAAAAAAAAGCAAAAAATGAAATAAAAACAAAAAGATAAAAAATAAAAAATTTTTTGAAACAAAATTCGATCGAACCAATTTGTTCACAATTTTTTATTCTCTTTTTGACTCTTTTGTTTTCACTAGTTGCGCTCTCCAAATAAAAATAAAAAGACACTTTAAAATAAAAGCTAATTCTTTTCTTTTTCTCATGAATTAAATAACTTTTTCTTTTTTGAATTAGTGTTTTTTTAAAAACTTTCTGAATGAAAAGGAAAAGGAAAAAAAAAAAATTTTCCTTAAAATTAAATACAATAAAAAGAAAAAGAAAAAATTTACCATCTGTAGTTTTGACATTGACAACAGCTTCAATCAAGGTATGGTATTTAACCACAAGAGATTGGACTTTGTCGTTTGTTAATCTCATTCCATAAAAGTTAGTAAAACAATTAGTACCAGAAACATGCTCGACACGGAATTTAAATTGCATATAAGATTTTCTTTCATCTTTATTAAGATCGCCTAGGCTTACTTCGAACATTCTTTTGTCTAATTGTTGTTCGGAAGTTTTGCCACCTCCAGTTGGGTTGACACATGTTTTACCAATTTGGGTTTCTCTAAAAATGTTTGGTGCTTTCACATCATACCATACTTTTTTTAAAAATGGATCGGCTTTTTGTTTTCTTCCTTTTTTTCGGAATTGTCTATTTGATTTTCCAATTGTCATCTAAGTGTATTTAATTTTGTTGACAAATTAAATAAATTAAAGAAATTCTAAAAAAAAATGAATCTACTTGAGAATTTTTTAAGGGACTAGTCTCTATTAATTTTTTTTAGGTAAATTTAATAGAGATTTAGAATTTTTTTTGCCAATTACTTAGATTTGAAATCAAAGTGAAAAACAACTTAGTATATTAATGAAATCTTGCTGAATGACATTCATTAAATTTAGTTATTGTTTTTATAGAAATAAAAAATTTTTGCATTTTTTCACTTTTATGAAAGTTGCTTTTTTTCAACTTTTTGCAAAAATACAAAAAATAAAAAAAAATATGAGCAAGAAAACAAAACATTGTTATGTTTGTGGAAGGCGTACAAAAAATAGTTTGAAAAATAAACCTGAAAGGGTTTTTTTGGATTTGCATGAAAACACAGTTTGATTCGAAAAAAATATACAATATATGCTTTACTCAAAACAAAAGATTTTCTTTCTTATATTGTACCATTCTTTTTTTTTCATGAATCTACTTTTTTAGTTTACACTCTTTTATTTTTGTTGAATTTGAAGTTTTTTTAAGTATTCCCAAATTACCATCCCAAAAGTTTTTGTCAGAGTCAAAAAAAATCAAAGAAAAGAATAAGAACAAAGTTTTAAAAAGTAATTATTGATAAAACAAATTGAGTTCTTTATAGAGTCAAGTTGGATGAATAGAAGTGAAGGAGAAAATATTCACCACTTTTTAAATTATTTTTCGTTTTTTAAAAATGAGAATAAATATTATTTTTGAGAAAATAATTAAATCCAAAATTAATCAAAAAATTCTCATCCGTTTAAGATCTTTTTCAAAAGAAAATTTTTAAAAGTCACTTTTTTTGGCAGAATTGTAAAATTTTAAAAAAACAAGAACTACAAGTTCTAACATTGAAAAAAACTGTCTATTTTCAATTTTAAACATATTTCAAGATAAGGATTCCTAATTTAGTTATTGGTCAAAAAAAAAATTAATAGAGACTAGTCCCATAATGCAAACAAAGTCAAAAGGAATTGTGTAACTGGATTTTTTTATTTGACATCTGTTACATCCAAATTGTCAATGTTTGTGCTTTAAACTTGTGAAAAAGATCAAATTTTCATTCATTTAACAATCACCAAATGAAAAAAAGGAAATTTAAAGTTAGAAAAAAGTATTAGCCATATAATATTTCAACATTAGTAGTTAAGTTATATTTACAATATAACCAACCCTCCCAACTTGAAAAGCTAGGGGGTTTTGAATATATTGTTGTTAGTTGTATTATGATATTTATAAGTCTCTAGTAAGGAAAAAAGGTTTATTTTAGGGTAAAAATTTTTAAAATGTGAAAATGAATTTTGTTACATTCAGTTTTAGGATAGATTTTTTTGAATTGATAATAACTAATTGTTTTGTTAACAATGCCATATCCATCCAGAAAATAAAATAAAATAAGGAAAAAAAATCAATAATGATCAATATTTTGTGTCCTAGAGTGCCATCAAGTGCCTAGATTGTCGAGAATCCAAAAGAATGAAACTTAATGTTTGGATTTTACTCAATTATTCGAATTCTGGAAAGCCTAAAAGAATAAAACATATATATATATATATATATATAAACCAAATTCCAAACAATTAGGAGGCAGTTTTAAAAAGTTGAAAGAATAACAATACCATGCTTTAAATTCAATTTCGAAATAATTTTGATTGTACAAACTAATTTCATTTTTTATCTTTTTTATTTTTCGTTTTCATTTCCTTTTATCCAGATATGTATTCTGTTTCCTTAGATTTGAATTTTTTTTCGATGGTTGATAGAATGTTCGTGTTGAGTTTTATAAATAAAAAACCACATACAATTGGTTGATCATATCTTATCTTTTGATGGATCAATTATTATTGGTGAAACTTCATCAAATTTTCCGATTCATTTTTTGTTTTGCTCGTTTCATTATTTTGTAATATTTTTTTTGATTTTTTTGTTTTATATTTTTTATTTTATTTGGATGAAAATGATTACTTGTAAAAAATTAATAGTAGATTACTTAAATATGTTTTAATATTGCATTTGGTAAAAATACCATAAATTGATGGTTATTTTTTTGGGTATTTTTGATTTTATGCGTGTCCAGTTTTTTTTAAATGGGGTTTATAGATATAGTTTCAATCTATAACAATAAATAATTATTAAAACTTTAAATAATTATTTCTCTATTTGAAAGATATTTATTAACTTTAAATCAAATTTCGAAATATAGTAAAATGACCTCTTAACTATGAAGAAAAAGATATTCAAATTTTTTATAATAAAATTTTGAAAATCATTCTTAATGGAAAAACGTTTTTTTAACTTAAATTGTAAAATATCTTCAAAAATAATTTTTGAAAAATTAGACCTCTTACATTAACCAATTATCTTTTTACAAGTGAAATTATTAAAAAGTGAAAAATTAGCAAATGTTTAATTTTTTTTTTGAAATTTTTTATTAATAATCATGATATCTTTAAAAATCTTTTAACTATCGATAAGGACTTTATATTATTTACAATATCCAAAGGGTAAATGATGTAGTGTAAGTAGATAAAAAAACACCTAATTGGTAATGTTTAGAAGGGGGATCAGAAGATTTTTTTTTGGTTTTTTTTTGGTTTTTTTTTGGTTTTTTTTTGGTTTTTTTTTGGTTTTTGAAGAAAAATTTTGGTGTTCTCAAACACTTTTCTAAAATCCAGAACATTTCCGGTTAAATTTGAAATTGTTGTTGTTTAGCTTCTGACTGAAATTCCGCCCCTTAATCTTTTCAATTATATTTACCAACATAAGTTAAACTCTATAATACTTGAATATCAAATGAAGAGAAAATTCGGAAAAGTAAACTTGAATTTATTAAAATTTTCAAAGGTAGATTTGGAAAATGTTTTTTATGAAATATTTTAACGTATAATGATAAATTTACAAAAAAAAAACTATAATTTATACAATATATATTAATTTATTTGTCTTTTAGTCTTATAATCCATACTGTAGATATAAATTTTTTTGTAACTCGATATAAAATATGAATAATGAAGAAAACTAGTAGAGAACTTATCAAGTTTCTGATAAACATATCTAGGGTTTTATTATATTTTTTTTTAAACTGGTTTAACTTTCTGAAACTCCTATAAATATTTTAAAAATGTTTTTCTGGGGTTAAAACAAGTTTCTAAAATGTATGAAAATATTTAAAGAAATTTTGGAAAAGTTTTAAACTGGTTTAAGGATTCTAACCAATGAAAAGCAAAAAAAAAAAAAAATAAAATAAACAAAATTATATTAAATATAGTGTTCAATATTATTATTTCTGTATTTAATTGAGAATCATTAAAATTAATATAGATTTTAACGGTTGTTGAATAATTATTGTATTAAAATTATTTGATATTTGTGAATGAGCATGAATAATAATGAAAATGTAAAAAAAAAAATATTTTTTTCAAAACAAAATTTTCTATATTGGTATTTGGATAGATAAACAACAATGTTTAAAGTTTAACTCTGAAAGAGTCAAGAGTAAATTTAAATTTTTAATTGATGTTTTTAGAAACAAATTTTCTAAAAGATTTAAAATAATTTTTAAGACTTTGAGACCTCACCAATTATTATGGATTAGAAATTTTGATTAAATAAAAATATCACCATCATAAAAAAAAACTATCTCTTTTTTTGCACCTATTAACTTGAAAAAAAAAATTAATTTACAATTTCATTTTACTATCATTTTGAAAAATTAAACCTATAAGAATAAATATACATTGTCAAAAAAAAGTGAAACCTGCAAAGATCGTGAAACATGGTTTTCTATTGGTTCCTTAATAGCACATGAAAACTAAAAGTAAAATCAATTAAAAGAATGTAACTAATTAACTTCTAATAATACATTATATTATTTGCCATTAAACCAACAAAAAAAATTTAAATCTACTTTTCTATCAAATTTTTTGTGGAATTTTGGAGATCTCAAAAATAGTCAATTTTTTCAACAATTTTTTAATAATTGATCACTAAAAGAAAAAAGCCCATATCAAAATATAGCATTAAAAAACAGTCATTGTTTTTAACACTTCATTTTGCCTTTATTTATTTATTTATTCTTTTATTAATTGATCTTGCTTTGAATTTTCAGGTTCAATTACCCCCCCCCCTAATGAATTACCATGTTTCACTTTTTTCCCTGTTTCACTTTTTTTCCACAATAGTACGATCTCAGATTTGCACAGAAAAAAAGATCAATTGGTGACTTTTCTTTACTATGATATTGAAATACATCAGTATAAGTAAATGAGAAATAAAAAAGAAAAAATTAAAGTAAAAAATATCAAAATTTTAATGCAAATCAGATCAAAAAGAAAAAAGAAATAAAATTACATCAACTTAAACAACAATCTCACAAATGAGTATTCATGATTAATTATCAAATTAAACATATAAAATTATATGTGATGTGATTTTTGTTTTTTTTAATTGATGATATTATTGCTGAATTTTATTGATTTTTTTTATTTGATTTTTTACCAATTTATTTCTTATAAACCCTTTTTCAAATTTCAATTTCAATTTTTTTTTCTTTATTTCTTTTTTACTTTAACAATTTTTTTTTTATTGGATCATAAAAATAATTTCTAATTGTTTTAGTATTCTCTATTTTTCTCTTTCAATTATTTTAAAAAAAAAGTTATCATTTGATTGAATCAACAGTAAAGCTTTCAGTATAATTAAAAGAACTAAATAAAGTTTAGTGGTTCTGGCAAAAACAAAGTTCTAACTTTTGATATTACCTCTATTTCATTCAATAAAAAAAATTAAAAAGTCAATTAATAATAATATTTAATATTTAGTTATCATTGAAAACAAAAGAAGATATTTATTTTTTTTCAATTTATTATTTTAGAAAAGTCATAATTTTTGGAAATATAATTTATTTTAAAATAAATATTGTGACAAAAATATAATTTTTTTGAATTTAAACAAACAGCTAAAAAAAAATATGAAGAATAAAGGACCAAAGTGTGTCACTATCAAGAAAGATATTTAATTTATTTTTTTTTTTTTTTTTGAATTATCAAAAATAGCCAAAAAAAAAAATTCCAGATTTCCAGATAATAAAAAATAATGAAAAAAAATGAAAATGTAAATAAAAATAAAAATTCTTAATTGATCTGGTTTAAAAGAAATGGCAAATTAGAAAATTTTTCTAATTGGTAATAATCGACCGCATCGCTTAATTCTTCAATGACTAACTGAGGGTCGTCATCGGCTGTCAAATCAATTTTGTTAGTGTATAAATATTTAATAAAGATTTCCATGCTTTCGATAGTTTTGCCTGAAAAGTCCTTAACTGAATTTGATTCATTTTTTATATTTTCAAACATTTCTCTAAATAGTCCCGATCTAGAATATAAAATGTAATCATGAACCGGAATCTCTTCAAAGACTTGTTCGTCATCATTGTTTTCTTCTTCATTGTCATCGTCGTCTTCGTATTCTTCGTCTTGTACAAGGACCTTAAAATTTTTCGAATCTTCGTCTTTATACAATTGTGCCAAGTCTTGGAAAAAGGAATTTTTATAAAAATCTACAAGACCTAATTTTATACAGATCTCTTTAACTGTCGTATAATTCTCAATCGTTGAGGTGTAGACCCATTTTAAAAAAAAATTGATTTCCTTTTCGTTGTAATGCTTTAAAATTTCTTCAATTTCGTGAACACTCTTTTTTGTTCTTATTTCAACCAAGCCTTTGTGGACTTTAAATTTGTCATTATTCATCAAAGTGTGATCACTAAACTTGCCACTTTCAAGAAGAATTAAAAATTCTTGATTTTGGGTCACATTTTCTTCAAAAAGTGCTGGTATTATGAGAAACCTACTTGGACAGGAACAAATTTTATAGGGGACGCCTTTGATGAGCTGTGGTGTTTTGATTTTGACCAACCGTTCGTTTCCTTGCAATTTGCAATCTACGTTGACAGCGATAACACTTGACTTCCAGACATAAAGCTCATTCTCAGCGCTTATTGCTAAGCATAGGCTAGAACCGCCCCCAATGGAGACCATATGCTTGTCTTCCAAGCCGGGCACGGGCTTGAATGTGGTTGAGTTTTGTTTTTGCCCATTTGATAAGGCAGGCCCACATGTAAGCAATCTTCCATCTCGATACAATAGGACAGAGCATGTAGAACAAATCATCTTCTTGATGCTAGAACCAGAGATATCTGGAACCACTTGTGGTTGAAAAACTGATTGTTGGTTATTACCCAAACCACAGAGACCATCACCATTCCTTCCAAAGCTCATCACTTTATCGTCAAACGTTGTAACGAATGCGTGGTGGGCGTGTGGAGACGAAAAAACTCGATCAACATTCTCCATAATTTTTTGTGGGAAAGGTATGTTTTTATGCTCCTTTGTTCCCATTTGCCCTTTGTGTGTATTGTTGTGTTTTATTTTATTTTTTTTATGGATTAGGTTTGTGTTGTTGGATTTGATGTTTTAGTTTTTGTTTTTTTTTTAGAAGCAACAAAAGTCTTAAATTTTTTTCTCATTTTGTTTAATTTTTTATTTGGTTTTTTTGAAATTAGATTCAGAATTTGATGTAAAAAAGTAGGATCAAATTTTAAAGAAAAAAATAAAAACAAGAAGGAATATAAAAAAAAAAAAACAAGTAGGAATATAAAAAAAAAAAAGAAGGAATAATAAAAATAAAAAAAAAAAAAAAAAAAAAAAAAAAAAAAACTTTTCAATTGAAAACAAACCATCACTATTATACCCATTCGAATAAAGCACATTATCTGTTGAAATAAAATAATTTGTAATTGAGCCGCTACCAATATCTCTTATTTTAATATCACGATCTACAAACCATTGGACCGTATAAGGCACATGTTCCTTAATATCATCTTTGTTCGCAAGACAAAGTGTTTTATAAGCGTCATTCGTTCCCATGCAATAAACAGTTCCAGATTCTGTTAGTACTAATCCAGTTAAATATCCAAAAATTGTTTTTTTCACTACTTCATCTTTTACGATAATTTTTCTGCTTGTTGATGAATGAGTATAATGAATTAACTCATTTTGATCATTCACAAGATAAACAAAGTTAGAGTTACCACTACCTTGTCTTACATTATTTGTGTTAATTTTCTCTAAAACGTAATTATTTTCAGTGAGAATAAATGAGTCGTGCTCATTCTTTTCTTGTTCTTGATTATCTTGCATTTCAAACAACAATAATTTTTTTTCTCAATAGAAAAATGAAAGGCTTGTTTTTTCAAAATTGAAAAATAAAAAAATGATCTTCAGAAAACTATATCACGACAAGAATCGTACAAAAATTGTAGTACTTTTTTTACTTTGCTACACTATTGTTTTTTTTTAAAATTGTTCAAAATTTTGAAAGGAATTAAAAGATTAAAATTCAACAACTTTCAATTCTAAAGTTTTTACAATTCAAACTTTTAAAAATATATAATTTAAACAACTTTCCACGTTTTGGTTTGTTTAAAAAGAGTTTCAATTTTTGAAGTTAACAAAATATTTTTCTTTTAGATCAATTTTCAAAAATTTCCATTAGATTCAAAATATTATCTTTTGTTAATTATTATTTTTTTACCCTTTTTTTGAGCTTACATAAGTTTGTATCAAGTTTTTGAAATTTGAAAAAATTAGAAAGAATAACAAGGACTAAAATCTTTCAGACTGTCAGTGTGATGGTTCGAAAAAGTCTTGAAAGGATTTTTATGGATTGTGCTATTCTTGTCTTGATATATTCTAAAATTACAGCTTAAGGGACTAGTAAACTAAAAAAAATCTTCAAGTAAATTTACTAACAAATATAATTGAAATTTACGGTATCATGAAATTGAAAAAAAAAGTAAAAATCTGATAACTACAAAAACAGAACTTACTTTCAATGCTATTTTCAGAAATATAATATTGTTTTTAAAAGTCTGATCCATTTTTTGAATTTTAGAAAAGTTCAAAATCCAACATATTTCTGAATTATTTAAAAAAAAAATATTTTCTTTGAAAGAAGATTGAAATCTTATTGCCTATAAAGGAAGTGTACAAAAATACACTTTAAAAATGAAACCACTAAGTTCTATAATAACTAAGTTTAAAAAATGAACTTAATCTCAAAAAAAAATACAATAATTATTTTAAACTTGTCAAAAATATAATTATTTGATTCAAAGAACAGTTAAAATCTATTTTTTTTTTTATTGAATGAAAAAATCCGAGAAAAAGAACCAAACAACCAAATTAAAAATTCTCCTGAAACACTTTTTTAAAACCTGGAAAATTCAATTTATTATCTATAGAAATAATTTTTAATTTGATTATTTATAATAAATAATTAATAACCCAATCTTAATTCTTTCAGTAAGCAATTAACAACCCAATGGTTAAATGTATCAAATAGACTTTACAATTATTTCTCAATTTTTTAAAGATTTTTCAACAAATAATACAATTCAAAAGCATAATTCTATTAAAAAAAAAAAATAGATATGATCAAATAACTGATTTTAATACAAACAGTTCCTTTTTTATACCCTGGATATTTGAAAAAGTATATTGGGAAGTCTTTTAAATTTCAAGAAATTTAATAAATATTTGTGAATAAAATAAATGTTCAAATTTTTTAGATCTTCAAGGATACGATATTTGATTTATTTTTATTGTATTTTTAAAATAAGATTAAATCCACAATGTTACTTGTTCATAAAGACTCTCAGAAATTACTAAAAGTTATATTTCTTCAAAATTAAATTTTTTGCAAATTTTTCTTTTTCTAATTTGATCCAAAAACAAAACAAAAAAGGATCTAGATCTTTTTACTGAAAAATTCATTGGAAAAATGAAACCTTTTAAAAATGATTATTCATTTCTCTAAAGTTGACAAATGTCGTTGGATATCGTTTAATTGTATCCTTATGTAAATAATTACTCTATTATCTTTGCGAAAAAAAATAAATCAGAGTTACTAGTACCTTAAAAAGAAAGGTTTTTTCAAAAATACTATCTGTTTCAAAATAAATCAATTAAATTTCTCAAAAAGTTCACCAAACAAAGATTTTTAAATAGATGTAAAATTTAAATTGTTAATCTTCCTATTTAGTTTGAATTATTTATTTTCTCTGTTAGAATTTGGAACTTTGATGGTTTTTTTGAATTCTTGGGTATGATTTTTTTGGTAAGTGGTATCCAAATTTTGATCTTTTGATTTTGAAATCAGCAGTATACAATACTTTTGTTTGAATAATAAGTGATACAAAATTTTCCCTTCACTACGGCTTTATTTGTGAATTGAAACTTGGTAAGGAAAATTCTGAAAAGATAAGTTGAAAAGAGTTTGGAATCTTTTTTTATTGTTTTATTCAATATTTTGGTGTGAAATTATAAGACAAAAATCCATAATGAAAGATTCTGAAGAATTTTAAAACAAAAACTAGATGAGGTTAGTAAAAAAAAATCCCAATAACAAACATAAAAAAAGTTTCCAAGTATCCCAAATAATTAAATTTCTTAAAAAAAAAAATTACAGTTTATTCATTCAAATTTCCAAAGGTTTTCATTTCTTCAATTCGTAACAAATTATTTTCTATAAGTACACAATCAATTCAATGTGTCATAATCTAATTCTTGGCCATTTTGAAACCCTCTAAATTTGACAAAGAAAGTATTATGTAACATTCTTGCGTAAAAAAATAACTCATTTGAAAATAGTATAAAAAAAATGAAAAAAAAATCTTCGTGATATTCAAAAAGTGCCCAAGATCAACACTTCAAAATCTCATAGTTGTTTTCAAAATTATTTATTCTAACCTTTTAAAATGAGAAGTTGGGTGTCACTCTTTGACGCATTTTTCTAAAAATGGAAAGAGTTTTTGATTTCTCAATTTTGGAGTTGGATCATATTAACGATAAATTCTAATAAATGTCGTAAAATATTTATTTCATTGTCCATTATCTAAAATTTTCTTACCTAGCTTTGAGTAAAGTAAATTATTGATTTAATTTTTAGAAACTTTGTAAAATTGATTTAACAAGAGAAAGACTCTTTCTCATGTGTTGTTTTAAATTTAGGTTATAAATTACAAAAATGGAAAATGAATGAAAAATTTTATAATTTATTTGAATTTAGAAGTATTTGTTTCAAAAAAAATGTAACAAAATTTTCATTCAGCTTTCCAAAAAATGTAGTTTCTAAATCATAGCACTATATCAAATTTTTTGATTCTAAAAAGAATCATATTTATTAATTCACTTTCTAGAATTGGGATCTTTGGTGATTTATTCTAGTTCTCGTGAGGGGTGATTTTTTGGAAAGCTAAATGAAAATTTTGATCTTACTATTTTACAATTAACAGTAAATCGCATGCTGGGTAGTTTTTGGTTGATATTAGGCATCTCATAAAAAGAACAAAAATTTTTTTTCTAATTCAGGAAAATAATTTTCTTAGTACAGTCCTCTGCCTTTTTAAGGCACAGGAAAAATCAAGAAATAAGGTACAAAAAATCCCATTAAGGCACAAAATCAAAGTTGTCAAAATAAGGCACAATTTTTCTATGTACATTTCCAAGATTACTCATAAAGTATATATATATATATATATATATATTTATTGAAGAAAACACTCAAACTAACTCTGTAATTATTGGGTGAAATTATATCTTGAAATTGGGAAAGTACCTTAAATCAAAAATTTGTACCCTAAAGTGAACAAAATTTTGTGATTTATATGTCGATTTATCATGTGCATTAAAATGGCACAGGACTGTAATTACTCAAGGCTGTAACCTCTTTTTTCTGGTTTGAATTTTTTCAATCAAAAGAAGTCCAGTTTCTGAATATCATTTTTGGTGTGAAAACTCCTTGAGTTTGTAAGGCACTCAAGGTAAGTGAATTGGATCCTCAAAAGAGTATTACAATTTATAAAATATTTTAGATGGTTGTTACGATTGAAATGGTAAAATATATTAGTTGATTATCATTTTTTTCAATTCAAATAAAATTTTGGTTTTATTTATAATTCTTAGTTAGTCAAGAATATGTCAATCAACTATATACCATTAAAAGAGTTCACACAAATTGCAGCCTCTTTCTTTAAAAAACTCTATTTAAAAAGAAAGAGAAGAAAATGCTGTAAAACTTTTTTCCCATTTATTATACGTATACGAGTAAATTGTCAATCTTACTTTCTCACAAATCTTGATATAAAAAAATAATAGATATCAGTTCTTGATAAGTTAAAAGCAAATTTCGAAATCAAGTACTCAAAGTAAATTTTTTTTCAATTATAAAGACCAATTCACAAGTTAAAAAATGATTTCTTAATGGGAACAGTTTTTTTGATATTTCTGTGATTCTTTGTACTCTCATATTTGATTATTGCCAACTTGAGAAACAGAGTGAATAGGGGAAAAAAAGTGAAACACGATATTGAATTCGGAACCCTTAATTGAAACTGTAACTTAAAAGAAAAAACAATTAAATAAAGTAACAAATTAACCGAGAAAGAGAATAATCCCTTTTTTTATTATCAACAAAATTCACAAAAACAATTTCTATGTCCTTGGTTATAAGGCAAAATTGATCAGTGGTTTTGGAGATCTCAAAAATAGTAAAATATTTTTACAACATATTTTTTGTAATTGATCAATAGAAGAAAAAGTCTCGACTTGCAAAAGGATAGTTGTAAAAAATTATAGTGTTTAGAATCACCCGTGTTGACTTTTGTCTTTTGGTTTTTCTTTTTCTGACTGATCATAGTTTACATTTTTAGGATACATTTTTGATTAAAAATATTATTTTACTTTATTTCTCAAATGTTAAAATGGGAAGGATGGTTGTAAATCGAATTTAATGTTTACCCTTACTCATAGTCTATATTTTATTAAACCAAATATTCGTCATTTTATTGGACTTACTTTTTAGGTCTCTTGCCCAATATTTGATAAAAGGTATTTTCACTTTGTTTGGAAGATGGAATTTTCACTTTCCAAATAACTCAAAAATAAAAAGTCAGAAGATCAATAAAAATTTTACCATTTATAATTCAAATATCATAAGAACTTTTACAAATAGTATTCTCGTCCAAGTATAACAATTTGGAAACAAAATGGTAATTTGATCATAAATGTATTTTTATAGCAAAAATAAAATTCACTAAGAAAATCAGCTTGTCATAAATATTTTTCAATTAATTTTGGGTTTTGGTCAAAAAAAATTTACTTAATTTGGTTAAAACATTGTAATAACAAAGTGGGTGTCTTCAATTCCAGTTGATATAAATAGTCTGTTAATCTTTATAAAAACAAAACATTTCTTTAATTTTGTTACTTTATAAGTGTTAAAAGCATGGATATCTATTTGTTTTATTTGGTTGTTGGTATAATAGTTTTTGTTCTTTTCACAATAGGAATTGGAACAAACGATGCAGCAAATTCGTAACCTTTTTCAAGATCTTCCCCTTTTCTTTCTTTCTATCATTTACCTAAATCCTTAAAAAAAATATCTTGAAATAACCTCTGGCAACAACAAAATAAATTTCAAATGACAATAGGATGGGAACTGCCTATGGAAGTATGGTATTTACTTTAAGACGAGCACTGTTATATGGATCAATTTGCGAGATAATTGGTGCTGTATCCATCGGGGCGTTTGTCTCTGAAACCATTCAAAAGGGAATTGTTGATCCTGATTTTTATAAAGATGATCCTTTAATTTATATGTCTGGTATGTTTTCCGCATTATTTGGTGCAATGGTATGGTTGTTTATTGCTTCAATATTGGGGTAAGTTTTATTTTGGTTATTTCATCATAATTTTTTGAATTTATTTAAAAAGAAATATCTTTTTCCAAACATAAAACTTTTACCAGAAATCAACAAGCATAAATTGATTTTTAATTTAAAAGTTAAATAAGTTTATTTTAATCAATTATTATTCTTAAATTCATTTTTTAAACACTAATTAATAATTTAGTATTTTAAGTGTATTGAATTGGTTTACATGTATTGTAAAAAACAAAAGATAATAGTTTTACTCATTTTTTTTATTTGTGAAATTAACAATTTTATCCCGGTTTATTATTCAAACACCAGCGAGGAAAATAAAACAATAATTGTTTGTTTGTTAATTAGAAAATGAAGAACTTTTCTATAAAATAAAAATTTAAATTCAATTTATAAACAAGAAAGGACATTATCACAAGTTACTTTTTGGGATAATTATAATCAAAAAAACAATAATTCAAATTTAAAATTTTTAATCGATATTTAACTTAATCCATCAATAACAATTTAAAATTCAATTTCATTTCTTCTCTTTATTTAACACTTTTTTTATTTTCCCATGTAATAGAATTCCTGTGGCAACAACACAATGTATTATAGGTGGTTTATTAGGATTTTCGATAATTAATGATCAGGGAAAATCTTTACAAATACAAAGTATTATTAACGTTGTACTTTCATGGATAACCTCACCTTTGGCAGGATTTTTAGTTGCGTATTGTTTAACCAAGGTTATAAATCATTTAATTTTATATCCTGAAAACTCTGTTAAAAGAAAAAAACGAGCAAAGGGATTCTTTCCCTTTTTTGTTTCTTTTACGGTTGGAATAATGTTTCTCTTATTTATTGGGATAATTTTTGATCAATTAAAGATCAAAAAATACGTCAGTTATTTAACTTGTTTGGGTATATTTGTCATTAGTTTTTTAATTTCATGGTTGTATTTAATTCCAAAATTAACAACAAATTTTGATGCAACAAAAATTATTACAAAATTTCAAAATGATTTGGATAAAATAAAGGATGCCGAGAAAGCGGCTAAAAAAGAAAATGTTGATGCCAAGTCACATCAAGAATTAAAATTTAAAGATATCAGTTGTTTAGAAGATGTTAATCAACATATCAAATTAGCAGAAATTGTCACAGATGCCACAAAAAATTTCAAACAAGACACCGAAGAGGACTCTGATAGAACTCGTCTTCTTGTCGAAAACTTATCAAAGGACATTGAAACAAATTTAGAGGATGACTTTCCAAGTTCCAATTCAGACGACGACTCAGATAGTGGTTCTGAACTCTTATTAGCATTGGGTAGCTCTGATACAAAAAAGCTTCAAGTCAAAAAAACAAGTACCAATCATGAGAGTGAGAGAGCAAAAAAAGAAAACTTTATCAGGGTGTATCAATATGAAATAAACAAATTGGGATCAACAATTGCTCTCTTTCTTTTCCTTCAAAAAATTGCAAGCTTAATATTAGCCTTTGGCCACGGGGGAAATGATCTTGCTAATGGAGTTGGCCCACTCGCAATGATTCTCAGTATATATAAAACGGAAAGCACAACAGCAAAAATTGATTCAAACATTTGGCTGATGGCTGTAGGTGGCCTATTACTTGCCATTGGAGAAAATTTATTTGGTAAGCGAGTTTTAAAAACCGTCGGGGAAAAAATTACACCTTTGACTCCAGTCAGTGGCTATATTGCCCAATTTTCTTCTTCTTTAGTAACAATTGTCGCCACAAAAATTGGTATGCCAATTTCTACCACACAGATCTTAATTGGCGCAATTACTGGTGTTGGTGCTGGTAACCATGGTTTCAAAAAAGGTGTTAATTATAAAGTGCTTCTAAAAACTGCAATAACTTGGATTTTTACCTTACCAATAGCTGCGATTAATTCCTTATTAATCTATTATATTTTTAATTTAATATTTTAATCCAATAGTTGAATATTTGCTAGTTATAGATTTATTTTCGAAAATATTGATTAATTAGAGTTTTTTTAAGTAATTTTTATTTTAATCAATTCAAATATATTTAAGGTTGATCTAAAATAGATGCCACGGTATTGAGGTAATGGGTTTAAATAATTCCTGAATTATTCACTTTATCTCTTTAGATCCGGAAGAACTATTAAATTGCCATTTTTTTCGGATTGGAAATTTTACCTGATCAGATTCTGAATTGTAAGTTGGTAACAAAAATACATAACATCAACATTATTGATAAGATTGAATTTTTTTCAAAGGTTTCTTCTCGGGGAATAGATAGAATTTACCTTCGGGGAAGAATGGTTGGTGGCTTGTGGAAAAAAGTACAAACTTGAAATTAAGAAAATGATTAGAAAAAATTTGAAAAGTACTAAAATTAGTGATTTTGAAGTTCTTATTGATCTCAATAAATATAGGTCATAATTTCACTACAATGTTCTGATCAGTAAGAACCCCATGGTATCTTTTTTTTAGATAGACTTTAATTTTTTTTCTAAAACTCTTTTATTCGAATTTATTTTTTTTGTTTTTATTTCTTTCGTATTTTAGTTTTAAAATTCAATTTTTGAATTTGTTATAAATAAAATTTTTTTAAATAATTTTAATTATTTGGTTTATTTTTAAAATCTTTATTTTATTATTATTCTGAATTTTTTATTGTTTTCCCAAACTCCAAATTTCAATTTTAGAAGAATAAACAAGGTATCTAAGAGTTCTAATGACCTTATTTTTTTTTTTTTTATTTGATCTTTGAATTAGAATTTATGAATTTAATCACTTTAAAATTGTCTCTTTAACAGATTAACTGTTGAAAACAGTGGATCTTTAACACTATAGTTAATAAAAAATTAAAACATTCTAATAAATTTTAGGAATTAATTTGATTGTTAAAAATAATAACAGGTTGCCGTTTTTTTGTTTTTATATTGTCCATAGTTAAATTTATGGTTTCATAAAAAAAACTCAGAATAAGAAAATTGTTTAGATGAGGTAACGCTGTCCTTTCCTTAAACCAAAACACAAATTTAAAAAAAAAATAAAATTAACTTAATGATCTTATTCAGATTTTCATTTTATTTTCCAAAATATTTGTCCCTTCGAATATTTTTGTTTGTGTACCCCCTAAATGTCAATAGCGACCACTTCATTACAATTACAGATATATTAATCGAATTTTCATAGATATTAAACTCCATTTCAATCAAAGGTGACCGCAAAAAATAAAATATTGAACTTTTTTTACGAATAAAACAATCTTCAATTTCTTATAAATAATTGAAATAATAAAATTTAGTTTAAAGTTGAGATTCATAAAAGAAAAAACAGAACCAAACAATAAATTTCAAAAAAAAAAAAAAGAAAGGTTAAAAAAAGTTTTGTTGCATCTTACTTGGAAGGTCTCGTACAAAATTCCTCAATTTCTTAGAAAATTAAAATTGCTGACAATATGATTTTTTAATTGTAAGCGTATGAAAATTTAAAAATAAAATACAAAGCCTAACTTTTCTTAATGTTAATTTGGAGTTACAAACATATTTTATTCATATTTAATTTTTTAAAAAAAAAAAAAAAAAAGAAAAAAAAAGCAAAAAGCAAAGAAAAAAAAATTAAAAAATGAGAAAAAATAATTTTGATCTAAAGATTGAAAAAATTATTTTTAGAAGAATAATGAATTAAACTCATATAATATGTTCTATTTCTTCAATATAACTGCCCCCCTTTGACTAAAAAAGAGTTGACAATAAAAAAAACATTTGCATTTGTAATTTGAATCAATAACCAATAAAAATTCCTTTTAATTATATTTCATGGATTTTAAAGAAATTTTCACGAAATATTCCTCATAAAATCCTAAAATTTTCAATAATAATTATGTAATAATTTTGTCAAAACTGGAATTAACAATTTCAATGTGAACTACAATTATTGGTAATAATCATTGGATTTTTTCAACCTTTTCAAACAATTATCATACAATTAGTATGTTAAAATTAGGTAATAATCTAAAAAAAGCTTATTCCATTGGCTTTCAATTGTTGACATGTTGTATTAATTGTAAAATTACTTTTCATTTTCATAAAAGTTGGCAATTAATCCATTTTTTTTTATTTTTATTAAATATTGTAATTCAGTATATTTTTTTGTATATTTAATATAATGTTTTATTATTTATTTTCTGATTTTTTTTTAATTTTTATTTTTTGGATATATTTTTTTATTTGTACTTAGAATAAATGAGATAATAAAAATTTGCTACAATTTCTTTTTTTTTTTAGTTTTCTTTCTTTTTTTTAATATTTTTTTTTTTGATTAACAACAATAAAAAAATCTATCTAAATATAAAAATTACTCCTAAAGCCAAAAATAAAATAATAAATAGAAACCTATGCATTAAAACACATAGGGCAAGTTCAAGAAGAAAAACTTTGGAAAGAGGGACTTGAGAAGGCTTTTCAATGATTTTATCTCAAAACGTTATTAAATACTACACTTCTTTTCTCTCTCTCTCTCTCTTTTTCTATTTTAAGTGTTGATATTTCTCTTTTCGCAAACAAAAGCATCAGAAAAATAAAGTCCATACTTTGAAAATTGAAAAAAAATTTGTTTTAATGTTCTATTATTTTCATGTATTTTTCATTAAAATCCAAAAATTTTCAATCAAAATTTCCATGAAATTCCCCAGGAACTTCAATTGACTATTTCAATGATTATTCACTAAATTTCATTAAAAAAATGCAATAGATTTTCAATCAAATTTCATTTTATTTTCAAAAAAGTTTACCTGGCATTCATTTTTTGAAAGACAAATGAAAAAAGAAAAAAATAATAATAATAAAATTTGCTCCTTTATTTTAAATTTAGTTTATGTTAGTTTTTTTTTTATTTTTGTGATCTTTAATTAAAAATTTATTTTTTGTGACTAAATAAAATGAAGAAACTGTGTTATTGGAAAAAAAAAAGAAAGAAATATTGATAATAAAGTTATTTTAAAAAAATTATGTCCGTTTTTTAAACTTTTTTGAAGTTTAATCTTTTTAATAAAGTGAAAACTTTTTCAGAATTAAAACTTTTTGAAATTTTTTCATTATAAAAAAAATGAGGAACCAACCTTTAAATATGGCGTAGAGTCTTGAGTCTGAAGTATAGCACTTTTTTTAAAAAAAGCCCACACTTTATTAAAAGCAAAACTCTAAAAAAGTTTTAACTATGAAAATCTTAAAAAAAACAAAAGTACTCACTTTTTTTAAAATGACTGCAGCCTCAAACTCACATCATTTTTGTTATTGTTTGGATACACTTTTTTTAATTAATTGTAAATAAATCTGTACTCTCTACTGTTAATTACAAAAGAAAACGATCAAAATTTTCATTCAGCTTTCCAAAAAAAAATACACCTCTCAAGAATTAATATAATATTTGTTGCAACATAAATGGAACAAAATTTTCATTCAGTTTTCCAAAATAAGGATTTTAAGATCGTTTAACCATTTCCATTTTTAAATACATAAATCAGTTTTTATGATTAATTTTCTCTGATAGAATTGGGACTTTGATTGATTTGTTTTAATTCTTGGAATGTGATTATTTTGGAAAAGTTGATTTAAAATTTTGATCTTTTTATTTTACAATTAACAGTAAATCATCAAAGTCCCCAATTCCACAAAAGTCAAATGAAATATTTAAGCTTCTTTTCAGAATAAAAAATAGTCGAAAAGTTTACTGATTTATAAAATCTTTTTTTGGAAAGCTGAATGAAAATTTTGTTCCATTAATTTTGAAACAAATAGTATTTCAAAACAATTGTTATTTTTACTTACTGTTATTTCCCAATTAATAAACGAAAATTTTTATTTCAATTTCCAAAATGAATATTAATTATGACTGCTACAATCAAATCAGCAGTAAAAATTTTGTCTTAGAGCAAACTTTGGAAGTTTAATTTATGGTCTAAAAGTATCATTTCTAATGGACGTTGTAAAGATCTTTGGGTTTTACTTCAACTTATAAACTTAATACAATATTTTAGAAATTGAACTAAATTTATTCATTTTTTAATTGGAAAATAATAGTATTCAAAAAGAATCGGAAAAAAATGAAAAACAAAATCTCAACTTGCACGATTAATTATTTGTTTATTGCAATTTGATTTTGAAAATTCAAAAACCATTTTGCCTATAAAAAACTGTCTATCCCAGCGAAAATAAAATTTGTCCTAAAAATGGGATGAACGAAACGAATTCTTTCTTTGTCAAATTAGCAAATTAAATCTTTTTCTTTGAATTAAGAATTGAGGTGTACCAAATGGTCCCTGCTGTTGCCAATATTGCTCCAACCACATTTAATTTTGAGAAGGGGTTTTTAAAAAGAACAACGGAAATAATGATTGTACACAAATGTTTAATATTACCAGCTATGTTTATTGTCAGAGCGGAAGTTTCTTTGTTTGCATTAAAATTGGCAAAGTTCAAAAAAAAGGCGATCATTGCGCTGACAATAATAAAGACACAAATATTGAAGTCCAATGCAGAAAGCGCCTCTTTAAAGGATTCCTTCGAAGTCAAGATCCCAAGAAACATTATTACGGAAGCCTGTGGCGCCATTGTGCTTAATAATTGGATTGGAGACGATTTGTTTTCTCCTTTTAAAAAGACTGAGCACATTATACTTTTCAGTGATGAAACAAAGCAAGCAAGGAAGGTAATAAAAATCCCAAATTTGGATCCATTGATCTCTCCATACGTTGCGATCGCAACACCAATTATCACAATCACCACGCTGACATAAAGCCTCGCGCTATAGCGTTTATTTAGCATCACACGCGTCAAAATTGCCGTGATTCCTGGGATCATGGATCGTATGATTTGGATCAAGGACACAGAACAATATTGGATTGACAAATTACCAAGATAGATATTTGCTGAAAACAAAAAAGACATCAAGAAGAAATGTAATTTCTTGTTTTTTGTTTCGCTGTGTTGCTTTTTTCTGCTTTTGCCTTGATAGTCATCGTTTTTTTTTTGTTTTAAATACTCTTGGTCATCGGCTTTTTTGTTGCTTTTTTTTTTTTTTTTGTTTTCAATGAAGAAATAAATCATGGAAAATAATGTTGCAAAAATCATATGGATAAAGGATAGGATCAATGGGAACAAAAAAGTTAAATGATAAAAGATTGATTTGTTGATTATTGTAATAAAGATATTTAAAAAAAACCATATCATTAACCAAATTGAAATAAACCCCATTTTTTTTTTTTTTTTTTTTTGTTTATGAATTCCTGAAAAAAATGATCTACATTTTTGTATTTTTTTTCTCTGATTGAATATTTTTTGCTTTGTAAGGGAGAAAAACTCGTTTTATAAAAAAGAGAAGAAGGCTTTAGAGATGGTACCTTGAATATGGCTACATGTACTCACCATTTAATTAATACTAGTATTAGAAATTCTAAATATTTTAATATTTCCGATGATTTACATTTTTTCAATTATTTAATTTTTGTTTCATTAAAATTATTAGATTGTCCTCTTAACACGAAAACATTATCCCTTGAATACTTGTTTTTTATCAGGGGAATTCTTAATATTTAAATTTTATTCTATCAATTAAAATTATAGTTATTAATTGAGTTTCTCTGTTTACTATTAACCTTTAAGGACTACGTTTTAAGTTGAAAAAAGTGAAATAATCGATAAAATCACTCTTGAATAAGTTATGTAATCCAAGTAATATTTGCCCAAGAAGAATTTCTTTTATAAAAAATGTGAAATTTTCACAATTTCAACAATTTTCACAATTTTTACCTTGTTAGATAATGCTAAATTTTTTATTTTAATATTTTAGAATTTCCATTTCAACTTTCAGAACTCACACTATTTTCTAGAGCTGTTCTACATATTTTTTAAATTTACTTTTATAAGTTTGAAATGTTCTCGAATTTGAAATGCACTTGAAAATCTCCAAAAGCCATTTTTTGTAATTATTTTTTTGTTATTTATAATTTTCCTTTTCATTGAAAAACAAAGAATAATAATCTTCGTTAAAAAGTAAAGATGACTAAAAATGTTTTTTTTTTTTTTTTTTGTCCAATTTCTTCTGTGTGAAAATTTTTTTTGAGAAGCGAAAGTGTTTTAGCACAATTACTCAACCCCCTCAAGGGTGGGAACGTAGTCCTTAAGCTTAACATCAAAAATATGTACAGATTTTTCATCAGAAAAAAATTTGTTAATTGTTTTTTATTTTGAATAATAATTTATTGTAATAAATTGTTTTGAGAGTAACCAATATAGATTACTAAATAAAAATATAATGTAATAATTTTATTTTTTGAAAGACAAATGGAAAAAGAAAAAAAAAAATAAAAAAAATGTTTGCCTCTAATTTTGAAATTTGGCTGAGATGATTACTCATCATATTTGTTAAAGAGATAATTTTGAAGTAACTCAATTCAAGAATAACGATTCAGCGAGTATCTAGGTTAGGCATTTTCATCACAAGTATTTTATACTTTATCTTGCCTTATGTATTAATAGAGTTTCAAACTAAGTTAATATAAATTAGAATTCTATATCAAAAATAAGAATTTTTGATTTATTCAAAAATAAGGGGTGGGGTGTGGGGAGACGAATACAATACATTTAATTTAAGCAAATTTCAAAAAATTTAATCAAAGAGAGATTCTGTCTTGATTTAAATTGTCAATAAATTGAATCTAATTAAGATATTATAGATAACACACCATAATGTTTATGTTGGGGGTCAGACACATGGAAAACCATTATAGTTATATGGATAAATTGTTATCATTTTATTAAATAATATTCAAATTAGGGGATTGTTTGTGAAAATGCTGATATATAACCTAATATTTCAATTCAGCAAGTAAAGTATTATAATAGATTTTAAAATATTATAGTTTGGATAAAGTGCTAAAAAAATTCATCTTAAAATAATTTAAAGATAATATGATTGTCTTTTTTTCAAGAATATTCATTCGTTATTAAACAATTTTTTAGTCAAAATTACCCAGATATAATTGACAAATTACACATTTTTAAAGGGGTTAAATGACATATTAGAAGAAAAAATTTATTTTGGAAATTTCAAAATTGAAATTATTTTTTCACATTTTTGCACATTTTGTTTTTTTATTTTCGATTTTATTTTTGATAACCCAATTCAGTTACAAATTGTTTTTTTATTGCAAGTTCGATAGTCACTTGGCAAAAAAAATAAAATTCTAAGGTTATTGATAAAATAAAAATTATTGTAAAGAAATCATTTTATTTCTATTGGTGTTTTCTGAAGATGTTCAAATCAAGATCTAAAATGGCATTGTTTTTTTTTTTTCAATAGTTCACTAAGAATTTGGGTTTTAAAATTTTAAAGAAAATAGATTGATTTATTAGTCTTATTCCGTGGTGGATATGAAGTTAAATTGATGTTTATTATTCTACTTTATTCTTCAATAATCTTCAAAGGCTATTTATAAAAAATATTTGATATTTGAAAAAAATATTGAGTACCTTTGACTGAAACAAAGTTTATAGATATAAAAAGATCACTTTTTTTTTATTAGGTAAACTTGATTTTAAATTAAAAATACTTGATTTTACATAAAAATTCTTATTTTAATTTTGTGAGGTAATACTGTCATTATAAAACTCAAGGTCTCTGCAATGAATGAAATAATTCAAGAAGTAGAAACTTTAAAAAAATCAAGATAGATTCAATTTTTTTTTAAAATCATGTTTTACTAATATATATATATATATATATATATATAAGCAAAAAAGAAAAAAAAAATCAAAAACACTTTTAAGGGTTTAACCACAGTAAAGGAAAAATTTTCATTTTTTTGAAATTTTGAAGAGGATCAGAAAATAACATTTTTTACTTTGGTTGTATATCCTCGATTTTTATTATTTGAAGTCCTTCATTCATTTGATTTTTTATTTTTTTTTTTAAAAGTCTCAAAGAAATTGCCAGAATAAAATGTTGAGTTGAATTGTTGAAAAAATGTTTCAAATGTTGAGTCACTTATCTTTTATCCTTATACCAACATTCTTTTGTGGTCTTTAATTTTTTGAAATAGTGATTTTACCCTTCTTTTTAAACAAAATCCATTTATCAAAAATTTCATTGATAAATAAAAATCTTTCTTCTTGCTATTTGTTATCATAATTAAACAAATTCAAAAATGATGAAAAAATTAAAATTTGAAGACTGACAAAAGGATATATAAATAGTATTTTAATAACTAGAAGGAACCCATAAATAATAAAAATCACAAAACATATCTTATTAGGATTTTAAATAGTTGGGTTTAGAAGAATTGGAGAAGTTAATATGATTATATTCTATCAAATTTAAACAAAAAAAAATAACTACAGTTAGTTCTACTTTTTTAGGCACAAACTTTCAACGAAATTTAAAGTACAATAAAAATCTCAAATTAAGGCACAAAATTTTGGATTCTAGTAAAATAATTTGTAAAAAAAAAAATTACAATTTTTATGCCATCATTTGAGATTTTGATTGTGCTTTAAATTTGGTTGAAAGTTTGTGCCTTAAAAGAGAAACTGACTGAATAAGTTTTATTCTAAGTATCTAAAATTATCTTCTTCCCAAAAAAAAACTAAGCACCATTCCAAAAATTTGGACACACCCAAAATTAAAAATAGGAAAACAAAAACTCACTGTATTGTATTTTTCCAGACCTAATATAAAATTACATTTAAGTAACATAGTATTAAGGTTTTTATAAGTAATCCTTTTCATCCAAATAAATACTCAGAAAAAAAATAATAATAAAAATTAATTAAAGAGTGTTTTAATAATTTTTAAAAGAACTCATTAAAAAGTATTAGTAAATATGTTACATTTTCAATAAAAAAACATTAATTATCAATCAAAAGTTGGATACCACTAACTGATTTTTACTAAGTCCTAACGATTTAAAAAACTTAATTTGAGGTTATATTCGTCATTTAAATAAAAAAAATTTTTTTGGAATGAAAGAGAATACATAGCCCAAATTCAAAAATGATTTCTTAATTGTTAGTTTGTTGTAATAAAATTTTATTTTTTTTTTCACTTTAGTAACGATGCTTTTCTCGTCAGTCACAAAGGGGCAGGAACCTTTCCAAAATATTTATTATGTTTACTAACATTTAATTGTATTTCATGAAGAAGATGGGAAAAGAGGTTATTTTAGGGTTAAAACATGATGACAAAATCGAAAATATTTTTTTTTATGATTTGAACAAGTCCAAACATCTATATCGTTTATCTATTCAAATTTTTTAATTTAATAGTGATTTTATTCGTTCATTTATTTCATTATCTATAAAAAAAAATACTTTATTAATAATTTGTGCTTAAGAAACAATATAAATTTTTTCGTTCCTAAAAATAAAGCCAAACAATATTTTTACTCTTATCTATAAACAAGTTACAATAGTTTTTTTCCTCTAAGCATATAATCAAGATATGCTTTAATTTTTTATATAATTTCTAAAAATAAGTTTAGTTTTTCAATAAGTGACTTCTGGTTCCAGAATGTGTCTTAAGATATCTATTTTATTTAATTTTTTTAAGAAATAACAAGAAAATTTAAAAATGTTTCTTTTAAAATCAAAAATTTTAGAAAAACTAACTGAGCTTTTCTGGGATTTTTCTGTTTTTTTAATGTAAAAGTGTTCTCGGTTTTTTTGGGGTTTTATATTTTTTCTATAAAATCTATCAATTTTTGTTAGGTTTTTTTGAGTTTTCGATTTATTTATGAAGTGTTCTAGGTTTTTTTTTTACTTTTTGAAATCAACCTAAAATTTATAATTTTTTTTTTTTATTTTATAAAGTAAAAAAAAACCCTAACGAAAATCAATAGATTTTCCTAATAAAATAGAAAACCTGAAAAAAAATAAACAAAATAGAAAACCTCAAAAAAACCTAGAACACTTAACAGACAAATGCAGAAATCAATAAAAAAACCTAGAAAACTTCACAAATAAATTGAAAACTCAAAAATGCCTACAGTCAGTTCCACTTTTAAGGCACAAACTGCAAGGGAATTTAAGTCACAATTAAAATATCCAATTAAGGCACAAAATTCAGATTCTAGTAAAATAAATTTTAAAAAAAAATTACAAATTTGTGCCTTAATTTGAGTTTTTTTTTGTGCCTTGAATTTTGTTGAAAGTTTTTGTCTTAAAAGTGGAACTGATTGTAATGAAATCTATTGATTTTCCAAATAAACAGAAATTTCAAGAAAATACTAAAAATACTCTTCTATAATTAATAAGAACTCAGTAAAATCAAAGATTTTACTCTATTCTGTTAAATTCTGGAAAAATTAAGAACAAATTTTTTTAAATATTAATTATTGAAAATAATCAAATATTTTATCCATTTCTTTTCATAAATTAAAACTCCCTAACCATTCGAAAGTGAAAATATCAACTTTTCATGAAAATTCTAATCAATAAAAATAAAACGCACAGGTTTTGGTAATTTAGATATCTCGTAAATTAAGACTTTCAGAAATAAGGTATTTCCAAAAAAGTATTGGCATTTTTTTTTACCTTTCATGTTAAATAATCTTTTTTAGTGATGGTAATCCTTAACTAACAATACCAAATTAAATTTCATATTTATATCGATTGAGCCAACTACTAATATATTTAATTCAAGATATGTTAGATGAAATATTACTAAAAAATGAAAAAAAAAAAAATACCACTTTTTTGGTTAAAACAATGTACAACCAATTTCAATAAAAAACCCGAAAGATGAAAAGTTTATAAATGAATTTTAAAACAATCAAATACATTTATATGTTTTTAATTCTATATTGTAAATTTTGTTGAGATTATACAAGTTCTGAAAATGATTTTTTTGATCAAAAATAAATTAATAAACTTCAATTTTCACCCCTAAAAAATATCAGATAAAATCGAGATCAGAAATTTTAATATATTTTATTTATGCCATTCAATTCGAAGAAATAAATTGAATTATTATCAAGAATAGATACAACATATTTAATGATTTTATATATTTAAATCCTTTATTGAAGACTGGGTTACATAAATATATTTTATTATAAATTTCCCCCCTTTTATTGAAAAGAGCTTAATGTTTTATATTTAAACCGAATTATTTCGTTCATGCTTGAGAACAGGTCTCTTCTTATTAAAATAAAGCTGTTCTGAAAATGATCAATCTTGTAATTGGCAAAAATTTTATTCTAAAGTCTCAGAAAAAATCATTTTTTTGTAAAATATAATAAAATATTAAGATTAACAATCAAAATTTCGTTACTTATACATATGAAATCCAAATTCCCAAATTATCGAGACAATTATTGTTAAAAGATTATTTAACATGTCAAAGCGAGAAAATAGTTATACATTTTTCTTTTTTAAAAACATTTAGATAAAAAAAATATGGAATTGGATTTTCCAACAATCTTCAAGATCGATCCTGATGAAATTGAAATTAAACGAATTATATTTAGATACCATACTTATTAAATCTCTTCATTCCTCATTTATATTCTGATTAACTTTGAAAAAATTGGATGAATTTTAGACTTTTTTACCAATTTTCTTTCTATCATCTGGAAAATTTCCAAAAAAAAATAGATACTTTTTTTTAATTTATAACTTTTTTTCACAACTTTTATCTAAATACAGGTAAAAAAAAAATTATCATTTTTCTCTAAAGAAAAAGTGTTTTCTTATTCTTTTCAGAAAAATATATATTTACTAAGAGAAAACTTTTAAAATATTGTTTTAATTAATTTTCACATTACTCTCAAATGATAAAAATCTCAAGAATTTTTGAATGATTAAAAGGAAAAATAGAATCTTCAATACCTAAAAATGAGGTTCCCTACTTCTTTTAGTAAAAGAATAATTATCCATCAAAATAAGAACAATTAAGGATTTTTTTTATTTAATTTTTAACTTTTATTTTCATTCTGTGGGGAAAAAGAAGTGTTTATTTAAATTCCATATAAATAAAAGTTAAAAAATCGACTGAAAAAAAAATTATTTTTCAAAATCTCTTTTTCCTGTTAAAAGAAAATTATCTTTTTTTAAACAAACGAATTAATTCATAAACATTTGGAGTCAGTGTTAAAAGATCAAGAATTTAGCATTGAAAGCAGTTAAAAATCAATTTACCTGTCAGGTTTAATAATAAAGTGAATTAATAAGGATTGTTTGCCTCTTCTCAAAATCCTAAAGAGTGAATGTTGTTTCGGATTTAACTTAAACTTTGAACAACTTCAAATTTTGTTTTCTCTATTAAATAAACTTGAACAAGAAAAAAATTCATTTTTGAACCATTTAAAATAAACAAAAGATCACAAAAAATTTGGTAAAAAAATCAGTGTTCGAGAGAATTACAGTAATTATATGATTTCAGCATAATTTTAGTATTGAAGGTAAACTTAGTGTATGTTTATTTTAGACAGAACTTATTAGAAGAATTTTTTCCAAAGCACAAATAAAAGCAAATTAGAGTTTATTGATAGAAAGTTTTTCTTTTGAGTTGAAACTCTGATTCTTTCAAACATGCAAACAGGTAAAATTCTTTTTTGAGGTTTATCGAATTAAATAAATTAATAATTTTAATTGCAACAAATCCCAAAATTTTTTTTAGTTTTTAATGAATTATACCTTACAAATTAAAATTCTCATGCCAATTCCAGCAATGGTTGATTTGTGAATCATGTAGTCGATATTATTTTTGAGAATATTTAATAAAGTGAAATTTTGATGATCGAGAAGAAATAGCCTTCTAATTATTACTTACAATTTAAAATTAATCTGGTTGTGAAATGGAGTAAAAAAATATATCAATAAAAACCAACTAAACAATCCTTTGAAATAAGTGATTTTTGAAAAAAAAAAACTAAGAAAGCTAAGGGAGTGTGGTTTGGATTGGGCAAAATTATGGTAAAATAAATATAGTAAAAAAAAAAAAAAATTCAATTTTTCAAACTTGTTAAAATTTGAAATGTTAACAAATTGTACAAGTTTTGTTGTAATTGAAAACAAAGATTTTTCTTTGATCCTGTGTTTTAAGATTATTTTTTTTTTCTTGAATTTTTTCTTAGGTGTTTTTGTGGTTATTTCTTTTTTGTGTTCCTTTGCAAAAAAAAAACAGTATCTAAAAAATAATAAAAAATTATTAAATGAGTAATGTCGTCAACTACTCAAGTAGTGGGAATGAACTTGAATTAAATGTCTTGAACACCCTCGAAAACGAAAAACAAAATGATAATGTGAATTCAAGATCATCATCATCATCAAGTGCAAGTAACAATAAAAGTACAAGCCCTAATTCTGAAAGCGACAAGGTAATGGACATGGAAAGTGAAAGTTGCACTGAAAAGGAAAGTGAAAAAGAAAGTGAAAAAGAAAGTGAAAAAGAGAGCCCAGAAGCAGATCTAATTGGCCTGCAAAAAACTTCCAGTTCCAGCTCAAGCTCTAGCTTAAACTCGATCATAAGTTCAGGGAGTGATCAAGAAAGGAACATTGAGGTCAAGAGTGCAAGTGGGTTCGAAGAAACAGGTCCAATCAAAAATCCCACATCCAAAGGCACACGGAGTAACGTCACTGCATCACTCCGGACGAGAAAAACAAAGAACAAAAACCGTCAAAGGCCCAAAAGCTTGGTAGAAAAGCTGAAAACGAAGAAGGCCATTGCGATCATCGTTTTTTGTTGCTGTCTTGTTGCAGGACTGGTTTACATGTCTGTTGATTTGTATATCCGTAACGCTTTAGACAATGCAGACATTGAGATGACTGATGTCACAATCACGTCTATGAACTCTCAACAGATGCAGGTCAATTCGGAGTTTGAGGTTGACATTGACTCTCCCGTGCTGGTGGGCTTTTCAATGTCCGACGCCACAATAGGATACGATGATTCCAATGTGGGGAAGGTGACCTTCTCCAAGAAGTCCTTTACCACGATCACAGACAGTTACAATTCTGATTTGACCGTGGAGATTAGTGAAATTGACACTTACATTGACATGATGCAGGACTTTATCGAGCTGAGTCAAATCACGATCCCCTTTGATGTCACCATCCAGTTCCAAGGGAAGCTGTCGCTCTGGAAGGACCGAGAGTTATCGAAGAGCCTGAGGATCGCTGCGTGTGGCAAGATCTGGTTTGAGCTGTCTGACTTTGAGCTTTTGGAATTTCAGTCCGATCTGATCAAATTTGAATGTACTGCCTCAACTGAAATTAACACAATTGTGGATGCAATTCTCCCGGGGATCTTGCTAGACCTTTACTATCAGGGCGAATTTTTGGGTTCCAATTTACAGGAAGATGTGCATGTGGAAAAGGGTGAGAACGCGATCACCATTCAGGCGACCTTGTTGGCTGGCAACACAACTCTCATCGAGGACTTCATCAACTCCAAATACTTGAGCTTCCCAGCTGAAGTGTACGTTTACATTGAAGGCGTGGATCAAAGTAGGCTCCCTGTTGTGTTCAATAACACAATTTCCATTGACGGGTTTGAAAGTTTCCCCTTTGAGCTGATCGGCCTTGAGATTGTAGAAGTGAACGAAGACAACATTGAAATGATCATGGATTTGCAGTTCAATAACACCTCCCCAATTTCTGCAACCTTTCACGAAATGAGTATTAGTGTTGTCTACAAGGACATTCTTATCGACACCGTCATTGAAAACGATAACTCACTTGTACCCGGCTCAAATCTGTTCTCATTTAATGTCTCGCTCGACGAATCCAAATCCGATCTCCTTCAGGACTATGTGATGATGGACGAAATCACAATCTATTTGAAGGCAAATTTGAGTCTCAATGAGGGCGATGAACCGATCCCAATTCTGGATCAGGATTTAGATATTCTAGGCCTGTCTGGGATTGAGTTCAACTTCACCCAAAACCCCAGTGTCACCCTTGAAGACGACAGGCTATTGGCAACAATTAACATTGATCTCGAATATACATCGGATTTGGAAGCCGAGTTTGGGAGATGGGATGTCGACATAATCTATGGAGACACCATTTTAGGTGTGGCCAGCCAAACAGACGTTACCTTCAAACGGGGACCCATTCATTTTGAGCTGGATCTGGATTTAGACATCACGCAGGTGGACATTGTAAAAAAATTTCTTGACGAAAGCGAAATCATATTGCTATTAAACGGTACCATCTTCCCACATGCTAATTCTCCCCAGGAAGATGGAATTTCCATTTTTACACGAAACTTTACAATGAATGCCATTGGCGGGTTTGACTTTGAGATCAACCAAATGCAATTAGATAAGTTTAAGAGCAATGAAATGATTATTACAGCTTCAATTTATTTTGATAACCCAAGTGACGTTAGTGCCATTCTCACAGAATTGGATCTTGAATTAAGTTATCTTGAGACTGTTATCAGTACACCAACATTTTATAATGTGGAAATTGTTGCCGGTAATAACCCCTTAGATTTCCAGTTTACAATCGATACCACGACAACGAATATCTTTGATGATTTCGTTATGGAGTCTAGTTTGCTCTTTGAGCTTTTGGGACAGTTTCGGACACAGGATTATTTAATGAATATGACAATTCAAATGGATGGATTCAATGGGTTGGAATTCGACATCAGCTCCATTCGGATCACCAAGCTTGAAGATCCCGATATGAGTCTTGAAATTGATGCTGACATTGATAACCCAACAACACTAGACACAGAATTTGATAAAATTTGGATCGAATTATATTACGAAGGGCAATATGTTGGAGACGCAATCAAAACCGATGTTGTGTTAATGAAAAATATTGTTAATTCCTTGACCTTTTTCACTGACTGTACTGAAAATGGAACAAATTTGATTGAAGATTTTTTTGAAAATGATAATGTGACCTTCCAAATGAAGGCTTTTGCAAGGGTGAACAAAAGTGATGCAACACAAGAGGATTTCTTGCTATTTCAAAGGGATCTCTCAATTGTGGCCTTCAATGGCATGCCCTTCGATTTGGTGCAATTTAGCCCCAAGAGCATTACAGATACCCAAATTGATGTAACCATCGATGCTGATTTGGAGAACCCCACAAAGATCACTAGCAAATTCGATGAACTAAGAATCGATATTGAATATCAGAATCAATTAATAGGCAAATTGTTAAAGGAAGATTACTATTTAGAAGGCGGACTAAATGATATCATAGAAGACCTTGTTTTAAACGAAAATGGTACAAATTTAATTGATGATTTTATTGAATCCAAGAACTTGTCAATCAAATTAACAGGGTATGTTAGAACAGGATCTGTCAGCTGGGTTGAAATTTTCCAAAGGAATCTCACAATGAACGGAATGGATGATCTTCCTTTAACGATGTCCAAAACAGAGTTTGTTGGTGCTGATGGGGACACACTATCCTTTGATTTAGATTTCCAATTCGATAACCCAAGTGATGCGCATGCAAACTTGGATGAACTCAAAATTGAAGTCTGGTATAAGGAACAGCTTGTCAGTACACTCCTAAAAGCTGACCAAGAATTGGATCAGGGCTATAACAGCTTTAATTTCCAACCAGATATTGATTCTGAGGGTACAGATCTCGTTGATGTATTTATCAATAACAAAACATTAGATTTGGATGCGCGTGTGTACATACAGTTCCAAGGCGGAGACTCAATGAATTTAGTCAATAAGACAATTTCAATTGACGCTTTCAATGGGCTACAATTCGAAGTCACACATTTGTCAATCACAGACTCCACCACTGATAGCCTATTAGCTGTTCTTGACTTAGATCTCTCCAACCCTAGTGATATCGAAGTGAACGTCAACTTGTTTTCATTCAAGATCTTCTATGATAGTCAAGTTATCGGATTTGGTGAACAATCAGATTTCAGTTTAATAAAAGGTACTAACAGCCTCAATGTGAACGCAACAATAAAAGGAAACGATACCGCAATTTCACTCTTCCTTGGTAGATACATTAGTGGGAAAAGCTCCGAATTACTCTTGGACACAAATGTGACATTGGAATTTGAGAACACAGCTACCACCTGGGATTTTAATACAGATATTACATCGGATTTTGATGGGATAGAAGACACTTTTATTGATATCACATTTAATACAATAGGTATCTCTGGTAGTGATATCACTGCTGATTGTACCGTTACAATTTCAAATCCAATGGATTTCCAGATCGAGTTTAGTTATTTTTTGGGACCTGCTCATTATAATGATACGCTGAGCGAACCTAGTGAAGACAAAATCTATTTGTATGATATTGAAATTGATCATACAGCTGATCCAGTTGCTATAGATCCTGACAATTCAACTGAAGAAAATGTTGTAACCCCTTTTAGTGATCTAACAAATGCTTTCAAATTAAATGCACTAATGTTGTCAAGTTCTTTATATATTGATGTTTGGGATGGACACCTAATCTTATTAATTGGCCCATTTGAAATAGGGACATATGTTGATTTAATTGGATTACCTGTGCATTTCTAAAACTGTCATTTTTTTTTTCTACTAATAATACTATTTTTTTTTTTTATTCTAAATCCTTTTGAATTTAACTTTATTTACAAATTAAATATATTAGCCTATTTTAATTATTAGCTTAATTGGAATAATATATATCTATATAAAATAAAATATATAATTGTGTTAAAAAATAGAATATTTTTCTGGTTTAAATTTTTTTTAAATGTGAATAATAAATTGTTTCAACAAACTTTAATAAATTGATGGTTTATTTATAACATCAAAATAATAATTTATAATGTATATATATATTTATATAATTAATTTTTATTAGAATTAGAACTTGTATTAATAATTTATTAGCTGTTTAATTTTTAAAATGAATGATTAAACCTTTTTATAAATTCATTGTTTCTTTTCATAAACTCAAATCAAGAGTTTTTGTTGTTCTAGTTGAAAATTTTTTGCTTTTGCTGTATGCTTGTAATGAGTGCAAACCCATTACTGTTAAATCAGATACCTAGGGTTTGGGAATATATTAAATTTTTTGGATAATTTATTATTTTATCTCTTTTAGGGCTGTACAACCAATAACCTCAATTGGTGGAGTTGGAAAGGCCAATTTATTTCCACTTGTTAATAGTAATAAAAAAATAAGATTTAAAATTTCAATAGAGCCATTCCAAGACTAGCATAAAATTTTAAATAAAGCACAATTGAGTTTTCTATTCTTGTTTTCTATTTTCAAAAAATTTAGAAATAAGAGTTATTATTCAAAAAAAAATTTCAATGAATGAGCTATTATTCAAATTTTTTGAAAATAGAAAACCTGAATAGAAAACCCAATTGTGTTTTATTAAAAATTTTCTGGTAGACTTGGAAAGATTGTAATTAGGGGTAAATAATCATTAGAAACTTTTTTACAAAATACAGAAGATAGGAACCCTTTCTCGAATATTGGAAGTTAGATTTTTATAAAACAAATATTAAATATAAATTATCCAACATATTTCATGATTTACAGTCTTTTTAAAGCTATCTTGAAAATTTTTTTAATGTCAAATCATGCAATTGAAAAAAATCAAGATAGCGTATACTAGAGTTATATATCTATCATATATTTTAAAATTTGGTTCACTTAAAATTTCATGTTTAATATCATAGTATACAATAATCAAGATATGTTACTCTTTGGAAAGGTCTTGATATTTTGTCTTTTTTAAAGAATTATAATAAATATTATTGCCTATTTCTTTAATTTACAATGTAATTTGAAACTATTAAAATTAATTTTCACCGAATTTTGAAAATACTTATTCCAATTTTTGTTATGATTAATGTAACCGGGATTCAAATATAATATTTTTTATGGAAAAAAGAAAATATAATGAATAATTCTGTTGTATTTTAAATATTTATAGATGGGTTTGTCATCTATGGAAACATCTTCAATCTTAAAGAAAAAATTTAATTTGAATTCAAGTTTTTTTTTTTCTCCAGTACTCATCAACACAAAGAAAATAAAGAACATATAATCAAAAAAAAATAGTTATAAATGTTCATTGAATACTTTAAATTTTTCAGATAAAATGATTTTTTTATTTAATTTAAAAGAAAATTAGATAATTATTTTTATTTTTTTATGAATTATTAAGTGTTATACATGTTTTTGCTTATAATTTTGTTATCTCTTTGATAATCGCTTACTAAAAAAGGCGGTTTTCTAAACATAATTTCACTCGAAGTTACCTACCCAAAAATGAAAAATTATTTGTTTTCTAAAGAATAAATTCACATATCATCGTTTAAAAATAAAATAAATAAAAAAATTCTTATTAATATTGATATCCATAAAAAAATGACCTGAAATAACTATTAATTTCAAAAAAAAAAAAAAAATGCTAAAAAAAATTTTTGAGTCCATTTCATTGATATGTTTCGTCTAAATTTTCTCGATTTCTTTAGGAAAATTATAATTATTTTACAATAAGTTTTTGATAATTCTAAGTGTATAAATTGTTTAGTAAAATAAAAAACCACACTTTTTTGTATTTTTATTTGGAGCTACAAACGTTTTTTTTTTAATATACTTTTAAGAAAAAAGTAAAATACAAAAAATAAAAACATGACTAAATTAGAAAAAAATCTCTCTCTAACAATTAATTTTTTATTTTGAGAAGAATAATGAATTAATCCCACAGAATATGTTCCTTTTCTTCATAAATCTAGGTTACTTTGACTGAAAAGGGGTTTTATTCAAAATAAGAAAATCATTTTTTGTCACCAGGTTTTAGTTTTGTTAAATTTATATAAATAAATTTACTCCATTTTTATATAATATTCTGTATAAAATAAATTTATATCTTACAGATATGAACAGAGTTTTCCAATTTTTTCAAATTAATATTTTTTTCTGTTTCTTTTTTATTTTTTTTATTTCAAAATTTGTTTCCAATTTTTAAGTTTTTTTTTAGTATTTTTTTTCTATTGTAAGAAAGATAAAAAATGAAAAAAAATTTCTTGGAAAATAGTAATATTTATTAATAAAATTGAGATTCGGAAATTCTTTTAAAAATTTAGATATTTATTGGGTCAATTATGAACTAATATGTTACTCATTGTATCAGGTATTTTTTTTGGTCTGGATTTTAACAATTAAAGATTAATTATTTTTATATTTATTGTTCATTTTTTTCAGTTCTAATAATAAATTTAATGCTGCAATTCTTATATCTTATATTTTTTTTAAACCCAAATTAGTAATCTGAAACTAGATTGTTATAGTCTTCTATCCCTTTATAAATAAGTTTTAGAAAAAATCTTGTTAAAGTATTATAAATAGAGATTTGTGGTTAATTTCAATTAATTCTTTCATCTCCAGATTTATGAATAAATAAAACATTTATCTCTGAAATAGATTTAATTAGTTCTTCTCATGAGTTATCAATCTAATGAAAAAAAAAATTGGTGAATTATTTTTAAAAATCTAAAATGTTCTTTTACATTTTTCTTTTTTGGTGTAATTGTATAGAATTATATATTTCAAAATCTTTTCTTGATATATTTTTTAGATATTGTATTTAATAATATTATTTTCAAGAGAAAAGATATTTTTTGTTTCAATAAGTTTTATTTTATCAAATTTTTTAAAATAACAATCCTTTCTCAATTATATTATTTTTTTAGGACTTTTTGATGATTGCTTTCCAATAATTAAAATTGTTTTTTTTTAATTTTTATTATTTAAAATAATTTTTTTAGAGATTTTCTAATTTTTATTTCTTTAATTTCTTTAATTTCTAATAATTTCAATTAAATATGTATTAAAGATTAATTTGAATAATAAATTTATAGTGTTTTTTTGAATTAATATATGTATATATATGTATATGTGTATATATATATATATATATATAACTATTTTTCAGTCAAAGGGGCCCAGTTGTACTGGGTAAAATATAGGTGTTTCAAGGACCTGTATAGATATTAGAAAAAAAAATTTATTTTGTAAATTTTCAAAATAGAAAACATTTTTTCACATTTTTGTTTTTTTTTTTTTCGATTTTTTTTTTTTGAAACCTCATTCAGTTTCAAAATTTTTTATTATTGCAAGATCAATATTCACTTGGTAAAAATGTGTTATTCTAAGGTTATTGAAACCATGGGAATGATTGTTAAAAAATCATATTGATTTATATTGGAATTCTATTCGATCTTTGATCTTGATATTTGTGAATAAATTGAAAAAGTTTCACTCGGTTTTCATTTCCTTTTTCAAATAGAGACCCCATATACCAACAAACTTCGTTAGGGGACTTGATTTGTAAAAGAAAAGTATGAAAAATGAAGTGAAAAATGTTTCTTATTTATTATTCAAATGCCAGTTAAAGTTCAAAAAGAACATTTTTGTTTTTCTCTGAAGTAACATAAGAATTTGAGTTTTTCAATTTTTTTAAGAAAATATATTGATTAATTGGTTTTCTTTCAGACATATATCAAGAATTCTTTGATGTTTATTCTTCTTTTTGTCTCTTATTTGTTCTTTAAAGGTACATTATATAAAATAATTGATATTTGAAAAAAGGCTGTGCCCCTTTTACTGAAACCGAGTTTATTAATATATATATATATCATAGGTATTACGAGTTTTCGTTTTAAAACAACGAAAGATTTATAAAAACGCATTTTTTCGAATTTTTTATATATATTTTTCGTTTCATTCGTTTTTCATTGTTTTTTTTTGAAAAAGTCCTCGAATTTTTTTTGAAATCATACTTCTCGTTCCTAGGATATGAAAAAACACTATTGAAAAAACGTAAAAACAACGAAAAAAACAAAATAAGAATTTACAGCTATAACGTAATTACCTGTAAGTGTGGGAAAAATGGGAAATGCCTAATTTCCAATTTATGTGGGAGATTTTGGTTCCAAAATCAATATGAAAATAGTTTTATTATCTATTTTAGATATACCAACACAAAAAAAAGAGGGTTTTAGGTTATAAAAGATTTAGAATTGCAAAAACTCTAAAAACATAGTCAAAGAATTATTTTTTATATTTAAAATTGATATTTGAGGAATTGAAGTAGTTCAAAATTTTACTTTTTTATGATTTCAAATTAGATCAGCTCATACAATTATTTTATATTGTGATTACACCCCCTTTAACTATTTTTTATTGAACAAAAAAAAAAATTAAAAATTATTAACTTAAAAATTTTTTTTTCACAATTATTATTTTCGAAAGGATGATTAGTAATTGTTTTCATCTTATGAATTGTACTTCTATTTATGAATAAGAAAAATCTATTTTTTTTTCTTGAGGTTATAAAAATAAATCTACGATATTTTTTACTTCATGCATTATCACATTTCTTATTTCTTAACCATTATGGTGTTAAGAAACATTTATTATGTTTTGTAAAAAAATAATTTCATTTTTTATTATTTATTTTTTTACAAAATTGTTTTCAAACAATTTTGTAGTTGCTTATTTTTTTTGTCTAAAATTTCTACTTTTTAGATATTTAGTAAATATTTATTGGTTTTAATGATGGGAAGAAAACAAACAATCTATTAAATTAAGTAATAAGTCCTTTCACTTTTTAAATTACTTTAAAGAATTATTAGATTACTTCTTTCTTAAAATTATATAGTCTATTATATTTTTTCTTTGCATTTAAATAAAAAATGGAAATTGATGAACCAAAAAAGTAAAAATTACAAAACCCATACCAAGTGTAGAAAATATATAAATTATAATATCTGGTAAATTTGATTTTTTGTTTTGTTAATACTTTTATTTTTTTAATGATCGATCACAAATTTTATTTTTAAAATATATATTTCATTTCATGTATAAAAATTTTAAAAGAATTTTTCTGTCAATATCTTAAATATGGTAACAAAACAAAATAAATATATACAATGGAATATTCTTTCCATTGTTTTTTACCTTTTTGTGTTTGATTTATTGTTTTTTTTTTTTTTTCGTTTCAATTAATAAGATTTTCTGAGATATACAAAAAAAATAGCTCTTTAATTAATACGAATAGCCAAAAAACTCTATAGTTTAGGCTGTGGAAACATGTGGCATTTGTCCTTGTTATTTTCCCTTTTAATAAAAATTACCATATATATATATATATATATATATCTAAGAAACGAATTTTACGCGTCGCTCACGCGTGCGCCAACGTGTTTCATGACATCAATAAAATCGTCATACCTGTGATATATATATATATATATATATATATATATATATATATATATATATATAAGCCAAATTACAAAATGAGGGGCAAACTTTTTTTTATTATTATTTTTCTTTTTGCATTTGTCTTTCAAAAAATACAATGATTACATAATATTTTTATTGTATTAATCTATATTGGTTATTATCTTTAAAGAATTTATTAAAATACCTTATAATCCAAAAAAAAAAACAATTAAACAACTTTTTTACTGATGAAAAATCTGCCCCTATTTTTGAAATTAAGCTTTTATATATAATAGCTTTTTGACAATATAATAAAATAAAACCTAAAAATTGAAAATTTCCCCCTAATAAAAAAAAAAATAGAAAGAAAAACAAAATTATTCGCTCTATAGATTCTTGAAATATGGATAAAATAAACTACCCTTTAAAAAAAAGAGAGAAAATTTATTTCTTGTTAAATTGCCAGAAAAAAATCCAAATCTCTATTATTTTTTATAATTAACATTTAAAGAATAAATAAGAAATAAAAATATAATAAATATTAAAGGATGATTGATATCTGTGAAGTAAATATAAATCAATATTATTTTAAAAATTGAAAAACTAAAATTCTCAGGTTACTTCAGAGAGAAAAAAACAATGTTCATTTTGATCTCCCAATTGAAGATCAGATAAAATCCCAATAGAAAGAAATATTTTTTCTCTACAATCATTTTTACTGTTTAAGTAACATTATAATAGCACCTTTTTTTATAACCAAGTGACTAAAGATCTTGCAATGAAAAAAAAATTGCAAACGAATTGTGTTTGAAAAAAAAAAATTGAAAAAAAAAAAAGGCAAGAAAAATGTCAAAAAATGATTGAAATTTTGAAATTTACAAAATAAATAAACTTTCGTATGTCAATACAAGCCCCTTTAAACAGATGTAATTCACTTTTTACAGCTGGGTCGCTTTGGCTGGGAAATGGTTTACTTGTCCTTATTCAAAAAAGATAAAGTAACAAAATAAAAAAAGTGAAAAAAGAAAAAAAAACAAAAAAAAAAAAAAAATTTTTTTAGGTGAAAAGTATCATTTATTACTCTATCAAAGAACAAACAAAAATTTTTCTTTCTCATAGAAAGAAGTTAATAATGATTATTTTTTTCTTTAGATCTATCATTTGATTACCAAATAAAATTTATTAAATTTAATTTTCAGAATCTTCTTCAGAATCAGTATATTCGCTGCTACCTTCTTCATAAGATTCTTCGTCTTCTTCTTCTTCTTCTTCTTCTTCCTTATTTTTTCTTTCTTCTTCAAGTTTTTCCATTCTTTGGAAAGCTGCAATGATTTTTTGTCTGACTCTTTCTTTTCTTTCTTCAAGAGTGAGTCGTTTTACTCTGAAATCTGGTTGTTTTTCATAGACTTTTTTTGTTTTTTTTTCAAAGACTGGGTTTTCTCTGATTAATTTGTGTGCCTTAAGATACATGTCTTTGACTTGATCGGGTTCAATGTTATTTTCAATATATTTGCTGAATTGTTTTTGGTACTTGGTGTTATCTTTTTTTTGCAAGAATTTCATATAACCAGCAATTTTTTCCCCTAAGATGTATTGTCTATGGACTTTTGGGTTGTATTTTCCATTTTTGGTTCCTTGGAATCTTTTTGTGTTATGTGGGATATATAATCCGCCATCACAAGCACCCTATTTTATGATTTCATTATTTGTTTTTTAAAAAATTGATTGTTTGAAAGTTTATTTGAATTTAGACAGATCAAGAATAAATAATAAATAAAAATGGATAACTAAAAAAAAAAGAAAAGAAAAACAAACCTTTAAAGCGGCAAAAATTTTAGCACCGGTTGTGGATCGAGCAAGACCAATATCAAGAAGACATTTGAATGGTCTTCTGTCTTCGTTTTCCTCAACAAGGAAATGCTTTCCATCAACTTCTGATGTACCTTCATACATTTTGTCCATTCCAAGTTTTTTTAAAACCCTTCTTGCACATAAAAGACCTGTACAATAAGCGGCTGGGTAATTTGTGAAACCTACTTTGACACCGTATTTTGGTAATTCGTGAGAGTAAGCGGCAGCTAAGACATGATCTCCTTCAATTTTTGAGTAAATAACTTGTGTAACAATATCGTGATTTGTAATACGTACAACAAATCTATACAATTTAATATTTGTGAACCAAAGTATTGAAGAGTAGTTGAAAAAAAGGAAATGATGAGTTTAAAATAAATAAAATAAAAATAAAATAAAAAAATAAGCAAAGCAAACTTTCTTTTTTTTTGGAAAAAAAAAAAAGAAAAAAGCAAAAACAAAAAAATAAAAAAAAAAAAGGAATTACCTATATTTAAGAGCACCATATTTTGAAGTGTCTTGAGTGACAAGTCTTCTTCTTGCGTAGTAGTCAGTTTTGCATTCTCGTCTTCTACGGAATTTTGTTTGGTATCTCATGAAATAACTTTTTTTTTTTTGGAGTTTTGGGAATGCGCCCTTCTTCTTTCTCTTTTTACCCATTTGAAAATAATTTACTTTTTGATGAAAAAAAAAAAAATGGTGGTAAAGTATAAAAAGAAATTTGTTTTAGAATTCAAAAGAACAAAAAAAAAAAAAAAAAAAAAAAAAAAAAAAAAAGATGAAAAGAAAGTTTGAAATCCTTACATTAAATAATAAAAGATTATTAAAAAAAAATGAATTAAAATTCCAGAACAAATGAACAAATATGAAGACCCAACAGAATGAAAAATTGTGTACATAAACAAAAGCGAGGTTTGCAATGGAAAATAGAAAATCCAAAAAAATCTGAATAAAATCTTCTTTGTTTGAAAGAAGAAAGAAAAGAGAAAGTTTTTTCCAGCTTTTCCAATCATGTGTTAAGACTTGTTCTTCAATAAAAGATCTAGGTCTAAAAAATCCAAAGGGATATCATTTTCATCAAGAACAAAATCTTTTGTTTATTTGGTGCTATGAGTTCGCCCAATACACACTTATATATGATATAAAAAAGAACAAACTAATAAAGCTAGATCACAAATTACAATCAGATCTTTCGTAATTTCTCTTTAATATAATACCGATCAAAATAAGTTAAATAAAGCAGAAGTTAATATTCAAATACCAGTAGATCTGAATTACTGTTGTTGATTGCCTCAAAGTGGAATAGATAATAATGACAAGAGTAAGTCATTATTTTGTTTGTACTCTTCAATTTTTTATATCACAAAATTTTTGATGAAAAGTCACAATAATGGAACCAAAAAGTAAAAATTTTGAATAATTATTAATACATTACTAAACATAAAATTCGCTGAAAAAATTTCCTAAAACAGAAGTTACTCTTTGTTGAAAAATAAAAAGAACAAAAATTTTTACTTTTATCTTTTTAAGGGACTAATAACTCTTATTTTATTTTTTTTCCCAAAGCTAATATGATAATTATTATCTCAAGGATAAGATTAAACATCTCTTAGACAACATATTTTTATCCTTTAGAGAAACGAGGAAACATTTTTAACAGAGTTCATTTTGACCACTGAAATTTCAGTAAAAAGATCCAGAATCCTTTTTGTTTGGATTTTTGGATCAAATGAGAAAAAGAAAAATTTACAAAAAAACATTTTTCTTTTGTAGAAATCTCACTTTGAGTAATTTCTGAGATTTTGTTTGAACAAATACCCTTGAAACTTGAATCTTATTTTACAAATACTAAGAAAAATAAATAAAATACTGAACCCTTGAATATCTGAAAAAATGTCTCATTTATTTTATTCACAAATATTCTTGAAATTTCATAAAATTAAAATACTTGGGCAAGATTCTTTTCCAATACCTAGAATATAAAAAAGGAATTATTCGTATTAAAATCAGTTATTTAATATTTTTTTTTGTATTATTAGATTTATTTATTAAAATTCCTTTTGTTTGTTAGAAAATCTTTAAATAATTTAGAAATAATAGTAAATTCTATTGATATTTTAATCTTTAGCTGTTAAAACACACTGAAAAAAAATACGATTTTGTAATTAATTATTGATCATAAATAACCATAATTAAACAGTATTTCTTTAGATTATACATTGGATTTTACAGATTTTAAAAAAGTATTTTGGGAGTATTTTTAGTATGATTGTTTGGTTGTTTTTCTGGTATTTTTTTGTTAAAAAAAAAGAAAAAATTGATTTTGACTATTTGAATAAATAATTTTTTTTTTCAAGTTTTAGAAATTATAGTATTTTTTTTGAGATTAACTGGATTTTTTATAACTGGTTATTCAAAAATCGGTGGTTATGCTTTATTTTTAAAGTGTATTTTTCCATACTTTCCCTCCAAAAATAAGATTTCTTTCTTCTTTCAAAGAAAACAATTTATTTTGACATTATTTAGAAATTTATTAGATTTTGGACTTTTCTAAAATGAGAGAAACTTATCAAAATTTTAAAAAAAAGAATTATTTTCTGAAAATAGCATCTAAAAACTAAGTTTGATATTATTGTTATCATATTTTTACTAAAATTTTCAATTTCAAGATATGGTAAACTTTTTTTGAATCAGCCATTAAATTTACAAGAATATTTTTTGTTTAATTTACTAGTCACTTCATATAATCCATGTACGCCTTTTTGACCTAAATTTGGTAACATAAAACAGTATTTCTTTTTTTTTTCCCCATGCGACTACACATTAAAAGATCAAAGAAACCCGTCAATTATCTCTACGTAAAAAGTCCATTGATTTCTGAAACTTCCTTTATAAAAAATACAATTAAAAAATGTTGGACCAAATTATAAAATTACGTCTCAAAAAATAGAGAGGATTTTTCTAAAATGACTTTATTTCATAAAAACTATATATTCTAAAAAAGGGTAAAATTTAGAAAGATTTGTAAAATATTTCTTTTATTAGGTAAAATTTACTCAAAAACACCCAGAGTTTAACTTCAAAACTGGTTTGAAAATAGTTATACTATTATCAGTGAATTTAATGTTATATTAGAATCAGGGAAATAAAAGAGGTATTTTATTTGAGGCACACATATTTTAGGATTTGTAGACGGTTTTTTTTTTTTTTGATCATTGAAATAATCTGATCAAAAACAAAAAATAAAAACAAATATTTTCTGGTAAAACTCTAGTTAAATACTCGGAACATGGATTTTTTTCCTCTCAAATTAGATTTACTTAAAAAAGCCAAGAATAACAACAAAAATTCTGAATTATTCATTCCATCTAGAGTTATATTATTATCTCATTTTTAGTATTAGTTACTTTGGTGAGATATTCTATTTCCGAGATTTTTTTTTTTTGACTGCCATCTAAAACATTTTTTATAATTTTTTATAATTAACACTATTTTACAGTAAAGAAACTTTGAATAAAAAACATATTTGGCAAAATTCAATATCAAATCCAAAAAAAAAAAAAGTTAGCCCTTCTTGAAATGAAAAAATAGAGTAAACATATGATTATTATCAGAACAAACCCACTTTAAAAGCGATTTTTCAGAAATGAATTATTGTTTTTAAAGGTTTGATCCCATTTTACTCATTTCTAGAAAAGTTTAAAAACCAACATATTTTTGAATTATACCAAAAAAAAATATTTTCTTTGAAAGAAGAAAGAAATTTATTGTCTGTGAAAGTTAGTGTAAAAAAATAGACTTGAAAAATAAAACCACAAAGATTTCTTAAATAATCGATCTCAAAAATCCATATTTATTTTTTGAAAAAAATTACAATAAATAATTTTAAACTTGTAAAATATACTCTGATAAGATGACTTACCATATTTTGGGAATTACCCATTATATAAAATATCTTTAATTTCACAAAAAAAAAAATATTATATTGATATAGTGTAAAATAAAACCCATGTTTTGAACTTTACACCATTACAAAAATTTAACCCATGTAAAAAATATTGGATGACTGTAGCAATAAAAGAATTACACCAAGTGTTTAAAACAAACATATAAACAAGAAATATAATTCTTTAAATAACTTTTAAATACGAATTATACAAATTTTGAAATATTAAATTGTTTTTTTAATCTAAATTTAAAAAAAGCTTCTTTTTATTTATTTATTTATTTTTTTATTTATTTAGAAAAAGGAGTAATTAAAGAAAAATTATCAAATAAAAAAAAAATAGAAGAAGAAAAATAATTAAAATAATAATAAAAAATAAAATTATCATTTTCATGACCAAATAGAAACTATCCACGTCCTGAGACAGGGTGAGTAAAAATCCCAATAGAAAGATTATCAATTATAGATAAAAATTCCACAATCAGTGATTGATAATTGATATTCCGCTTTCTTTAGTTTTTTTTTTAATTTAAAAGAATAGAGTAAAATCTTTGATTTTGCTCAATCCCTCTAAATTAAAAAAAACCTAGACACTACCTCCGAAAAGTGGGGCACTATATACAAAAAATGCTTCTTTTCTGATTTTTTTGTCAAAAAATTATTAAATTATGATAAAATTTTTGAAACAAAAGCATTTAAAACTTTTTACAATTTTCCTTTAATTGAAGATCGAACTCCAAAAATTTATTTAAAAACAAACAAAGTAGACTCAATTTAATCCATTTTGACAAATAATCAATTTTGAAAAAAAAACACTATTTAAATTTTTGTAATGGGTTGAATAACTTTTCACGAGTTGTTTCAACAACCTAGTCATATGATCACCAATTATTTAGATTATTTTATACAATTGTTTTCTTCTTCTTCTTATTCTTCCCAGATCTTCTTTGTATTGGACAGAAAACACAATTAAATATTTGAGGTTTTTGTTTGATCGATCACCAATAAGAAGTCAAATTATTCTTTATTCTTTTTAGCTATTTAAAATTGTGAATGTGACAACTCCATTTTAAGAAAACACATCTATTTTATATTCATGTACATTGCCAAAATTGAGAGGTTATTCTTGGCTTGATCAAAAAATGTATTCATATGAAATTTAATATTATGTTGAAAAGAAATACTCGAAAAGAGAAAAAATTTTTTTAATTCAAAAAATCCCATGCCTTGACTAAAGATTTCTGCCTTACATACCTTTCAAACACTTGAAGACACTTCACAACCCTTTCAAACACTTTCTGGCATTATTAAAGGAAAAGCGTTGTAAAAGTCTCAAAGCTTTGTAAAATTCATGAGATTTTTTTATAAGGAATGATTTCAAAAAAATAATTTTTTTTATTGTCGCGATAATGTGAATATCGCGATAATCCACAGTGAAGCGATTTTATGATTTAAACACCATGATTTTGGACTAATAACGACATTTTCTTATTACCACCACGAATTTATTACTAGCATTATGACAATTCATGTTATCATCAAAACTTTTAATTCAAAAAAAAAAATATATATATATAAAATTTAAGTTTTATTTTATGAAATAATAATTATTAGTTAATATTTGAATATTCAATTAGAGCTGGAAATATTTGTTGTGTATTTTTATTTATTGCACAAATATTAATGACCGTTTCTCCAAATTTAAAATCAAGCGTAATTTCAGCAAAATCAGTTGTTTGATTTTCAACATTTCGGATACTTTCAATTTTAGTTTTTCCAAAAAATTCAAATCCATCGTCATCTATATAATAAGCTTTACCATCCTCAAGATCGTTCTTTGTTTGAAAAATTTGCACAGTTAAATCTTGATCTTGAATAAGAAATGATTGCGGAGAGATCTAAACATTTATTGTTAATATTAAAAATTGTAAAAATGAGAGAAAAATTTATTATTAATTAAATAAAAAAGAATTAAATAAAAATCAAAATAAAAATCAAAAATTTAAAACTAAAATTAAGAATTTTGGGGAAAATCACAAATCGTTTCCGAATAGGTTACAATAATCAATAAGATAATAAACTCCAATTAAAAATTTTTAGCACACCAAAATTCAATTTTTAAAAAAAAAAATCTAATTTAATCGATTCTAGAAGGAATACCCAATTAGAACCACTCACTAATCGAAATGTTAACAATTGTTTATATTTTACAATACTAACAAAACAAAAAAATAAATAATTATCAAAACTAATAAATAAAGAGTGTGCTATAAATTTTGGAGAAAGAGCAAAACAAAAAAATGCATTGGTAAATTTATTTAAATTCTACAAACAATTATTGATCGATCAAATGGTGAGTTACCATCAACTAATTTTATTTGAGTTCTTATGCTTTGAAGAACTCAACTTTAACATAATATCTATCGTTGGAAAATATTTTTTTGATCGAATGAAACAGATTAGGTAATTCAAAAAAGAAAATGAAAGCAAATAGCCAAGTAATTTGAAAAAATATAGTTCATGTTTTACAAAAATCAAAATTATTTCCAATTTGAATGAAATTGTAACATTGCGATTTTTTAATCGTTTTAACGATGTGAAAAATTTTGGAATTTTAGTTTTGTAATCAAAAAAAGCCTATCTCTTGATAAATTGAATTGATTTTTAAATTGGAGTTATATACTTGAAAAATAATTTAATAAATTCAAAATATTTACAAAATTCAATCAAAGTATGTAGTATTTTTATAAAACATTTTCCAGTCAAAGGTGCCCAGTTTTAGGGAGTGAATTACATGTGTTTAAAGGGGTTGAATCAATATTAGAAGAAAAATTTATTTTTAAAATTTTACAATGAAATCATATTTTTCACATTTTTGCACATGTTCTTTTTTGGCTTATTTCATTAAAACGTAATTCAGTCGCAAAATTTTTTTTTTGATTGCAAGATTGATAGTCACTTAATTAAAAACGTGTATATTTTAATGTTACTGAAACAGTAAAAATGATTGTAGAGAAAATATATTTATTTCTATTGGGATTTTATACAATCTTCAATTAGAGATCAAAATGAACATTGTTGTTTTTATCAATGAGAATACTAAGAATTTGGGTTTTTCTATTTTTAAGAAAATTTATTATTTTTTAGTTTTATTCCCTACTACGGATATCAACTATTCTTTGATGTGTATTATTCTACTTAGTTCTTCTTTGTTCTTACAAGGTCAATTATAAAAAAATAATTGATATTTGAAAAAAATGCTGCACCCCTTTCACTGAAACAAAGTTTACTTTCCATAACTGTTTTAACTTTCCCAACAATTTTGAATATATGCTTATAATTAGATCGAATTCCCAATTCGGAACTTTGGTTACATGGCATGAAGATAAGCTATTACCAAAAAAGCAGGTAAAAATTTTTTTAAATAATTTTATTACTGTCAAACATAAAACCTTGAAATTTTCAAAATAATCATAAAAATGGAATTTTCTGGTTTTTGAAATTCCCTGGTTTTAGGTTTGACAGTAAAACTCAATTCTAATATAACTGTTTAAATATCCAAAATTAAGACGCATACTTTATCGATTTTATTAAATATGAAAAAATGTTAATGTATGTCTAATGTAGTCGTTGAAAAGTTTACTCTTTGATCTGAACATGAAAGAAATCTTGTAAAAAAATTGGAGAAAAAAAAATGAAAAATTGCAATTTTTTGAATATTTGTGCAACTTATTTGATATTATTTTTGATTCAAAATTTTCTCGAATCAAAAAATTACAAAACCCCTAAAAAAATCAAAATAAGAATTGGGGAAAAGAAAATTTCAATTTAAAGGATCTTTTTTTTCTTACAAGATTTCTTCAAGTTTGAGAAGAAAGAATTAATTTTCAAAATGCAACTTAACATACACAAAAGGGAAATATGAAATTAAAGTGAATACCCTAAATTTTAATAAGATCTCTAGACTAAACATTCTTTTTCAGTCCTTAAATGTACTGATAGTCATAAAAGTAATATCCACTTACAAGAAAATTAGGAGAGCTACTTAATTGACTTCAATATTTTTGATTTTTATTCTCAAAAATAAAAAAACATTAGTGTAAATTGTTTGAGTGATTGTTATAATAATTTTGTTTTGTTTATACTTATTACATCCGTTTTAATTCATAATTTTTAAGGAAAATAGGAAAAAGATTTTTTTTCAAAAAAAATAACAGAATATCGATCATAAAATTATAATGATTTAAATTGAAATAATAATAGTATTTAAAAAAAAATAAAAAGAATAAATAAAAATTAAATTAATTTACATAACCGACTTTGATTGGAACATTTTTTTTAATTAAAGGTTTAAATAAATCTTTACAGAGTGTATACTCGCCTACATCTATTTTTTTATCCTTTCTATGTTCCTTTTCATCAAAGGGAGAAAGCCACAATAAGCCATAGTGATATTCATAGGTTCTAGAATAAAGCGTCATTGGATTCAAACCATATCTAACTGCCCCACACACAATTGTTTTTCCAGGATTTAAACCCACACGAACTGATAAATAATATGGTTCATTTTCAAATTTCTGTTTTATTCGATGATAGAGCACTTCGGAGTTCGTATAACTCCCAACCATCAGTATATATTTAACTTCATTTAATTGCTTTTCATGTTTTTTAAACAAGTTATCTAAAGTCTTTAACACATTGTTTATTGGCGTTTCAAATAATGACAATAAAAATTGCTTTTTAACTTTAATACCATCTGTTGAAATTCTGGATTTTTGGATTAATTTGGATGGTTCCCCTTGGTGTTTTTTATTCCATTCATCTACCAATTCAGTTAATTTTCTTCCCCCAGTTAGATTCTCTTGAATACGTAATGTACTCGTTGCTTTAGAACTTTGCCCATAATCAAGAGTTACCCGATGCTTTTCTTCCATCCATTTTGAAAATAAATCAATATATTCAAAACTTTGCTCAAAATCATCATTTTGTAAAAATTCTTTTAAAAATTTAATGAATTCTCTATCAATTGCACTTGAACCATAATTACCCCCTTTTGGTGGAATAATAACTTTGATCTATAATTATTCAAGAATTATAATATATTTATATGTATGAATATGTTTATTTGTTTATTGATTTATTACCAAGTTAAAGACAAAAAAAAAAAAATATAAAAAACAATCTAAAAAATTGAAAAAAAAATCTAAAAAATATAGAAAAAAAATTTTTTTAAAAGAAATAATTTAAACAAAGATATTTAGAGATAAAACAATTCATTGATTTTACAATTTGAAAAACATCATGATATTTAATTTGAAAAGGGAATTATTGTGGTTTTTCAATTCCACACATATACATTATTTTATAGAACCTAATATTCATGACAAAAATTTGGACACACCCAAAATCAAAAACAGGAAAAAAAAAAACAATTTATTGTATTTTTCCAAACTTAACATTAAACCACATTTAAGTTACATAGTATTAAGGTTTTTATAAGTAATCATTTTTAATACAAATAAAAGAAAAGAAATTAGAAACGAAAAAATAAAAATCGGTGTGTCCAAAACAATGAAACGAGTGAGCAAAAAATTGTATTACAAAAATTTATTGAAATTTCCTCCAACGATTATTGATCGATCAAATGATAAAATACCATTTACCAATTGTATTTGATTTTTCAATTAAACTAAACTCAACATTAACCTTCTATCAATCATTGAAAATAAATTTCCCGATCTAAATGAAGTAGATTACGTAACCAGAAAAAAACGAAATGAAAACAAAACAGAGAAAATACAAAAAATGAAAAAATAGTTTATAAAATCAAAAATTCTTTCCAAATTGAAATGTAAAGTGGGGTATTGTTATTCTTTCAACTGCTTAAATTGTGTCCAAAATTTTGGAATTTAGTTTATATAAAAATTCATTTTTATTTCGATATTTTAATATTATATTTTTTTTTTAATTTATTTTTTTAATATTTTAAGATTTGATGGATCTTTTTTAACAAATGAAAAAAAAATGATTACAAATAATGTTAAATTCAATTTAAAAAAATAAATTAAAAAAAAAATACAATATTAAAATATCAAAACGGTGCATTTCGTTTGCTATTACCAAAATTTGGATAAATTCATGGAACTTTTTATATTATCTCTAAAATTGTAAAAACTCTATTTTTGACAGCATTCCATATTTACACTTTTGTTTCCAAAAGTGCTTTTATTTTTAAAAAATTAAATCTAAAAATTTTCAATTTTTAAAATAAAAAATGTTTTAATATATACAATAATTAAGGTGTAAAAGTTGCTTTCTGAAATCGAAAATTTTTAGCATCTTTATTTTATGAGCGGAGAATTTGAATTAAAAACAAACTGGAGTTTTTTTTTTAGATAAGAAATTTTCGGGAATAAATGTTGATGATTTTCAAAGACCAAGTAATTCTTGATTGTTGAAGAGTTAATTAAATTGCTTTTTTTAAAAAAACTAGGAAGGGGGGACGTGTGTTGTATAAAAGATTTTAAAAATCAAAAATGAAAAAATTATGACATTTTTTTGGAAAAAGTAAGAGTAAATACAATCAATAAATATCAAGTTTTAATTGATGTCACTTCTCATTATGAATTCAAGTATTTCAGTTTCAGTGCATGACAATTGATCACTTTTTGAGATCTTGATTATTTTTTTTTTGTTGTAATTGATTTGGTTTTTTGAAATGAGTATACTTTAAATAAAAAATAAAATACAACAATAATTTTAATATTCAACTTATTTTTCTTTTTTCATTAATTTCTGACAATCCAACAATTCTAAATTCAGCTGCTAATCAAATAATGAACCATCGAAGAAAGAAGAAAATGAAAAATCATCTAAAAAAATTATTATTTTTAACATTTGTTGAAATTTTGTTCCAGATCTTGATTTATTGATACTATACGATTAGGGTAATTACAATTGTAAATGAAGATCACGATTTATTGATAATTTTATGATTTTCAATATATTTAAAAAAACCCCAATTTATTCTTTTTTTAAAAATATCAGATATGATTTTTTAAATCTAAATCATGCACAAAACATTCCCCTTTTGAAATTCATTTGTTTAAAAGGTGTAAAAGAAGATTGTATCCCATAACAACATACACCACCAATCAACATTTATAGTAAGGATTTGTTTTTTTTTTTTACTTTTTGACATTGAAAAAAATATTTTGTAAAAAATCATTGTTTTGAAAAGTCGCAGAAACCACATAAGATGTTTGGAGTTAGATATTACAAATTATTATTTAACTTATTTGGAAGATTGTAAAATAAATCTTACATCAGCATCCTGGGTGACTTTGAAATTTTAACTTTTTTTAATAAAAAAATGTAACAGTATTTTAAAGCTTCATAATCGATGAGTTTTACACTTTAGAACAATTGAAATTTTTGATCGCTTTTCGATTTCGAAAAAAAAAAAATAAATTGCAAAAAATTTGCTTTTTTGAACCACTATTAAAATGCAAAGTAAGTCAAAGATCGAATAGCTAAGAACCAAATTAACAAGTCGTCAGACCCTAATACAAGATAATATTTTTTTCAAATTCCAGAGATTGTAAACCTTAATTTAACTTGGTGCACAAACCAAAAAAGTGTCTTTGAAAATTATCGACAATGTTCCAAGGGTTTCAAAATTTCAATAAGAACAAATTTTCTCAAAAAGATGTTTTTTTCCCCATCCTACTTTTACATTTTTTGATCTACGAACAAATTCAAAATGAGAAAAAATATTTCATTTTCTCTTATTTAGATCTTGCTGAATAAAAATTTGTGTGATTTACCAACCTCGAAATCCTGATTAAAATATAGCAAACATTAAATTTCAATTGTAAAAGTAGTCGTTCAGATCTCCAATCCCTGAAATTTGAAAAAAATATTATCTTGTATTAGGGTTTGACGACTTGTTAATTTGGTTCTTAGCTGATTAATCTTGAACTTAGTATGTATTTTAATAGTGGGCTCATAGTTGTTAAAAATGGAATTTATTTTTTTTTTTCCAAAATCCGAATTGAAGAGTGTAAGATTAATAGGTTGGAAGGTTAAAGAATAAATTTGATTTTTTTTTTTCGAAATCGAAATTGAAGAGTGTAAGATTAATATATTGGTAAGCTATAAAAAAAAATGTGATTTTGAATTGGCAATTGAAATTTATATTTCCCTTTTACTCAATTAACCGAATAAAAATAAAATTTTATAAAAGCACCAAATAAAACCAAACCAAACCTTTCGGGAAAAAAAGTTCAACATGGTTTTTAATTGGGAACATTAATAGAACCTGAAAACAAAAAGTAAAATCAATTAAAAGAAGAAACAAATTAACTCCAAAGAATAATTCATTATATTATTTTCAATCATACCAACAAACACAATTTAAATCTACTTTCATATCGAAATTGTTCTTGTCGTATCGGAGATTTCAAAAATAGTAAAATTTTTCAAACAAATTTTTAATAATTGATCAATCAAAGAAAAATCCCTTTCAAAAGATAGTATTAAAAAAACTGTTCTTATGTTGAAGTCCTCCATTTTGTCTTGGTTAATTTATTTTTTCTTTGATTAATAGATCTTACTTTGAATTTTCAGGTTCTATTAAGGTTTCCAATTAAAAACCATGTTGAACTTTTTTTCCCAAATGCTAAATATAAATTTCAATTGACAACTCAAAAATCACATTTTTTTTATAGCTTACCAATATATTAATCTTACACTCTTCAATTTCGATTTCGAAAAAAAAAAATCAAATTTATTCTTTAACCTTCCAACCTATTAATCTTACACTCTTCAATTCGGATTTTGGAAAAAAAAAAATAAATTCCATTTTTAACAACTATGAGCCCACTATTAAAACACATACTAAGTTCAAGATTAATCAGCTAAGAACCAAAATAGCATGTCAACACCTCAATACAAGATAATCTTTTCCCCAATTTCAGGGATTGTAATTCTTAAGGGGTTTTTAAAATTTCACCTAAAATCTCAAAATGGAAAAGATTGAAAAAATTTGGTAACTAATCCTTTATTATTTCCAAACAATTACAAATTTGATAAAAGCACGAAAAAGTATTTGGTATTTTATGGAATTCATCAATCTTCCCATTTTCCCAAAAAGAAAAGATCATTTTTTCTTCCAATCAAGGACTGACTTAATATATTTTTTTTTGAAATAAAAAAACTGACTAATTTTTGGCAAATTTTATTTTCCTTAGATCGTTTGAATGGAAAAATTCTCAAAACCTTTCCCACAACAACAACAACCTCATCCGAATTTTTCATGAAACTAAAAATTGGGTTTGTAGAGAAAGAATACAAACAAAAAATAATTGTCACACAAAAATAAATCAAATGTTTTGAATTTGGTAATTGAGATTCTGTTCAAAAAATCACAAATAGAGTAAATATTATCGTGAAAGAGTTGATGGGAACTTCAATCCAAGAAAAAACAAAAAGAATAAAAACTTAAAAACATAAGAGAAAACTACATTTTCTTTGTAAGAATTATTTGATTTGATTTGTGGACGACAATGAAACAATTCAAGTATTACAATAGTCAAAACTCATAGGAATGTGATCGTTGAAAGTTAGAGTTGTTTATCGAGAGTGTTTAAAATGATCTTCATTTTTTAGGCAAGAAAATCATGGTTATTTTTCTTTTTCATCCTTCAACGTTTCTTAATAAGGGTGTTCAAGTTTAGGTATCTTCAAATTTTCTTTTTGAATTGTATCCTTAAAAATATACAGATAAAATGAATTTTTTGATCCAAATTTTGGAATATTTTGGTAGAACATAATTTTAAATGATATTGGATCAAAAGGTTTTGAGGTAACTCTGTAAATTGTCAATGTAGTTTTGAATTTTTTCAAATTTTTGATTTACTGTTGTTTCAATATTAAATGGGAATAATTTTCACTTCATTTTCAAATTTCTTTTTCAAAATAGAGAGTTTTCAAATTGCAACTCAGTTCTTTGGGAACCATATTTATTCAAGAAAAACATGGAAAAGGGAAGTGAAAATTTTTTCCTATTTAAAATTCAAATACCAGTATTACACTTTGGTGAATTAGTTTGTTTTTCTGGAATTATATTCTATTGTGAAGCTGTTTTTGGGTTCTCTCTGTAATCTAATTCTGTACTTTGTTACCAGATTTTTAATTGTAAAATTTAAAAAATCTTGAGTCAATATGGGAGGATTAATATTAATTTCTGAAAACTCAAATTTGTAAAAAAGAATCTCGATCTTTGAAGTTTGGCTTGGTTTCAAATGAAACCAAAAAAAAAAAAAAAAAAAAAAAAAAAATAAGAGAAAAAGAGAAAAAATTTAAACCTTTTCGTTGCTCTCGGTATTTGTATTAATTTCTAAAACTGTAATATCAATTGTACCAGACCCTGCGTCTAAAACAAGAACTTTACCGGAACTAAAAAGTTCCTCTTTGATGATCTTGTTTGCACCAAAAAAACATTCGATCGCGGCAGCCTCTGGTTCGTGTATTAGTGCGAGTCTTTTTGAATTTGGATAATCGATCAGCCCTGCTTCCATAGCACAATTGACCATTTTGCTTTTGGACTTTTCAGACCAGATTGCTGGCACAGTCAGAACCCATTTGATTTGCTCTTCAGTTAAAGTTAAGGTTCTTTTCTTCAGATGAGCAATTGCCTGTTTTTTTAACCATTTTAGCGACAAGGCAATTACATCGTAAACAGAGAAAACATTTCCAGAAGCCGACTTGATTGTGCTTTTGTTTTGGTACAGTTGCATTTTATAATAGGAAAACAATTCATACAAACTATTCTTTTGAATACCATTTCCCTTATCTTCTTTCTTTTCTTTTTCTTTTTCTTTTTCTTTTTCTGTTTCTGTTTTTTTTTCTGTTTCTTTTTCTTTTTCTTTTTCTTGTTCTTGTTCTTGTTCTTTGTCTTCAAAATCTTCCTGTTCCTCATCAAGAAGTTCTGTATATTTTATTGTTGCTTGCTCCCCAAAAGCAACTACTTCTTCTAACTTTGCTCCGTTACGGTAATCACCTGGCTTGTTTTTTTTGATTAAGATCGTAGAATCTGTTTTAAAATCTGCCCATTCGGCCTTGCCATAAATGCTTTCTTCCTTATCACCTGTAAAGGCATATGCAAACCCACTTCTTGAGGTTCCAAAATCAATTCCAATTACAATTTTAAAGTCTGAATCTGAAGAACTTGGAAAACTCATTCCAAAAAATTAAGAGAAATTTAAAAAAATAAAATCTTTTTTGTCATTGAAAATATTTTTAAGGTTGGTTTACAGTATTTGTTCTTGGACAAAGATTGGTTCGTTTCAATTTGTTCTTTAATTATCTCTTTCATTCCATGATTAAATTTTTTATTTTGTGTTTTTAGAGGTTTTACTTTTTTCCAATTCCCTTTTTAAATTTTTTCTGTCGCTTTATTGTTTTTGAAGTCTTTTTTTATTATATTTTATTTTTTATTGGTACAGTAAAGGAAATAAAAAAACCTGAGAAATATTCGTAAATTTGAATAGAATTCAATCTTAAATAAACTGAATTTATTTTAATTTAAGCTCATCCCTACAGGAAGTATTTTAAGTAACTGAACTGATTAAAACTCAATATAGTTAAATATGAACCAAATAAAGTGATTAGAAACCAACCAAAATATACCAATATATATATATATATATGATTTACCCAATCTTACTTGAAGTGGATTAATATAGTTGAGTTAGTATATTCTACTTATAATTTATGAAAATAAGATTTGGGAATCATGCAAAAAACAAAAGAAAAAAATATAAAATAATGTTCACTCAACTCATAGGGAAATTGTGAAAATAATATCATTTTCATAAAAGAAGTAATTTATAGATATACCATATCTATAAAGTTTAAAAAGAAAATTTAATAAAGCAGTATATTTTTCTATTGATCTGTAGTGGATCAAATATTAAATATCTTTATTAAGACATTTAATAGTGGTGATCCAGAAATTTTCAACAGAAAGAAAAATTAATAATAACTCGGTGGTTGACTTCACAAAAACCTTATCAATTTTTTACTTTTTTTTTATTATTCTCTTTTATTTCTTGTTTTTAATTTTCTATTTATGGTCTTTATTTAAAAAAAGAAATTTTCATTTCCAAAAAGAAAAATTTTTAGATGAGTTTTAACTTTTTGTGGATTGTTAAGTGTTAAAAAAACTTATATATGTTGAGTGTTACAGAAAAATCTTTTGCAATTTTCTTGAATTACCTCTCTTAAATATAACAAAAATTAATAATAATAATTTTTTTAAGTTTTGTTAATTAATAATATTATCTATTAACCTCAAAATATATACTTTTTTCCAATAATTAATATATAAAACCAAATAATAACTAAAATAATTTTATCTTGGTATTGAATAATAAATATTTAAGACTATCCAAAAGTAAAATTTTATTCTTTTTTAATTTCAGGATTTACTACATAATAACTAAAGTATGAAAAACCAAAAACTGATTATTTTTGTTCCCGTTTAATAAAATACATTGTAAAACGAATATGTTTCCAATATTCTAGATATAATTCATCAAAATAATATTTTTGTTAATAATTTAATTTTTTAAAAAAGAATAATTTTCAAACTAATCTACTTATCAGAACAAATTTAAGAAAGATATTTTTTGACACTAAAGTCAAAATATTAATCTCCAAACCTTAAAATTTTTCGAGAAATTAAGATTTTTTTCAAAAATTCTTGAAATTTTTTCGAACACAAGCATCATATTTCATTGATTACATAGATTTATTGTAATATTTTAGTAATCAAATGTTTTGTGATATTTGAACCATGGATCATTAAAATGGTTGCCTTTCAATAACAATACACTATACTTTTATACTTTTTTATATAGTTACTTATCATTTATTTGGGGTGGATCTGGAGTAGATTATTATTTTAAATTATTCTTGAATGTACAATTATTTTAGCTTCTTAGTTTTTCCAATGATGTACCTTAAAAAAGAACAAATAAAATTAATATAGAAAAAAAAATTACAATCTTTTTAACTCTTTTTCTGGAAACAAAAAATAGAAAATACAGCAATATTCAATACAAGTTTTAGTGTTAATTCTAAAATAAAAGGAACCAAAGTTTTGTTCATAAAAATAACAAATGATCTTCTGGGACCACAATCCTCAATGGAAACCAGAGTAGAACTGATTTACAGATTAAAAAATTTAAATTTGGTTTATGACTTTTAAACACACATTTAAGGAAATTTCATTAAAAAATTCTGTTTTATTTAATGTCAACAAATAGTTTGTGAAACAAAACGTTTTTAAATTTTGTAACCTCTGAGTAATTATTCTGAAAAAGTCGATTAACTAAATAAAGATTTAATTTTTTTTCAAAATTAATTGTTTAACGAATATTTCTCCTTTTTCATAAATGGAATAAGAGAAATTTGTGTTCAAAAAAACCTGATTTAAAAGCTAATTACTTTAAAAAAACCAAATTAAATGTTTTCAAACTTAATAGTTTCTTAATTAAATAAAAAAAAGTAATGGAGAGAATGTAAATTTTTCTTATTAAAATATGAAAAATACTTGTGATTTACCATTTAACTATATTTCATGTGATTGTTAATGTTACTTCAACCTGAAAATGGAAATATTCTTTGTGTTAGTTCCAACCTAATTCATTTAGGGTATTACTTTTATCAAAGTTAATTACTTTTAGACTTAAATTACTCTAAACGGTTCAGAAATACCTTTAAATCAAAAAATAAACTGATACACTTTTACTTTCAGAAATTGGTGAGGAACAAAAAATCTACTCTTGAAAATTCAACTACACCCCTTTTGGACAAATATTTATTTTTAATTTTTCTTTTTTTTTTTTAACTTTTTTCTTTTTTTTTTATGAGCTTATCAAAACACAAAACAAGATCTAACAGACTAACAACATCAACAACTTATTTACCAGATTACATTCCACACTCTATTGATGATAAATATAGTAGATCTGTAGCTACTAGTCTTACAAAGCCTATTGTCCCAATATCATCGAGACCATTTTTAGCAACTGGCGGGCCACATCAAGGCTTTGAGTTAACAACACCTTCTGTTAATGAACCAGATCAATTGATTAAACACATTCAATTACTTTATGCCCAAGGAGGCTGTGAATTTCAAGTTAACTGTATTTTGGATAAAAGCACATTTCCTGGAAAGCAAATCCTTGAAACAAAAGAAAAAAAAAAACAAGAAGAAAAGGAAGAAGAAAAAGAAGGACCAAAAGAAGAAACAAAAACAAAGGTAATTCTTGAAATGAAAACAGACACCTTTAATGTAAGATTTGAAACTGGAATTACCTATCATTTTGAATATCACAAGATCCAAAATACTAAAGTGAGGTTTGGAAGGCAAAATCCACATTTAATTCAATTTGTAATTGTTGAGGATGAAAATTCAAAGCCAATCGGAACAAAAACAAAAACAAAACAAAAATCAAACCAAGGGAAACGAAAACCAATTACCCAATATAAATTTATGTTTGAGACAAAGAAAATTGATGAAAGAAGATTACTTATGAAAACCTTTCGGATGTATTGCAAGTATCCAAAAAGAAACCCAGAAAATCTCTCAATTAAAGGAGGTGTGATTGGACTAATCCCCGAAATGGACGCACTAATTTTAAGATGCTTACAAAACGCCAAGGCAACCTTTCAAATAACTGTAGTCGACAATCAAAATAAAAATTATTTTCCTGCGAGTTTAGAATTAGATTTAGATTTTTTTTTAATAAAGCCAATTGTGGATGAAAAACAAGAAACAGAAAAAGAAAGAGACAGAGAAGAAGACAATGAAAATGAAAATGAAAATGAAAACGAAAAAGAAAAAGAAAACAAAGAAGAAGAGAGACAAAGTAACGTGAGTAAAAAGAAAATATCAATTGCAAAAAGAAAATCAATCAAAATTGATAATAAAACCAAAACCAAAGAATTAATTATTTTTTGGAATGAAAGCATTGTCCAAACAGCTATTAGTAAAGAGGAAAGAAGATTGTTCGAATTAATTATTCAAGAAAAATCAAATACTTTAGTTTTAAAATTAGCATGCCGAAGCAAAAAATACCGAGACTTGATTAGAAAATGCTTTTTAGCATTCAACACACAAAACAATTCATTAAATGAGACGATTGAGAATTTAAATTGGAGAAACTCGTTTGCTAAGATGTCTCAAACATCCCAGCCTACAATAACATCCAACCAAAACTTAAGATCACCAGAAAATCTTGATTTGAAAGATTCTTTTAATCCAATGATCGGTACCAAACTAATGCTAACACGACAAGAATCCTTATTTTCCATTTTTGATCAGGAGGGCAATGGCCAAGTGATTAATAATCAACATTCTTTACAATTTTCCAGAAACTTTTGTAATAGATCACCTTTAATTTGTCAAGCAAGCAGTCAAAAAGATAATGAAAAATTAATAAAATACAAAATTGAAAAATCAATAAAATCAAATTATGCCAAACTTTCCTTAATTCTTGAATTTGAAGAAATATTTTCCTTCAATAATTTCAAAAATAATTTAAATAAAAAAAAAAAAAAAAAAAAAGAAGAACAGGAGGAAGAAGAAGAAGAAGAAGAAGAAGAAAAAGAAGAAGAGGAAGAGGAAGAGGAAGACAATGAAAATGAAAACGAAAAAAAAAGAAAAAGAAAAAGAAAGAAAAAAGAAAAAGAAAAAAGAAAGGAAATCGATCAAAAGAAAAAACAAAAAGAAAAAAAAAGTAAGAAAGAAAAAATTGAAATAATTTTTACTCAAAAATATATCAAAATTCTTGGAACTAAAAAAAGAATTTATTTGAAAGAAGAATATTCAATTGAACAAAAGGTATTTGCGCATTCAACGAAAATAAACAAATTAATATTTATGAGTAAGGAACAAGGTAAATTTATTATAGATTGTAAGAATTGTATCAACCGAGATTTGTTTGTTAATTATTTTTTAATTTTTAGAAAAAATGCGATTTCTTTAAATTTAAAAAAAAATCTCTTAAAGGATAAAATTGAATTTATAAGTCCAAATAACACCGGAGTTAATATCAAAAAATCCAAATATTTGGTTTCAAAGTATAATTACATTCCAAAAGATTTATTCCAGAATCCCCTATTTTCGTTTACAATTCATGTTTATAATTCGCTTGAAGAGTACATAGGTCTTGGCCAAATATATTTATACAAGGACTATTTTAAATTCGAATGGGATAATAAACAAATTTTAAGATATTATTCAATATATTCCAAATTACTATTTTCCGATCCAAGATTGCTATACTGCAGGTTTAATGTCGACGAAATCAATTTTATTAATATTGGGTTTAATAATGGCAGATCAAGGAATACATTTTTAAAGCAATTTTCAATTCAAAAAAAAAAACAGAACATTATGAACCAAAATTTAGGAAAGGGAATTAGTTATAAAGTTCAAATTCTAATTTCTGCAAATATAAATTTCCCAGGTTTCATTATTTTATTTAAAGATTATTATTTAATCAAAACTAAAATCCAAACTTTAAGACTAGATTATTTACCAAATAGTAATATACTAAAGAATGAAAACAAGTTAAATAAGAATGAATTAATCTCAATACAATTGGGCAATGGGTATGGGATATTAAAATGCTTGTTTATAAACTCAATTGCAGGCAAACAATTCAAAAAGACTTTCAATTCAAACTATTCTCAATACATTTCGTCTTCCATTAGATCACAATGTAAATCATACAGGGTTAAATTACTAAACCAAAATTATTTGTGTAAATTAATAATTAGCAATAATAGGTTAACGTTGATTAAAAACCACCAAGAAAATTCATTAGCAATCATTGAATATTATGATTTAAATAATAATGACACGCAATTGATATATCCATTAAAGAAGAAGAAAAGTCTTAAAATCATTTTAAAAGCAAATTCTAATATTATACCAATTTTCAATTCAAAAAAACAATTATTAGATTTCAAAAAAAAATTTATCAATATAGGCTTAAAGAGTAATGGCCGTAATAATAAAAAATAAAAATAAAAATAAAAATAAAAATAAAAATAATAATAATAATAATAATGATGATGATGATGATTTAATAAATAATGGTAATAACAAGAATAATAATAATAATAATTTAACTAATTTATATGGAAAGCAATTATATCTTTTCCAAATTAAATTAAAAAATTTTTCTTTAGTCAAAAAAAAAAAATTAAAATATGCAGTTATCAGGTTATTTGAAAATGGTATTTCGCTTTCTTATAATAAATTACATTTTGACGATCAAATAAAAAATTGTTCACTAAATTATTATCCCTCAAACAATAATCTATTATTTTTCCAAATTCAAAATAAAAGTTTTTTAATAAAGCTTATTCATAATTCTGAAAGGGAAATTTTACTTTACAAATTAAATAAAAAAAAACAAATAATCAATCAAAAAAACAAATTCATTGTTCCCATTATTAAATTACCCAATTAAAATTTTAAAAATATTTAATATCAAACAAAAAAAAGAAAAAAAATCCTTGATTATTTAAACAATTCTAAAAATGAGAAGAAAAAAACGAAAATAAATGAATTTAATTCAATATTAAAAATAAATAATAAAGAATTAATAATAATAACTAATTATTATTCTCAATTATTTTCTTATTTATCTTTAAGAATTGAAATCGATAAAAAGAATCCTAAAATCTGTAAATTATTTTATAAAAATAATTTGAAAATGAAAATAAAATTTCTTAATAAGGAATTCGCTTTAGAATTTATACATATTTGTAATTACATTTTAACAAAATATTATAAAAAAATAATAATAATTTGATCACAAATTCACAGAATACTAATACTAATAATGGTGGTATTAGTATTAATGATAAGAATAAGAGAAAGAAGATGAATCAAAAAAATCAAAATATAAATCAAGAAAGTACCGAAGATGAGAAAGATAAGAAGAAAAACAAGATTATTAATAATAGTAATAATATTATTAATTTTAATTTCTTTAATAATCCAATCCAAGAAGAAAAATTAAAATATAAAATAAAATTTTATACAAAATCATTAGATTCTTATGTCAATGGATATTTATTTTTCAATTTAAAAAATTCTTCTTTAATATTTATTAAGGATGATCTTGATAATAATAATAATATCAATAATATGAATAATCATGATCATCAGAAGAATAAAAAAATAATCAATATCGGTAAAATGGATGAAATACAACTAATTCAAAATAAAAACATTTTTATAGAAACGAACATAATTAATACCAGAGGAAAACATTTCCAAATTCAATTTTTCTCTAGAATCAGAGCTAAAGATTTTTATAAGAGTCTAAACGAATTAAGAACAGAAATTAACAATAATTATTTACAATTAATACAAAATAGAATAAAAATCATTTCACATAATAAAACAAACCATAAATTTAAAAATGAAAAAAAAATATTAAACCTAATAAAACTTTATCAAATAAATGGCAAATATTTCGAAATTTGGTTAACCACTAAAAAGGGGAAAATTATTTCAAATGGATTTTTAATTTTGAATAACAATAAAAAATCAATCAATTTTATTGGAATAAATAATTATCCTGGAATAACTTTCCATAATTTAAATAGATTAAAAATTTCGAATCAAAATAAACATAAAAAATTAATTATTATTAAAAACGGTAAAAAGCCATTTTATATTCATTTCGTTAAAAAGCAATTTAAAAATGAATTTGTTCAATTAATAAATATTCCATTTCAAAAATCCAAATCCAAATCGATTTCCAAGGAATCGTTAATTTTCCCAATTCAATTAATAAATAATAGTGGCGGTCGTGGTGGTAGAGGTCGTGATGTGAATAATAGTAACAAAAACATCAATAAAAATGAAAGAATTAATTCCCATGGAATAATAAAAATATCATCAAGTGTTATTCAATTGAAATTAGAAAAACGAAAATCAATCAGTTGTAAAATTACAAAGCAGTCATTAATTCTGAAAAAAATTAATAATAAAAAAATTGTCAAATTTTTTATTAATAAAAACCAAAGTTATCAATTGCAATTCCAAAACAAGAAAATTGCGAAAAAATTTTTTACTCAGATTGAATACCTGAAATCAATCTTATAATTCTATTCTTTTTTTCTTTTCTTTTCTTTTCTTTTTTTTTTTAATTTTTTTTCATTTTTTTTAAAAATAAAAATATTTTGGATGAATTAGAAAAATCTAAAATTAAAAAATAAATTTAAAATATGATATAAATCTCTTATATTACACTTTTCACATCAATAATGTTTTGTTTTTTTTTGTCGGTTCTTGTTGAAAATATTAAATTTCGATTTTATTTTGATACAGTTCTTTTAAAAAAGTCTGATCAAAAAATTTTTTATTAATGTACTGGAAATGGTTCTATTGAAGTTTATCATCTGTATCAAGTGATTTTCGAAAAGCTATTTTCTTTCTCCTTTTAACAATTACATAGCATAATTTTTTTTTTTTTTTAATTTTTGATATAAACCATTTTAAAGTTAAAAGTATCATGTTGTTATGTGTGAATTAAATGTGTTTAAAGGGTTTGAATAGAAATTAGAAAAAAAATTATTTTTGGAAAATTCAAAATTGAAATCAAATTTTTGCTTCTTTTTTTTCAATTTTTTGAAAAATCTAATTGATTTGAAATTTATTTTTTATATTAATGTATCTTGGTAGTAAAAACATGTTATTTTAATGTTATTGAAACTGCATAATGATTTTTATTAAATAATATTGATTTCAATTGGAATTTTATTTTGGTCTTGAATAGGAAGATCAAAATAAAGATTTCTTTTTTTTCTCAATAGGTTTCTATGAATTTTAAATTTTTAAATTTTTTTATGTCAAGATATTGATTTATCAGATTTACTTGGTCTCGAATATCAACTATTCTTTGTAGTGTATTCTGATACTTATTTCCTATTTATTCTCAAAGGGAAATTATATGAAATACTTGATATTGTGAAAAAAAATATTGGGAAAATTTGACTGAAATAAAGTTTATTAATGCTTTACACCAAGACTGGAAAAACCTTAACTCTACTTAATGTATAATTAATCATATTAATTAATAGTGTATTGTAATAGAACGATATTAAATAAACTTGATTTCACTCAAAGGATACAAGCCAAAATTGAAAAATACCAGATTATTTTGAGATTACTCAAATATTATATTGTTTTGTAATAATAAACTATATCTTTCAGTCAGTGTTAATAAAAGAAATACCATATTAAACAAAAAAATTTCCAAAAAAGAAAAAATAAAATAAATCACAGTTTTATGGATATATTTTAAACAGTTAAAAGAATCAATAATTATACCTTTACATTTAATTAGAAAATAAATTTAATTTTTACAAAATATATAAATCATTTTTATTGTCTTTTAGTTTTTTATTTGTCTTTCTTTTTTTTTTGAATAGTGTAAGCTTTTTGAGTTTTAAAAAAATATATTTAGAAAGATTTGATGAAAAGTTGATTTTTTTCAAAGAGATGAATTTAAATAATATCTGTTGATGAAATTTATACTTTTGATTGATCAATAATTGTTGGCAAAATTTAACCAAATTTAGAAAAATATTTTTTTTGTTAGGAAATCTCCAAAAATTTTAACACACACTTGATTTATTTGTTCATTGATAATTTTTATTTTTATTTTGTGGGTATATTAATTTATAAATATTTTACAACCTTTCAATTAGTGAATGGTACAAATTTAGTATTACTTCAAGAATTGATTAAATATAGATACTTCATAAATTGAATTTTGGGGTCTTAAAAATTTTGAATTAGGGTTTACTTTGGAAAATTGCCTTTTTAACCCGACGTATAGTAACCTTTTGTGTAAATGAGACACTAAATTAATAAAATAAAGAAGAATTGAAAAAAAAAAAAATAATACAACAAGTATGATTGACTTAATTTTTATTATCTTACAATCTGAAAATAAATTCGACCTAAATACAGTCCAGAACAGAAGATCTTTGTCCCAAATTAACACATTTTTTTTTTTTTTTTATTAATTTTTATTCTTAATTTACCAAAAAATATCTAATTAACTACCCAATAAAATAACCACTCCATATTCATTTTGAAGATTAATTCTTGTAATATGTTTTGCCAATTACAAATTATGAATTGAATTGGGAAAAATTTTTTCAGTCTTAATTTATTTTTTAGAACTGATATGCTTTTTTAAGACAATTTTTATTAAAAAAATTTCAAGATTTTTAGAGTTAAATATTTGCAATCTGATCTTATATTTGATAAATTTTTTTTTAATTATAGAACTTTAAGAAATCGGTGTGATATTTACTTTATTGTTTATATTCGGAGTCATTGATCATTTAAGGTGTAGATTTTCTAGAAAAAATAAACATGTTTTTTATTTTGAAATACAAGTTAACCAAGTTTGAATAGATTTTTTTTATCAATAGTATTTGAAATTGACAAAAAATTATTAAAAACAAGTAAATAATAATTTCTGAAATAAAGTCCATGTAAAGATTGAAAAAAGGATTGTAAAGAATAAAAATATATTAAATTAATAAATCTCGGATTTCTTTTCTTTAAAAAGTCGCCCTTATTTGATAAAATATTTCATTTTTTTTAATTTTCACTTTTTTTTTTTCCAATTATTTTTTTCTTTAATTTTATGAAAAAAAGATTTAAAAGAAATTACCAATCGTAAACAACACCCACTTCTTTTTGTTTATTTCAATTCCCAAGGCTTTTTGTTCACCCAAATCGAAACTATGCTCACAACGTTAACAATCTATTTGTTTTTTTTTCTTTTAAAACCTTCACAGATTTCTTCAAAAAGTGGGCAAATCCGAAGCAACAATTGATCGAGAATTTGATAAAAAGCATCGTAAATTTATTGAGCTTGAAGCCTATGCTGCACAAGTACATAACACTGTTAAAATTTTCCTACAGAACCTGCAAAATTGCGAAAAAGTCTCAAAAGAACTTAGTCTCGAACTCTCAGAGTATCATGCAAACTCAGAAATGGAACAAAAAATTGCAAGTATAAAATACAAAAATGTATTGGATGATATTTCAAATATAATAAATGACAAAACTGTAAATACTTTTCATTTTGTTTTTCAAGGTTCTTGTTTAAGTGCTTCGATGAGCGCTAAAACAAAAATTATTACTTTTTTTTCTTTTTTTTTTTAAATACAACCATTTGAAACAAGTGAATACCAAAATTCTAGAAAATTAGCTTGAAAAGAATTTAAAAAAAGTAATAGAACAACACAAAGTTCACTTTTTTCAAATAGCATATTCAAAAAAGACAAAATGTTCTTTTTCGAGAAATCCATTTTTGCTTTTATTAAGAATAGTGCATTTACCGTTTTTCTTGGTTTATTTTAGTTTCTTTTTTATTCTTTGAAATTATTCCCCCAAAAAAAAATGTCCATTTTTCAAAAGGTTCCAATGGTCGTTAGTTAAAAAATTTTGCCATTGAGGCTAAAAAAATGACTATTTGGGAAAAAAAGTGAAACATTGAAAAAAAGATCAACCTGTTTTTTAATTGGGAACCTTAGTAGAACCTGAAAATTCCAAGTAAGATCAATTAATACAGCCAGTTTCACTTTTAAGGAACAAACTTTGAACGAAATTTAAGGCACAAAAAAAATCTTAAATTAATACACATTTTTTGGAAATTTTTTTTTTTTACAAATTATTTTCCCAGAATCTGAAATTTGTGCCTTAATTTGAGATTTTTTTTGTGCTTTAAATTTGGTTGAAAGTTTGAGTCTTAAAAGTGGAACTGACTGTAAAAGAAAAAATAAATAATTAAAGAAATCACTTTTTGCAAATGTAAATTAAACACAATAACAGTTTTTTTAATACTATCTTTTGGTAAAGGGCTTTTCTTTGATTGATCAATTATTAAAAATTTGTTAAAAAAATTTGACTATTTTTGAGATCTCTAAAACCACACTAACGATTTGAATAATAAAGGAGATCTAGGGGAGTAGTATTTTTTTAAAAATAAAATGAAATCTTGCCAAGATCTTGAAAATTTTTTTTTGTAATTTGTGTTTCGGCTGATGAAATGAATGAGTTAACCTCATCTAAACAATTAATTAAGGAAGTAGATACATTTTAATTATTTTGAAAAATTTTAATTATGAAAAAATTACTGAAAAATGATTTTTTGAGTGTCATATGGATATTGAGACTTTGTACCTAAAATATCGTTCCTCGCTCTATTTTTGAAAAGAACACAAAATAAACCAAAGTTGAATCTTTCATTTTTCAATTTTTTGAAAAAATTTTGGTTGTATTAAATTAGGTTTTGGATCTAGAAATGTGTTTATGGGGATGTTTGAAATAAATCA